>JAYKKI010000082.1:6639166-7845000 GCA_039881145.1 Druceiella hillmani
CAGGCAGTAACTAAAAGCGAGTTGGTGAATTCGAGACGCGTGGTTATTGAGTTGGTGATACACCGAGATAAGTAAAAATTGTCACTGCTTACATTATAAGATAGATTGTTACGAGTAACTATTTTGTATTAGAATTTTTAGTCATATTATTAAATCGTATGATTTCACATGAAAATCTATGATTTTTTTATAATATGTGTACAAAATTTATTTATTAAATTTGGAAAAATTCATTACGAAGAAAATAAAATTACACTCAATAAAATTATTTTCGTTGTGAAAGGAGTTTTTAATACACTGGTATACTGTTTAAGTTTACATAGTTACATTAACATTCTTATTATTTTTCATTTTATTTTTATAAAAAAAATTGTAAATAATATCTGAGTACAACATTCAATTTCGTTCATTTTTATGAACATTTTGTAGATCTGATTTAAATGAAAATAGTTCAAATTAATTTTTCTGAAATAAATAACACACGGAATAGAATGTAATTATGTTAAGGTAATAAATTGAAAAAATAAAAATTATTTTTATAATTCATAAAAATATATAAATAAAAAAATATTATAATTTTTAATATAACAATTTTTATAACTTTTATCATTCGCATTACTTTGAATAATGCGAAGGAAGATAAATAATTACATTTATCTTCATTCGCATTATTCAGTCATGCGAATGAAGATAAATGTAATTATTATTTACATTTATATTTATTCGCATTACTTTGAAGATAAATTTATTTTTATTGTTCCAGTTGCATGTTAAAATCTTAACAAAAATAAAAAGATTGGCGAAATAATATTGTTGCAATTCGAATTTCGCACAAGTGTAAAGTTTTTAAATTACTAAATCGAAATATAAAACACTTCCAAATTTCATGTTAGGGATGTAAAGGGTTTATCTGTCTATCTCAGTTGCTCTCGTAAAATACAATAAATATTACTAAAAGTGACGTCTTCATTTAGTATTGCCGTCTTTGTCCAAAGGTTAAGTTTAAACCTTCATAACTCGGTTACTTTTTTAGGATTTGTAAAAAAATTGGTTTATTTTGACGGAATTTCACCTTAAAATTTTGATTTATAATATAAAAAATAGTAAAATACTCTAACACTATACACCTATTTAAACTCATTATTTATTTAACTTTTGCACTATCTCCGGAAAGGTAAAATATGTAAGAGCGTTTCTAGTGTAGTTGACGGTAACCTAATTTAAATGTTGATTATAAATAAGATTCAATCTGCAGTCATCTCTCGAAGTTTTTGAGATTCTTGAAATGTTATTTCTTCTCTAGTTCCATGAAATAATAATAATTATCATCTAATGTTTTAATTTTCGATAGAATGAACATTTAAACTGTTACGGACGAATGTTTCATCCCATTATATATAAATATATATATATATATATATATATATATATATATATATATATATATATATATGTATGTGTGTAATATATATATCTGTAATATAATGCTGTTATTGCGCTTATCATAATAATAATTTCCAATTGTCACGACCACTTTCTTGAAAAAAATTCATACAACACAATATCTGCAATTATCATTTTAAACGAACTTGTATATCTAGTAACAGTACTATGTAACCTACGTTCTCATACAAGAGAAAATATAAAAAAATAAATACATTTTATATCTTATATATATATATATATATATATATATATATATAAATATATATATATATATATATATATATATATATATATATATATATTAGATTTAGCAACGGATGTGCGCACTATAGCTTTATTGGTTTCCCTTGCGTTCTTAATCTACATCCCTTTCAACTATAAAGGAAATTGATTTTGAGCATGTATTTTCTTAAGCTACTTAATGGTGATCTAAATAACCTCTCAGTATTGAATTTGGTGGTGCTTTACGCTATTCGTAAGTACCTAAAAAAGATAGTCAGGTTAAAATTTCACTTATTTTAAGCACGTAGTGATATAGTGTTATGCAAACCAGCCAATCTGTAATTTGTTTTCTTCTCTATTGATAATTTTTTATACATTCGTCCAATTATGTATAATACCGATTCGAATTTATATAAATTTTCAGTATTCCGTACCTCAAAAGGAAAAAAAGAATTCTTATATGATCACTTCGTGATCATTTTATCTGTCTGTCATGAGCGTTTTACTCAGGAACGCATGGAGGTATAAAGTTGAAATTAATATCATATATTGAGGTCCACGATCTTTTGGAGTTGTGAAATGTTAAGCTTCTAAGTCAACGCTATCAAAAAATTTGGCCATTTATACCGCATGTTTTGACATTCGCAAATATGTCAATACCTATAGGGTACTTCCCATTGACCCAGAATAATTTGGTAAGAAGCAAGTTTCCACAGCACGAAGAAAGGAAAAAATCCAAAAATCGTTAATTTGTAGTTACATCACATAAAAAAATGTTTATTTAAATTTACATGCAGGAAAGATACAGTATGCAATTTGTCTTCGTTCTAAAAAATTAAAGTTTGTTAAACTATTTGATGGGAATATTATATACCATTAAATGTTCATAAACATCTAAATCACTACAAGGGATCATTCCTTGTAGTGCAAGTTCCACTCGTGGTTGACAGGTTTTATTCGTTTTTATTTACTGTCATCTATATATTGAAGCATTTGGGGGACTTATAGATAGACCTAAAGTGTTCGAAAAAAATATATAAAATTGTTCGAAAAAAATATATAAAGTTAAAATTTAGTAATGCGTTTGGTTTTGCAACTTTTATATGTATATAAATTCAACGCCTAAACCGAAATATTATTCTTTATAACTATTTGAAAAGAAATTTAAAGTGTTGAAAATGATACTAATTCCGTTTCCTTGGCCAATACTTTAATCTTTGAAAAATATTGTTCTAATAAACAATTGAAGACGGTTTAATTATTATTTGTATATATCAATTAATTTATATTTTTTAAAGATATGTATGACTTACACAAATTGCTTAATTATTGAGTTGTGCATAATTAGAATCTACCTAGCTTGTAATAAGATCATTTTATACACAAGGAAAGAAAGATCTAAATATATAACATTCAAATTATAAACGAATTTTCTACAAGCAACATGTTTAAACTTTGAAGGACAAGATATTTGTTTGAGGCTATTTTATGCCATTCTCATGAATTCTCCATAGTTATTGTTTATTTAAAATGGTGGAATATGAAAAGTGAAGAAAATTCGTAACGGAAATTTAAAAAAGACGAAAAAAGAAGTTAATATTTATTTAAACATTTCCCATAAAAACGTAGTTTAGTTTAAAAGTAGTAGATAAAGTAGTAGATAGTTTATCAGCCTCACATATCCTTTTTTATTTTGATTAAATTGTACCTCTATTTTTCGTATGTAAGGTTTAAAGATATATTTTATGGTACTTACCATAGGTGTATATACTTCAGAAATTATCATTATTTTAATTTATTAGTGTAGGAATTGATTGACAATTTAATATAATATTAAATTCTATACCTCCGATGTCGCATCGTCCTAAGCAGAATAAGATCGTAAATTTGACATACCGAAAGCTGTCCGCCTTCAGGTATGTGTTTGAAATGTTCGCGAAACTTCATTTGTTAGTTCGTAAACATAAACTTAGCAAACAGTCGAATGCAAATTAACTACTTTACAGCCTCGTGTTCGCTGTGTTTGCTTAAGTTTCGACTGCCACGTAATATTTACAGATGTACGAACGGAATTTTCGAGCGTGTTTGATGACTGTATTAAAATTTAGACGTGTAGACTGATACCTTTATTTGTTTATATACGTGGCATCGTTAAGCTGTGCTTACGTAAGTAAGCAGAAATAGGTTTATAACTCTGAAAGCTGCAAACGTCTGAAATGATCCCAAATATAGTGTACGACTGATAATTACTATTTATATGCCTAAAAAAAATTATCAAACACAGCCGTGGGTTCAATTTAAAAATTGTATGGTGCCTGTGTGTAAAATAAAAAAAGTATTTTCTACCAAATGGTTGGATGTTTTCAGAACCTTACGTCTGTTTTATTTAAAAGTAGGAAATAGAACACATTTAAATTTATAGTCTGTTGTTACGAAGCAATGTATTTCTAAAAATTACACTCAGCGTTTTTTAATAAATTTGATAGTTTTCTCACGAGAATAACATTTATTTTGCAGGCGTAGTTTTTGAAAATAGTTTTGATGGCCAGAGTGAAAATATAGACCCACTTATTCGATCCTAGTATATTTCACGTGAAATTCTGATCAATTCGATCTCTAAAATATAATAAAGAAAACTAAAAATACTTTTGTCAAAATGAAAAACAATGCATATAAGTTACTTACAAAAACTATTGCAATAGTCAAATCAAAGTTAACATTTGTAAGGTTTTCAGATTTTAATTGGTAAAATATTCTTTAAAAACTTGCAGATTTAAACACAATAGGTGTTGTAGCAGTTCAAGGGTTGAGTATATTGTTTATATTTATATTTTATAAAATATGTTTTAAAAAATTGACTTCAAAAAAGTACGTACTGAGAAGTAAAAAAATTATTAATTCAAGATACGTATACAAATAAGTACCTACCTATTTACAATAAATAACTAAATTACTTGTTTTTGAAGACGCCAGCACTATTAGCCAAATTAATCGGTTAAACAAATGAATCGTAAAGATTGTTTAATCACAAATATTAAAACTTTCTCAAAGCTCAAATCTCAGTTTTTTAACCGAATTCAAAAAAGCAAGAGGTTCTCAATACTTCGGAATCTTTTTTTTAAGTATGTTCAGTGATAATTCTTTACCAAGTATACCGATTTGGATGATTCTTTTTTATTTGAAAAAGGATACTCTAGGCGTGGTCTTATGTAAATATGATGATTCAGTCCGGAAATGTATGATGGATCTCCTTAACAAATGGCAAAATATCAAATATGATTCAATATATTTGCTACGTGTAGTTATTACTTTGTAAAATACCTACGCCACTCACCAGATCAGGATCTAATGTGTTCTGGGGATGGACGATGGAACTCCTTAACGCATGTTAGTAAATCAATGGTGATTAAAGATATTTATTACTAGTAGTTATCTTTGCTATCTTTAGTTATCTTGCAAAATACATACACCATCGACACCAATGGCTCAATGGAACTCCTTAACGGATGGTAGTAAATTAAACGTGATTCAAGACATTTGCCATTGGTAGTTGTTACTTTGAAAGATAACTACACCATCAACCATATCAGAGTTTGTTGATGTGTTCTGGAGATAAACAATGGAATTCCTTATCAGATGGTAGTAAATCAACTGTAACTTAAAATATTTTTACTGGTAGTTATTAGTTTGCAAAATCTGATATTGGATTTCAGATATGGAGAACGGAACTCCTTAACGGCTAATATCTAATCACTGGTGGCTATTACTTTTGTTTAATTTCTGTGTGTCGTTATAACCAACTTTAGGCCAAGAGGAAGTTCTCTATGTACTAGCTTTTGCCAATGACTTTTAATAATTATACCATATTCTAAGAAAGAAAATAATTGAATGTCAGTTATAGTGTGATGATTAATATCATTAATTATTAAAAATTCTAAAATGAAATATCTTTTAGAAAACTAAACAGTAGAATTGGTACCTAATGGTTCGCAATAAATAACCCAGTTACTTATTTTTGAAGTCGATGCCAGCACCGCCGTTCAACATAAACGAATGTAAAATTATATATTATAAATATTCTCTTTAGGAATCTATGTCGTATTGTGAGTACATTAGAAGTACAAATGTTCAATTTGCATTATTGAATATATCAAATTATAAATTTATTTAAGTGCGTTATGTATATATATATAAATTACCTTGAACTAATTTTTTTTGACAAAGAACATTTATTTGGAAATACATTTTTGTCAGCCGAGTTCAACGATGTAAAAACAGTGGTAGCCAAAATCATATTTCAATTATATTAGCAAGTATGGCCAAGTAACAAATTTTTATGCAAATATTTCATGTTAATTATTTTCTAGCTGCGCATTGCTTAATATCTTATCGGATTGTAATCATTATAATAATTTTCTGAATTCAAGTACCTACTTCAATTTTAATACCGTAGAGCAGCTTAGTCAGCATTATTGTGTATTTTTATACTTTTGCGTCTTAGTAAGCATTCTTTTGTATCTGTAATGTACACATCAATAAATGTTCAATACATTCCATGATACTGATTAGTTGGTAATTAGCAGACTAGAAAATTACAATGCACAATTTATTCCATGAGTGGTTTTGAATATAATGTATAATCCTTATACATTGATTTAATATTTTTGATGGTCCACACAAACTTTGATACTAAATTTACAGTTTGGGAAAACCAGAAACTTTATTTGTATGCCCATGTATCTTCTAAAATATAACGATCTTGTCCCTAATGAAATGTTATTAAGTAATTTTCGAACCAATAATATTGAAATAAAAATTAATTAGCAAAATTTAAATTGCGAATTTAAATATTTGCTCAACGTCATCAAAGCAAACATCCATACGAAGCACTCCTTCCGGCCTGGTCTCAGCTAATTCCTCCACGTTTGCCAGAAATTGAGCCGAGTGTGTATAAAGATGTGAAAGTACTTGCCAAGCACTAATTGCAGCGAATGCTACGCCAAGCCTACGACGGCTACGGCGCTACCAAGCTAAAACGTAGGCTGGGACTTCTACAAATACTGTGGACGTCGACTTAAAGTAGCGTTAATTATTTATAAATAATCATTATTTTGATTACGGAAGTTGAGTTTAATATGAAAGTTCAAATAAATTAAAGAAATCTTATTACATTCTAATAAGCACTTTGTAAATCTTACAATTAAATGTTTTGTAAAAATATGTCTTCAAATATTTATTGCAGATAGAGTTTTTTATGCAGTTGTAGTCCCAAGTTTAAGCGTAGTTTAAATAAGTAAAATGTGAAAAATAAAAGTTAAAAGTTGTTTATGAAAATTACTTTGCAATAAAGAGAATCAAAAATGTGTTAAAATGAAATTGAATTATATGTAATAAATAATCGGGGATTAAACAAATTAAATATAAAATAAAATTAAGCAAGAAGAGAAAGCTAGTAATGAAATTGCAACAGATTAAGTAAAACAAATAAGTGATAATTGCAGTAGAATATTACTTTGGAAAATACATAATGTCTTTATCCATACAATTTCAGTTGATTTCAATTAAACCAGTAGAGGAATGTTCCATTCAAAACAAATTTTAAACCTATAATTTTTACATAACGCCTTTTGTAGCATTTGGTTATACCTGTATAAAATAAAATTGTAAAAACAAATTTAAAATAACGTGAAACAATACTTAAATAAGATAATTTATAAAATTATAACTTAAAACAAATCTAGGCAAGAGAGACCAATTAAAAATCATCCAGCATCTGGGTATCTTCTCTGAAAAACAAAACAAAACAGAAACAATATCATGACGGGGAAATTAAACTGATAAGCAAGCGAAGTTAGATAAATATAGCTGACATTCTAAAACCATTTAATAAAATTAATATATTATAAGCAAGATAATTACGAATAGCAAGTATGTGATATTAATTTCTCGTTCAATTTCTGTCTTTTATGTGTATCTGTATCAATTCTACCTTACCAATTACAGATTAAACAATACGAAATGAACTGCTCGGAAAGCCACCTTTGTTTCTATTATTGAGTCCTCGAAAACAGCTCCATAACGCGAATAGCCCTCAAAATTAACTGTTGTTTGAATGTCGTTCTCTTCGGTTTATTTCTGGGTTTGACCCGAGCGAGTTTTAGTTGCGACATTCGGCGGTAATGGTGCAATTGTACGTCGTGTGTTCGGCCATAAAATTGGGGCTTATAAACTCATAAATAAGCTTTTAAAGTTTTATACCTAGTACAATCTACCTAATTGAACGGTAGGTAGTTAAATCCACATAGAATTTCATTTCAATGAGCAACATTTTTAAGATTATATTTTCACTAAGCGTTCACGTGTTCGACTTGATTATGAACTTGTGTTGTTCTCTTCCTTGCAAGTGAGTTTATATATTAAATTATTGCAAAGTTATTATATATTTATCATTATATTAATTTTTAAGATAATATTTAAAATTCCCTATCTCAAAAGGAAAAAAGGCTTACAAGTTCAGTCACGTGACTCTCTGTCTGCTGTAGCTGATTTCCTCAATAACTAAGCGAAGTAGAAATTTTATTGAAAATGTGTTATTAATACATTGCATTGACTCATACATTTTACATCATCTGAACTTTTCAAAATATTCATTTGGAAATGAAAGAAGGGATAAAGAATTTTTTTAAGATTTGAAATAAATAAATGATAATTTTTTTTCAATTTTATATATCATAAGGTATAATTGAAAAGTGGTTTTTATGAGAAAACCAAAAATTATTCTTTTTTTAAATTGCCTATTTATATATAAGCAAAATATTTACATCGTGAAAATTTCATATTTGTAAATAATTTAATTATATACGCGTAAATATATAAAAGTGCTTGAATATATTCGAAACCCCTGTAGTATGAGTTCTACTCAGAAATGACAGTGTTTATTTAATAATTTTAGGCGGTTTTCATTATGAATTCTATTAGGGATGTTAATAAATGGCGTATATATTTATGCTCAAAAACCGGTATTATTTGATTTCTACGTTTATGATATGGTTTTCTAAATATATTTTTCTACAAATATGTTTTCTTCTTGTACAATCAATGAGTTTCAAAGTTAGGGTATAATACTATACATATTTATTTTTGTATTTAATACACTTTCTAAATGTTTGTATCATTGATATCATTAAATGAAAATGTATGTTTTCGCGTTAAATTTAAGAATTCTAATTATTCACAATTAAATGAAACTACGTGAAGTAGTATTATTTCTACTTTCTTTATTCTCTTTTAAATTAATTCACAATTAAATGAAACTACGTGATGTAGTATTATTTCAACTTTCTTTAATTTCTTTACCACGACCTAGGTTTCCTTGTATTTGAACATCTTCAGGTGGGCTATTAGCAAATATATCTTTGCTAATATCCCACCTGAAGATGTGGTAATACAACGATACCTAGGTCGTGGTAAAGAAATTAAAGAAAGTAGAAATAATACTACATCACGTAGTTTCATTTAATTGTGAATAATGAATTTCTACAAAAATAATGCCAAATATATTCAAAATTCTAATTATGAAAACTCATTCAAATCTTGACAAATTCATTTTGTTTCCTTCGAAGTCGACTACATGATACAATTTAATTTCGTTTAACTACTTTTATAAAGAAAAGGGAAATTTTGTTTACGTTTTTTAGTTATTTACCGAAAACATTTTATAAGGGAAGTAATTAGTCTTGAACTATAATTTTACTTAAAAATTATATGAAAAAATTATCCAATATACATATATATATATATATATATATATATATATGTATATGTATATATATATATATATATATATTTATTTACATATATATATATATATATATATATATATATACATATATATATATATATATATATATATATATATATAGATATATTCTGTCGCAATTATCACTTACTTGTTTTAATAAATCTGTTACAATTTCATTAATAGCTTTCTCTTCTTGATAATTTTTTAAATTTAATTATTTTTATTCCAGTCTTTGTTAAAGCCTATTTTAATAAACAACTTTTAACTTTCATTTTTTGTATTCTTTGTACTTTTACTTATTTAAACTAAGTTTAAACTTTGAATTACAACCTTTAACCTTATTTTCCCACCGTACCCAAAAGTGATAATATATTTCTTTGTAATACTTGTACTACAGAAAATACTGTAATACAGAAATATATAGCCCATAAATATTAGTACGACAACATATCGGAAAATCGCGCAATACTGCGGCAAAATGTGTACGTCAAACGAAAAAAACGGAACTCTTATATAAAATCACACACAGATCTATCACAGCCATTCTTCTCAGAAATTGCTTAACGTAGAAGCATGAAATGGCATAAGAAAATTCTTACTTTAATAATTTGAGTATTTTTTGTCAGTGAAAATACGTTACGTGAAAACTGTAACGTGGGAAAATATGTTAGATTCTCACAGTCGCTTAATCAATGTAAGTAAATTTACCGACACAATTAGTAGAATGTATTTTCTTTTCATTAATGTATGTTTGAAAATATCCATAGCATATATTATTTCTGCCAATGTATTATCATTTCTATTGTGAATTAATTAGAATATATTTATTTCTACCCGACAAGAATGAAAATGAAAATTATTATAAAATTATTATTTAGAATGAAAATAATTATTCTGTACAAGTGAAATAAAATTGAATGTCCTATAAATTTTTCATATTTTTGCCAAAAAACCTTAACTATAAAAACGATACAAGTTAAATAGTATGTATTATCTCTATTACTATATTATTTTGACGTTTTGTTTAAAATGGGTCACCAATTATTTTAAAATCTGTACTAATATTAGTATAGAGCATACATAAATTTAAAAAAAAAGTTGTCGCTCGCGCTTCTTTTTTCGTGTCATTTTTTCTATTACTTGAATTTAAAAAAAAATAGGTTTGTTATAAATTATTCATTTGATGTAGATTAAACATAATACCTGTGTTATTTCCATAGTTTAGGTTTTTGCAAAAGGTATGAAAAATTTACGAATCGCCTGATTTTATTTCAATATTTTACAGATAAATAATTCTCACTCTCAATATCACCATAATTAACTATAAGTAATGTAAAGTTAACGTATATAAGTTATAGAGATTTGAAATATATGTCGAAATTTAATTCAGGAAAAACAATGACCTTTCATTAAATAACTATTATGAATTATTTTCATTTTGAGTATCTACCATATGTTTTTACATTAATATTTAACAATTTTTAACATTAATATAAAATTAGATAAAACAATCGTTTTTACATTAATATTTTCATTATAAGTCGTTTTAATCATCTTTTCTCATTGCTGAAAATCGTAATTAAAAGTTCAGCTACACGAAAAGATGCTCGATTCTAGTGTAAAGGACACGTAACAAGTTTCACATTACGTTTTGACAGTTTTGATTGATAAAAATATTATTCCTCGTAACCGCAGGCTTTGGAATATTTTTTGAAGTATCAGCAAGAACTATAACTCCAATAGCGTTAAAATGAAAAAAGAAGGAAATTATTATCAAAACCGGGTAATAAATTGTCTTTTTTTCAGAGATAACAATAAACTGCGCCCTTTTGGTCAGTATTTTGCATTACGTATATTAATCTCTCATGTCTTGTATAAAATATTATATGAGTGTCCATGCAAAATCAATCGTACAATTATTGGTGTGGATTATATATAACGGTTTTTCTATATATTTTAATCAATTTAACTCCGGTAATAGAATTCCTCGTTAATTCTTTCACTATTTTTGATTCTCAACGACTCAAGATTTGTGTTATGAGCTACCCTAGTTTGTATGCAAGAATAAATTTATATTCCTAAATTATAAACATATGTATATTTCTTATTTAATGTTCACGGTAAATTACAAATGTTTGAGATACTTTATGATGCACAAATAAACATATACTAGCGTGACCCGTGCGAAGTCTTCGCATTATAAATTTATCAACTCAATTTAATAAATCAAAATTAATTGCAGGTATTCAATTCATTTCTAATTTTGCACACTGCTTATTACGTTTTTATTCCATTATGAAGCTCAGATGATCAGATCAAACAAATATTTTACTAAAATTGACATATAGAGGCGCAAGTATCAAAAGCATTGAGCTAAAGCGCCACTTTATTTATACGTGAGTGGATTTGAAATTAAACAAAAATTTTACCGACCGTCAATCATATTGACGTTGAGCCGTTAGATGGCAGCATTGCTGTTTTGTGTATATAATTTTAATAATTAATTAATTTGCAAAAACAATAGCAATAATAAATTGTTTAGTTGTTGATGCTGGTAGAGCAAGCAATTATCTATAAAATGATATATAATTTATGTGGATTAGTTGTGAGGTTTTTTCTAAAAAGGGAGAGTAACATCTTAACCTTAGCGTATTAATATATATGATGATGATGATGATGATGATGATGATACAAACAAGTGAAATCAGTAAGTGATACGTTTTTGAAAAGTGAGGTTGCCTTTCAAAATTATTGTTTACCATATTTTAGAAAGAGACTGCATTGTTTTATGAATATATTATGAAAGAAAATTTATTATCCTGCTATTGATTTGGATACAAAACATATCTTTTTAAGGTATTTTTGTATTTACTCCGATTATATCTTAGACTAATTTAATGACTACGTTGAATACATTTGGCGATAATTTTGTAGAAATTCATTATTCATAATTAAATGAAACTGCGTGATGTAGTATTAATTCTACTTTCTAACAGCCCACCTGAACATGTTGTAATACAACGAAACCTAGGTCGTGGTAAAGAACTTAAAGAAAGTAGAAATAATACTACATTACATAGTTTCATTTAATTGTGATTAATGACTACATTTATGCCTAAAATTATATTGTACCTTTTGATTTAAAATCACGATCGAATTTATTTTTTTTATTCCATCAGTTAATATGTATTGACACTATATTAGGTCAAAAATGTAGTTTTGTTTGGTACGTGTGGTTTTGTCCCATTTTCTTGTAATTAATAAATTGGCAAAGTACTGCTACTGGGGGAATTCTTTGGAATCGGTGCTAAATCAAGGTTTCTCTCTTCTCTAACAATCGCGACGCTTCTCTCCTCTATGATATTTACAAGTATATCCACACCTGCAAACCCATATCAGTGCTACATTGCACTTGAAATCGGCTCCAAAAATCTTCAGGGGTAGCAGTATTATGCAAATTGGTTTATATTAGGAAATCATATTATACAGAAAAAGTTACAACTAAATATTTGTATTTTCATTATTTCTACGCTTCTTATTCGATGTTGATTTGAAGTTGGTTAAATTTTTGGTAAAAATGTTTTATTTTTTCATGTTAATTAGCTCTAATATCCTATCTCAATTCAGAATTGCACGCACTTACGATGAATTCAATATCAATATTATCTCATTTCGTGCGCCCAGAAGTATCATCTAAATATTATATATATATATATATATATATATATATATATGTATATATATATATATATATATATATGTATATATATATATATATGTATATATATATATATATATATATATATATTACATACACATACATACATATTTAAGGACATACATCGTATAAATGCAGCATCACGCAAAGGAATTATAATTCAGAGTTCAATGACAGAGTTTCTGACAGTGTCACGACTTAAATAGGCAGTACCCTTATGCCATCCAGACTAAGGAGTTAGAAACCAAAGTTTAATAGCAGATTTTCTACTTGAGACACATAATACTAATTTAAGTACAGCAAATCCTCAAGTCTCCTAGTTTAGGCAGGTATTACTCCTGTATCAATACTGAGGAGTTGAAACTTGGAGTTTAATGACAGAGCCTTTTCTTGAGATCCACAACACTATTTTAAAAACAGCAGACCCCAAGTCCCACAGTTTAGATGGGCAGTACTCTTGAAGTACCAAGAGTGAGAAATTGAAATCCGTAGTTTAATGTTAGAATCTCAGCTTACAGGCAGTTCACTTGCAATATGAGAACTGAGGAGTTAGAACTCGGGGTTCAATATACGGATCAAAGTTGGAAATTATGTTATATGCACCCTTATATACTTATTTACCTATTAAACGTTTCACTTTCTTGCTACGCCAAGATAAGTCAAACAAGTCCAAACCCATAGTTTAGGCAGGCGGTACTCCTGGAGCGTCAGGACTGAGGAGTAAAATGAAGTAGTTTAATGAGAGAGTCTCTGTTTTACTATTATAACAACCTCTAAACTATTTTAAAAACCACAGTACGATTTTAAAAACTATGAGTTAATCCTTCATAACAGAAGAGTTTTTGTCACCACAACCATTTGTAATGTTTCCAAAAATAAATTTATATGGCCCTCTAATTAGATTTTCATCAGACCATATCATCGAAACTCGATTACAACACCTTTGATTTTCAAAGTTAAGGAATTCTATGGTATATCTTCAATTGGTATATCTTCAATTGGTTCATAGTTAGATTCTAATTAATCATGGGACCATACTGGGAGTATACCCTTGCAAATAAATGAATTATTCAAATTGATTGAAAAATATCGAAGTAAAAATACAGTTGAATTGATAACCTTCCTTCCTTTTTTACAGTATTTTTTAAATTCTTAAAAAAAGGTGCCAAATATTTCTATCAGATTTCAATCTAATTTCAGAGTTTCCCACTTATTTGAGCAAATAATACAATGTTATTACCGACTAACTCTTCAACGTTTCCAGAAATTTTAAGCTAAAATACCACTTGTGTTCTTATATTACTCGTAAGAAGTAAATATATGAACAATTGCTGATATTTAATATAAGTAAGCGTTGCCGAATACACCGGATTTCGAGTTACCTTACCCTTAAACCTTTATACTTTTTCCTTAAACCTTTCCTGTGAACCTTCCCCTTAAACCTTTTCATTAAGCTTCCTCTTAAACCTTCCCCTTTAATCTTCCTCTTAAATCTTCCCCTTATACCTTCCCCTTAAAATTTCTCCGGAAACCTACCCCTTAAACCTTCACCCAACCTTCCCCTTCCTCTTGCCCTTCGCCATTTCTTCTCTTTTCTCCCTCATTCCCATCCCCTCCTCCTTCTCCTCCACTTCTCCTACCCCTTTTACTTGCCATTCCCCTGTCCCTCCCTCAACCTTGCCTTCCACCCACACCCTTCCCCTTGCCTTTCTCATTGCCTTTCCCCTCCCCATTCTAGTCCATCTTCCCTTCCCTCAGCCCTTGCCATCCCCTCTCCCTTCCCTTCTTCCCTTCCCTACACCTTCTCCCCTCTCCTGTCCTCCCCGTTTCAATTCCTCTTCGCCTGACCCTTCCCCTTCGCTACCCCTCGCCTTCCCTCCCATTTCCTTTTCCCTTCCCCTCCCTTTCCCCTCCACCGACTTTCCCTTACCCCTCCCCTTACCCTCCTTCTCCCCCTTTAACTCCCGTTCTCCTACGTTTTACTATTCAAAAGGTATCAAGTGTTAATAATAGTGTTCATAGTAGTTTTAAAATCTTAAATGACCGCTATTTTATTTTTTTTGACATTTCCGAGAAACCATTTATTACAAACCATTATACACACACTCACACATACACACATATATATATATATATATATATATATATATATGTATACATGAATAGCTCGTTTAATAATATAGGATTAAGCTGTAAGTCATCGCTGCATATTGCATTATCTTATTTTTATCCCCACTGCCATATTTAAAAAGAACATGTCAGAAGATAGCTAAGCACAATGCATACACCTTTACCAAATTTACCAAACACGAACATTGTATATGCAAACTTGAAGCAAGCCAATATCTAATAATGATACAATTTAATAAGATGAATAAACAGAACGTCCCACAAAAAGTATTTCCGAATTCAGCACAAGGAAAATAATAAAAACTACTCCGCATTCCGCATAGACATGGCGATGAGGCAACCGGCAGCTCGTTAAACGCACGCGGTCCATATAATAACTATGTGGCATTGAATAAGTAGTGTCGATATAGAAGGAGATGAACGGAGTATGGCGGCGTAAGCATTTTTCGAGACCTCCCTGGGAGAGATGAAAAACAATGAGAGAGCGTATAGGAGCGGCGCCGCAGTGTTTTACATATCATTTTATATGGATGAGATGTCGTTTGATGGGGGTAAGCTCCGTATTAAGGTAGATCGAATATAGTTTAACATATTCTATGTTCGTTTCTTATTATGGAATGGATATATTCGATGGAGATCAACAAGTAATGGAAAAGGATATATTTGGTGGGTCTGTGCGTTGAATTGTACTTTACCCGGACGGTATATTTTATTCATATTTTTTTCTTCCTTTGTGGACTTGGGGACGCTTTGTCTGTAATGCGCTTAGGTTGCGAATATGTTTGCTAATTATGACAGAAATTTTGTTTTGAAAACGATTTATTTCTAGACTGATATATTTTTAGTTGCATTTCAGTTCAAATCCATTTAATATTTCCTCTGGACATTGAAAAATGGTTTAAAATTATTGTAGAAATATAACTAATAAAATAAAATGATCTATATAGACATAACGGCGTAACATAACTATGTAAACGGGCTTTAGTGTGTCATTTAATTCATTCAGTTACTTAAATTTGTGTATTAAATAGATGTATTTAAAGCTTGCTGCCTCTTCTTAAATAATCCCTAATTTTAGTTCTAGTCTTTTTTAGAGATATGTTCTTTATGTTAGAGCTTTTAAGTTTATACATATGGTATTATATGGCACGCCTAATTTTAATGGTTAAAGGTACAAAATTATCGGAAGAATAATGATAATACTATCCATACATAACTAATGGAACAATATAGAATATAACGAGAGAAAAGGCAGCAGTAATATTGTTAAAGAATTAAGATACATTTTCAAATTATGTTTTTAACATCAGGATTAAGTTTCTTTGTAACGAGAATTTACCAAGTATAGTCCCATCCTCTTTATGTTTATGTGCAATTTAATTAGAAATTTATACATTTCTTTATAATAACATTAATCTATCAGTGTAGAAAATTTGCAGATTAATTAGTTAGCTGAGTTGATTATATTGCTATTCGTTGGAAATGGAATCCTTGCCATTAACAGCATTACCCAATTTTAAACCTATTTTTCACATTTTAAGGTATAATTGAGCAACTACGCCCTTACCTCATCTTCTTATGTTTAGGATACATTGTGATCGTGCTTGCGTTCATTTACAATTTATTCTCAAATTTGGTATTCCATTTATATTATAAGAAATATTAGTAAACTAGCTGACCCGTGCGAAGTCTTCGCACTATATCGCCATCTAGCGTGTTCCGAGTATACAATTTGGCTAAGATATTTGATGTGTCGCCCACAGATGGCGCTCATGCCAATTGTTATAAAAATTAATTTTATAACAATTGGCATGATTTTTTTCGAATTTTTTTATATTTTTCGCCCAAAGAAGAAAACATAAGCTTTAAGTGGGTATTTTTTAAATTTTTTTTGGTGCAGTAGTTAAAGAGATCGAGCCGCTCGACCAAAAAACACCTTTTAGAAATAATATATTTAGATATGCATGAACCACATCTAATTGTATTAGTATGTGGGTATGTGCGCCTGTACATACGCATGTGTATATTTACTTTTCTACCTTTGCATGTGCACACTCAAAGGTTTAGAAAATCCGAAGGGAGTGTGACTGACTACAGTTTTTTCTTCAATTGCAGTGCTCAGCGGAATGAGTAACAAGATATATTTTCGAATAGGAAAATTCGTTCCGCATCTGAGTTATATGGCCAAAACCTTAAAGTTATATCCCGTAAGAACTAAATAAAAACCTATTGTACTGGAACTAAATAAATTGTAAGCTATTAGTATAGATCCATATATTGTGTTGTTTAATTAGGGAATAATTGCCGGAGGTAAAGGCAGACAGGAAATTTAAGTTTTTCCCTGTATTGGAAAACATATAGCAAAAATTAATTTCAGTGATGGCTACATTAATATTGTTACTATACTTAGGTTGTACAACAGCTCAGATTCTAGAAGTTCTTATTTGTTATAACTCAGATAAATGTGCTACTCTTGAAGTGAAATCACGCACGTGATGGTAATACAATAGGAGGATGCTTTATTTAGTATTCAATTAGTGCGGTCTCACATTTTTATTTGTGCGATTCATAGATTGCTTAGTTTTGATGAAAGTTTTCTTTTGCCGAATTTTCACCAGACTGTTCCTTTCTATTTATATCTTCAAATAATATACCCCCAAATGGAACAGTACATCGAAAATGTCATAGAAATAATAATGACGAAAATTTGAAAAAAAAATATTTGAATGAAAATACTAATCCTATTCCATAGATAACGCCGAATTTCTTTTAAAATCATAAATACCAAGTTAGACCATACTTGCTATTAAAATACAAAAATGTAATATGCCTACCAAAACATCCTACTCTGGATGTTTTGGTATAATACATTTTTGTATGTGACTTATTTATTTATTTATGGTTATACTTTATTTATATCTTTATAATACGCTGATCATTGCAAAATCTCTAAAAACAAACGTTAGTCTCAATTTAAATGAAAATTCCTTTTTTATTATTTTGTTGACACTCGGCGTTGGTGAAACTAAAGTAAAGTATACAAAAAACTAAAGTATACAAAATAAAACATGACATCCTTCTAAGATATTGTAAAAATTGCATACATGTATTTATTTATAGTGTGAATTGAAAAAAAATGCCCGTATTTTATTAATAGTTTGAATTTATATTTTAAGTTATAGAACGTTTCTGGATCGCTATGTAATTGTTTAAAATTCCAAATTTGAAACGATTATCATTTCAAAACTATTATCTTTGAAAATGAATTATTTCTACTCTATTTCAGTTTAAATTTTAGGCGATAAAATTTAAAAAAAAGTCAATCCAGTGCACGTTCGACAAGCATGAAATAGGATATCGTTGTTGTGTTAATCTCTTAAAATTGTTTATGCATTATTTGTTAAAGCCAAAAAAATAATTTTGCCTGAAAATTGTTTTCGATGCTAGTACCTGGAAATAGTTCATATCTTTCAAACTGAGCCCATTGCACTTATGTGTATATATATATATATATATATATATAGACATACGAAAATTTCATAAGAGCCTGTAATTATAATTACATAGTCAAGCAAGGGATAATAATAAGAAATAAATAAATAAAGTTATTAATGGTTGCAATAATGTTTAGGGCTTCGTAGCTCAAAAGGAAAAAAGGAATCCTTATGAGGTCACTTCGTTGTCAATCTGTCGGTCTGTCAAGACGCTTTCCCAGGAATTCGTACATTTATATACGTACATATGATAATTAAGGCCAAATATATTCAATAATTATTTTTTATTAATTTCAACTGAAATTAATAACAAATTATTTTTGAATATATTTGGCGTCAATTTTGTAGAAATTCATTATTCACAATTAAATGAAACTACGTGATGTAGTATTATTTCTACTGTCTTTAAGTTCTTTACCACGACCTAGGTTTCGTTGTATTTCGTCTTTGCTAATAGCCCACCTGAAAATGTTGTAATGCAACGAAACCTAGGTCGCGGTAAAGAACTTAAAGAAAGTAGAAATAATACTACATCACGTAGTTTTATTTAATTGTGAACAAATAATTAGATATACGGTTCTTTGGAGCTGTAAAAAACCAAGCTTCTAAGTCTACGTAATCAAGAAGAACCCTTAAAATAAGACCATTTTGCGTCGCATATTTTAACACTCGCTAATAAATCAAAACGTATAAGGTATTTTCTGTTGCTTATTTAAAGAAATATTTTTATTTGACACAACTACAAAGTAACGATTTTTTTCCTTTACTTATGTGATAAGCCCTTGCTTTTTGCTAAATTTCATGATTCTACTCGTAAAATTCAGCAAGAGGCGAGTACTTATCATATAAATAAAAGAAAAAATCGTTACTTTGTAGTTGTATCAAATGAAAAATATTTGATTAAATAAGCGCCTGTGAAAGACGTAGTAGACAATATATTTTCTTTAAAAAAATTAACTATTTGTAAATAGTTTAATAGGAATATTACGTACCATTAAATGTTCATGAATATAAAACGTATGCAACTCTCGTAATCGCTTGTCAAGCTTTTACCCATTTCTGACGCATAATTTGATGATTAAAAGTGTTCAAACTTATGTTATTCATATTTTACGACATGAAATAATGTGTATAGATATTTAGGTCATACCAATGTAGTATTTATTTCTTCATATGTGGAATAAAATTGCAAAATATATACTTATCCCTCTAAAATGTGAGGCTGTGATAGACCGTTGAACAAATGAAGTAATTAAATAAAACCTGTCAAGAAAGTGTAAAATAGTGCTGTGAATTTCTTAGAAACCTCACAAACATTTAAGGGTTCATAGTATTTCTATAAAACTACTTACAACTATACATTTTTCGCAACGTATATATATTTATATATATATATATATATATATATATATATATATACATATATATATATATATATATATATATATATTGACTAAATCGTTGGCAGTCGTAAAAATGTGGTGCGTGGTAAAAAATGACAATATCTAAAGTCATCGGTACACTTTTCCGACAATCTTTACGTAGGCTTCTAAAAACTCTGTTCGTTTCATGATTTTAGTTCCAGTAGTCTCGGAAGTGGGAGAGTGGAGTGGTGTACTTACTTTTTCCATATTTTTCAGTATTTTTATAAAAACATAATACCTGAAATTATGACACCTATACTTTTTTAAAAATATTTCTACGATCCTTATAACCAACCCTTTTAAATGAATCCTCACATTTAGAGTAGTTTATCTTTTCCTCCTAAAATTTTCATTTAAACATTTTTGAATATTAACAGTCGATATGTATGTGCATTTAAATGTTTTATTGCAACGCCCAATTTCAAAACGGCTCCGACTGAGAGATTGACACGTAAGTGATGTCATAAGTGTTCCCTTTCGCCTTTTGCGCCACGGAACCCTAAAAAGAAGAAAGTTTCCTTAATACAGATTTCCCTATTATTTACATATTTCATTATGTTAACACCCATTTGACCGTATTATAATTTTCAATATTCATTGCATATTTGTCTAAAATTGTCTCGTTTTGTCATGATTATTAACTCATTGTTTGAGATAGCCATAAATATTATTAAACACAAGTATGTATATAATACAAGTACTGCACGATAACTTCTGTTAAATGTAAGTTCGGTTATCCCTGTTACCAGAAGCTGAAATTTTCAATCATAGTCAGAAAAAAAATTTAATTTAAGTGCACAGAGATATTTTTATTAAATTTTTGTACCGATCTACGTAAAACCTATGACAACTTTAAAAATAATAAATACAAGTTTTTATCCAAAAAACACTTCATAGCTTTCGACACAGCATACGCCCTTTCGACACAGTTTACGTACTTAATATCACGGTACGGCTGGCCAGAGATCCGCGCGCGCTCCCGGTAATGCGAAAATCATTTTTTAACCGAAACAAAATGTGTATTTCCCACTACAGGACGGAGCAGATGTTTCTCATGAGACAATAAAACAACACAAATGCTTGATATATTTTTAATGGCTAAAATATTTTGATAAAAGTACATTTATCTCGCAAAATGAAATTGTTGTTGGCTGTCATTTTTGCAGCGCCTGTTTCTTATTACGTTCAGCCAGAGGTGAGACCGAATTGAGGCAACGAAAATGTAATCACCCTAACGAGGAGGGCGGCTTTGACTTTCCAAAACGTAAAAATTAATAAAGGCTGAAATATTTCATTTTTGCTTTTGACTGAACATTTTGAATTTAATAGTACGACAGAAAAAAAATTTTTATCAAAAGTTTGTTAAAGCATGCACGGAAATATTATATTGATATTAAAAAAAAATATGTAACTTAGTAACGTAATTTCATATTCTACTTTCATTTCGGACTATATTTTCATTTACTTGCCAGACTAATATAGCCACTTTTTTCTCAGATAACATAAATAACGATATTTAATTAAATTTTCAATCGGCTACGGTGTACAGTAAACTATAAATATTGATAAATATGAATAAATTTTAATATTTTATTCTAGAAGTAATCTTAGAATTGCAATATTGGCCAAGAAATGTTCTTCTGTATGGAATACGAAATTTTAGAAATAAAAATGTAGTTATTTATTATAAATTATAGAAATCAATAAAATATTCGTTTCAAATATGATTAAACAACCAGTGCAGAACCTGCATTTTTTAAAATTTCATTAAGTGAAGAAGAGAAAAAAAATAAAATTTCATTAAGAATAAATTTTCTTGTTTAATAAAATCTATACTAAATATATATATGTATATATATATATATATATATATATATATATATATATATATATATATATATATATATATATTTATATTAAAGTTTATTTTTTGTTTTATTGCCGATAAATATGAGACCAAACTAAGTCATCAAATTTGCTTAAATCGACCTTAACGTGTTATTTATGCAAATTATCACCTCTCAACCTAAATAATAATAAATTCCAGTAGGTAACTGTGGTCAAAAAGGATTTGACTCTTTCACAATAATTATTCACTTAATAGTAGGATATTTTGGCATGTTTCTCTAAAAACTTTTATATTTTCGGAAATGTGAAATTCATAATGTACGATTATAGTACGTACTGAGTATAATAAAATAGTTTCCAACTAGGCGTTTTTTCTACAACATGTATTTTTTCAAGAAAAAAATTATTTTGATTGAAAAATCTGGATAGATATATATAGAATACAATTCGGATTTTCGCTTTTATGGAAATATTTAATAATTAAAATAATAAAGTTTAGGATAGAAATATTCGTACAGTATTGTGTATTTGCCAGAGACAGTTCTATGGCCAAAGCAACTATAATTAATTTGTCATGAAGAAAACGCGTTATTTAATTTATTTTATTAACTAGAATAGATTTAAAAGTTACAGAAAAATATTGTTTTACCATGACCGCAGTGTCCTTGTGGGTGAAGCAATAAAACTCGTTACGTGTAGTGATTTATATATCATCTACTTGCTATCGTTGAAAAGAACGTCTGGTCAGTAATGTGCTTTCTACTATTTACTAGTCCACAAAGTCAATTAAATATTGTCACGTTTTCCATATGTCTAATTATTCTGTGTGTTTAATGTAAATGCTAAGAAATAACGTTATTCAAGTTTGTTGGCTCTAGTAATCCGCTGAATGATTTCAGCGATTGCTTTTGAGCTTAAAAGAGCCATTCGTAATCATAATGGATACTGTCAGTTACTATTTGCAGCAAATTAATCGAGCACCTACATCTGCATTTAAGGTAGACGAAATACAAAAATGGCTTCAGAACAATAAAGTCTCATATTCGAACGCTGACATAAAGGCAGAATTTTGCGAAAGGTATATCAGGATAAACCTAAAAAGGTTTAATATTTAAACTAATTGCCAAACCAACATGGTTATGAGGTTGTTCGTTTGCCATCTTATTCCTGCGAATGTAACCCTATAGAATTGGTTGAGCGCAAGTCAAGGGAGAAGTTTCGATGAAGAATATCATATTCAAAACAGCATATGTCGGGAAATTACTCCATCAGGTAATTGCAAATATCTTAAAAGAAAATTTGGAAAACTACGCTTGCAGAATCCCCATAAGACCAAGACTAGAAAAAGTCACACATCCCACAGTTTTTCGTTATTTATTTCAATGACGATTCCGATGGTAACGATTTTTGATATAATCGACGTAATTAAGAATTAATTTGTTGATATGTGCGACTTTCTAAAATCGTCATCTTGTTGACTTTTCTGGTGAGAGTGATGTTCTAATGGAGTAAATTCCCTTCTACCTTTACTTGCGCCCACAAGAAGGGTTGTATTAGCAATAATAATTTGTAATTAATTAGTTAATATTAAATATTTATTACTTAATCTATTATAGTTAATTAATTAATTGGTTATCAATGTTTACTTCATCTAATGTCAATTAAAGTTAACGTTAATGTGTATTGTAATATTTATTATTACCTATTTATAACTCTGTTTTACATGCACAAAAAAATTAAAGATACACAAAATACATTGAGCTTAATTTTGTACACACACACACTAGTGTTACACATCATTAGCCGTTGTCTTAAGACCTGTGAGTGCGAGTGATCGCACAATATGCTCTGTTTTGCTCACACATTATATTGTTTCGCATGCAAGGAGACTGCGCGCCCGTAGACAGGTGAATTTAGGTCAAAACCTATTGCTGAAATATTTTGAATTTTGAGACGATTTCGCTATATCTTTATTGTGGCACCAAATCTATCTATATGTATATTTATATATATATATATATATATATATATATATACATATATATTTATTTATATATATATATATATATATATATATATATATATATATATATATTTATATATATATATATATATATATATATATATATATATTTATATATATGCAAACGTGTATCGACCAGGTTACACTGCAAAAAAATATCTTACATCAAAATCTGGATTAAATTTGTAGGTGAATAAAATTGAGCCAATGTTTTAAAAAGGGTGGTGGTTGAAAAGGAAAAAAAATATTGAAATTTTTCTTAAATGCACATAAATGGTAGATCGTTGAAAAGAACTCTTCAAATATTACAACTTCTGTGTAAAATTTATTTTCCTATTACTTATTGGAAAAAAGAAAATCACCATTTCTTCATGTGCGACCATCATACAAACATTGTGTCATTTCGATAAATATCTGTTTGTGGTTTTTAGTGCAATAAAATTATTACTTTTATTTGTTCTATTATCAATATCTTGCTAATTAAATATTTGTATTTATAGTTTCTCGTTTAGCGTAGGTAGGTATATCATATAAACTAGATATCCATATCAGGCCGTAAAACAAAATTAACAGTCAATCAAATGTTATGAAATATTTCTAACAGTACATTTACTGGAAGTTAACTAGATGGCGCTCCATTACTTCAGAGAAATGGGGAAAATATTTCCTTAAATTCGTTTCCCATATTAAAGTGTCCACTTCAAAGTGGATTTTTGAACAACTTAAACGCAATTGTTGTATTTGTTTCTCGTGTAATATTTCATATTAATATATTCTGATTAACAAAATAAATAAGAACAGTAATAAAAAGTTATGACATTCACTTTTCCGTTAGGAAAATCTACATTATTTTTATAAATTTCTTGTCCATTCTGAATTATCATAACACTAAATTTAAAAGGCTGAACTACAGGTATAATGTGGTAATAATAGCAGTTAGATGAAACGTCAGCTAGCGAAAGAATTTGAAATAGAACTACAAGTGGGTTCATTAGTGAAAATGTTTCATTCAATATTGAATAAATTTTCACAGGGGTAAGTAGTGAAAAAGGGATGATAACCAAATATTTGAACACTTAAATAACTCTTATTATATTTTATGTTTATCTTAGTTGCTATTCACTTTTTTATGCTCAAACGCGTATTTTGTCCTTTTAGTTGTGTATTAATACTATATACAATTTAATCTATAGTCACCACAAATTATTTGCAAAGCTCAGGGTATTCTTCATAGTATGCTCTAAGTGTACATGATATACCATTTTAATAAAAATATAATTAGTTTCAATTTTATCCTTATAATATCCACCATACGAACAAAATTTTAACACGAAGATATTAAAATTCTGATGAGGAATAATTTCTTTCAAATTATAATTTCAAATATTTTCACAGAGCGGTCCCCTTTATATTCGACATTTTATTTTACGAAACTACGTTAAAAGAACTGAAGCAGTTAGGGGAACTCGTATTATTCATCCAACTTTTTATCATAAATAATCCACAACTGTGTGAAAAGTGACATCCGAAAGGAGAGAGCGAAACTTTCCGACGTACAATGATGAATCAAGATTAAAGAACAGTCAAGAGGTTTTTTTTATATCTTTATTTGAATGTAATAAGAAAACAGTGTCCCTGACCCCGAAGTTCTATCCTGTGCTTTTTAAAGTACATATTTTATGTTTTATTACATTTTGGAAATACCGATGACGTATGTTTGCAATAATTTATTATATTTTCTCTACAAAAATAATATCATTTTTTAATTGCAATTTTAGCCATAAATTATAAGAGTAGTTATGCAAATGATCCTTAAATTTAATAAATATAAATTTAATATAATAATAATAATAATTTATTTATATTAATTTATCTCTTAATAATATGTATATTACGTGCCATAATAAGCCTTGACGGTGTGAAACTGAAACGTTCACTATCTTTAACTGAATCAATTATATGATGAAATTATATGGTAAGTAAGGACATTGTCCTGAATAAATATTTATTTAATTCATAATTAAGCAAGTAATTACACATATATATGTACATGGCAACGAAGTCGTGTTTTTGCATGCATGACGAAAAATTACGATAAATATTATTAATACCTTATAATGGACTGACAAATTATCATGTTGTTCTTTATGAGTGTTATGTAGGAGAAATCTTAACTGATACAGATAATGAATAGGCTTAATATGCGGCGACATGTGTTTTTTTTATAAGTATGCACCATAATATAATTTCACTGTTCCTTATTAGTTGGCGATATTAATTTCATGTTTACTATATGTTTTTCATGTCATTATTCCTTATTATACATATATTAGTAATTAAGATATCACCAACAGCTATAATACTATGGAGTCTGGGCATACACTAGAAGAGGAAACAATTTGGAAGATCTATCAATGTATAACATTGCATTTTGCTCTCTGAAGGGTACCTATAATTGTGGAAGTACCGGTTAAGCATATTTTTTAATATTTTTAATTTTGACCTTGATTTATTTTGACCAGACCTTGTCCTAGCATTAATTAATATAATAATATTACTTTATTACTATTACATATGCGAAAGTGAGCCTTGCTCACTTCGCATAAGTAATAGTAATAAAGTAATACAATTTTATTCCCGAACATTTTTTAATCTTGCTTATAGTCCCAGAATATACATTAATACATTTCTAGTAAGTTGATACCAAGTACTAAAAGTTAAAATTAAAATAAAATTTATGCACATTTTATTTTCATGTCTGAAATTTCTTCCCTAATTTTTGTTTGAAAATAATGAGGTTCGCTTTAAATAAAAATGTTTGCAAATTTGCACATACGCTAAAATTATACTAATTTCACTTTAATTTGTTTCTGTATTATATTACTAAACAGAGATTTTATCGTTTATGTGAGTTTTCATAATTTTATGGGGAAAAATATTTATAATGTAAAATTAATTCAAAAAACTTTTCAAACAAAGCTAACGTCTCAACATAAAAGGCAATTGACCAATATTTCAATTTAACTCCTAACACCGCATCCTGATCCAGAGGAAACCATGTAAACAACCAATGTTTACGTAGTGAAGTGCACTCTTACGGCGGATTGTCTGCCTTTAAGTGCGCAAATATGTATTGCCGATAGACATTGTTTGTTTGTAAGCTCTATCGAGTGATGTAGGCCTTCTTGCGATGTCGTCAAGATTCTGTGTGCTTACGGAGGATGTTGCGAAAGCTGAGCCGGCTGCTCGACCTTTAAATTCGTGTTGGCGGTTGGTAAACATTTGAAGAATCAGTCGGAAAATTTCGGAAATTTCCAGCTATGTGTACACTTTAACATTTTATAAAAGCCTACGGCTATGCTACGCTGAAATATTTTAATATCTGTACCATGAATTTAAAAATAGATTCAATTATTTTACTCCCTGTAATTGTTTACTTAATTTAGAACATTTCAACATATTTTCATATTTCAGAAAGTATAAATAACTGAATGTATCCATTTATTTTACTTAGATGACACGTTTATTTTTTTTGGCATACCGAAATATAAGTTGCAAATAAAATATATTATAAAAAACCGACTACAAAAAAGATAAATAGAGGTAAGTACTAAAAAGTAAAAAATAATTAACTCAAAATGGGTACCTATTTATTTGCAATAAGTAACTAAGCTACTTATTTTTGAAACTTAATCAAATTTATCATTTAATTTAATTTATAATGTAAATTTAAAACTTTAACTTCTATTGTACTCACAAAACTAAATCGATTCATAAAGGGAGTGTTTATGGTATACAATTTCCGTTTGTTTAAGTTGTTTGGCGGTATTGGCACCGACTTCAAAAATAAGTAACTTAGTTATTTATTGCAAATTAATAAGTACCTATTTTGAGTTAATTATTTTTCATCTTTTAGTACCTACCTTTTTTAAAGTCGGTTTTTTAAAAGATATTTCTTTTTAAAATTTTTAGTGATTACTATTTTAATATTAATCTTCATAATTTTTTCTATCTTAGAATATTGTATAATTACTAAAAGTTACGGGTAAAAACCTGTACATAGTCTAAAGTTGGTTATCAATAAATCGATAGCAGTAGCCGCCGGTGGTTAGATGTTAGCCGTTGAGGAATTCCGTTCTCCAAACCCGAAGACAAATGTCAGATTTTCCAAATTAAAAACTACCATTTGAGGAGTTCCATTCTCCGTATCCGAAATCCAATATTAGATTTTGCAAAAATAAATAAAGTAACAACTAACCAGTAGCATATATATTGAATCACGATCGATTTTCTATCCTCCGTTAAAGAGTTGTATTTTCTTCAGAACTCATCGTCACACCCTGACCTGGTTGATGGTGCAGTTATTTTGCAAAGTAAAAACTACCAGTAGCAAATATCTTTAATCACCTTCAATTTACTACCATCTTTTAAGGAGTTCCACTGTTCATCTCGAGAACTCATCATCAGACCCTGACCTGGTCGACGGTGTAGTTGTTTTGCGAAGTTACAACTACTATTAGTAAATATCTTTAATCACCGTTGATTTACTGATATCCGTTAAGGAGTTCCATTGTTCATTTCTAGAATTGATCATCAGACCCTAACCTGGAAATTAGTGAAGTTTTGTAAAATGACAACAACCGGTAGCAAATATTTTGAATCACAGTTGATATACTGCCATTCGTTAAGGAGTTCCATCGTTCGTTTTTGGACCTCATTATCATATCATATATCATATATATATATATATATATATATATATATATGTATATATATATATATATATATATATATATATATGGATCATCAAAATCGCTGGGTAAAGAAATATCGTTGAACACACATAAACAATTTTTCCTCAAAATGGGAAGCTCCTTCTTTTTTGAAGTCGGCTAAAGATGCGAACTTTATATTAAAATATACTTGTCTACTAGGAAATTCCTAAGACAACATTTACTAGTTAGTATGCGAAATAAATAAATTACATTGCGTTACTATTCTTCTCACTACTTAAACATTATTAAATTCTGATTATTTACAGATACACTTTTCCAGTTTCCATTGAATTTTAATAAATAGTGAATTAAGTTGAAATTTAATAATAGTATTGGATCCCTTTATTTCGTGAGTTCCATCCTCTGCCGGAATCGATATTTTATTTAAAACAGCAATTTTTATGCTACAATTATTATTTATTGTAAATATATTTTATATAAATTAAAGATTTGCTATTGCAATAACAGTAAAGTATTAATGTATTAAATAATACTAAATAATACTTAAACTTAGAGTTGTATACTTGTAAATTAGAGTTGTTGTGTGTTTGTAATAAACTTAGAGTTGTTCGTAACTAAAATTCAGATTTAGATGAATCTGTAACTAGTCGGTACATTACTATTAACTTACAAATATTATTGTATTGCTTATCTGTAAAGTATAACGATATAATAAAATAAAAAAATAAATATTGCGCACCATAGATTATCAGAAAAGAAACTTATTAATTATTAGCAGAACTTGAACTATGAGATAGTTTTTCAGAACACATTTAGGTAAATCTTGTTTAAACGTTGCTACTTTTATAATTTTGACCATCGTAGTTTCAGAAATTCTAAGGGATTCCCCTTAGAATTTCTAAGGGGAATCTAAGGGGAATAGGATAGGTTTAGGGGACATTTTCAACACTATTTCCAGAAGTGTGTTACATATAATCGTAAAAAAAAAATAGTTTTACAATCCTTATATATTTCTTTTTTAATTGATATCTCGCTTGATTTATTAAAAAATCTACTATTCCGTTGGTCTTCTCTAAAATTTCCATTAAAATGTGTTTGAGAAATAATTTCATTAACTAATCTTTAATTTTATGCTCCATTTCAAATTTCTTTGTTAAAGAGGTCCTGAAAAAAAAGGGTTGGGATATTTTCAGTTATATCCATATAATTATTTTATTTAAAATTATGAAAAAAAAGAATTTCTCCCCTTACCTACCTTACTTAATATTTTTTATTTCAATTGAAATTGCATGTGGTACATGACGTTAAGAATTAGTTTATTTAACCGCCTAATTTTTTTAACTAATGAAATATATGTGGGTTAGTAAGCTTTGCTTATTTGTTCTAATGTAAAATTGTAAATTAAATTATTTTTGTCTTTTCTTATCATCTGAAACTCTATTTAATGCACCCTTTTAGAATTCAGTACATTAAATTTAAAAACGGAACTTTTATAGTCAAACCCCTAATATTTTTAATTAACCCTTAATGTTTTTAATTAACCCATAATATTTTTTTAATTCAATTGAAATTTCATGTGGTACATTCATTTAACCACCTTACAATGTTAAAATATGTAAATATTTTAAACGTTAACTAATGAAATATATGCTGGTTAGTATGCTTTATGTATTTATGGTAATGTAAAATTGTAAATTAAATAATTTTTGTCTTTTTACTATCATCTGGGACTCCCTATTTAATGCAACTTTTTAGGATTCAATACCTCAAACTTAAAAACAAAACTTTTATAGTCAAACCCCTAATATTTTTTAATTAGCCCTTAATGTTTTTAATTAACTCTTAACATTTTTTGTTTCAATTGAAATTTCATGTGGTATATGATATTAATTTATTTAACCGCCTTACAATGTTTAAGTGTGTAAATATTTTGAATGTTAACTAACAAAATATATGTGGGTTAGTATGATCAATGTTTGGCAATGAAGGCTTTTAAATATTTATACGGTATTTTTTTGTTTTATATATCGCGTAGAGTATTGTTTGAAAAGAACTCAAAAATATTTTTTTGGAATTTTAAGTGAAAAGGTTACACTTCCGGAATTGTATGGAGTCGGTGCCAAGTTGACGCTTCCTTTTTTCTTTTATATACATGCACATACTCACACACGTACACATAAACACACACACACACACACACACACACACACACACACCATACACTACACACATGCACAGATGAGTGTTGCATTACATTTTGTATCAACTCCAAAAATGTCCAGCAGTATTTTGCAAATATATTTATGCTAAGAAACGATATTTCACCATAAAGTCCCAACTAAGTGTTCGTATTTCTATTATTTTTAACTTTTTCAGTGCACTTCATTTCAGTAATCGGTTGAATCTCTTTGTCAAAATTATTTTGATTTCCTAATTTTAATTCTCTTAATATCCCGTTTTGTCTAGGATATCACAAACTTATGAAAAATCCCATAATACGTGATTTCTTGAAATCAAAACATATATTTGTGGCGTTTAGTGAATAAAAATACCTTTACATATGCCTACAAACATATATACATAATGACACATAAACCACATTCACTATTTTGGCTTCACTTCTATCGCTAATTCATACCTAAATATTCCTATACAAACTAACTTTCCGTAATTACCCGCATAATTTATGATCATGCGTTAAATTTTAAAGCGTCAAATAAATAAACGTGCTAAGTATCAAAGACTTTTGATACAAGGTTACGTACTCATTTAGATAGATGTAAAAGTTTAAAAAATTCATTGTCTTGAATTTACTATAAAGGACAAAGAAATATAATTTGTTTGTCTGCAACTCTTTAATTTATTAAAGCAATTTAATTAAAACTATTTTGATTTACATTATTTACTTATGGTTTTTTACATGAACAAACCCTTTATTTTTTGAAGTTTTGTGTCTCTCAACGGAAATATAGTTATAAAAGATGCACATGATTTTTTGCTTTGATTTCTGAAAATCTTTTCTATGATAAATAATAATTTTGATTCTTATATGTTTTGTAAGAGATCTTAATTTTTTTTGTATTAGGGTGATCTACGTAGTTCTTGAAAATTCCTGTACTTAAGCTGATTAAAGTAACGTTGTATAATGTTTTTTTAAAAGAGTGTGATTTTTATAGAGATTGTAATAATATAAAAACTCCATAATAATTTTGTAAAAAAATTATATACTGCTATTGAAAGTTTGTAAATAAAAATGACGAAACTAACGTGAATTTCGGATATGAAGTTATTTTCATTACATTAATTTATGACAGTTTTTGTATGACATAATTATAAATAAGAGCTTTTATCAAGAACGTCACATAAGCACGTGTAAAAATTCACACATGTAAGAGTACACACGCACGCATGTACGAACCATCCAGTGGAAGAACACACTTATATATATTCACACCCACACACGCACACATGCACGCACTCGCACGCATGCACACACATGAAAACACATGCAAATACACACACATGCACACACAGATACATACGCACTCACACACACGCACATAAACGAACATGCACGCACACTCACGCTTAAGCACACGTAAGCACACACACACACACACATATGTAGATCTAAATACTCTAGCGAGAAAATGTTCATGCAACTTAATTTTATTCATCAATACCTGAATTTGAAAATAACCAAATTTAATTTCGAAATTAACCAATATCTTCGCTTATTCTTCAAAAACTTTGCTTTTTGCCCTTTTATAATTATTGAGAAATATTTAATTTCTGTATAACCCATATAGAAAGAAGAGTGTTTTCTTAAAAAAAGTGGGTTTCAGTGGCAGAAACGAAAGTCATATAGTTTGTAGTCAGTGTGTGCATGCACTTTGTAGCGGTACAAAAAATTCGTTGTACCACTTCAGTGTGTTTTCTTCGAAGCAGTTTAATATTTAACTCAAAAATAAAGCATATCTACCAACGTATATTTTGATAGGTACTACCCAATTTGATTTTATTAATAAAAAATACCCAAAAAAATTCACCCAAGTTTTGGGGGGTGGGGTATTAAGTCCTTAAATTAATAAATTTAATATTCCAAATACAGTCTAATCTATTATTAGAAAGCGCAACTTGTAAAAGTCTCAAAATTGTTTTTTATAAATTTTAAGTGCTATGTTGGATTTATTATGGATCTTTTTTTAAATATCGAAATAGCAGATTGAAACAAACGGCATAAAATACGAGGAAACCTAACAGACACACGAACACTCAAAGATCAGTTATATTTAAGCAACGTTTTTATATATGCTCTCTATGATTACGTACTTTTAATATACCGTAACAGCATAATATTTTAGAGACCGATGAATAATTTTTGAACAGTGCAATGCCAAATATCGTCTCTATAGGGAATATACAGATTTTTCTTGCTTTGTTGACTTTATCTCAAGAATAAAAAATAATTTATATAAACAGTAGAAAGTATAGGTGTCGGAAATTTCCAATCGCTAAAAGAAAATTATTTATTACTTCGCAATTGTTTCTTAAAATAACAGATAATAAGATATAAAAAGCTAGACATAATTTATAACCACACACTTTATTACCCATTAACGACCAACTATTATATATGTAAGTTTGATTAAAAATAACCACGTAAAGGAGTAATTGCATTCGATGCGACAGAGAGTTGCGCTTATTGGAAGTTTCAAAATGTCCGTCTGCTGACACCCCACCTAATGGCCTTATTCATTGGGAGCTTTTTCGCTAATTAGCTGCTTTAACGTGAACGAATTTTGTGCGGAACTTTGCTTTAATATTGTGTAAAACCATTGCTTGGTAATGTATGAGGCATAGATATATAATTTTTTCCTGTTCTATAAATTGATTAAAGGAATATTCAGACTTTGTCGCTTGTGATAAGGGTATTTTTGCTATTAACGCCTTAGATTAGGTCAACCGTAATATAAAAAAAATGCATTATTAAACTTGTTTACTTTCTACTTTTATGATCTTATTAATAAAAAAATCTATAAATACTCACCATCACTAATAGTTGATGAAAATAAAATATGTGTAAATAATAAGCTACAAGGGTGAGTCCGAGCAAGCCACACAAGAAAAATTGGAGTTTCCGTGAAGCACGCAATAAAACTAAAGTGCAAATAAACATCATATTATATGGAAATTACAGAGAGATACTAATATTGAGGTGTATTTTCATATTTTCGGAAGTGTTATTCAGATGATATTTAGAAACCAGAAAACAAATTATCGTTGTCATCCGAGGCCCACTATCAGAATACTTCCGTTATTTGCATGTAAGCTAATTTTGAAACTCGTTTATGTTTCCAATTTATATTTTTTATGAGAATTACATATTTATTTTGTATATGTAAATAAAATTTGACATATTTTAACTATTATAACATTACTAGCTGACCCGTGCGAAGTCTTCGCACTATATCGCCAACTAGCGTATTCCAAGTATACAATTTGGCTAAGATATTTGATGTGTCGCCCACAGATGGCGCTCATACCAATTGTTATAAGAATTAATTTTGTTATTAACAAAAATATTTTTTTTGAATTTTTTTATATTTTTCGCCCAAAGTAGAAAACATAAGCTTTAAGTGGGTATTTTTTTAATTTTTTTTGGTTCAGTAGTTAAAGAGATCGAGCCGCTCGACCAAAAAACACCTTTTAGAAATAATATATTTAGATGATAAAATAATTAAATTTTTATTTGTATTGAATGAGTTTTAAAACATACAAAAACATTAAAAGCATACGGAAAATAGGTCGACTATAAATATTTATTTTAATTTATTTGGTTGCTGTAAAATGAGATTTCGTAAAATGAGACAGTTATAAAATTATATTTGGTATTAAAATTAAATAGTTATAAAGATGAATGTATTGCAGCTAGTTAATTTTGCAAATGAAATAAATTTGCTTTGCTTTCAAGAAACTATTTCAAAAATGCAAATCGTTAGGTCAAACACAATATCGGTGTCGAATTTAACTTACATTTCACGCGGCATAATACGAGGGTTGCAAACTTAAGCTCTACGGATAAATATCGTAAAACAGAGTAGGGTAGGGTTGGGTAAAGTACGTTTCACGTTGTAATGGTTGTCAATCACGCGAGCGAACTTAGGCCGGAGCCAAAGACTGCGGCCGAAAGCTAATCAATAGTAATCAAGAACGAAAAGCTCTGGTCACTATGCAGAGAAAAGGAATGATTAGGAAGTGAATAGGAATTAAATTATTTATAAATATATGTATATGGAATGAAATTATTTATAAATATATGTATATATAATGACACATAATTTTCCTTTTCCTTTGGCTTTTCACATAATTTTCCATCACCTGCATCGTATTCGTGTATTCAAAGATGTTGTTAAATGTATTATTTGTTTTCTATGATGAACTACTTTATCAGTCAAGAGAAAATTTTTAGATTTTCAATTCCAAGCATCCTTGTTTAATCGAAAATTTAAATTATTTGGAATCAGTATACATATTCTTTTAACAATAAATTGCTATTGAATATATTTGGCGTTAATTTTGTAGAAATTCATTATTAACAATTAAATGAAACTACGTGATGTAGTATTATTTCTACTATCTTTAATTTCTTTACCACGACCTAGGTTTCGTTGTATTACAACATCTTCAGGTGGGATATTAGCAAAGATCTTTGCTAATATCCCACCTAAAGATGTTGTTATACAACGAAACCTAGGTCGTGGTAAAGAAATTAAAGATAGTAGAAATAATACTACATCACGTAGTTTCATTTAATTGTGAATAAATTGCTAGTTATAGTAATTTACAAATTTCACAATAGGGTTAAATATTTACCGTAAATGAAAGAATTTGTACGAATGTAATTGAACCAATAGTATTTAAATATTAATTATATACGAAGTATTTTTTTCGAGATTACATACAACGTAGTAACTGGTCGATAAGAGTTTGTCATTTGCGAATATCACTACACAAGAACAAAATCATCTGCCAAAATTAAAGCATAGTGCTATATTTGATGAAATAATTGAATGAGTTAAATTAATTTGAAAAATCCAATATTTTAGATTTTTTTAAAGCTAAGATTTTTATTTATGTATATAAAATACACACATACACACATATATACATATATATATATATATATATATATATATATATATATATATAATATATAAATATATATACATACATATATATATATATATATATATATATATATATATATATATATATATATATATATATATACGTATGTATACGCGGACCAAAAAAAATTTAATTGTTGAAACTTCTAATAGATTTCAACATATCCCATAAGACAAAACAAATTTACGCTTATATATTCAAAGTATGTCCTATAAGGTGACTAACCACATAGTATGGGTCATGGCTAAAAGCTAATTAGGCTATATATGTATTTGAATATTAAAAAATTATCATAATTTTCATCCAGGATCTTTTTGTCACTTCAAATTAGCGTTTTGAATAAACATTTTATTTAATCTTACACTTTTATCATGTCCGTATATCAAAGCATCATGGACTGTTAAGTATAGTAATGACAGATTTTGATAATTTTCGGATTTCCATATCTGTACGTTAAAAACGAAACCCCTATGGCGAGACTTTCTTATTTATTTGTCTGTATATCAGAATTGTTTTTTTTCAGCAAATATTCTTGTAATCAACTTGAAATAGTTATAGAATTTTGAAACGATGAAGAAAAATTTAGCTGTGGAATCTGCTTACCCGTATGTGTTGTAGAAAGGAAAAACAATTTGGAAATATTTTCATTTATATTTCAAATGTGGCATGAAATGTGGGTTTGAATTATAAAAGTATCACATAAAAGGGTACTGTGTATACATTCCATAATTCTCCCTTATCTCTGAAATTTGCGAGCCCGAAAAGCTGAAATAATTCGAACTAATAGAAAATTTTGAATATATTCCAGGGAAAATAAATCATAGTTCCAGACATGAGTTTTATTTATTATATTATATGGATTATCTCCATCACAGAAGGTCAAATGAGTTCGATCCAACATTCTTAAATGTTTACGATCTGCAGAAGAAAGTTTTAACATGTAATTTGTAAATTAAAAATGTTAAATCCCATTAATATTTTAAATGCTAAAGTTTACAAATTTTTGTGTTTGTTACGCAGTCATATCTAAATGGCTATTTAGATTCATGATTAGATTTCGTATACAACCTATTTTTTCATCCTGAAACGGCATAATTTGTATAGGATCAAGCTCCGTAGTTTGTATATTTTCCATAATAGAAATTCATTACCACAACAAACTTATATCGACAGATGGCGCGACAAGCATCGACAAAAAATTTAAAAAACTTTTAGAGGTATTAGAATAAAAAAATAATTCCCGCCATCTTGAGTGACAGAATAGTTAAAGTTAATATATTATAATATTAATTAAAATCTCTAATATATTATAAAGTCTTTAGTTATAATTATATAGAATATATTATAGTATTAAAAAAAGGGTCTCGGATGAAAACTAAGTTTTTAGCGTGGTAGCTATGGCTCTTTATTAATACGCCACTTTAATTTTGGATTTTTTTGGTTCTTTTTACTTATTTCTTAATTTTATATTACACTTACTCGGAAGTTACAGGCAAAGCTTTCCCACTTTAATATACGGAAACTAAAGGGCATTTGGTACAACCCTAGTAAACATTAACAAGGAGATTTACAACGCAGTTAAAATGGCCAAGTCCATCGATTCCATACAAGATAGTTTTCTTTTAACGAAGATTGAGATACATTTATTTTATAGAACGATATGGATGAACTACATACGATAGAGGAAATAGAAAAAAAATAAAATCAGTTTTCTTTCAACTACTCCCCCCCCCCCCCTCTGCCATACGAATCAAATGTTCTTTCTTACCGATCGATCGAATGGGATTTCCTTGAAGAGGTCTTTGAAAATAAAAAATGCAATAGGGTATTTGACTGATCTCGATATTTAAAATATAAAAAGGTTTTAAAACTATGGAGTAGGTTTAAAAAAACTTTGTGGTGAAAAAATAATGCATATAACAAACAATTAATCGAAATTTTCAAGTGGGAAACATGTCAATCTTTTTGTTCAATAAATTGAAAAATTTTTTCAAAAAAAAAAACAAATTGTAAATTTAGTTTTCAGACAAAAAATGAGAAAATTATGGTATACAATATATAATTTAAACGCAATATTTAACAAGATACTAAAAATATTTAACAAGCTTCCTTATAATTAATGCCAAATAAATGGCTAGTGACGTCATAAGCCAGTCGTGTTTTGTATGGGGCGCTTTCGCGCGTATTGTAGTTCGTCAGTTTTTAAGTCGTTATAACTTTGTAACGTAAAGTCCTAATTACGATATATTTATTTATATTATATTATTTTATAGTTATTACTTATTCTATTCTAATAATAAAAAAGACATTGTCAAATACCCTATTGAAAATGACTGTTGATATATTTTATGCAGCGTTTTCTTGGCGTTTTTGTTATCTCTTACTAAAAGCATTTAAAAGGGTATTCCCACCTTATACAAAGCAAAATTATTTAGGTCAATTTGCACTAATAAATTTAAAAAAACTGAAAATAAGTTTCATATATTCACTTCGTAGTTTTCCAGTTGATGCATGAGAAAAATTAAGTAACTGAAACATCAATTATCTGAAATACAAGATTATACGCATCAGTTTATTATATCCAAAATATGATCCTAGTTATTTTTAACTTCTTCTATCACTATCAAGACGAGCAAGCCACTCTCAGGTAGATACAAACTGGAATGTATATCAAGGGAAAAGCTAGGTTAGATACCAACCCGAATTTAGTATAATAGCAAAGTTTTATGAATAACGAGACACCAGATACGAATACAAAATTACGTAAAAAGATGCAGCCTTGAGAAATAAAATCAATCCATTTAGAACTATTCTGAAGGCGTTTATCAAGATGATGAATGAGGCAAAAGCGAAATACACAACTTTCCAACTGAATTATAAATTGATCGCTTGCACTGTAAAATTTGCAGTGGGGCCCGGGCCTTGCTCGTAAAGAGTTTCCCGATCCGTGATCGACTTTGAGGGAATTGGATCGGGTGTACTGAATTTTTAATGTTATTTTCACTTCAATCACGCCGACGGCGACAATACGATCCAAAGTCTGCTCGACACGCGTTGAAGTGGCAGTTTAACAGATTGATTTAACATTCGCATCTGTTTTATTTGCGAATAATTGTAATTTTAAGTGTACACGTATCCCCCATTTAAAAGAAGATTGAAAATTATATTATTAAAATTGAATTTAATATATTACCTAGCTCGTAATAGATAGAAGTTACCCGAATTTTGTAACACATATGTCAATTTAATTTTTGAATTTAGAATATGGCACATGTAATTAAGCTATAAAATGAAAACATTGATGTCAAAATATATTTCGGTTTCGAACTCATATTTTTCCTATATGGGAACAATATGGTTCGGGATCAGATTTTCTATATGGTTCAGGATCTTGGCCTTCACATGTTTATCCGATTTATTTACAATTTCGTTAATTTTTTATACGGTGATCTTTATTAGAAGTAATTGATGTATAGGTCTATGCATCTTAATAGGTAACATTGTTGTGAAATATAACACATGTGTTACCAAAATTATTTAGGTAAAAATTATATGCATAAGGGTATTGTACCATAAATTAGAGTAATTTGAAGAAAGATGATAATTTAGTAAATTGAAAATTCTTGATATCACAGGGTACCTCAAAATCGTTTTATAGCGTCTTATATGTTCGTATGTACTCTAAATATTCCATGCAGTTTTAAATTTCATTCAGGGAACCAATTGCTACAGATCTAACTTCCATCAATATTGCCTCTATTAATCTATTCAACTAATTTGTATTAAATATTTTACATTTTATTAATCACCCCTTGAGTTTTGACGGTATATAAAGAAGTTTCACTTCTTCGGTTTGCAAAGATCATATAGAGGTCATGCTACATTTTCTTATTAAAAATTTTAAATACACGATCTGTAATCTTCAACGATATTCTTCTACCGATATGAATATTTTAATTTTTTTTGTTCCGTACCTCAAAAGGAAAAAATATTATAAAATCGTTCACATGTCCATTCATCTATTACAACCGTTTTTCGCTTAACGTGGATAGTGGCACTTTAGAATAGTGATAAAGCATACCATTCCTCACATTTCACAAACAGAACGCCAAAAATTAATGAAACATGGTTACTAGAGGTGAAAACGTTATATGTGATATTAGACGATATAATTTTCAGGATGTTCAGTATAATATACATATAGATGATACAATTTGCTACCTCCTTTCTATTGATTTTAGGTGTTATTAAATAATTATTTGGCTAGGAGATCGATATTAAGAATGACTTGATAAACAGAAATTTCTCTTTAAACGAGGTGTGGAACCTTCGATTCGTGAGCTAGACCCGCATTTGGCCGCTTGTTTTGGAGCTATTATTTGAAAAAAAAGGAAAAGGTATTTTAATATTTGTTACCTTCTTTTATAAGTTTATTTCGATAAATACAAAAGAGCATCAGAAAATATTTTGGAATTTTATTTGAAAATGAAAATTGTAATTATTGTTTGAATTATATTTCCCCGATTGAATATCTTTTAATTTATTTGTTTTATTACTATTTATTATTTATTTATTTACTATTTATTAGATTGTATGACGTACATGTTTCATTGTTAGAGATTAGTTAGGACGATGTAAATTTTATTAGATTGTAAGTTGTAAAATTTTTATTGTTAGAGATTATTTACGACGATTTAGGATATATTAGATTGTATGACGAACATATTTTATTATTAGAAGTTATTTACGACCATTTACTAGATTGTGTATGACTTACATGTTTTATTGTTAGATATTATTTACGATTTCTTAATTTTTACGATGTACATGTTTTAATGTTAGATAATATTTACAAACATTTATGAATTATTTATATATGACGCACATTTATATTGTTAGAGATTATTTACGACGATTTACGATTTCTTAGTTTGTATGATGAACGTATTTTATGGTTAGAGATTATTAACGACGACGACTTATGAGATTGTATTTTTACGATTTATTTGATTGTATCATGTACATGTCTCATTGCCGGAGATTCCTTATCATATATATATATCATAGCATTTTCAGGTTATAAGATTGGGTCGCAACCCAACTTAAACACAGAATAAATAAATCAATCGTTAAGAATATTTTCAATAAGTCATATATACATTGTCACATAAAACTGCTTTCAAAATTTTATCACCATTTTAATCAAATTAACTGTCAAAGGATGAACGGCGGTGAGTTATTGATACGTTTTACAATGACATAAAGGGATTTAATCAAACTGATTTTTGATTCACTTCAGAACGTTGGCTGGCACATTGCTTTCCTTTGACATCTATGATATCATCATAAAAATATTGTAGTATAATGAAAAATCATTCAATCTAAAGTGAATATCTCTACTAATATTTTATATGTAACAAAAAAATTCATTTTTAGGGTTCCGTAGCTAATGATAAAAATATAACTTTCTTCATTTTGTTCTATTCGTCTGTCTGTCCTTATGTCATTGTCATTTTATTTGCGGGCTATTGGCACTATGTATGGTATGATGAAATTAGAATGATTGCTGTTGTCTATGAACTGCTGTACGATGAAATAGTGGAATCACGAAAAAAAAGGTAATAACAAGGGTGACAATCTGTAAATGAAACTCAGGGGTGAAAAAAAATCCAGTGCACATAGGCGTATGGATTGTCATTAGATTGGTCTTAAAAATTATTTAAAAGTTCCAAAATAATTTTTTTTTATTTAAGTCAATAGTTGATGAGACATGCCCTTTAAAAGTGTGAAATGTGTCGATAGTTGTGAAATATGAGTTTTTCCCCTTCTCTAAATTTTCAACCAAAATATGAAAAATTAAAAAAAAAGATGTAGCAAAACCTATAATAAACTTTGAAGGAAACTTTATTTGAATAAGGTATGTTGTGGAGTTTTTGGGATATGGGGTATTTCCGGCAGCAATAACTTTTCACAGTGCCTTTGAGAAATATAAAGTCATAAGTTTAACTAGCTGTACCCGTGGCTTCGCCCGATGTTAAAAATTTAAAAAAAATGTCTAAAACGTGATTGCATCTCTGCCTACCGGATCAAATTGTGAATATAAACCATTCTCGAATCAACTTAATAGCACACACAAAATTTCATAAAAATCAGTCCAGCCGTTTAGGAGGAGTTCAGTCACATACACACTGATAGACGTAATGTATATATATATATATATATATATATATATATGTATATATATATATATATATATATATAGACATATATATATATATATATGTGTGTGTGTGTGTGTGTAGATATATATATATATATATATATATATATATATATATATATATATATATATATACAAAGATATTGTTTAGTTCTACGGAACCCTTCTTCGCTTTCCACGCACTGTCTAAAACCACACATCTGATTCCAAAAAAAACTTTGTGCTGGAAGGTTCTGTTTTTAAGGAAGTAGTAGACGAGTAAGGATAAAAGTGAAAAATGTTTTGATTTTGCTTTCTTTGTTTGCACTGATTTCTAAAACTAGACACACGTTATTTCAAAAATTATTTTTGTGTTAGATTATACTTTGGGAAAAAATATATGCTATGATGATATTATCATTCGATAACTTATAAGGGCAGGCCGATTCTGTTGCATAATCAGTTGATAAAAATGTAACAGAAGTCAAGGAACACTTGAATGCTTCAAGGTTAAATGAGACCGGTTTATTTATTGACTGATCATCCTGAGTGTTCTCGCTGATATACCTCCAAACTAGACGATAGAGCTAAGGTGGTTTAGTGGTCGAGGGAGGGGGAGGAAGCAACATAATTAAGGAGATTCTACGAGGGCACATCTCGTATATTATATTTTTAAAGCATTTTTCAAAATATTTTTGTTTCGTAGATATGACATGAGATAATATGTACGGTTAAAATTTTGGTTTCTTTCATTTTAAAAATTAAGTATGTTAAGTGAATATACCACTAGTTCCACGAAATTTTCGTACACGTTTAGACATATATCATTTAGTGATATATGTTATTTCTTTAGAACCATATAAACATGTCCAAACATATTGCCTAGAGAGTCTTCAAAGGGAGTAAAATGATTATTAATTTCATAAAAACCGTGAGATTTATGATCATGGCTAGTTTTTCGTTAAACTTAACGTAAGCTTTTAGTAACGTCGTTTTTATTATAATTAGACTTTAGTAGTTCCGGGCCAAAAGGAACTACTCCGTACATAATAACTTCCATTCCGATAAGGCGAAATTATATATGCACTTAGTTCTATAATTCAGTGACAGCACTAATAAGTTTGTCTTCAATTTCACTTATTCTGAATATATAATTGATTATTTTTCAATTATTTCCTTCACAATTAAATAAAACTACGTGATGTAGTATTATTTCTACTTTCTTTAATTTCTTTACCCCGACCTAGGTTTCGTTATATTGCAATATTTTTAGGGGGCTATTAGCAAAGATTAACTATTAGGAACTTGTAATAAATAGCATTTGTATATTTCACAAACAATAGCGGAAGCTGGGTTTGTGCAGGTTTTCCAATTGCTTACGTTAGTGGGTTTATTGTAGGGGAACAGTGTAGTTTTTATTGTACTTTCGGAAGTTATACAATATAAAAAAATTAGTGAGGGTAATAAATTAATTTGATGTTATGCTATGAGGTTATACAATGCAAATATTCCAGTGTATGTAATAAAATTAAATAACTATTATTCTCTGTAAAATATTTATACAATAGCAAGGGTATCTGATAGTTAGAACAATGTTATACCACTAATTAAATATTATTTCCTTAATGAGTTAAGTAATTAAGGATATAATTATATATTATTTCCTTAATTAATTATTTCCTTAATGAGTTAACTCTGTACAAACACAGGATTATAAGTGAACTAAAAGTTGTTCCATTGTTTTCATGAGTGAAATAGTGAATCAATTAGTCTTATTCAGTCACTAGTGAATCAATCAGTGAGTCTCTTTTGTAAAACTTAGGATTCTGAAAAATCGGGCGTTTATAGACCAATAAATGATCAGTCATATATATTTAAATTTATAAGGAGGTTGAAAGTAATTCAAAATGATAAGTGTAACAAAAAGTTGCCCTTTTTTCCGAACATGACTGTCGCACTGAAATTTTGCCTATATTTAGGTTACTACAACGTTACTAAGTAGTTAGGCTAAGAACGTTACTTATTAGGTTAGGGATGATATGCAGTATATCTTGAATCAAGTTGATTGGGTATTGTAGCTACGTTGAAAGAAATGTTTCATCATATAACTATGTTTTAAGTTGAGCGATAAAGAAAGTGTTAAGGTTTTGGAATGCAACTTAATGCCGTATAACCTAATACAAGAATTATTAAGATTGCTAAATAAAGAACCATTTATTTTTGTTGTCCATAAGATCCCTTTTTTCCTTGATAAAGATTAGACTATTGATTTATTACAATTAAAGTCAATACGAATATTGTAATTATAATACATTAGAACCTAGATACTAAAATGTCATTATTATTGACGATTATTAGCTTAGTCCAAACTTACTCATTAATGTTCTAAATAATTTAAGCAAACCAATCTATCTCAATGACAAATTCAGAGATTTATTATCTTAAAGCTTTAGATTGAATAGTGAAGATAGTTTAGCTTAAAATACCGATAAGGTTAGCGCAGTCTTTTAAAATATGTCGCGATTTTCTATAAAAAAGTTTGTATTTTTACATTAAGAATATTTGATTGAAAACTGTTCTGAAAGCACACCAACCACATATGACTATTGTTTCAAAGGTATTTTTTAATATTTAGCTTATTTCTCTTTCACTTTTTACGATATCTCTAAAATAATTTAATTTTTTTTCAAAAAGGCTTAATTCATATTTACTTTTACCCGGTAAACAACAACTAAGTTGTCGTGGCTAATTATAAAAGTTTTCTGTTACACTAACTAGTTCACATTTCCTCAATTTTTACATTTAATCTTGGCCGATTATTGACAATACGAATATTCTCTCTGACAAAATGTAGACAAGTTTTCGACAAATATACAAGTACCGAACGAATATATAGACCAATGTTTTGCCAGTTTCAACTTTCCTCTAAGTTAAAACCGATTTCATGTGTTAGGTCCAAACTTTATGTACATAGAGAAATACTCACAAAGCATTAAAATTTTTATAAATTTGGTAGTTACTGTGATACGGACCTTAAAAATTGGTAATGTTCAAGTATTTTTTTTTTCTGTAATACGTTTCACTTAGTATAATTTTCAAAATGTTTTTTTTTGTAAGGAGTTATCCAAGTCTTTTTTTACTTAGAAAAGGTGATGCCCTTCCATGCCTGCTTTTCAACATTGCGTTAGAAAATATCAGCAAAAATGTAATAATAACAACTAATGGCACTATACAATACAAATCTATTCAATTACTAGCTTATGCAGTCAGTCCTGATATTATTGGCAGATCGAGACAGGCTGTTATCGAAGCTTTTGTGGCCCTTCAGATTGGGCTGAAAAATGTGATAGGTCAAGAGAATGACAATGAACTACTGGTGTTGAATGGTCATACTTTTGGAGAAAGTTACTGAATTCAAATATCTTGTCACTGTCACTGATGTCGAAATTGACTACAGCCTGATGCTGGCAAAGAGATGCTACTTTGGCTTAAGAGACCAACTAATATCTCGACTCATTAGCAATAGAACGAAAATGAATATGAAACCAGTAACTCTCTATGGTAGCGAAAGATGTATATTGAGTAAATATATTTTAAACAGACTACTAATTTTTGAAAGAAAAATACTACGTAAAATCTTCGGTGATGTCCATGAAAATAAGGTCTGGTGAATTCTTTCTAATTACTAAATTTATAATCGATACAAATAACTAGACATTGTTAAAGGCATCAAATCAAACGGAAAAAAGTATCTTGGACACTTATAAAGATCAGAGTATAACAACCCAACCAAGTTACTTCGGCAAGTTTTTAATACTTAGTATAAGAAAGTTAATTAAATAAAGTTCAAAGTCCGAGTTATATTAAGTACTTGAAAATTTTAGTGGTTACATTTCCAATTCAAAATTTATTCTAACTCCACATAAAACAATACTCGGAATTTGTGGGTCATTTTTATTTCAAATCTGTTTCTAGCTAAAATTATGGTATAAGTAGAATTTGTCCCATTTTTCAAACTTATGTTCTTAAAGGAAGGTATACATGAATATAAATATTGAATTGGTTAAAAAGTATTCAACTCGAACACGTCCTTACAAAGAAAAAATTGGTTTAGAATCGAAATATCACGAATAGATCGAACAATGGTCTTACTTTAAAAGAAATAATGATTTAAATTAAAACACTAATTTAATATATGTACTACTATCGATTTAAAAATAAGCAATCAGTTATGATTTTTTTAAAATATGCTTCTTAATTTAATCTGTTGCCAATATATCTGGTAGTAATTATTATTATACAAACCAAATGCTTTATTTCTACGCTCTAAAATCTGTTTTTAATAACATATTTACGTTAATCATTATTTAATCTAGCTGCTAAAAACGACTTAAAAATTACCAGTATGCAAACAAAATGCTTCATTACTATGCTCTGAAACCTATTTTTGTAAAAATATATTTACGTTAATCATTGTTTAATCTAACTCCTAAAAACGACTTATAAATTACCATTAAGCAAACAACATCCTTTATTACTATGCTCTGAAACCTATTTTTGTAAAACATATTTACCTTAATCATTGTTTAATCTACTCCTAAAAACGACTTATAAATTAGTTTTATGGAAACCAAATGCTTTATTAATACGATCTGAAACTTATTTTTTTAATAACACATTTACGTTAATCATCATTTAATCTAGTCATTGAAAACAACATATAAATTTCACAGAGATACAACCGCAGTCCCAAACGAGCGCCGCCCATTTCAATTCTTCAAACCCGAACTTGGAAAAACAAATTACAGTTTTCCAATAAAAAAAAACCTCACATTTTCCACATAAAAAGGGAAAGTAATACGTAGTTACCTACCTGGGGCTTTCAACCTTTTTTCGGATGCCTCCTGCTTGTTTTACCCCTGAAAAGGGTAGTCCTCGGATCGTTATATGCTAATGACCGCTGCTCGTCTAATGAAAGCTTTTCTTTGTGAATGAAATATTGAAGACAAATTGCCTTTATAATTAAGCATGGCATGAATTCGGAAGATTTGAGCAGCTAATTATATTAAGGATATTAATTAATTCACTTCTTTTCGCACTGGAAAAAGAACAATAATAATTACGGTGTAATGCTTACAGTCATTAGAACTTATTGTTTGTCGAGTTTTCAGGGATATATTTATTTTTATTCATGTAGACCTTTAATTATGAATAAGAGTTGAAAGCCATTGTTTCAAAGATCAGTTATGCGTCATTATTTTGAATATAAATTATAAGACTTTAAGTTTTAACTTAATTAATTGTAACTAAATTATTATTATAAGGAATAATATATTTCAAAGAACTATGAACCAAAAAATGTAGAAATTTTTCTTTTTCTAAGTTACTTTCTTTAAATTTATTCATTTCTATAATATTCATTGTAGTTTTAGGTATTAAACATAAGGTTTTTATATTTAATATTAACAAATATATATAAAGTACTATATACTGACTAAATAAGGAAGAAAGTACTATTTACTAACCAAATAATTAGAAATGTCAAATAAAATTCTTTGTTTTGAGCACGAGTGGATCTCGCACCACGAGGTCAGCACACATTTAGGAATTTATAAATATTTAATGGTACGTAACATTTTAATTTTTCCATAACAAACAAAATTTTAATTTTTTGGAACGAAAATATAATGCCTATTACATCTTTCAGAGGCCCATTTTAAAAAAAATTACGTGGTGTAAATATAAATTAACGATTTTTTTCTTATTCTCGCTGTGATATCTTAATTCTTGCAAAATTTCATGATTCTAGTTCAGCGGGAAGTAAACTATAGGTTTTGATTTACTTGCTTGTGTTAAAATATGCGGCATAAATGACCGTATTTTTGGGGTTGCTATATTGCGTTGACTTAGAAATTGTATTTCTCTAGCTCCAAGAGATCGTAGACTTAAGTATTTGATATTAATTTCAACTTGATACCTCCACGCGTTCCTGAGAAAAAGGGTCGTGGGGCAGACAGACAGCAAGACAGATAGCCATGTGCCCCTATAATGGTTCCTGTTTTTCTTTTTAAGGTAGGGAAACCTGAAAAATAACATTAATTCAAATAACTGGAATTCTTACAACTTATTTAGTTTATTTGAATTAGTATTTTAATTAATTAACGTTGATTACCTTAACAAATTTTCCTGATAAAAATTTTAACTATGTCAAGGTCTAAACGTCCCAAAAATATATTTAAAAATAAAAGATGACAATAAACATAAGAAATCAGGTTTTATGTGTTTTTTTTTTAAATAAAGTAAAAATATTGACACATTTTCTCATTTTAAAGCTATAGTGAGACAACAGATTTATGGAATTTAATATTTAATTTCATTTTTCCCAAACCGCATGCAAACAAAGTATCTGTGTTGAGCATATACGAATAAAAATATACATAATGAACACCAAAGTGAAAAATTCACTGTTACGCAATACAATTTGAAAGTATTTTCTTATTTTCGAAAAAGAAAATATTTTAAACCGTACTCGGTATAATATTTTCCCCTCGATAATCTCAAAACAAATAAAAGATGCCCATTTTAATTAAACCAAATTCAAAACACAGCACGTTTACAAAACAACGAGGGACGCGACGATACTATCCAAAAACAGTGCTCAGGTAACAAACAGCATAAAATATTCTGAGCGAGTCAGCGAAATAAAAGTAACTAATTGTAGCAGGAAGCAGGGCTCAGACGATAAGCATTGCAATAATATGAAGTGGAGAACGAATGTAAGAAGTCATTAACAGGCCCTTAAAGGCAATAGGCACGCTTCGGCTTTAAGGTAAAAGGCCTCCCAAGACTTCACAGTTTCACGAATCAGAGCTAAGTTGTGAATTAAGAGCCAACTCAGGTAGGGGAGGACCTGTTACTTGCTGGTCGCAGTGCTAACTTAGAGTTAATAATAATTACCTCCAGTGCCGTAACAGTAACGTTTTATAGGGATTCAGTATTAAGCAGATGGTGGGTTTCAGTTATTATGCAACAGACTTGGCACCATAACGAAATTTAAACATTTATTGACTGATTCAACTATTCTGTTAATGTATTAAGTAAACGGTTTCATAGAACTGCTTGGATGTTTTGATTTGACATTTGAAATATTTTATAAAATTAATGTATTTAATATTGATTAAGTTCATAATGCATCCAGGTAAGCTGATAAGCTGACCTGTAAAACCTTAAACGATTAGTGAATATGCGAAAAGTTCACAAGGTTTTTGGCTGAAGATGCATCCCATTGAAACAAAGCAATAAATTGTGAAATTAGCCAGTACTATAATACATATATTTAAAGTATAATTATGTAACCAGCCTGTTATTTAAAGCTAATACAGTTATTGCGTAGTTGAACTTGAAATGCGCATATGTATATTAAGTGTCTTAGCCATAAGTTATAGGCTGTAGCGGAAGGAAAGATGGATATTGAGCATTTAATATGACGGCGCACCAGTTCATCTCTTTCTTTTCTTTTTAGTTTAATATAATTATTAGATACTTTATATAAAACAGATGAGATGGAAAATGGAATAGAAAAAGAACAAACATGAGTCAGATCGTATAGCTACGAATTTAACGAGAATGTTTAAATAGTTAAGTCACATTAAAGCACAATTACCAAAAATAAGTATTTTTATAAGAAATTAATTGGCAATTGGAATTATTATTAAAATCTTTAAAATGTTTAGCCATTTTAGTCATTTTTCCTCTCCTGACTTGACGGATTCATATTTCTGTAAAAGAAGGCAGAAGTGAATAAATGTTATTATAAATGTTATATTAAATTATATTATTTAATTTATCTTGTCAATATTCCTTAAAATATGATAGAAATTATTACCTGATGAAAGGGTTAATATACTTTATAAACAGAAGTACGAAGCACAATGTTCATTTAATCAGATGTAAGTCTGTATCACATTTCGTAAACGAGGTTTATTCAAATAGAGATTAAGCTGAACGATAACGTTTGATAACGTAATTTTACTCGGTACACAATTTTGAAGTTATTCTGGTTCTTTAAATATAATTGATAAAATTCGGCATTAGTTCTCCTTCTCCAACACCCACTGTCAAAGAATTCACCAAGGATGGATCTGAGGATTTTTCATTCGAAAAGTGCAAGGGTTTTTTCACCCGTTAAGACAATATTTAACAATACGTCAATATCCATTGTCGTCATTATCCAATAATCGTCATGTTTTAATTACAAAAAATCTAATTGTTTTATAATAAATATTGTAAATAATCAATATGGAATATTTTTGCAGAAAAAAAGATAATTTACTGCTTATGCTAAATTTCTTCAGGGCATTCATTGAAATTAATTTCATGTATTGAACAGAATCTCTTTTCAGTAGGTTGATTTTTAAACTAGGATCAGTTATTAGAATAATCTGTCATTGATAAGATTTAACCTATAATTTCCACAAATATATGTTTTAATCGTTTTACATCGCAAGTAGGTTTAAATATCCGGTGTACTTAGATTATTTATATAGCTGCGCTAATTCTAGGTCATGCTTTTGTTTAGAGTGAGTATATTTACTCAAACGTCAGTGGTTTAAAAACTAATATTATAATAGTTAATGTTTATATGTCAAAAAATTGTAATGGAAATGGAAATATGTGCAATACGATGTGATAAATTTTTGTTTTTTTCCAAATTCGTAGTATATAAGTAATTCTGTGCATAAGAAATACTTTTTCGTTATAAATTTGAGTATCATGATATTTTTTATTTCAGTATTTAAGAAATCATACTCGTCATTCCAAAAATTATGAAAATATATTTTCTGCTTTAAATGTCTCAATAAATACAATCAAAATATTACACAAACAGCACTTGTGTATTCAACTACTTTATTGTTTTACCGAAGCCTTTGAATCCCATATTGCTAGAACCAGAACGTTTAAAGTTATTATTATTTTTAATTGTATGGGTCTAAATAAAAACGCGATTAAAAAGAAAATTGTTTTTCGAAGAGACAAAATTATGACAAAATTCAATGTTTTCAGAGATTCAAGCCTTTCATTCGCAGTGATTGACTAATATTTTTCCAGTCATTTCGAATATAGTATGAAAATAAAGGGAACGTAATAATAGTTTTTATAGCATTCATTACGTTTCATCTTAAATACAAAACCAATGTAAAAGGCAATGAAAACATTGCAGAGATTTTACGGGCTAAGTAATTTAACTGCCTTTACAATGTAACAGAATAATTTAACGGCCCATTTAAATCGCTTGAATTTTTATTCTTTTCTAGGAAAAATATGGGAAAATTTATTCTGAAAGGAATTTTAAAAATATATTACTATAAATTGATGCGAAAATATTATTTTCAAAAAAATATATAAAAGAACACCTAGAAAAGAAGCCTATCTTATTTTTACGTTAATCTGATAGTGGCATTTTATTTATTGTTTCTAGCTAAACTGCCTTTTTATCTTCTGTAAAGCTAATATTATGGCACTTCAGTACATTACTTGTAATTCCTGTCCTTTGCTGCTAATGAAGTGTTTTTTTTATTTATAAAGAGGCATTTTAATGGTTGCTATTTAAATGACTGAGCTTTTGAATATCCTTTTAAGAGTATAATAAGTTAGTTAAGCTAGCATCTTAATACTACTTACTTTATCTAACGCTGTAAAAAAAGTTTCCAAAAGGTTTTCAGCACGAAGCATAGTAATCATTTAAGTCTTCTTAGTAAAATATTTTTCGTTAAAATATCTTTTTGCTTCTGTGCAGGTTAAGTAAGCTAATGTTCACCTAATTTGTTACTCTTTGAAATATGTAAAGTGAAAGTAGTATTCAACGTACGTATACAATTATTTTATGTCGGAGGAAAATATCGCGTTAAAGAATTATACATCTCTAGAAACTTTTTTGGTCCATTGATGATAATAAATTTAGTTCTATCGCTTCTTGAAAACTGAGTACCTACTGTTAGCACTTTTTTTATTTCTGACAAATATTATTCGCTCTATGTGCAAATAAAGGCTCATATTCACGTGATATTGTAAAAATGATGTTGTCGTCACCATGGTGTAATGGGTTGATCACAAGGCATACAGCCTTTGACGACGCGGCGCACCGCCGAAACCCGGGTTCGATTCCCGGCCGTTCGTCGAGCGGGGGTGGATGGGTCTTATAAAGTCGAGCGGGGTATAACGTCGTAAATTATAGACGTTCCCTTTTCATTCAATTGAAGTAAGTTAAGAATATTAAACAGCGTCCCTGGTTCTTACTGACGTACCATGAATTTTAATAAAATTATTAGCACGTCATTTCAAGTAAGTATTCTCGTCTTACGCACTATCGCCGTAAGCATTCTTTTCAGGTTTTCATATAAAGTAACTTAAATTACAGCGATCTGATCTCCGTGTTTTGTTTAACCATAATTTAGCATTTACATATTGGTTTCTCATTGCATTTACTTTCTTAGTATCCTGCAGCTAAATGTTAAAAAGTAAACGTTTTTGATTCCGCACGTTGTTCACATCGACCTAGCTTTTTAAATTTTTAAAAGACTGAGGAAATTTTGTGGGAAAATGTAGTAGGGGAAATTACTCATTTATTTACAAACTGTAATGCACAAACTTACACATAAGGCGGATTTCCTTTAACAAGAGCAATCTTTTAGTGCTAATCGAAGCACTATTAAAACGATAAAGTACACAGATATAGATTTTGCTATTAGCTAAAAGTAAAAAAAATAGAGATAAACTTATATACATAAAAACTTGGATCCATCTGTGTATGAATACACACATATTTATACACATTCACACACAAAAATACACAAACATACACATACACAAATACACATACGTACATATATGCATAGACTAATATACATAAATTTATTACTGTACAAAATACCAAACCCTGATTGAATTATAACGAAACTATCAAGTAACATGCTATTGAACAACTCTGTTAAAATTTAATTAGAAATTTTTTTTAAATAAGCGTTTCCTTCGTGAGATATGAGACTTGAAAATATTCCACCTAAGTTCGATGAGTTTAATGATGTATGTCAATATTATGAAAATATGAGCTGAATTAGAACTTAAGTGCAGAGCGACTTAGACCAATTTACATTAATTAATTAAACATATTTCTCAAAATAATTGTGAAATTATGCTTAGTATGCTCGCTCTACGAAAAAAATTAAGTTCTGACTTCACTGGAATCCAAAGTAAATACGCGTCCGATACGGATAATCATGCATAACACTAGATTTATTAATACTTTCATATAAATATTGACATTTAATACTTTGCCTCGATTTCGCTTAAGTTAAATAACGTGTTTATTTTAGAATTTCAATATGCAAGAATTAACTTTCATAAGGAGGTATTTTATTGTGAAATAATATTTAATAACTAACAATGTATTATTATCAAATCTTCATGATTTTAAGATTAAAGGATAACAAATATTTTTAAATACTTTTAAGTTTTACGTCTATTTAATATATGTGTAAATTTGCATATATTACTTGAATAGTCGTTAAAAAATATTCTTAGGTACCATTGTATATCATGTAAATACAATTTAAAAAATTAAGGCTATTGTAGCCCCTTCACTAAAAAAAATTAGGTTTTTTAGAGTTATTTTAAATTTTAAAATAGATGACCAATGATAATGTACAACACTAGAGATAAACATAATATATTCCGTATCTGTTCCAGGAATGTTATTCCAGAAGACGATAACCGAACTTTAAAATACCTGTACATTAATACATTTTATTTTCTGACGAAAAAAGGGAATTGAAAAATTACATTTTCGAGAGAAGAAAGAAAACTATCGATATTTTTTATTCGATTATCAAGTGACTACTACCTGTCCTGTGTTTATAATTTGGGAAATGGCAGTACTTTTGCAAGTATTTTCAATTTTCAGTATCTAATCTAATTAACTATACTATAAATAAACTTTTCCTAACCTATTTTCTTTTCAGATAGGTTTGATTCTAAGAAATATATAGAAACACATTAATGCCAAGAAAGAATAATAAATAAATATAAACATGTGAACCTAATTCCGTAAAAATGTTAATGTTATAAAAGTAATAAATTTTCTTTTGGTTACTTCGATCTATCGTGTTACTACGAGTAGTTATGAAAATGAGACAAGAAGAATGAAGAGTGAAAGAAGTATTTGTGACAATAAGAATGAAGTAAAATAAACTATTTTTAGTTTACTTTCGTTTGACTTAGAAAAAACTTGAAAAAACTCCAATGGAAATAAATTGAGAAAATTACGTTATTGTTAATAAATTATTAATTTGAAATTATGATATAATTAAAAAAAATTAAATTGGTATTCGATATTTTAGTCGTTTCATAAGGCCATATTTTACATTTTTAACAGTTTTATTCATAATTATTTTCCTTAGATTTAAATTTTTTCTCTTTTATTAGTTGTTGAAATAATAACAAAACTGTTTCCATAAAAAATATTCAACTCATTTTGAGTTATCTTTGACAAACCTCATTCACTTCTGATAAAGAATATACCAGCACATATCACGCAATTTAAAATCTATAGAAATAAGACTCGTTTACACTTCGTGGTTATAGGTCTTATTCCATTTATGTCGAAATTATGTTTAGAATAATTCAAAATTAAAGTGATATTGATGTTTAGCTATAAATAGCCAGATATAAATATTTCAATTATAATTCTGTCTAATTCGAAAATTCTAATTCTATATTTCATTACTAGTCTATATTAAAATTTGAAAAAATATCTTCGATATGCGAAAATGGAAAATGTTTTTCATTATTTTCTAAGTTATTACCATTGTCTGAATTAGGATACCTTTTATGACTCTAAGTACGCTGGATAAATGTATGAATTCACACTGACACATTTATCAAAATACCTGAATAGTAAATCCATCATTGTTGAGTCCATACATTACGATAAGCTACTGTCTCCAGCAGATACGCTTATACAATGATACTGATACCGACATTATGGGCCTAAATAAACACTACGGTACGACACATGAGCTAAATCTGTCCGCCGAACCTTCCGCTCGTACCTACAAAAGTAGATCGTAATAATCCCAACCCTTACCTACGTAATATCATTTCCCTTGATTGTCAACATAAAAAAAATATATATTGCTGTCGTAAAGCTGGTCGCAGATGAACCAATAAACTGAGCCGAGTTACATGCTACGCCAGATTAAGACTAACATGTTATTATCGTTCATTTATTTGATACGACATCGAAGCTGCCGCAGCGAGCTTTAAGCTCGTTCATCCGTCGTATTAATGGCTCAATAAAGCTCCCGGGCTTGGTTATTATAAATTATTACGAGGCTATCTTAAACCATGTATAGGTAAATAAATATAATTGGATGAAGGTATCTTAACATTTACTGAGATGTATGTTGTAATATCTATATAGTTGAGTTTTTTCCACGAACTGTTCGTACTTGTATTGGAATTCTATATATAGCGCCATCTTTGTGAGTTTTCACGAAGCGTGATAGAGAGAAGTTTCTTGAGACTCGTCGAGGCTAAATGACTCGTTGTATATTTTACAAATATGACATGGTATTGAAATTAAAACATATGCCAATGTAGTTATTCAGACAGTAATAAAATTAGTTGCGATAACGTAAAGCTGCTTTCCTAAGCTTATATTACATTAAATTACCTTTTAAAATATATTGTGTTGAGTAAGTTTTTCAGAATTTATTTCAGACATTTTTATTATTATGGTATCCTTTACTTACGACAGTAAGACATGACTATTTTACGTTTTAGGGCGTTTATTTCAAGTTTCGCAAGACAGTGAATAGATGTCTTTATTAAAAATAAACAAGACGTATTTATTGAAAAATTTACTTACTTGTAAGAATATATACTCATAAGACATTATCAGGCAAGATTTTATGTGAAGAAATCCTTACACCAAATTTTGATTTTTAAATTTATTTTTTATAGTTGATTCAAGATTACAGTCATATTGTCTTTATTGTAACGACATATGTAATTGCTGTAGGCATAATAGTAATGAGAATAAAATATTTAATTTCGAATTGGCTTCTTTAATTTAGAATGTATAATAAATAGATATAATAAATATTCAAAAACTCTTCGTATTTTATAGCCATGAACATTTTTTCTCAATATTATTTTGTTGTAGTTATAATCATTTTATATAATTTATGAAATACATACTGAAAAATTTTAATTAATTGTTGCTCATTGCCGACACTTTCTAAATTTTCAAATATTCTATGTCTATTTGGATACTATAAATTATTAATGGTAAAAATCGTATGTTAATCATTTAAATGGTTTTCGTATCACATCTGAAAAACAAAATAGAATATTAATTTTTATAAAATTAGTGTGATTAAAAAAAAATTTAAAACATGTAGACTTTTAGTTCATAAATAAATTTGAAATGGCTTCAATATATTATTGCCATTTAAAAATCTTACAATCTGTAAATTATATCATAAAAATATAATTTATCAATAAATGTACATATTTATAAATATTGAATTAAAAATTATAGATAGAAATAATGAAAAGAATTAATGGTAGTAATTTATCCGTCAGAGGGTAAATTACGACAAAGTGTGACCGAAATGATATCTAAAAAATCTAAAAAACTAAATGATACTAAAAAAAAAACTAAATAAAGCTAATAATAAAACTTAATAATCTTAAAAACTGGTAAGTAATTTAAATATATTCATATCAGATATACACATATTAAATAATCCATTTTTATAACTTTTTACCCAACTTTACTATTAATTATTATCATTTATGACTTTCCCAATTTAATGAAAATGAAGTTCGGGATAAATATTCCTAAAAATTTTATTTTTGTAAATTTATTATACAAATTCTTGTTATAGAAATGCAATAAAAATTCTGCGTTTTCTCATAATTATTTCAACAAATTGAAATATTTATCATCAAAAGGACACAGACTAAAGTATTTTAATAAAAATTCATGAAATGCTTTTCAGAAGTGAACGAATTCTAAGTACAATGAATGTTTTTAAACTGGATTATTACAACGCCATCTCTTGCTCATGAATAATTAATTTTTAATACCAGTTAATAAGTAATTACTTTTGAATTAAGACGGTAATGGGTAGTTCAATAGTTATTCATTAATATGTGCGTAACTGTGATACATATCAAAGCGTTTTATTTAAATTTATACTTTTGTTATTTTATGAGTTATTAAGTATTAGTATAAATTAAGTTGTGTTCAAGTTTTATTATTAGTGTAAAAAAGTTATAGTAAGTTCATCGGTCGTTGATTTTTAATAAATACTTAGATCGGTGCCGTTATTAAACTGAAAAACATTTGTAGAAGAAATTGCGTACCTTTTCCTATTTTTCACGAAATTTTATTAGAAAGTGTAAAATTAATTGAAATTTATTAATAAATAGTTTTGTATATAGTGGATGTAAATAAGATTTAAATCGCTATGCAATGTGATTCAATACTTATCAACAGTCGCTGTTATTATTCGATCGTTGAATTTTAGCAATATTTTAATGATATTGGCTAAATTTTAAAAAGTTTCATATCCGACATACATATATAAAACGTCCTGCATCAAACGGGTCGTTTTAAAACCCTAAGACTAAAATTTTACTAATTTGCAATTTTACGTCCACTGAAACCTGTAAAAATAATCTGAAAATTATCCATCGATTCACATAATAAACCTGTTTATAATATAAAACGTCCTGCATCAAATTTTTCGTGTTAAAAATTCTAAGAGCAAAATTCTACTAACTTGCAATTTTACTTCTACTGAAACCAGTAAAAATATTCTGAAAAGTGTCAATCGATATAAGTAAGAGACCTGTTTATAATATAAAACGTCCCGCATTAAACTTTCCGTTTAGAAAATTGTTTTAGGAAAAAAGTCTCAATTGCAATTTTTTCAAATTTACATAGATGCAATACATTCTTATAAATATGTGTTATGAAAAATTAACTGCCATTAATTTAATTTCCTGTGTTTTCAAAATCATACTTAAAGTCATTATCATATCCCATTCCTAAAATTTTCCTCTCAGCTTTCTATCGTCATTAACATTGCGGGCATTTTGCAATGAATATGTACAAGATATTAAATAAGACTTTATCGCTATACTAGCAACACATGACGGCATTAAACTTTTATATTCATTAAAAAAATTAAAATATTATTTTGTGTACATATACATCTAGAATGCGTCTATCTAAAACTATTTCTTGTATCTATTTCTATTTCGGTGGTAACAACCACCGAATTACTTACGTCTAAACCGACGTACCAAAACGAGAATATTCAAATGCAGGATCATGGCTGGGTTTCATAATACAAGATGTCAAGGCAATTGGGTTTTCCATTACTATTCCTATAATCTACTTTAATATAATCACATAAATTTTAATTTCCAATAGTTACGCTACCACTTACCTATACCTTTGTTATTAATTCCGTATTAGGAGATTGTGATATTTAAAATAAATTTCAATTAACATTACTCTAATTATCTCATTTAATTTTCAAAATCAAAGGTATGATTCCGAATCCATTTACGCCTATTCATCCGTAGGCTATCTAAGCAACCCTATCACCTCGTAATACATTATTCAACGCGAGGTACACAATAGAGGCTCCATCACTTATGCTAGCAGTAAATGGCTCGCGGTAACCGGGCCTGTAATTGACCAATCCCGCGATGAATATCTGTCCTTAATGGAGTTTGGATTATTGAATACTGCTGCGGCTTATGTTAACTGCTAATTACTTGGACACACGGTCGCATTAGCAGTGAGAGCTGGGCAGATAATGCTATTTGCATTGAAATTAATGCTATCCATCCATGCGCGGTTTGTTCTGCAAGATGATAGAGGTTGAGACAACGACATAACTGCAAGGTGGAAAAATAAACACAATGGTCTTTATAACCTTAAAAAAGTCATGAATATTATACGTTAGTAGAAAGTGATTGGCAAAAAGGAAAGGGTGTATTTCCAATGGTGACATTGAAATCAGTAATGATAAAATGACAGCGTAATTAGATGTGTTAAAAATTAATGCAAATAAGGGCTTAGAAACGTCTGAAAATTTTAAATGATTTTGAAACATGGCATGTTATGGACAATAAAATTGTATTTTTATCATATAAGGTAGTTTCATAACGAAAATTTCAAAAGCAATAAACCAGAACACTACTCTTTTGTTAAATGTTTTGGTTATCGATGAAAGATGTGCCAGAATTTTTTTTAGTATTCTCATAACTTAACACTTATGAAATCGCTTCAATGTTCATACTGTTGTCAATCTGTTATGGGTGATTTTTTCAGAAACTATTCAACGTAAACATTAGAAATTTAGCAAAGTCCAATTTATATTCTAGAGGTTAAAATAGGGTGTCAAATAAATTGTTTATGAGGCACGAATTCAATATTATATATGATATATTTTTTTATTAATTCGTTAAAAAAAAATTTTAACGAATTAATAAAAATTTAAGAAAAAGTACTTAAGAATTATTGTCCCTCACGCTTTTCATCAAACGGAGTGCTCAAAAAAATCGGAAAATAATTATGAGCTTTGATAATGAGGTATAGATTCAATCAAAATTATCAGGATTGAAAACGTATTGTGCCAAAAATCGTCGTAAACAATTAAATGTTTACTTCCTCCTAATTGCTGAATCCATTGGTATTAGAGAAATAAACGCATAAAACTTTTGTTCTTATGCGTTTTTCAGTTTTTTTTTTCAATTTGTACGCACTCCGGTTATATGTAACGGTGCAATTATTTCAGGTACTGAATTTTACATTTGCTGACATACAAAAGTCGAAAGCAGCACAGCGCATAGTCGGGGTAAGTTAACATTGATAATTTAATTGGTGTGCTAAGGGAACGAACCTATAATAGTGAAAGTGTAGCTTGCCCTTTATCGATATGTAAATAATTTTTTTTAAGATTTTACAAAATATATCATTTAAAAATGCTGTTTATTGCATTTTACCTTACTCTGTACCTAAGAACAAAAAAAAACTTGGTCAATTACTAAGTCGTCCTTTTATTTGCTACTTGGTCAGAATTTTTAGTTCTTTGCCGTATAATTTTAATTAGTATAGAAATTGAAAGAAATAGGAAAATGTAGACAATTTTTCTAATATTATCCATTTAATTTGAAAAGAATTATTTTTATTTGAATAATTTCCTATATTCTTAGGAGAGAACTTTTTTTTAGTAGTAAATTTTAGATCGCTTCTTTTGAAAGAAATAGTTAATATTTCGTTATACATAATATGGCCTTTGACGGTGTGGCGCACTGCGGGGATCTGGGTTCGATTCCCGGCCGCTCGTCGAGCGGGGCTGGACTGGTTTTCTGGTTGACTGTAACAATACAATTTTATTGGTAAGATGTGGTTGACTGTAAGATATGGTTTTCGTAGCAATAAGTCCGCCATATGTATTAATCAGATACATTACAGTACATAAATATGGACTAACATAACAAATTTACAATTTAAAAAAAGTTATTCCCTAAATCAGCATCTGGAATACCTATTTCACACCATGATGATACGTTGATAATGAAATTTAATGGTTATACAGTACGAATGAGGAGTATATAAGAATTAGAGAAACAGTTAAAGGAACATAAAAAAATATGCTGGGTACCTGAGAAAGAACCGTGGTTTCTAAAATTCAATTAAATAGCATTTTTTTACACATATATGTGTTTAAATTTTTTTTAATCCAAACCTTTAAATATTAAAACAAAGGTATTATTTTACAAACGCAAATGCTTTTAAGTAATCTTATGTTTTATGTATTAGTTTATGTAATTTTATATATATTTCTCTACTTATTTAGATTCACCGTTGGATTACATAACACTAATTTATTTCTGAACCGGCAATCTCCTACAGTGAAAAAAAATTGTAGAGGAATATTAAAGTATAATATGATTACAAATCGTGAATAAAACAAAAATTAATGACATAGACATGAAGTAGCGATAAAAAAACTTATAGATAGCCTATAGATAGAGGAAAGGGTCTAAACTAGAATTTAAAACATAATAAATAAGGAAATAAATGTTGGAAAGAAATTAAGACACATAATATTTTAAATATCCCCTAATCAACAAAACGTTATGCAAATAAAACAGTTTTAGAAGAAAATATACGGCAAGACTTTAAAAAACGAATTTTGTGACTATACATTACATTAGCACATTAAAACAAATATTGTGTGGTTTACGCCTATGGAATAGCTCCAAACATTTTCGACATACGTGTGTAGTTAGGAAACACACCTATGTCGATTTATTTAAAAAATAAATTAAATACGTACCCAATTGACATGAAAGTATGTATGAACGAGTTTATTGCTAATTTGTATAAATTATTAAAATATTTATAAACAATTCAGAATGACCCCTGATAAGAACATTATCACTAATATCATGTTTACACGGGATTTCGATCTATCAGTAGGACCAGGTTTTTGGGGATGAGGAGCAGCGAAGAGTTTTTTTATAAACAAAGAAATTTGCAAAACAAACGACAGATAAACTTGGTGTCATCACATATAGTAATAATCCGTGAATAATAAAATTTACAATTGGTTAAGAAAATGATCTCCTTTTGAAGTCGTTTAGAATGAAGGAAATTGTTAAAGTTCCTCCATTTTAAACAACATCGATAAGTTGAAAAATTTATAGACATTTTTCGAAAAAAAAACATTTACCAAGTAAAATACATTTATCTAGTTAAGATGACTTGACACAATTCATTTTCGGCTAAAGCTTCATCGATTAACGCCTATAAACATTTTTAAGCGATATTTCTATGCTTGCCTATCAATTATTCACATTTCTCAGCATAAAAATTTCTAAAGCACCACGCATATCTCTCAAAAACCATAACAGTTTCTTATAAACTACGACACCAACGAAACGCCGCAACAGCCCACATCCGTTTAATAAAATAAGCCACGAACGCCATAAGCTATTTTAGTTTCGAGACAGTGTGCAATTTATGACGGCGCCCATATTTCGCCCCTAATACCTCCCTAGACGGGTGAGTTAGGGGAAAGTTTTTCAAGACCAGCGGGGAGTCATTAGCAGGGGAACCAAGGGGAGTGCGGTCGGCGTTTCCCCCGGGACCAATACAGCGTTGTTTACAGCGTTCCGATAGTGATTCCGATATTTATAATGTCATTATGAATAATATTTCGTTTAGTATATTACTTTTTTTATGGTAGAATTTGTTAGTACCCGGTATATTTGATATCTTTTAGAGGGATATTATGATGCAAAGTATTTGTGAGGGAAGTCGCATTTCAATGATTTCAACGTTTCACTAATATACTCGCAGCTCCTGGTACCTTTTTGAAACTAATATGAATGAATATATTTATTATATAGATTTGAGTACTAATACTCCTATTTATCCAGCCCTAAGCTATTGGTTTTTTGCGTTTTTTTAATAACGTATATAACTTACTTTTCATTACCAGTAATTAATTAATTTAGCTAATAGAAGTTACGTTTTAATGTTAATAATAGTTACTCAAGTGGAATTAATTTTTGGCCTAATGTGCTTACAAGTTTTACACAGTTTTACATATGCAAGCCCAATATTTGTTAATGACATAATACAATTATTTTTATTTATATGAGTTAGTATATAGAGGGTTTGGGTATGTATGAAACTTTTTTAAAAACAAATAGGAAATTATCAATTAGATTAATCGTAAAATACGAGTATCCTGAAACATTTAATGTCGCGGAAACCGATTATTGCGGTTTTTTTAGGATTTATATTTTTTGCCACATTTACTGATAACTCCTCCAATTTGTGAAGTTATTCCAATCATCATGAAGTGCGATTTTTTATATAAAGATATGTGTAGCTAATTATTTTACTAAAATATTAGTTATCATGAGGAAATATTAATTAGGAAAGATTAGAGGATTGTTTTGATAGAAATACGTACAGAAATTTACTACAAAATAACTTTGATAATTATATTTGATGTCTCAAATTAACATCTTGAAGTAAGAAGACACGAGAGGAAACTTTATGTGGTGATAAAAAATAAGTGTGATACGATGAAAAATAGTCTATATAATGGAGATTAATAAAATTGGTAAAAGGACGTATTGTACTAAAGTTCCTTTAATTAATACATTAATTTATAAAAAATGTTGTATCATTTTAGTTGCGATTTAGCAAACCAAAATAACACTTATCAAATAAGAAGTATAAGTGGATGATCTAATAAGTTGATTTCAGATTCGTGATAAAAATTCGTAAGTTAACTGGATCCGATTAGCCGGTGCATTATCGATGTGAAGATAACAAAGTCCCATGGACAATCTTAACCTCAAAGTTTTTCTATTTATTTATTTGTGATGATACGTTTTTAAAATAAATGACACAATTATTCGTCTTCTCACTGAGTGTGATTTTTTTTAATTGGATCGATTTATCCACTCATATTTATTTTGTGATTTGGTCGATGGGTCGAAAAACTTTAAATTTTATCATATGGGAAAATTTAATTTGTAACATTGAGATTCTCAGGTTTAAAATTTTACACCTTTTCTTTAGTTTAAGTTTCAAAATTTATCCAAATTTTTTTTTTCTCCAAGTCAGTCTGTGTCACTAAAATTGTGATATATCGAGAGGGTACGAATTTTTTTAAACTGTAGTTGATCTAATACTACCAGCAGTTTGTTCAGATATATTAATAGTCTCTATTAGCTGTTTGTTAGTAATTCGTCTGTCTTTAGAGAGATTTGAGATCTTTTATTACAAGTTTTATGGTTTTTTTTATTGCGACTTGATGGTTAAGTTTAAATATAATTTTTTTTGAACTGTTAAGACCAAACAGGTTTTTTAGTTTTCCCATCATATGTTTAAGTCGATCATTAGTGCGAAAATATTAGTAAAGAAAAGCGCGATAACCGATAGTCTCTGTCCAGAGTATCTTGAGCTGAATAAAGAAATGTTTAAAAAATTGTACACTATTTGTACAAATAGTTATTAGTTCACATTCTGTACATAGATTAGACAGGGAGGGTTAAATGTATAAAGCAAATCTGTACTGTATATATTACACTACTTTACAGTAAGACTTATATTGTGACTAACATACACTTTATCAATCTTAATATATTTGCAACGCACCTGCACTTACAACTAAACGCACTGTGCGAAAAATTTTATTGTTTGAGTAATAAAATAATTTTTGGACATGTTTTATTGCGATAAAATATATATATATATATATATATATATATATATATATATATATATATGTAAGTATGTATATATATATATATATATATATATACATATGTGTATATGTATGAATGTATACAGATTGTCCGGTAACGAAGGGATAACCTTGAAAAAGTTTATAATAGAACTAATGGCTATTCCAGAAAAAAATACATAAAAAATATATCCGAAGTAACACCCAAGATATGATTTAAAAAAAAAATTCATGTACACCGCGATTATAAATGAAAGAATTTTATTGGTTTTTTATGTTATAATATTTTTATAACCGTTTCAATAGATAGACTATTAACAGTGTGAATAACTTTAGTAGTTTACAGAAAAAAAAAATGTTAAATAATTTGTTCTGTGTAAAATTTGATTAATAACATTTTTTGACAAAGTTTAAGCATTTCTGGCATAAAAATAAAATAAAAATATGAGTGACCAATTATTTAAAAAATGTTTGTTTGAAGTAGTTTCCGATATAATATAACTAATGTACGTATCTAATGTAAATAGCCGGTTATTACTATTAATATGCAAAAAGAGACCATTTGACTAAAACCTAAATGTGCAATATTTGAATTTTATTTACTTTAAATTGTACCTAGTCACTAGAATTGGAAAAAAAAATTTTAAAAATTTATTTAGATTACAATAAATGTTCGAATGGTTGGCCACCCATCCCAGGAAAAGCTCTAAATCTTCAAATAAATACTCTCCTCTGAAGTCGCGTGTAGCGTCGGTAGCTTATTTTTTAGACGCTGCTGCTCTGACACATCGACGTAAGTGTTCTGTGAACCTGATGACCTCTTTTGAGGTAGCCCCAAAAAAATCTAGTTGATTTAGCTTCGATGAACCTAGAGGCCACAACAACACCCAAACGGCCGACCCATATTTAAATACTTTTCGTTTAAATTTGCACGAACAATTTTCCCAATTACTTTCTGCGGCCTTAAATGTGAAAATTGTTAAAGTTCTTAAGAAATAAGTCAACGTGTGTCGAAATTATACTGTGAGAGCTATAAACACTGATAAGAAAATTATTTAAACGGTACAATGTTAATAACATTATTGCACATAATAACAATTTTAATAACGCAAAAATCATCATACAATCGAAAACCAAACAACAAAGATCGATTAAATATAAATATATCAAATGAAATTATGAAAATCCGCATGCGACCGCTGCTAATGTCATCCTCCCTTAATCTCCACTCTCCAAGGGCTATAAATTAGACAGAAAACTGTAAGGAAAACCCGTGGGGTAAAATTAACCTAATAACCCATAATGAAAGATACTGTTTAGTCGACCAATGCAGTACCCGAAGCAACCTCTCATACAACCTTCCATGCATCCCTGATTAGGTTTCTAATGAGGCATTCAGGGTTCTCACATAATTGGACGTATTTAGGGAAACATTCCGATGAAAATTATTTAAAAGGAATAGCGTTAACGATATATCATTTGCCCGTACATTTGATATTTCTATCGTTTTATACGATTTTTTAGCGGATTATGTGTTCATTAAAAGCGGCCTATTAAAACATGATTAATAGTGCGCTCGCTTGTTTTGGGGTTTATCGAAATATTATGTTTTTAATAATTGAATAAATTTCGAATTTTATTTTGGATTTAAATGTGCTACTGCTTTATATGTCGAAATATTCGGTGTGAGCAGTTTTAACACCTAATGGGTCTATATTTCGTTTATTGTTGGGAAGCCGCATGGGGCGGATTATTACGACATATTTACGGTCTGGCGTAAAAATAAAATGAATGTGCTAAATTAAAGAGATAAAAGGGATATCAAATTTAATTGTATTATTATGTAATATTTGAAGTGGAACAAAAGAATATTATGCTTTTATGAACCTGCAAATTTATGTAACTTCATTCGAATGATTCGGATTTCAGTTAAATGAACAGTTGTGATCAGTGTAGCCCATACGTAAGAACAATGGTATATTTAGAGATGTAAATAATGGTAATATTTAATTTACTTAATTTAAGTTGTTAATATTATTATTAATTTTAACATTAACGATTTTCGTATTCGGTTTGATTCAAAATACATGTAGCCACAATAGAGGAAATAGTTATAGGAGATTTAACTGTATAAATTCATATAAATAGTGAATAGATTTAATATAAATTTTAAAATTTGAATAAAAATGTGGTCTAAATACCCTTGTTATACCCTCATGTACGTAAACATTGATTAGCCTATAACAAAACTGAGTAAAAGTGAAAATAAAACTACACTATGTTTATGCGTCATGTTACTTTTAATTTGTTCAAATTGAAAATTTGGACTTTTCAAAATAGGTTATCAAGAAAGTTCTATAACAAGAAATAAAATAAATGGAGTAATGTTATTTTTATGCTTGCACTTCGATGTTTATAATTAATTAAAGTTTACGTTTGTCAACATACATAAGAAAACTGTTAAATTGTGATATTGAATATTTTTTTCTCATTATTACGAGTTTAAGTTAATATATTTAAGCTCGTGTTAATGGGAAAAATTAGGATTTGCATAACGGGTTACGACGATCTATTCTTTAATGTTACATGGTACTTAGTATAATATATTTGCTGAGAAATTACGTGTCATAAGTAACACTTCCTTTGTTTGTCAAATTTAGTTCTATGCCAAACGAGTTCCAACATTTTTTTTAATTTTACGTCTCCTTATAACACTTGTCAATAATACAAGTATTTGGTTAAAACCTAATATCTTAGATTTATACTGAAACTTGCATGAATGAAAAAATGTAAACGAGAAAGTTTTAGAAAACTATAAGATAGATATTTGGTTTGAGACGATATTACGATTGTATACTAAATAAACTATCCAATTGTCTTATATCTTTTTTTTATTTTATAGCAAATATTTGTTTAAAACTTGTCACATTATAAATTCTGATGTAACTCATTGCTCGTCAGTGGTTGGATCATGAAATACAGTGGATAATTTATTATATTTCTGAAATATTTGGTTGTGGAAAATATTAATTGAATTGACTTCAAACACACATAAGAAATGATAGTATCTTATTGAACCCAAATAACTAATGTACTATTTTATTCTAATTCATAAAACTGAATGAGTTAACATTACATTGCTATTAGTCCCACTGAGATTACCTATCAAGAAAAAATATTTTTAGTTTGCTATTTATACAAAAATATACGTGTTTGAGGTGATTTTCGTTGTGTTTCGTTGTGTTCAGTGGTTTCGGATATTGATATTATTAGAGTTTTTTGTGAATACCAAACAATTGAGTGATGTAAAGAAACCATTATTATACAATGAAAACTTTTTCTCCCTGCTACTATCTGTAGTAGATTTGTATATTTTCCCTGTTTTCAGAATTTTATATAACGAAAGGAGAAAAAATTGAAATTTCGTGTAACGAAGACCCATTTTGTTGGCACAACCTTTTTTTAAAAATCGATCGTTGTAGAAGCTTAAAATTTTACATAAAGATGAAATGTGTTAACCCATGTGTAATGCAGTTAATACCACCTGTGAACATTTTTATAAGGAGTGAATGAAGTAATAATTTGTTTTAAACTTCATTTCCCTTGTGGGATGTGAATAAAAAGAATAAGCCATTTGGATTGCGAGATTGCTGAAAACGTGCACAAAAAATATTTAACTCCCTACCTTTAATTATACTATCGCTGTATTCGGAACGGTATAATCATTACTATCCCGCAGCAAAACGCCGACATCAAACCGCCTTACGCAACCACATTTATCCTCGGACAATGAAGTAAAGACAATACTAATCCGCCATTAGTGCCGCTAAAAGATTTGTGAAGTTACAGCAAACCGCGTTGGGCTGTAAAGGTTTCTAGTTTTAGTTCGAATGGGCGAGGTCATTAGTTGACATTTCGTCCGGTACACTATGGTGTATTTGATTTAAAAAAGTAGCTTAAACATTAATTCATGAATGTAAAACCTCATTGAATACAGTTTTATTACATTAATCTATTTAAGGTAGATATTCGAAAGCTGTAGGAAACAAAACAATATCTATCACATTAGACAATATATTGAAGGTCAAAATGGAACGTTTATATCTAAGATTTTATGCTTGAAATAAGTTCTATGCTATTAAGAAAGTAGTCTTTATAAACGACAGGCCTATTATTTTGTTCTTTAATTTTTTTGAAGTTCAGTCATATATAAAATTTTGTTAATAACCCCGTATGTCTATCTAAATTTAGGCAATACTGTATAAAATTAGGCTATGCCCATGGAAAAATATATTTTAAGAAATTTTACTCAGCATGTTATATTTTAGCATTTATAATAGTATAAAAATATGTATAATAAGAAATAAAATTACACTAAATAAAAAAAAAAATATATAAAATAAAGAAACTCTAAGCAGTAAATAATTTGAAGGTTTCCTATGGCAAGAAACATCCCGATGAAAACTGACTAAATATTTTTAAACATAATGATATAAAGAGATAAGTGAAAAAATTGTGGGATAACAAAAAAAAATAATTTTCTTAGAAAAATTGTTTTATTAATATTTTTCTTCTTCTCAGTGAAAATGTAGATTTACGTATAACGTTGTTTTGTGTTGTATAATATATTGACTTCAATTTTAAAGGTAAAGTGCAATAGTTGTATATAACATATAATACGCTTTTGTTAGATATCGAAAATTATGTACTAATTTAAAACGTTTGAATACATACAATTTTTAAAATTTTTTACGGGTTATATTTTAGATATAATATATAATCTGATATGAGTACGAACAGACGTTGCAAGTATGTGTATAAAATGTTTATGTTTGCATTTAAATTTTATATTTAGGTATAATTATTAAGGATACTGAAAAAGTGAAGTAGAAAATTATAATATAAGTATTTCTCGTAGGAAAAAAATCGTTGAAATAGTAATGGTTTCCACTCTAAATATGGCCGTATGTAGAATGTAGTAGCTGTTTATGGCCTTCAAGATGGCCCTAAACGCACAGCCTTCAGGAAATAAGTTGATTACATTTAACGTTTTTATTATTATAGAATTGGAAATTATTTTGTCCAAAATTTTAAATCAAATACTCCACTGTGCACCGTGAGACTTGCGGTGGCGGCCGCACCGCACTTGGGCGATTCCATTCGGGAGCAATTATGTCCACCCAACGCTATTTCGACGCTGAGGCCGCTTTCGATATCACTTTTTCCTGCGTCGTGGTGAATCGGGCAAGTGGGAAATGTGGGAGGGTTCTCCTGTGTACAGTTAGACTGTTTGGTGTTTGTGAGGCTTTTATGATGTTAACTTGAAGTTTACAAACTCTTATTAGGTATTTTTTATGGTTTAACAGAAAAACTAATTTTTGAAATTGATATGGACGATTAACATTGAAAATGTTTCATTTGACTTCTGTAAATTAGTATTCCAAAAAAAAAATTAAAGAAAATTTTAATTATCATCTACTATGCGGTTAACAACCCTCGATATTAATTTGGTAACAGTAATATCTGACTATATATAATAAGAGTAAAGAAGAATGTTCCTAAAATAATAGAATATAAGTTATATATATATTATTAGTCATATAAGTCAATACGATATTATTAGTCACGATAGTATAAGTCAATACGATATTTTTAGTCATTTAATAACCTGGTAATTTACAAGGTTATTAGCTAACCAATAATCTTATAAAAATAAATTAAAATTTTCGGTAAAACTAAATGTGCATACTCACCATTTTTTCTATTGTTTTTTAAATAAACAACTAAAAACAAAAGTTAAATACAGCTTAGGGCAGAGAGAAAATGCAAAGATTCACACTACACAGAGACCAAGAATAGTCGCTGATCACAAAAAAATGTAGTCATCGTATGAAATTTTGATTAAAAACTATATGGTTGGACGAATTATTGAGAAAATTTATTCTGATAATTATATTGATAGAAATATAATCACCAATATCTAGAATTAGAGCATATAGCGAGTTCTCATACGTATACACGTACATACGACCAGACCATTCAACGGAGAAACATGTCATTGTGCAAAGGCAATTTAGGTCATAATAAATTTCACACAAAATTTTAAAAAAATACCGTATTTTTTAGAAGAAGATCTCCTCCTTCCAGACATCATTAAATTTTTTTTATTTGTATTACTAAAATTCTATTATATAATACTTATATCATTAAAATTCTATTCTGGCGATTTAGTCGAGAAATATTATATATAAAATTTTTTGTAATTTTTTACGTAGAAAAATTGTGAAGTGGAAAAATGGGTATGTGGTAGCCACGTGCGTTTGAAGTGAATTTTCTTTGCAAACCAATATTTGGAATAGAAAAAGGATAATATTAAGATAATTATATTGGCTATAAAATTTATTCAGGGAAAATAATATTATTGTGAAGTGTCTATGTAACGCACTGAAATTAACGAAAAGTTTTAAGATAATTGTATCGTAACGTAAATCACGTAACTATAAAGATGACTTGTAAAAATTCAAAAAACGTAAACAAATTATCCATACTTTACTAGCAGTCTGATGTTGTCTGGTATACTAAATGAGCAACAATGAAAAAGAAAGTTTGTCCAGTGCTCTTTTTGTTACGTTATGATTCAAGACATACGAAATATTTCTACGTTTTTTGTATAGTGGTAAATAAATACATTTATTTATTAAAAGTTTTTCGAAAAGCATTTTCAGTCTATAGTAACTAAAATATAAGCATACATGATCTTACTTGCTGGTATTTTTATCCCAATATTTATTTAATAGTTTATTTTTCTACATTATATACCTTTTGTTGTTTTCTTCAGTACGAATTCTCTAAAAACACCAAGATGTTACTATGTGTTTTTAATCTTGTAGTATAAATTTGATCTTTTTCATTTGTGTTTTACTTGAAAACAATTATATTGTCAGCATTTTTTGTTAAAGAATTTTTCACTTATATTTAATGATATTGATATTTAAATTTATATACAGTGTTACTTATTTTATAAATTATCGTACTTAAGGAATAATTTTCATTCGCCGTCGGAGCTGACACGCTCATTTGCTTTTAACGTATGTATTAGTTTGGAATTAAAACCTTAACTTTTATAAATTTAGTTTTCACATAAATAATGAGTTATTTGACTGTTTAAAGTTTTGAATATTGAATATATTTGGCGTTAATTTTGTAGAAATTAATTATTCACAATTAAATGAAACTACGTGATGTAGTATTATTTCTACTTCCTTTAAGTGCTTTACCACTACCTAGGTTTTGTTGTATTACAATATCTTCATTTATTTGTGTTTAAAGTTTCTTCAGCGTAAATTTTATTTACTTTAGATTAAGTTTTAGGATTCATAAAATTATGCGTCCAACAGTTTAATAAAGTGTAACGATGCATGTTATTAAGATTCCCAACACCTTGAATTATTTGTTTACCTATTATTTTTTCTCCAAACGGGCGGAGCAAAGGCTATGATAGAATTAAAGACTCAAATTGTATAAGACGCCCAGTTAGTGATAAGGTTTTAATACCTTAATATGTATTAAACACTTCGGCGAAAACCTGAATGTGAAACTTGTTTTTTAATCTTCACCATCGTTTTTTCAAAGTCCATTTTGATCGTACTGACATTTACGCTTTTAATAGCTGAATGGAAAGAAATTTAATGTAACGGTATTCCTCAAAATGAAATATCGATAAAATTTTTGAATTTCATAATTGAAGTGCAAGGTTTGTATAATGAATTATCATTGACAACTAAATATTATTTTCATCTACGATTATATTTGATTGACAACTAAATATTATTTTCACCACGACTACGATTGACCACTAAATATTATTTTCACCTACCTAACTTGTGTAAATTATGTATCTTTAAATATTTTATCATTCATTATATAAACCTTCACTTCAATTATCAAATTCAAAAATTTTATTGATATTTCATTAATTTGAGGAATACCGTTACATTAAATGTCTTTCCTTTTAACTATTAAAAGCGCGAATGTGAGTACGACATAAATCACCCAACCCTTCCAGGATTGTGATATAAATACAAGTTTTTTACAGTATATTTAAATAAATAACTCTATTTTTTCTTTAAATCTCTATCTTTTAAAGAATACGAAACATACGAAAACACAATTCTTAGAAATATTAGAAAGTATAAATAAAATATTACTAAAAGTTTTATGCACATATTTCTTTATTAAAACTAATATTTCGTTTTATGAACATACGAAAACATAATTCTCAGAAATATTAGAAAGTATAAATACAATACTACTAAAAGTTTTTTTCACATATTTCTTTATTAAAACTCTAATATTTCTTTTTATGAACATACGAAAACATAATTCTCAGAAATATTAGAAAGTATAAATACAATACTACTAAAAGTTTTTTTCACATATTTATTTATTAAAACTCCAATATTTCTTTTTATGAACATACGAAAACACAATTCTCAGAAATATTAGAAAGTAAAAATACAATATTACTAAAAGTTTTTTGCACATATTTCTTTATTAAAATTTAATCGACTTCAAGCATCGCAATGAAATGCGATTGAGATTTGATCAAATAATATTACAAGTTACTACGACAAACATTATAACTATTGAAAATTGGTAAAACTGTTACAATACTTAGAGCTACCTTCTCCATTTGACTTAAAATATTTTGATTTGGTTGCTATCTACGTTTATACAGTTGAAATATTATGATTCAAATATTATCTATTAGTTTGGAGTTAAAATATTGTGATTAAATTGGTATATACTCTATTGCAATTTGCGTTTCTTAAAGTTCCAGTGAGCAATAAAGTAACATCACGTCAAGTTTCACATATCTCCATTACGTTTAACCCAGATTCAGTTTGAGTGAACGATAATGTCTATAGTTATGTGAGGAAATGAGAGGAATAAAATTATATTTATATATTCCTTATACATGTATTATTTAACTTGGAAAATACAAAGCTTGAAAGTGAAAATATGTCTTTTGAGTTAGATTTTCATAAAAATATATTGACAACGTGTCTAAGTCTCTTGACAGCACTTCACCTTCACTTCGTGTTATAAATAAAATTTATAAATTAGAAAAAAGTAAATTTAAAATAAATTTGAAGATATTTGGTAATTAAAGGTACATAAAGTAAAATCAATTTACAATTATAAACTCAACATACAATATTTATGATAGGATTTTAGAAAAATAACAAACGAAAAATCAAACTAAATTCATAAATACTGAATCAGTCTATTTAATTATAAAAATATAATTCTACTTACTATTTAATCCAAAATTACCACAGTATAATTCTACTTACTATATAATCCGATTAGTTGTATTTGTACACAACGTTGATACATTGTTCATAATTTGCAACAGTTCAAATCCTACAATCACTCACTATAACAGCGAATAACAACAACGTTCCCGAAAACTGACGGGTCATTATTTAAACCCTCCTCTTGTCAGTTGACAGTAAAACGTTAAGCCTAACGTGAATTTTAGTATCATTTTGGCTGCAGTGCAATTGTGATAATGTTAGCGTTGACTGTACATATACCTACGCCGATATCAGAGTCCACCGTTTGCTGTTTTTGTGATAGGTCTCTGCGGTAAATTAGAGTGGAATAATTGCGATTCAGAGGAAAGTTTGAGCACTAATGTTGATTTTATGATTGCGTATTAGCCAAGCAAGGTTTTGATGACGGTATAAGTGGACAGAGTTGATTGGTGTCTCCTCTAAATCCAGGTATTAGGTAATAATGAAAATATTTGTGTCATTAAAATAATTCACAGATTTCATCTTGATGTTACAGTATGAGAATAGATTATTTATCTAATATAAAGAGAGTCGATAAATTTATTTAACTTGCACCATAAGGTGTCACGTGCAAATTTTAAATATATTGTAATACATGTTCGAAATCTTAGAGATTTTGTTAAACTGAGATATTAGTGTATACAATATTAAAATATGATAATTATTGTCACGGTTTCTTGTTAATATAAGTAACAATAAGTATTATAAACATACAATAACATATAACCTCAGGTTATTTGAAATAAATACCAGTCAAGGCTGATTTCAAATCACGCTTTAAGATCTAACCTAAAACCGTGATTTGAAATCAGTCTTAACGGTCTATGAGATTATTATTAAAATGTTAGAACGAATACCTGTATGTCGTAAATGGTCATGAATACCTGTATGTCGTAAATGGTCGTAAGTATAAATATATTATTCAAACAATTTTTCACCATTAAGATTTAAATTTTAAATATGACTCTTTTAGTATAACAAAGATATATTATTTTATTATTAAACATTTTTAATAATAATATAATATTATCACAAAAATATTAACCAAATTGTGTCGAATCTAATAAAAATATTCGGCGCTCATTTTTGAATCAAATTTTTAAAAAATCATGAAAGATTTAAAATATTTATGTTTTTCCCATTATCTTTATTAAACTCTTTATTTCTCAAAAGTCAAATATATTAATATAATATAATATATCCAATTGATCTTAAAATTAGAAATGTCACTGCTTCCACATAATTACATTTTATTAAGTTCTTAATATACGTGAAATCTGGGTAAAATAAAAACAATACATGCGCTATATTAATTATGTAATAAAAATGCATAAATTAATATTTAATATAAAAAACAATTAAGTAAAAACTTAATGAATTCGAATTTAAAAGTATCGAAATTCTCGGCAAATGCTAGTTTAATAAAATGTAAAACTCTAATTGTTTCTTGAACTCAATATGAGAAAAATTAGATTATTTAATTTTAATCAAAAATTTACGAACATATAGAATTCTGCTTTTGAGCATTGAGACACACAATCTGGTGCCTTAATATGAGTATTTTGCATTTGTATCAATTGGTACGAAGACACATCGCTGGAGCATTGATCGAGTGGATGATGAAATTAATTATATTCATCGTTTTTTAACTTTTTTAGTTGTAAAATATTAAAAAATTTCGAAGGCTTGATACAAATAGAGCATCTGTGTATATATTTTCTGCAATTCGTAATATTTAAAAAATTGTGCCAACCAGTAAAAAAATGTGATTTAAGCAAAATCAGTGAAGATAACCAAAACCCCAAAAGAAACCTTTTGTTAATTTATAATATTTCATGAAAAAATGTTAATGATTTTTGTTAATATATTTTAAGAAATAATTATCGTTAGTATAAGTACTTTTTGATTCCTACATTTAGTGGGTAGTTTTACAATTTGATAAATTTTAATCAATAACTCGACAATTATTAAATTTTTTGTATAAATATCAGGTGATATTGAATGTCATAGGATGTAAAATTTAGAACTCAAAATTTTATTTTCAAACATAAATAATTAAAATTATATACTATTTAACTTAATTTTAAGTTTGCTCGCAAAAATTATTTCCCCACTAAAAATAAAAAATCAGGATATTTGGTGGTTAAACACTTTAATGATTAGAAAATGTTAACCCAGATTGAATCATAATCTGTTAAGTGATATTTTGGGGACTTCACATCTAAATTAAGGAAATTAAATATATACATATACCTTCAATTAAGCTATGGTGAAACCTCTTTTTTTTAAAGAAAAATTTAAAGTTGCTTTTTTTCTACATAATTTGCAATATCAAGTGCAAAACAAATAATAATCTATTCTAATTTACCAGTTTATATTACCATTTATATTTAATATATATATATATATAAATGTCCCAATTTATATTTAATTAAAAATGTAAAAATGTTAATTATTAAAAATTAAAACTAAAGACTACTAAACTACTAAAACATAAAAAGCATGTGGTGTACCAATATATAAATAATTCAGTTTTACCATCTTCGTAACTTTAGTTCTTTGTCAAGTTACATATGTAATAAAGTAATATTATGTAGGTACATAAAGGTGCCCATGCTTATTTAGATTTTAGTAGTTACATATATGCTTTAAATATCTGATAAATCTGATAAATTTATCTCACCCCGTCCTTGACTGTATTATATTAATTTATTTTAAACATATTTCTCTGCTAATATCAGCGTTCAAAACATAAAAATGTTCTTGACCCAAATTTTTAAAAGAAAGGACTTTTTTGTAAATTCGTACCGAATCTAGATAAATACATAGCTCTACTTAATTAATTACGTGGATAAGTCGCTTATACACTTCATTAATATGTTGACGTAGGATTTTTTTAATTAAATCGCATCAAAACCACACGCCGTATACCGTTGTAGACTGTAAAGACATGTTATGACGTAACGTATGAAAACGTGCCGGCGTTACGGTACCGGAAGCAAACATTTTACGTGCGGGCTGTCTGAGTAATTACTTACCTTGCTACGAGTGAGACCTGAATTGGGAATTGCGACCAGAACATAGTACTTTTACTTTATATTTGTTATAATGGCTTATGTTGCTCGTTTGTGAAACCTAGGGTTATCCGTGCTTATAATAAATTATGCCGAGCTCTGTATAAACTCTACGAAATGAACGAGAATTTTAATTCCGATCTTCAAATGTTATTTCGCTTCTCTTTAGGGAATTGTGTCTAAAAATAACATTTTAACGTAATAAATGAGTTCGGATTTCATTTTCTTTTCGTTTCATTTTTTCTATCTTATCATCACATCTTTCAACGCATAGCGTCATTTGGATTATGTTGTATTGTGACAGGCTCGTTTTGTTTTTAATTTTTCAATATTTCATCTCTCAGAGGAAGTTATATTATCGATTACTTTTTATTCTCGTTATCTCTGAAAGAGATATATGTAAGTAAAAGGTTATCTTACATCCTGTCTGTCAATGAAAATGACTGTAGGCTTCAGGTGTGAAAATTTGTAAATTTGTTTAAAGTATAATTTAGCCCACATGAAACTTGAATTCAAAACCTTATTATTACTGAAATGTATTAACACCTAAATAATAACATCAGTAAATTTGCAATAATTCGTACTTAAGGATACTTCCTACTTGTGCTTATAGTAAAAACTAAAAAATTACATTTTAATAATATTCGATTAAATAGTAGTAATAATATTGAGAACTACATAATACAAGATACAATATAATATTGTGACTGTATTAACCAATTTAGAAAAAAAATTAGCTGCAATAAATATTCTATTTAACATTTTTTATTAAAATTATTCATTTATTGTAAAAAATTAAAAAAAATGTTTACAGTAAAAACATTTAATATTTTGCATTTATCATATAAGTCAGCATTTTTTATTTCGTTATAATTTACATACTTTTTGTTACATAATTTTGACATATTTACATAATTAATATAGTATTTACTATGGTATTTACATAATTTTGATATTATTTACAAAGCTTGTATTTAAAAAAGCTAAAATTCGTCACAGATGATTTATTGTCCATTTTATATCTTTCTTATTGAACTTTACAATTTTAAAGTCTAAACTTATAGGCAGTAATTTAATATTAAATTAAGTTTGGAGCAAATAGTTAAAAAAATTTATCAAATTGTACATAAATTGGTAATTAGCTGAGTGAATCATATTTCATTTAACTGATAACCCATTTCTTTAGTAAAAAGTTAAAAAATTATTTTGTGATGGTGAAAAAATCTTAAAACTGCTATTTTAAAATTGCTATAGTTATGTACCTAGCTTTTTCACAGGCAATCCAAATCACCAAAATAGGTGTTTCCTCTTTCGATTGGTATATTAAGGCATTGAAGATTTTTATTTTCTTAAGTGCATTTTAAAACTATACTTTTCTTGTTAATTTTAGCTTGCATAGTTCTTTGCATGTCAACAAATTGTTTCAAAAATTTGGCACCCATTTTAGTCACCATAAAGTAATTAATTATTCTAAGTTGCAAAATAAAATTTATTACTAAATACTTCGTAGGTAACTTTTATCATATATAAATTATTCTATTCCTACGTTGTGAAAAGTTTTTAATATAATGAATAGATAGTCGTTTTTAATTATTGACATAATTAAGTCAACAATTGAAAAAGTGTTTTGTTCTAAAGGGGTTATGAAATTACAAATCTACAATTTTGGTTTTATATCAGTAAATTATTTGACAAGTCCAATTTGTTGTGAAATTTTAAATATTTCTAATACAATTTACTTAATATTTATTTCAAATTCTCTAGTTACATTCAAGTCATTTTAACTTACCCAATATGGTCTGTGTCATAAATTCCCTTAACTTGCTGTCTGTTATCGTTAAATCTTTATAGCATTGTTGATATGTTTTTGGTTTATTCTCAGCCAGGAACAATCGATTGTAATCAAATGCATTCACATTTATTGCAATTAAGCAGAATAAAATAAATGCACTTAAATAACTCATCTTCATAACATATAACCGTCTTGAAAAGTCACTATATAAAAATATTAGAGGTTCTAATTTCGACGTTGATTGTTCCACTATGAAAAGTCGAAGCAAACATTTTTATTTAATCTACAATATTTTTATAATGACGATGAATGATGTTTACTTACCAACTAACTTAATAACATTCTTCTATAGTATTTTTTGTGACACACTATACTACACGTTAAACTAATTTATTTATGTCTGCGATACTAACATTACCATTTAACACAGGCTTTATTGAACTTCAGGTTATAGTGCCCAGTGGAGAATTTCCGTATTTCTATTAAAGTATATTGTAAATACTCAACAAATTTGACCAGATAAAATCTTCCGCTTTACCTACAAGTGCAGATATATTTCCAGGTCACGTGCGCAGCAGGCCAAACTGCGACCACTCCGGAAGGCATAACTTGCTGCCCTCGACCCTTTATTTCAATCCCGTACGGTAATTGTGTCAGGTAGGATTCAACCTATGGCATTAAGGTTCTGTAAACTCCTAGCGGTCATAGATATAACAAGAGAAGCTCACGATTTAATACTATTAATACCGTACTAGATTCTACTGAATAAACTACTTAGTTGTGTTGGAATGGATTCGTGGATTTGCATCTGAATATACTATACCTAGTTTGAGATGAATTTCAGAGAAACTGATTTTATTGCATCCTTATCGAGCATGAACTCCAGACACCAATACATATGAAAATATATATATATATATATATATATATATATATATATGTGTGTGTGTGTGTATATACATATAGGTCGTTAATACTATCAGACAATAAATACGTTTTACGTATTTTCGACAGGATTTTGACTACCAATAATAATATCCTATTGATTAAATAATTTAATCAAAATACCTGATAACTGCTTTTCTACAGTTTGCTCAGATTTTGACCTGAATTCACGTTAAGAGTGCAGAAAGCACTTTCATTATGATTACTCCGAGAAAATATGTTACCATCATCAGCATAAAAATAACGGATGTAAGTGTATCGCTTTACTATGGGATTCATAAGAATGGGAGAAAGAAAGCGTTGGATAAAGCTGGAAAAAAAAGTACATTTCTATGTTCTATTCGTTCCGTTTTCAAACGACTTGAATCCTCGTCGGTAAACGGAAGCAACGAGCAGCGCTGAGAGTACTTCCCAAGTATCCGTATCCGACTTGAGCTATCAAACTCTAATTGTGAGCAATAACTTAAGAAATTATCTCTTTGTACACTTATGAGCTGGTTAGAACTTCGGAAAAGTATCATTTAATCTCCAGCAATAAAGCTAAACTTTGCAAGATGTGCTGTTTAGTGCAAACAAGTAATTAACCGATTCATAGTTGAGATAGATTTAATAATTTAAAATACAAATATAAAAAATCGAACAGTCACGGGAAATTTGGCAGACATGAAACGTGTTAATATTTGTTTTACTACTAATATTACTATTATTGTAACCTATACTTTATATTAAAATACGCTTTTTACTTTTTAAAGTAGTTTAATGCAATACGTCAAAATAAACGAGTGAAATTGTGAACGTTAATAAATAAGAGACAATCCTGATATACAAATACACATGTAAAGTAGTTTGTGTGAAGTGTAGTAGAAAGGAAAGTGTTAAGTCGAAAAGAATCGACAAGATGCCATATATATATATATATATATATATATATATATATATATATATATATATATATATATATATATATATATATATGTATATATATATATATATATATATATATATATATATATATATATATATATATATATGTATACACACACACACGCGCGCGCACATATATATATAATTTTTTCCATCAACAAAAAGAAGAACAACTCAAACTGTATTTCAACTTATGCGTGTACGATGGTTATGCTATCTACGTATAAGGCCATTATATTTGATTACACTTTCTTTGAGGAATGGCACATTCAATTCTATATTTTAAAGTATTGATTAATAAAATTTTTGCTAATTAATTCATTAATCTTTGTTTCCTTCGAATTCGGTCCGTGGGTATACCCTAGATATTGTCATATTTCAAAATTAATCGCTAATGTAGTTTCTATTAGATGGCGCTGTGTTGTTTATATAGAAAACATCAAAGCAGAATGCCGGATTCGACATTTATTTCAATGTATCTAAAGATATTATATTAAAAAAATATATTTGTTTATATTGATTACGAAAGTATACATTTATTTTTAATATTAATAAATCTTTCAAGAAATTGCGGTTTATAAATTCTAAAATGAAAGGAATTTTTACTGTTTGTCGAGCGTTGAACTTCACCGCCACATAACAGAAATTTAGAAGTTTTGTCTGTGTTGATTTTTTTTACGCATTTGAAACGAATGTTTTTTTACGGAACTTTCCATTTTATAAAGTTTATTTTTTATTAATCATATTTATGATACACAGAAATAATTTCTTTTTATTTATCGTGATAAAGCTAGATTTATCTCATTTTAATCACAAGCATGACGTGGATAAGAGAACGAAAGAATAATTAATTTATCACTTACCGCTCTTTTTCATTGTGTGTGTATGGTTATTTCATATCTTTTCCATTGAAATGCGCTATCTATAGTAGATACGTTGATTACATATAAAAATGTATTATTTAGGTTATATATGCTAATTACTAATTAAGTTAGAATATATAACCCAAAACTCTATCACTATAATTAAGATGCCATTATTACATAGCTTATCCAAAATTGGTGGTGTGAACATTTTATTAAAAAATGTTGAAAATCCATATGCCGTACAATATTTGCAGGAGCTATGATGACCAAATTAGAAATTTTATTCTTCTCATTTTCGTAACGATTGCCTAAATAATCGTTATTATGTATATATATATATATATATATATATATATATATATATATAATATATATATATATATATATATATATATATATATATATATATATTTATATATATATACATATATTTATATATATATATATATATATATATATAACTATTGAAAATAATGCCAAACAAAGCCACAATTACTGAAGTTTAGATACAAAAATATCTGCTCAAAAATGTTTTGAAATTGTCAGAAGAAATTATTTTCACTTAATTTTGACAGTCCGTGATGTAAAAACTGTACGTTAAGTTATTATAAAGTAAGATATAAAATGTGGTGAAGATATAATTCAGTCCCTATATGTAAGATTTAGGTTTTAGGTTCATGTAGTTTAAGTTAGACAGATGTCAATGGACCTAAATAAAAGTGAGATAGACAGTAATGCCACTTAATTTGAGGAAGAGCGAGATAAATAGTGAAGCTATTGGAGAGTAAGACTGGAACAGAGAGTGACGCCATTATTTATTGTTACTAATTGGTTTGCTCGGTCGGTATAGCAGGTAATAGAGTCTACATCATGCTATACTCAGTTAAGGTATTGAAGTCGCTCTCGTACTGACGTCTCTGGCTTTGAGCGTTTTGGACTTGATTACATATTTATTATTGTTAATTCACAGGGAATTGGAAACTGAATTGGCCTGGTATTTTTCTTGTCTTTGACTTCGTGTTGTGTAATAGTTTGACGTTTTTTTTTATCATATTATTTTCTTAAATAGCGTTGGAATACGCTAATATGCTGACCGAGCAAACCAATTAATAACAAAAGATAATGGTGTTACTATCTCTCCCATAGCATCACTATTTGCCTTGCTCTTCTTCAAATTAAATATCGTCGCTGTCTCACTCTTTTTTATATCTGTTGACTTCTCTCTAACTGTATCTAAATTAATCTGAAGCCTGAATCTTGCCTATAAGCACTGAATGATATTTTTACTAAAAAAAGGTATTCATTTAAAATTGGCTCTTGTATAGAAAAAAATACCAATATTTTTTTTAAAGCAAAACGTAGAATGTATCGGAATAATTTGAAATCTTAATTAGTTGCTCCAATATTTACAATAACTTGCCATGGCGATACCGGTACATTTCTTTTACAGCATTAAATATTAGTTAGCTGAAAACAATGTCTTGTAACAGTTTGAAAAAAAAATTGAAACTAAAACATTTTCGTATTTAAAATATAGCAATTACGGTTTTATTTGGGATTGTTTTAATAACGATGTTGTCTAAACAATTGTTAGAAAAATTAGGTGAATAAAATTTGGAGACTTGTCATGGTATCTAAAAATGGGAATTATGAAAAATGTCAAATTTCAACTTTATTCAGTAAAGTTCTTATATTATAGAAAGAAACAGTTTCTATATTTTAAATATTGTTTTTTTTCTGGGTAGTCAGAAACTAGCCTACAGTCTACATTACTTAATATTCGATTTTGAAACACTTTGAGTAAATGCTACCGCAAGTTTCCAAGGTATTTAAGATCAAGTTTTTGATCTGATAAAATAAGGGATTTAATGAAACTAGAAACGTAAATGTCTATCAAAATTCCCATGTGCAGTAAAGGTCTATTCGTTGCCTGGAATTCAATAAATTTAAATAACAAAACTAATTCAATTTTCTTTAGAAGTCATAAAGGTGGCGCTCCATTATCACTAAAAAATGTTTGTGCAAGTCAAAATATCAACACAAAGGTCGACTTTTATTCATTTTTCCGATTGGCTGTTGTCACGGCGTTATTTACTATATTTCAAAATTTAGAATTAAAAAATTCTGTAGAATTCTCCCTTTCAATACATTATCGATACTTTGTCACTAAACTGAAACTTAACATATTAAAAATTGCAAATACAATGAATTTTATAAACGTGCCTTATATGCATGGCAATATATTAACGATGGGATATAAAATATTAAGCTTATTTTATTTTGTATTTGATATGCAGGTGAAATGCGAGTGAAGTTACATTTGCCCTAAAAAAAATTATTTGCAACTATCGTCAAAAAATGTACAGTGAGATGTTTAAATGGAAAAGGTCTTTGTCTAATTATAATAGATATAATTATATACAAGTCGGCGGAATTAATGGATCACGGACGATTATTTGTTCAACAGTAATGAGACTTCATATTTAAAAATTAGCTTTTCCTCTTGACAGCAAATAACTCCATTATGTTCCGATCGTAGAACGATTAACAAAAAAACGCAATTAAAAGCAACGTCTTGCACATCTGGAAGCAATTAATGGATTTTCTTCCAAAAATTTATTTCACTCTTTATAACGATACTTATCGGATTTTATGAATATCGTTTTATTCTGTAATAATATAGAAGCAGAAGAAAAGTTATATAAATATATTAAAAAGCACGAAATTTAAACTTTAAACAATGTTTATTTTCATTTTAATCCATCCTTTTTTCGAAAAGTTATAGCAGATTAAAAATAAAAAACAAAATTTCCAAATAGTATGAGACCTTTTTAAAACGTTCGGTGATCCAAAATTTTCTGATTTTAGTTTAATTTATATATTACATATATTATTTATGATATCTATCAGTAAGCAGTGTGATATATATTATATATCTGCATCTAATTACGATTTACAACCATATATTTTACCCTTTAAAAGTGATCTTCAGAAACAAGATAATTGCGTTGTTTTTATTTAGCTACCACTTAGTATAAATTCATGATGTATGTTGTTATTTCATAGTGTTTTTAAATGTATGTTGTTATTTCATAGTGTTTGTCTGTTGTTATTTCATAGAAATTTAAATTAAAATGCCGACCTGCGTTATGAAAAAAATGTTTTTATAACAGGTCTGCCGCCCACAACTAATGTTTAAATGATTTAACATATTTCTTTTGATTTTAATTTAAAATACAATAGTGAGAAAATATAAGTCACATAGCAATATTTAATTGTCTTTATATTTGCACTGTATGAGCAAACGTGACAAAACCCAAATTTTGTAGTATTTTCGAAACTAAGTTAAAATTCATTATTAAACTTAAATCCGCATTTGTTTGAAATTATCTAGAAGGCAATAGCCAGAAAACATGTCACGTAGCAATATTTAGTTGTTTTTTTTTACACTTGCACTGTAACAGCAAACTTAAATCCGCATACATTTACAAGCATTGTATAAAATCTATTATATCACACAGTCGATTGTCACCTCGACCTTATTTATATTTGTCTACTTACAGCATCAGGCACTTTTGTACTAGACGGGATGAACAGTATTGTTGCCGCCTCGCTGTGAACATGTTTATCCATTATTAAAGCTTTCAGCGTTTCCTTCTTTCTGTAAGTCTTGGATTTGGTCCAATTTTGCCTTATGCCATATGCCATACGTATTTATACAAAACTAAAACTATAATCAGCCACTATTAAATTTGATACAATTTAACTGAAATAATTTTTATCATATGCCAGTTGTAATAAAATTCTAGTAACACATAGAATTTTTTTGCATTCTTCAAAGACACGATTGAAAACTTGAATATCATTTTGAAGCTTAATATTAAAATCTTCAATTCAGAGCTTCAAGATGAAAAATAGTAAATAAAATCTAATTTAATTAGAATAGTCCCGTCCAATCACACTCCACTCAATGACATGGGCGAAGCAACATTAATCTTCAATTTATGTGTGTAGAGCACAACGTCAAAAAATATATACTTTTTTTATTTTGAAATATTAATGGAGATCGCTATCTGAACCTCCCGTCACGAAATCTCTAAAACTATTTGGGGCGAATGGATCCACAAATGGGCCGAAACCCATCTGTGGATCCATTCTCTGATGGGCATGTTGAAATTACAACGGTTCTATGTTTCATTAAGGATCTCTAATAAGAATACAACTATTGAAAATGTGACTAAAATTCAAAGAAAATTCACTTCAAATATATCGCTTTCCATGACTAATAATAAAATATTACTACTAAATATAACTTAGTTCGCGACCAGAAGAATCCATTTTGTAGTTTGTGATCTTGTACTCAAATATGTCCCTATAAGATAAAAAATAATTTTCATGACAATATTAATGCCATAATTTCCATATAAAATATTTTCTGCGATAATATCATTAAGTAATGAAAATCCCTTTATTAATGTGAATATTAATAAAGGGATTTTCATTACTTTTGTTAATATAATAAATATTTCTTAACATTAGAGCGTGTATCAATCTTAGTATAACATGATAAAAAGAAATGTAGAAAATGAAAATCAAATATCACTCCCTTAAAAATAAATTTCCGAAAGTGTTTGAAGTTATAAGCAGTTTCAGATAAATCAAGGTAATTATATAATGGTTTTTCTCTCTTTCTACAATTTTTAATGAAGTACATGGACCTAGGAAAACTACATGCATGGGATACAAATAATTTAAACAGAGCTTTACGTATATTATTGTGCTGTACGTATTTTATATATTCATATATGACTTGTTCCTGTTTACGAAATGCATCGACTCCGATTAAGTAAATACATAAAACTACATCGAAATAGTTAGTATTTTCCAGCGCAATTAGTACATCGTGTACACTATGCGCCGTAATGAGAGATAATTTTATTTACAGACTGCAGGTCGCCGTAAAGACGACGGGCGAAGCAGGCGCTTTTCAGTCTTTAATTAAATGTTACTCCTTTTACAGGCAAGATGCAGTTTTCACACCGGTTCAAGTCGCAGGCACTGAAAAGACTTGAAGCAAAATTTAATATCGAAAGAGCGTTAGAATATTTTCTCCTACATTCAATTTCTTGAATGCGCGCGTTACCCACTCGCGCCGGTACGTAGATAGCTCGTTTCGCACAATATCCTTGGAATTTAAATTTTGCGCAGATCTCATATATTGAATATGCAAGAATACACGTAGGTTATATTTCTTAAAGTGGTTTTAATAACTGAATTATATAATATTCTGATAAGTGAAAGTTCAACGAAAGGAAGGAAAAAAATCACGGTTGTATTTAGATTTTATACTGAGCATAACGTTATAACATAAAAATGTTTTAAACCATTGTAAAATTAACAAAAGATAACTTTCTAGCGAGTATGTTAACAAATAATATGGTAGTTTACATGCATATTAAAATATTGAGTGACACAAACAAAAGAATAAGAAATCGATTCAAAAAATATATAAAACCAGGCAATTCTAATTATAAAAAGTTCCTAATTTAATATTGTAGATATACCAGTATGACATAGTTGGAAATGGGATTAAACCACAGAATTTAGATTGGTCTTTTCTATAATTTCTTTTGGTATTTATCACACTTTCTCTTGTGACAAGAAGATAATAAATAATAAGTACATACATTCAATAAATATAGACAAGTCGAAATAATTCAAAATTGGATCCTATAAAAAAGAAATCAAATGTTGTTGCCTTGCTTTTTCTGCCAATAGTCCCGTACATAAAGAAAATAATCGTATAGTAGGATATCGTATAGATCGTTTGAGAAATAACACCATAAAATAAAGAAATGGCAACCTAAATCCACAAATTATAAGTTGCAATTCATGTTAATGAGATTTAATTAAAGTTGTAATAGATCACCATCAGTCAGGGACCACTTTTAGAGCGCTAATAACAAAGTAATATATTACAAGCTTTTTGAAAATGTTGTAATAGATGAAATACAAAAATGAAATTTAAAATAAATATAAATAAAAAAAGGATTGGACTAGGGAAACTGATGGGAAAGGTTTCATCGTCTACTATCGCGTACAGAAAAAATATTTAAACAGAACTTCCTTTAGAATGAACAGCCCTATGCGTGTTATAGCTTGGATTGAGTGACAGTCATAATTTAGTCTTCTTAAAGAAAAGTAATGCAAGTCGATCAGTTTTTTAAACTAATAGGATTATGCAAAGATTCCATTTCTCTTTGTCAGTACATAATAAATAAAAATTAATGGATAATACAACTGTTATTGGTCTTAACAATCATCCTTGTATCAATAATATCAAGTCCTATTATTGCAACAAAAGGATTCCAAATGTATAAAATTATTTTGTTTTATAATCATGAAATTTGGTACTACTTGGGAACTTTTTCCGATTCATCAGCATTTTTCCAGCGAATTTATTTTGTAAAGATGGAAACGCTGATAATCTTGTTAGGTACAAGTATCGATGCGAGGTTGGGAAAATTTGAAGTGTGGGTTTACATTTCCCATTCAAAAGTTAGAAATATTGCTGATTAGAGACAGCTGAATAAGGTCTAGCGTTATTATAATAGTAAATAACACGGTATGGTTAATATTAAAAATTTAATTCAGTCTTTCCATCTCTGAGCAGTATGTATTTAACACTTCGTTATCTTGCAACAATTTTAACCAACCGTTATTAATTATTGTTTTTATATCAATATTTCTTCCTTTAATTGCTTTAAAATGTAATGTAACATTAACTAGAAATAACTTTAAACATATATGATTAAAATAATGTACACAGATAAATCTTTTTTTTACAAATCGTTACAAGCATATTCAATAATTCAATCAAAGTTGAGAATCACATGACAGCATAAATATTCTCCTTAATAGACATATCAGTTTTACGTATATTCCATATAAAACAATAAAACGAGTACCTACCCACACACCCATTATCGCATTAGCAACCCTACTACGTTAGTTAACTCGTCGAGACCCTAAACATTCTCGAAAGAAGCCTCACGTAGAACCCGTCTTACTATAAACGACCAAAATCATTAGTTATCGCCCTCATACCCATCCCTCCAGCATACTTAGTAATATGGTATATACGTACTACGAAGGAAAATTCGTATAGGGCGCCACAGGTGGCTATAGACGGGCTTAGGGCGGTCATCAGCCGCCTGCCCTAGCCAGCGCCGCCCCAAATAAGCATTCCCGCTAGGGGACGATTCCGCCGTATCTACCCTTTTGTTTATTAGCCCTAAAGGGAAAACTCATTCAATACATCCTCTCTCCTGGCGTGTGAGAAAAATATCTTGGTGGTAAATATGAAAAATTAATATACAAGATGATTTAATATTGTTTATATTTAATGCGACGGTCGTTATACTGTGGGGTTGTCGCGCTGAGTTATGTCGCTTAGGAGGGGTTGCGATTATTCGTTTCGGGAGAGTTTCGTTTGTAGCGTGCTATTTTATGTGAGCTCGGCTGACTTTAGCAGGGTGTTATTGTATCTTGTTATGTTATATGCGTTAATATATCTTAGGAATTTATCAAAGAAAGTAAAAATTAGATTGGTATCTTTGTTTTTTGACTGTATTACAGTGTCACGAATAAAATGTAATTATGCAATACAGTATGTTATACGGTTATTATACTTATTGTGTAATCAACTTTTGGGGCATTTTGTGATTATTATTTTAAAATTTTGAAAATGTTAGTTGCACTGAAAGCAAGAGCCAATTATTAAACGAGAATGATTTGCATAAATTCATTCGTATCATTAGCCATTTCTAAAAAATTATTTTATGCTTGTCTAATGGTATTAACATATCTGTTAATCTACAATTTACCGACAGTTACAAAATAAAGACAGTTTTGTGACAGTTATTGTTGTCTTTATTTTAAACCTGTCCGTGAACTAATGGATCGACAAACATGTTAATGCACTTAATAAACTGTTACAACTTTGGTGACAATTTTCTTCACACTTTATTTATTTTTTCGAAATTGATTTTTATAGTTATTATGTATATTATACGTTATGGAATAATATGAAACCTTTCATGGCATGACAACTAATATATATTAACCAATATTAATATTAGCAGTGTTTTTGCCCATTGCAAATATTTGTGGTTTTTTCATGTTTGAATCCTAATTTCTCTAAATATTTTGTGGTTACACATATGATCTGTGGTTATCGTTACATTGGTGACAATTCACTAAATACGAAATCGATTTTTTAGTTGTTATATACATTTTAATTAACTAAATAATTGGAATATTGGTGGCTTAACAAATAGCATTTTACGAAACATAAATGTTAGACGTTTTTTATGCACATGCTAATATTTGTGGTTGCTTTACGTGCGAGTTGTATTTTCTTGGGCACATAATATCGTTACGCGTATGATAAAAATAATTGAAATGTTTATACCAATTAACCGACATATGTTAACCGCAAATATTATTTTAGTTGATGTTGAAAAGCGTGAACAATTCACTGGAATGAGGTGTTCAGTTCAGTTTACATTTATCAAATCCAAAATTAATTATATTTTAAACAGTCTTGAATTTGCATACATTATGATGTATGGGGCCACATATTTTTACTGCAGAAACACAATGCTATTTATGTTTTGCTTAGGATTTAACTCATAAATAATGTTTGGTAATAATTATCGACAGTCTGTAATAATTCTGACTATGAATTGAATATAAATTTAACTGTAATATGCAAAATTTCGTAAAGCAAGTAATTGTGCAATAAATATATCTTTAAAAATTTTACAGTAAAACGATATTTTATCTAGCCGTGAAAACAATAAGAAAAAAGTACGCAAGGTTTTACAAAGCTTTGTTAGAAGAGTAAATACGACACGTTAAGAGCTTTGGATTTATTGAATATTATATCCATCATCACATCAAAGTCGGCTGGGTCAAAAGTTCTCATATTTCATAACTTTAACAATCAAAGTTTAAGATAGTCGCCATGTATTAGTCAAATATTGTTAATTCAATCACAATATTTATATCGAAACATCAATGTTACTATCTGTAAATATTAAGAACTTTGAATTTATTGAATATTATATCCATCATCACATCAAAGTTGCCGGATCAAAAGTTCTCATATTTCATAACTTTAACAACCAAAGTTTAAGATAGTCGCCATGTATTAGTCAAATATTGTTAATTCAATCACAATATTTATATCGAAACATCAATGTTACTATCTGTAAATATTAAGAGCTTTGAATTTATTGAATATTATATCCATCATCACATCAAAGTCAGCCGGGTCAAAAGTTCTCATATTTCATAACTTTAACAACCAAAGTTTAAGATAGTCGCCATGTATTAGTCAAATATTGTTAATTCAATCACAATATTTATATCGAAACATCAATGTTACTATCTGTAAATATTAAGAACTTTGAATTTATTGAATATTATATCCATCATCACATCAAAGTTGCCGGATCAAAAGTTCTCATATTTCATAACTTTAACAACCAAAGTTTAAGATAGTCGTCATGTATTAGTCAAATATTGGTAATTCACAATATTTATATCGAAACATCAATGTTACTATCTGATATTTTTATTTTAACAACCAAAGTTATGAAAAGAGTAAATTTTAATAGTTTCCTATATTCTTTCACATAGCAAAGAATAAAGCAACAAGATTATGACCAATTGTAATATTTTCATGTTTGCAATTTTCAATGAATTTAGATGAAAGTCTCCAACTAATTTTCTTTTTCTGAAGTGTAGAGTTGAAATGTAAGAGAACTTAAAAAAAGTTAGACTACAAATCCTGAAGGATAAGCATAAGATAGCACAAACAATTTCTTTTAGCCGTCATAAAAAGGTGCTACAGAATTTCCCACTTTTATTCTGCATGGAACAAAGATTTAACATTATTTTTCGAAATACACTATCTCTCATTATTTATTCGGAAGTTTCCTTTCCATTTTCCCAATAAACCACAGATGACTTGTATCGTAATTACAATGATTGTAATCATTTTCAGAAACCAATTTAAAATTATTTTTATATTTAATCACCCCGTACTTTCCTTCTTTATTTATTTTTATCTCCCTCTTAATCATCTTTTTCGTAATGACCATTCTCGGGGCACTTATCAAAATTAGTACGACCAAGGGAAATATAGAGGCCGCTTAAAAAGACCAATAAAAGGCTCATTATTTAAATTACCTTATCTAGTATGCATGAAACCATATTGATAAGTAAATCTATAATTTCAATGAGGGCAAATGACGTCAGTGAGAGTTTTTTTTATTATTTTCTGTTTGAAAATGGCATTGCAGCAATTCGACACTAATTGTATAATCGTAAAATCGAGAAAAATATACGGGGAGGTTTGCAACGGCGAAGTGAGCTATAAAAAAGGTCGTCATTTCAAGCGAGCGTTTCGCCTTTTTATTGCCGTAAATAATCCTGCAATAAGTAAATAGACTGCTGTATAGGTATAAAAATAATCATATACTACGTTATATACTAAGTTAGGTATTGTGCAGTGTACAGTGAAACGCTTAATTACCGGCCTTACATTTTAAAAGTATAAGTCATGTATATACTCGTAAATATTTGTGCAATAGTTCGAAATTTAGTTAGTTGAAAAAGTTTAAGATAGTCGCCATGTATTTGTCAAATATTGTTTATTTCAATCAAAATATTTATATTGAAACATCAATGTTACTTTGTGATATTTTATAATTTGTTCGCCGTGATATAAAAAAAATATTGTATGCCTTCTTTCTTACTTGAATATCACAAAACGTATCTCGTAGACATGTTTCTTTTAGAATAAATCTCTGCTTTCAGTCACATTTTTTTTTAAATTTAATAAAATAAGTATTTCCTGATCAAAAAAAATCAGTTAAAATAAATAACTCTCAATAATAATGTTTTTAGTATTCAATACATTAAAGAAAAACTTCCTAAAATTATTTACCTAACTATTCGACCGACAGATATTTTTTTTTCAATAGAAAATATTACGTTCCATTTTATCCTTGTACAAAATAGAACGTCTTTAAGTGTAAAAGGGTGTTTAATAGTTAGGTATAAAAGAGAAAAATTTATTTGCTTAAATTATTTAACATTGATTGATCATGGAACCCATAGATGGTAGAAATTAAAAATAATTAATGGGACATTCGTGGCAGGAAATATTCGGCATGTGAAAATGATTGTTTCATTTAATAACTATTTTGTCTCATACCGTTTCAACGAAATTTCATTTTCCCCGATTTCGTATGTCTCAAAAGATTTTTACGTTTTATTATACTATGTTTGTATGTTTTCAAGGCAGGTTTTTCTTTCAATACACCATGTTATTATATTGTTACCATGTTATGATTATAAATTATTCGGTTCCTTCTCTGATCTTTTTTTTGTAACTGTATGTAGAAAAAGACGTTTGAGGGTTTGCATTTAAACTTCAGTTAATTTTTTTATAAAAAATATATTCTAAATTAGTCGAAATATTTATCAAGGAAACAATTAATTCAAATTTAATTAATTATTTACTAAGTTAAAATATTATAACACCATATATTTGTAATTTAAACTTAATTATTATTATTTACGTCCACACCACAAAAAGGTATGATTAAAAGTGAAATCTCTATGTATTATATTTTTCTCTACGCTTTATCGAAATTTCTATAAATTTATAGGGAAATACAAAAATAAAAATTGTCCATTCTGTCCAGTTAAACTTTGTTATTTTTCGGATTTATATTTTCGTCAATTGCAATTTCATGAACTTTATGTATTAACGCTCCTTTCTCCACATATTTCTAATAAGGTTTGGTCAGTAATCTTAATTGTCGCATTGCTATTGGTTTAAACCTATATCCACATTTTATATACAATACCACTTTTATGAATTAAAATATATAAAACGCTACGGTACTTACGCAATCGCTGTTCCGTAAAAAAGATACATAAACGAAAACGGTTTGGGCGCAGTAAATTCTGGGAATCCGCGTCGAACTTATATCGCATAAATAACAAAAGATAAACAGTTTTATTGTACTGCCAATCTTCCCTTAATACTTCAAAACGTGCGGATGAGGCCCGCATAATACATGCATACACACAAAATCAATTTAATATACCGCTCGTCACTCTATAAATTTCTCGTAAAAAACGCAATGTAGATGGAGAAAGGGTGGTTGTGGTTAGATTAAAGAACTTGTTAAGTTATTGTTTTTCGTCGTTTTGTTTACTATTTATAATACTAGAAAATGTTAATTTTGGAATATTTTTTAAAAGACGTTATTAATATCATCGTCGTTTTGAAAGAGAATTATATTTTTGGGGTGAATTTTGAGACTAAAGCAAATTAAAAACTTTATTTTAGTGAACAGTCGTTATTGCCTGTATAAAAAAATCACTGAGCCATAGGCAGTGTAAACAGTCATAGGCAGCTTAAGACTAAATAAATTGTAGGGCAGTAGTAACAAAATGTAAATTTAAAAAAAAAAATTAAAATGTATGTCAAAATCATAGAATAGGTTGAATAAATATAAAATTAAATAATAAAACTGTTTTATTTATACCTACGACTTAAAAATTTTCTATTTATTAAAAAAATCATCTTTAATGACTCGCGTTGAAAATTTGTATAAGTTGTTTGAGATAAACGTTATTTTTCATTACAAAATATTCTACGTATCAAAGAAATTTGATTTTGAATAAATAAAAAAAACATCGTTTTCAATTGTTTGCTCATAAACTTTAGAAAATAGAACTTAGACAATACTATTTAATTGTGGATGTATATGTGGTTATATATAGATCGATTGAATGTGTTTTATAAATATTATATTAAAATTCAACTTAACAAACAATTTAAGTAGAGAAAAACTATGGTCTGATACGATAAAAAAGGTCTCTATAATAATAAAATAATATATTGCGCCAGTAGCAATAGTTCGCCAAATGTTTCAATGAACCGAAATTTAAAAAAATAAATAAACCGTGGAAAGTAAAAAAAATGCTAAGATCAATTTAATTGAAATAATATGGCAAAATTGATAAAAAATCAAGAAAGAACTTACGTGTATTGTTTACCTTTATAGGTAAAAAACGACAAAATAGTTTAGTAGATGAAGAGATACCCGCATGACTATAATTTACCTTTTCATGCAGCCGTAATGTTTTCAGTATTTATATTCAGTAAAAAATACTTTTTATACTACAATAAATCAGATAATTTTAGCAGTAACAAAAGTAATTTTTCAAGAAATATTTCTCTTCTTAACGGAATATTTCAAAAACTTCCGGATTATACCAATATCAATGTTTTTGCAGCCACTAGATTACAAAAACAAAACTACCTCTAAAATCAAACGCGGCAACATTGTTTTGTAAACAAGAGAGCGAACTCTGATAATTTATTTGTCGTTAGCAGGGTGCAAAGGGTCCAAACAATATTTATTATCACGAAAAGTTATTTTCCCGCTGCCCTCAAGCAATGTTCGAGGAAAAGCCTCGAATGCGACGAAACTACTATTACAATACCTGAAACCCGCATAAAGGACTTGACACAGTGAAAGCATTTCATCACTTTCGAAACGACTTCCTTTACGAGTTACGATAAATTGTTTTGATTGGGTAAATAGCATTGGCTTAGATATAATATTTCCCTAAATTTCGTTACGTACATTGGAGGTTACCAGTTTTATTTGTGGTTTTTGAGTATTTCATTTAGTTAATTTTGAATATATTTGGCATTATTTTTTTTACATTATAATTTAATTTTTAACGACTAAATGAAACTACGTGATGTAGTATTATTTCTACTTTATTTAAATTCTCTACCACGACCTAGGTTTTGTTGTATGACAATATCTCCAGGTGGGCAATTTGTAATGATTACTACAGAAAAATTTATATTTAACATTTATCTTATAATTTTTGTAGAAGTACTGGCTATATAAAACAAAAATTATTTCAAAGCAAATGTTTATTTTCAGAGATTAGCGAGAATAACAAATTTTGCCACTTTATATGATACTAAATAATTACTGTTAATTCCCTAGGAACGTGAATTGTTAAGTGTGCATTAATAAAATCTTAATAAAATGTTCAGTGTGCATCAATTAAAATCATATTCCACTTAAAACAGTTCTTCCGAAGTATCACCTAAAAATATAACCATTTCTTCTCGGTTTACACTTTTACAAACCAAATCGTGATGCAAAATCAAACCTGTCGTAATTTATTCGTCTAAATAGTGCGTACCATATTCTCGCTTACTCTTTACACCTAAGCCGCAGTTTGCCACCTCGTAAAATTATAAATAATAAATAGGTGTCTTCTGATTGATCTTGTCATAAATATTACTTTAACTTTTTTATAAACATGAACACACATTTAAATTTTGTCCTTGATTTCTCCTAATTATTATATTTGATCTCTCCTATTTATTATTATCTCATTTTATTTTTTAACTTTTGTGTATTAATTGGTATTGCTTTCACTCCTCAACTACCTGTCAAATTTTTATGAAATTTTGGATACATAAAGCCAAGGTAGATATAGGTTTTGTTATCTCGGAAAGGAATTATTGTTTTTTATAAGTAAGCAAATCACTTCGTTAATATTGAGCATGGCCATAACGATGTATTTCCATATGTACATTACTAGGCCAAAACTCATGATAAAATTTATAATTTCTACAAGTAAATCTTATCACGAACTTATCTTTTATTTAGCTTTTTTCTCTTTTCTATGCAGGAAAATGAAAATGACGCTATGAAAAAGTTACATAAGATTTATATACAGATATTGTAAACAGTCAATCTAACTCCTTTTGCAAATGGAGGATTCATTTGAAAATAAGAATTACTGATGTTCCAATTATGAATTTAAACGATATTAACGGTAGAAACATAAAAAATATCTGTAAAATATTTTTAATGGAACTAAGTAATAGTTAAACAAATCATTTAAGCAAAAGTGAACGAAAACAAGTTTTTTATTAACTCTTTGCTTTTAGTTGTCATGTATATGTTTTTAAAATACTGTTTACACAATGAATAAGTTATGTGCGATTATCAATATTACACTGTAGCAAACATTCTCGGCATTATATAACAAATTTAGAATAACATTACAAATGTTTATTCCTGTCTAGTTTTATATGTAATTTTTATCAAAAATACATCATGAAAATTACAAAGAAAATTTTTGAGCTGTTTGTTTTAATTTTCTTTTATTATTACTTTCGATATGTAAGATATCCTCTGTTGCTTACTAAAACTATTCTTTGATGTATCTATTAATCTGAGATTCGAAAAAAATATATGCCAATTCTTAAACAATTTCTTAGTTTATGATTATCACGAGCTAAGAATTGTTTTTCCATTTATTAAATGAAATACCTTAGGCTATAATAATAATAGAACCTTGGATAAGAGTAGAATTTTGCACTACAAAGGTTCAGAATATAATTACTACGTAATAAATTTGAAAACGACATACATACACACACACGCACACACACACACACACACACACGCGCTCACGCTTGCGCACATACGCACGCGCACACGAACACATGTTCGCGCACACGCATGCATGCGCGCACGTATGCCTGTACACGCACGCGCTTGTACGCACACGCACGTGCATGCACGCGTACGCATGCGCACCCACGCACATGCACACACACACACACACACACACTTACAAACACACACATGCACGCATGCATACACACGTTCACACACACACACACATGCACATATAAACTATTATTTAAAGTCACCAAAAGTACAAATCAAAATTTTATCACCAAAAGTTAAAAAATTCAAAATCAATTATTATCACCGAAAGTCTTATGAAATTTCTTACCAAATTAATTTCTATCATTTTTATGCTTCTTGCTTGATGACCAAAAATCAAAATTTATACCCCATAAGCACGTATTTTGATACTAATTGTGTTAAATTAGGAACCAAACAAACTCATTGAGGATTACTATATTCATGCTTTGCGTTAATATATTATCAATTATTTCTATAAATATTCTACTGTAATGCTTTTTATTACAATTTGTCAAAATAATATGAAATTTAAAAATAATGACAATTTCCCGGTATATTAGTTACCACAAAATATGCATTAAAATATACATACGTAATAAAAAAAAATCTCTCGGCATTATTCTATAAAAATAAGTTTATTTGAAAATTATTTCTTACATAAACTGCGTTTTTGTTAACTGCTTGTTAAAATGTTTTCTACATATCTGCAAAAAAAACTAAACATTTAAATAGGGTATAATGATTGCGTAAAGAGATATTATAAATTTGGTGTTTGACGATCGCTTCATTGTGATAAAAGCACTTTCCAAATCAATTATTTTTATTAAAATCATCATGGACATTGTTGTTGTTTATTGTTTATTGAAAGAAAAAGTTTACTTATTTTGAAAGTAAGCACAATATTTTATTTAAAATACCTAAAATATGCGGTTAATCACAAATATTGATAGTGAATGGAAACTGTGTACAATAAATACATTGTTAAAAATATATAATTTTAAAATTGGCTTCGGTCTACCAGAATAATATTCTGAATGACGTAGCCTACGGAGTAACTACGTCATCAAACGGTATACCGCTTTAAACCGTTACTATCAAAACGCAAAATCGTAATAATAAACTAATAAAATAAATATAAACCGGGAACGGGTATCACATTAAGTAATTAATTTCATTCATATTGATTTAAACTCACTGATAAAAAGTGATAGGTGTATTTTTAAAATGGAAAACTATATATTTTCACGAAAATTCATTTCCTTTTTTGTGTTTACTTCGACTGACACGTGACAGATCTTTACAATAACACCCACAGTTATTTCAGGTGCCTGTGTGTGATTGTTTAATAGATGAAAACGTACAAGGGATTGTTTCATTCAGAACATAATCTGTTAGTTATGCAAAGTAAGCTTAATTTCTCCCTACAAATCGGTGCTGAAAATGACGTACTCAATTTTAATTTCTTAGAGAAACTTACTCGTAATTTCGTAGTATAGGAGATAGGCGTGCTTCTCATCTAAAATTACACCCATTTTTAGCATCTAATTTGTGCATTCGGGCGACGAATCTGGTAATAAATTGCATGATTCCTAGAATACAATAAATAAGATATGTTTAAATGTTCATAAATATGTGATGAACATAAATCACATATTCAGAGAAAGTTACAAGTAATAGCTTAAAAGACACTGTTAGCATGTACTCGTAATTATATCGCGAATTTCACAATAACACTTAGTGTTATTTCTCAACAATTATTTATTTTTATTTATTTAGCCCTCTTTCATACTGGTTGTTTAATTATAATAGGATACGAGACATATTAGAGACGAATTGCAGTTATTTCTACAGCCCATTTAAGAGTATTTTTAGGATAGACTTGGTAATAAAAGAGGATCAAAATGATAATTTGGTTCATCGAATTATTATTATTCAGTTATATCTAAATAGTTTTTTACTATACCCTGCGTTTTTATGCAAAAGCAAACAATTCATATCCCATTTTTGTGTGTTCAAGGTACAATGTTAAATCATTTTCAATACTTTTAATTTAAAAATAAGGGACATTCACACATAAAGAATTTTATGTTTCTATCATATTTCATTCAGAAGTTAAAAGCAACTGATAGGTGGGCAAATGAATAAATGACAAATGTCGTTGCCACAGCAATAGGGACACGTTCGGATACTTCGGTTAGGGTACCCAAAAAAAAAACAGTAATTTAATTTCATCACATAATTTTACGTGATATATGTAACTAAATGCTATATTATCTCTAAACTGACATACATATTTTAAATAAATTTAAGGCGATGATAGTATTACGTCAAGACATAAAACTTCCAAGTGCTTAATTTAATTTTTAAAAGAACATTGGTAATTTGCGTAAGTAAAATAATATTACTGGCTATTAAAACCCAAGAAGTGTAGTAAAAATCAGTGTAACTAATAATTACTTAGTATTAAAAATCATAACACATGATAGAGGTTAGCATCCATTTTTTATAATGACAAAGAAAACTTTTTACTACAAACATACATTTTATTACACTCTACGAACAAGGAAAAGGAATCTGATATTTATTTGCAGCAGATTTAAAGAATATTTGTTCGCGTGTACAGTTTACTTTACAGTAACATGAAGGCCTACGCCCAACGTTTGGTACGTTGGGCGGAAGCTCATTATCGGTTTAATATTTGTTTCGTATAGGACGGAGACACAATCTATTACGAAAAACCTTCAAATATCTTATGATTCGTCACTATTTGCTACTATTGTAATTGTTACATTGATTATCACTACTTTAGACTTAACTCTATGAGATGAGCTTTGTTTATGTTCTCAATATAAAATATATTTAGGTGATGTGGTATGTAAGTAGTGATTAATCGTCAAAATAAATTATATCGGCAAATAATATGACATTAACAATGGAGCGTTATTCATTTGAAGGAAATAACTATTTATATAGACTTTGTATTTTATGTATTTCGATTTTTTTAATTATATAGTTTACAGGTTCTTATAATTTGTTATAATAATAAATTATGTATTAAAATAGGAAACTTCATTGTTTAAATGGTGTATTTATGCGAAGTAAAAAGTTAAAAGAAATTGGATATCTAATGTTCCAAAGGAGAGATCTGTGGAACATTCAACAGACCAGGAAAACAGATATAGACGATAAAGTGGTTATTAGAGTTTCATTTATTATTATGTGATGGACGAATGATATGTGAATCGTAGATGGTGCACACATGGCAGAAAATGGAAATGAGGAGCAATTGGTGCAGCAAATACGAAATGAGGAGCAATTGGTAAAAGAACGTGTGTAAATTTATTCCACTTTCAAAAAATAATTGAATGTATTACAGACAGAAAAATAATTTGATATTTTTCAAGATTTTACGTAGCAAAAAATTGACATTTTATAAAGGTTGAAATAATGATTATAAAATTATTATTTCCTTTGAAAATAACTCAAATTAACCATTATTAAAGTACGAAGTACTTAAAATTTAGGAAGGATTTCCGTTTCATTAAAATTACGGATCTAATTTTATTAAAACGGAAAACAGATGCACAAAATGTTATAGAAGAAGGAAAGATCGGGAGAATGGACCTCGTGCGATGAGAACCATACAAATCGAGAATATAAATAGTATACTCGAAACAAAGTTTTTAAGCTTAATTTAAAAAATAATTAATTCGCCTTAATATCTAAACAAATTTTTGTCGGACGTCTGTTTTGCTTAAGAAAGTTTTCCGTGTTCCGATCAACACATTAGGGTCGAGAAATAATTATTGCAGTATCAAAAATATAAAAAATCGAAGTAACTTTTAATTATTATAATTTATATTTATGAAATAAAAATCCTACTCAAACTAAAATAAAATCAACATGTTGTCTGTTTTGCTTAAGAAAGTTTTCCGTGTTCCGATCAACACATTAGGGTCGAGAAATAATTATTGCAGTATCAAAAATATAAAAAAATCGAAGTAACTTTTAATTATTATAATTTATATATATGAAATAAAAATCCCACTCAAACTAAAATAAAACCAACCTGTTGAATACTAAATGTTGATAATTATTTCATTAGTTAATCATTCCGTTGGGGAAATATTTCATGTCACATTTTGCAATTTCCTGAGAGGGGTAATCATAATAAGATTATGGTAATCATAAGAAGCTTTCGGAAGTGGAGAGGTCTTCCGTTAATTTTATTATCACGATAATCATATTTACTTCACTAGTTACAGTATGTGCCACACAATAGTTATTTAGAATTTTTAAAGTTCTATTCCTCAAAATGAGAAAAAATGGAACCCTTACAGAATCACTTGGTTTTCCGTACCTTCGTCTATCTGTCTGTCATAGCCCTTTTTCTCAGAAACAGCTTGAGATATCAAATTGAAATTAATATTTTATACTGAGGCCCATTGCTTCATTGATATAAAAATAAAAAAATCATTTTTTTTTTAATAAAAGGTATTAGAGCAATAAAGTGTCTTTTTTCTATATTTTTAATACAGTCTTACTCATTTTTAATTTTTCAAAATTAAATGAAATTACGTGATGTTGTATTATTTCTACTTTATTTACTTATCACTTATTACGTTGCATGAAAACATCATCAGATAGGCAATTTGTTGTCATACAATGAAACCTAGGTAGTTTCATTTAGTTTTGAAAAATTAAATTACAATTGCGTTACGCTGTGGAATAATGGAATATATTTGGCATTAATTTCTACAAAATTAATGCCAAATATATTCAACAGTTCTACTCATTATCAAAACTTACACGGTGTTACCGGCCGACTTACAATCTTGAAAGTGAGTTTTTATAGCATATATAAAAAAAAATCAATTGCCAATTATGTATAATTCCATATGAAATTATATATATATATATATATATATATATATATATATATATAAATATATATATATATATATATATATATATATATAAATATATATATATATATATATATAAATATATATATATATATATATATATATATATCTTTTTTTTTTAAATATGCGCCAGTGAAAGATATAGCTGGTTATATATTTATGTTCCGGTAAATTACAATTTTGCAAATAATTCTAAAATACTATTTACCAATAAATGTTTATAAATACCTAAATGCGTATGGAAACTTCATAGCGCGAGTTATACTCGTGTTTGGCAGGTTTTAACTTTTTTATATTATCTCTGGCCAATGGACGGATATATTCAAAATGATTTGAAATATTTATCTCGCTAATTTTATTCCTATTGCATTAACTATTCCTATAGTGTTATGTGTTTTGTAAGATACATAATTAAGAAAATAAAAAGACAAATGCAAAAAAAACTAAGGATTTTTGAAATTGATAATGGAAGGATTAACTTAATAGGTATATTTTTAATTTTTTGAGAAAAGTAAAGTTTTCATTATAAAAGTATATGTAAAAGTGAAATATATTTAATGTAACAGTATAAGTAAAGTAACGGAGACTAATTTGATAATGGTAAAATATATATATATATATATATATATATATATATATATATATATATATATATATATATATATATATAATTTTAATAAATGACAGATTATCGATGATAACGGAGGTTTAGTAAAAGCATTAAATTATTATTTGCCGAATTGTATCCGTTCATTATTACTTTTCTTATAAACTTACGTTTGTTACATAAGTTTTGTGTATGTTACATAAATTAAAAAAAAATTTATTAACCATTACAATCTACAGAGTGTTTCAAATCTACTGCTGAAGTTATTTAATCGTTGGAGGTAATGCCCATAATTGCCACATTGGAGAGGTGGGTTTACTATCACACTGTGTAGCTTCTAGCACCAGTAGCGCTTCTGCCCCTCGATGGTCTATAGTATTTAACAACACGATTACAATTATCATTTCAACCCCGCCCGATGAGTCATAAACCTTGTGATCAATCCAACATATCGCGGTGCCGTAAACACTAAATTTTAATTACACCTAAAACCTGGGGTAGAGCGATCAGAGTTATTGCCGCTATTAGTAATTGTATACAACATGCAAAACCAATAATTGTGTATTTTAAATAATAACTGTTTATTTTTGTATAATTGAATAATTAAAATTAATATGGATATATAAGTTATAAAAGTTAAATTAATAATTTAATTTAATAATAGTTAAATTTTCCAAAGGAACATATTTATATTATTTAAAGAATATTTGAAGGGTACCAATAAGACATTTAAAGTTTCTTACATATAAAGGGTAAAATGAATGAATAAACGGTAAACTATACAAAGATGTGAAAGAATGCTATCGGTGAATTTTGTAGAGTATTCTCTTAGAAATAAAAAAAAATATAAATTACTCTGTTTGGATTATCTAGGCGCAAAATAATACGATGATTTAGTAATATTATCCGAAAATTGTAAATATTCATATTTTATTTTCAACATATAACCAGTTTAGGTATAAATTTATAAAAAAAACGCATTGAATTTATTAGTGTCAAATCTCGTTTTTGATACAATGGTTTCTCTGCGCAGTGTAACGCTAAGTTACATTTTAAAATTCCCTCATAATATTCTCGTATCCAATAAGTCACAAAACAAAATTTCATACTAAAATCAAACATGGCATCATTGCCTAGTGCGCAAAGTAGCTAACTCTGATAATTTATTTGTCGTTAGTTGGGCACAAGGGCTCTAAACAATATTTATTGTCACGGAAACTTATTTTCCAGCTGCTCTAATGTCGTATTAGAGGGAAGCGGACCCCATGTGTGACACAATTCCACCACTATTTTAGTACCTGCTTTATGTGCAGATATATTCTATTACTTTTGCATTCGTTAGCTCTGTTATTATAGGTTGGATAATAAGCTTTATTTGTAACGACCTTGAAATTTTTTTTTTAATTTTGTGATTATTAGTATACTTGCAAAAGGACGTTTTGATAATATATATATGTGTGTATATATATACATATATATATACAGACATATGTATATATATATATATATATATATATATATATATATATATATATATATATATATATATATGTATATATACACACATGTATATATTATCAAAACGTATTATATTTATGCTTGCGTGCGTGCGCGTGAGTGCGAGTGCGTGTGTGTGTGTATTTGTGGAGTGCAGTACAGGTGCATGTGCATGTGCGTGCATATGTGTGTGTAAGCGTTTGTGTTTGCGTGCGAATGTGTGATAGAGAGAAGGCTTATCAATTAATAACAAATAAGTGCAACAACAGTATTTTCTCCTTGACAAAATCGTTCTTATTTATTGTTATGATTTATTCACTTTAAAAGTTATTGGCGCCAACAGTTTATACGTTTTTGGACAAAATTTGTATTGAAAAGTATTTTATTTTACATACTAATTACTTCGAACCACAATTATTTAAAAGTTAATTTACATATATTTATTTATGATTATCGTAATTTTCCTTTAAGCCATTGCTTGCCTGAAAATTGGTCTACTTTTCTTGCAATCCCATAAATATTGGTGCTTTCTTTATTTAATCGATACACATTAAGTAATATAAGTAATCTGATAAAATAAACGTGTTCGTGCTAACGACCTCATTTTAATTACAGCCAAAAATAATTTTATTCTCAATATTATAGAAGTGAAAATTCCTTTAGGTGAACCATGCGTATTCTTTTGAACAGTGAACGAAAATGAGCCCTCACCCTCGGGTTGGTGACACTGAATCGGGTAAATTCGCGCACTGTTTTTAAATATCAAGTGAGCTACTTTTTTAAGCCCACCATGCACACTTTTTTAGATATTTGATTCAATTTGAATATAAAGTATTTACATACATATTTTAGTTTCCATAAAGATCGTTTCATTCTTTCCCAACCAAGTACCAACTTTTGTATCAATGGCGTCCTGTTTTCAATGAAATGAGTTTCAATATAATTGTTTTCAGCTAATACCATTTTGATGGATAAGACGGCTTCGATTTAGGCTTTAGTGGACTTATTTTATTGAGTCGTAATATTAGATGATGATCATTGTACTGTGGAAGAAGACAATTAGCTGGTAGGCAAATGCGAAAAGAGAAATGGAATAAATGGTATCCCATTGCGTTAAAAATTTTAGTGCCTTATAATTTTGCTTAGTTTCACCAACAGCTTACTTCACTATATAAAACTATAAAATCTTTGTGTAAGGCGAATATAAGTCTTCTCCATCACATAAGATATTATTTTATACATACTGGAAAAATTGTTGGAAATTCAATTTCATAGCGAGTGGCAAGTTTTAGATCGCATAGTGATGAATAGTTTATATTGCAAAGAACTTTTTGATAAATTAAATTTTCAGTCGGTGATGCCTTAATCACTTCAAACTGTACTCTAATTCTTAATACTTTTATAATTTTTCGAAATATTGAAATTTAATATTATTTACTCCTGGATCCATTAATCTGCGAAAAATAAAGAAAACGTTAATCCATTAACGTACCGTCCTTTGAAATAAAATTACGTGAATTTTCGAGAATTACAAACTATTAATCACATAGTAGCTTTGTTTCACAATAAAATTATAAATTATATATGTATATATATATATATATATATATATATATATATACATATATATATATATATATATACATATATATATTTGTCATTTGGAATATGTTAACGTCAACTCAACTCATATTAAATTAATGAAAATAATTGAAATATGCAACGCAATTTTGGTCTTTTATTGCGGCATTTCCAAAAAAAAAAGCATTTTAATTGCTTAGGGTCAAGGCAATATTCGCCGACCACTGCATATATTTTCTTTTGTCATATGGTATTTCATTATAGTAATAACAAATTTAGAGCCAGAGCTTAACACTCAGAGGAAAAATGAGAAATATTCTCAAAATATACAAATTCTCAATTAAGAACAAGTCCCACGTGATAAATGTATAAAGTCGGCTACATCCAAAATTAAATCGGAGAAAAATTCTTAAGGATTATACCCAAACAACCTAAAACATAAAAATTGTATGTTTGTTTTTTTCATATTTTCTAACAGAAAAAAAATTATTCTAATTCTCGTTCAAAACCGAGAATCTTACAGAACCTTTAAGATATAGCACAATATGATTGTGGAATGTAAACCGACTATCTATTGGTAAATAGGGACGTATGAATGATTATATAGGTACGTATGTATATATAATAGGTACATATGTATAGTTAATAGGTACGTATGAATAACGGGAGAAAACGTGCAAGAAAATAATATCAATTGTTGTTTATTGTTTAGCCCCTACTGATGCATAGAATCACTAAACGTATTAGTTAATTGTCCTGAATACTGATAATTTTTGGTAAATATATTTCATTATCGGGAAAAAGGTGATATTAATGGTAATTCAATTAATATTAAACTAAATATTATAATTAAGGTTAAGATTATTTTTTGGCCAAATGTTAATTAACAAAGCAAGTCAAAGTGTTATATTTTTATATTCTGCCTTCGAAAATGCAAATAGTCGTAAAACTGTTAATAGTATTACATAAATAACTTACTTCTATCAATTTTACAATTTATATATTTATGTCAACATGGTTGAAGGTCTTCTTAAAGTCGTAATAATTTAGTTATATTCAGTATCCTCTACTGCGTCACATAATTTAGGACATTTGGGATAAGAGACACTTAGGCACTTGGGACGAAATCTATAAAGTCTTAATCTGGAACCGTACTTATAAAAGAATATGAAGATTTACAAGTATTTTTGTGAAAACTTGCAGAATCACAATGGGTCTGTTTTTGATTAATTTCCAACTAAAAGCTGGGCTTCTAAACATATATGATACATAAAAGTTGACAGACTTTTCGACTTGAAATGTGAGTTCAATATATATATATATATATATATATATATATATATATATATATATATATACATACATATATATCAAAAGGCTGTTAACATATTAATGTAATCCATGAAAAATAAAGGCGGAACTCCACCAGAAGCACGCGCAGTTTCGGCTTTAGTTATTTAATTTTTTATTCTAAACAAGACTATGAACGGTTCAAATGAGTATCGACGGACAAACGTAAGTATCCCAACCTTCCATTGTTATTGACCCATTATTGAAAGAAAAACAAAATCATATGAAATAAATAGATATGCAATAGCAAACACCTAGAGTATGTCGTAGCCTAACGAAGATTCCTATTAGAATGCTTTCACCTCCCCTTATAATAAAACCTTTTACGATCTGTTTTACTACCCCGGTAAAATTTTAACGTAGAACAATGAGAGTGTCAAAGAATTTTTAAAAGGTAAGTAGGATTTAGTTTGGACTTCGCAAAAACAGACATTCAGTCAAATACAGTGTCCAAACTATTGATTTAACCTCATTTGCTTTTTCGAATTCGATTCACACAAACATATTAATTGAAATCAACAAACTATAGTAATATTTCGTATCTGAATAAACATTTTAAATTTTGAATATTTCACCCAGTGTCACAACTTTTTTCGTTGGAATTCAGCTATATGGCAGCGGCATCCAATAAATGCTATGACGATAAACCAAGTCGTATGTGCAAATAATAACATTTCATGCCCGAAAACGAGCACGCCATCAGATCCAAAATTTCTCTCGGTATATTTTTAAATTTTATTGTGCTAATAGAAACTAAAAGAGACCTATTTCAGGCCAAATAGTTAAAAATTAATTAAGAAATACTTTAATATTTGACATCACTGGGAAAAATAACAGTATTTACATCGGCAAATGTTGGCACTAGCATATCATTCAATGGCTCTCAAAAAAATCGCAAATTATTAAAAACCTAGTTACGAATAACTGTACGACTTTCCTAGAATTCATAAGCCACGTATCAAAACAAACCATTGAAACTTGAAAGCATTTAGGTTAGAAATAAATTTATTCATACATTACTTATCTTCTTATAGAAAAATTTAAGTTTATTTTGGAGATGCTATCAAGCTTATAAACTCAATAATTGTTTGTATCATAGCAACTGCAGTATCCTTATATTTTAATAGCAAAAGCAGCTTCAAGAGAAATAGCTGGATATTATTATAATATTCCATCCGCCATTGTTTCCGTATCAAAATTTTACTCTTCTCACTCCTCTCACTTTTTATTTTCAAAAAATCGTCCTGAAATCTCTTAAGAGTTTTTAAATGTTACTTTTCGAATATGTAGGTTGTTTGTAATGGACTTTTTCCCATTCTCAATTTCAAGTGCGCTTTTCGTTTTTCTGAATATTATCGAAGGTATATTAATTTTTAAGATATTTGTGCCTTTGCTTTCATGAGGATTGTTAATGAAAGTTTAAAAAGTAAAATATTTATTATACCAAGAGAAAGAATGTAACGTAAACTCTGAATTAAAACCTTTCCTTGCCAAACTTATTGAAACTATTCAATTTGTAAATATTGCGAGCATCTCTAATAAGTGTTTCGAATTCGTGAAATCATTTTTTAAGTTTTATCTACTGTGATCTAATTGTAATATACTATGTAAATTATTTTTTAAAGGATATATTTGATGTCACAAAACAATTTCCGTCAAAATAGCTATTGCTGGTAATATTCATGATTTCTGTTCACATTTCTGAAAATCCAAGTAACGGAATCACGGCACTTATTCATCAATGTTACACTTCTTTTGAAATCTTGATAGTATATGGCATCAGGAAATACAGAGATATTTAATTTCAATGCCTTTAATTTTTGAGTTGTCCGTACCAAAAAAATGATTAAAAAAATCGCTTTTCTTCTTAAACATATGGTAAGGTTTAAATATTATTAAATCATTAGTTGTAATCACAAAAATTATTTCATATCACGATCAGTTAAATCACTAAACTTAGTTTTGCACGTTATATCTTAAATTAATAAGCTCAACGTCACGTTTTTATTACGATACCCACTATGTCTTTTTGTTTTAAACACTAGAATAATAAATTTTGTTTAATTGTATAGATTATTCCTAGGGTTATTCCTGGGAAATTGTGGGTAATCTTTTCATACCATTTTCGAAGAGTAATCTTTTAATAATTGTTATCTTAAAGGTTTTTTTGGTTATCCCTTTTTTATTAGAATTCCTAAATATATTATGTGTAACTGCTGCTATTTTTCATTCATATTCTTATCGAAGTTCTAAAGATTGAAGTATGGTATGAATGCCAGGAATTTAGACTCGCTGGTCTATCCATCATAATTTAAAATAAGCAAGATATCAAGAAAATGAAAGGAAGGAAATTAGTTTACTTACCTTATAGTTTGATATGTTCCAATAATGTCGCTTAAATTGTTCAAATTGTAGAAACAAGATAGATACGATTATTTTAATATTTATGAGTTATGTATACCAGTTGAAATGATAATATATTTTTTGTTAAAAAATAAATGCAGTTAATTTTCATAATTATTCTATTACTTAGTTCCATACGCTACAGTCATGAAGATAAAACCTTTCTTCCGAATTAAACATTGCATGGTGCTATGTGAACGAGGGACTTAAAGAAAATAAAGGATAAATATTGTATCGATTATATTTCAAGGTAAATTTCATTTCAAGTTCAAAGTTGTCTTCAAATCGTACATAAAAATTATTGCCCTTTGAAAATCTTTAAGGTCCATAATTCGCGCAAATATCTAAGGTTACAAAAAATACTATCACCGATTTGTAAAATAAACTTATTTGAATAACTGTTTGTGTTATGTTTACAATATTGTTTCATTTATCATCTAGAGGAATTATTATGTTCTTCTTAGTGGACATATTATTCTTATTCTAATTACGATTTCAAAATAAATCTACACGATTTATTTAATATTTAATGTGGCAACACTCACAAATGTCATTTAGACCGATTTTAAAATATGGATTCGTGTCTATTAATACAACGATTCTACATTTTAAAATCAATAGCTATTTTATTATAGTTACCGATTGTAAAATGTCGATGCGTGTTAGTAACTTTTGTTAAATATTTATAATACGCTGTCGAGTTAGTGGAATTAGTGAATATATTATTTTTATTCCGAGCGAATACTTGGACGTGATTTTAATGTATGCCGAATGCAATGATAATACTGGCTAAGTCCTTGGAATTTACACTGAACGATACCCAAGTCGAGGCCAAGAAATTATCAATGCCATCTCAAAAATACGTGAGAATAGGCCCATCGTTCGGATAAGATTGGGTGGTACTACTTTAACAATAACTGGCTGGATGAGACAATGGATTTTGCAATGAAGTCGAAATTAGATATCGGGTTGTTCAGGCATTCAACACGATACGGCGGCGCATTCGAGAACAACCTGACTTAATGAGGAGAGTTCACTCCAATAATTGTCGTTGGCTGCGAAAATGCGTTTAGGTATGATAAATACATTCTCAAATAACGTAATTTTAATTTTAATTGCTATGTACGCGTGCAACGCTTTGTTTAGGAAACAAAGCGTTTTTTTCTAACAAATATATCACATTCATTTTGACATATGACAATTTAAAATACGTTGTTGCTAATTTACTCGTAATTATGATATCATCCAAAATTTAAACTGTAATTATTTTATAAACTAGACAACTGATTTAAAAAAATATTTCTATACCGAATTACACATGATTAATTGGACAATCAGTTGATGTGGCGCTAAGTAGCGACGATACATACCATAAATTTAATGTAGATAATAAAGTAACAATTAAATTTAAAGAACCTAACACTAAATTTTCATGGTAATTAAATCACAAATGGTGAGAAAAAATTTAAATTCTTAATTATTTGAAGAAATAAGGTATAATTTAGACAGAGTTCGTTCAAAGAAATGAGGTTTAATTTAGACACGTATTATTTAAAAATACATTTGTATACGTATTAGTTAAAAATTACTAACCTAATTTGAACGAACTGTTAAAATTAGGTTAGTAATTTTTAACTAATACGTATACAAATATACATACAAACAGTTAAAAGTCCAAAAATGATTAATTGCTTTTTATTATATCTCTATAAATTGTTTTTATTAATATCTCCATTGCATAGACACACCAATGCCAAAATGTTATATGTTTACAGCGTATATCTGCTTTGTAGGTTTCCCTGTATTATTTTTTATTCCTTAACTCATGTATTTCATATATGTATATCCATCTCATATGTTTCGTTATATAACTCAGAGTTAAGTTATGAACAAAGCAACAATAGTATATGGAACAATATCTTAAAGTACAGGGGCAAAACAATGATGTCGAAGAAGAAGTGGATTCATTATGTGAAACTGAGAAGGTTCTGGAATAAGTTAAAATTAAATAATGCTGGTATTCAACTAACGAAGCAGAACAACGTTGCAGTTAAATGTTAAAATATTTCTAAGAATAAATTATATTCTTACAAGCTCAAGAAAGGATTTCAATTTTTTTATGTTAAAGATTTGTGGCGTTATTCTAAAATAATCTCTCCCAATTTATCTTGATTGTTTGCCGACGAACTTTACGTGATATTATTTTACCCAATGTTGTACAATATGTAGATGTGATATCCGATAATATTAAATATAAGATATAAATATTAAAGCGGAAAATATTAAAGTTCTACTGATATAAAAATTCCCCCGATTAAATTCTGATATTTACATAAATATGAAGATATCTTCATAGTAATGTAAAAATTGTCATCGCGATTAACAGTGAATGAAATGTAATTACAATATAAAATTTTGAAATTAAAAAATCCTTGATTCAAAAAAATTTTTTTTAATCGTCTGTATTTTAACTGTCAAAGAAATTGAAAAACATGTTAAGTATTATTTATCTCAGTAATTTTTTCAGTTTCTTTTATGTCACTTATTTTAGTCAAGAAAGTGAAATTTCAGTAATGATTTAAAATCTTCATGACTACTCAATGAAATTCCAAAAACGTAGTCATATGCGTTTGACATTTGTTTATCTACCAGACGTTGTAGATATATGTAGATTAGCTTTGCGGCTTTATTATCTATAATTATGATCAATTCTACCTAGGTAGGTTGTTCATAACTTAAAGAATTAGTTATTTATTGATTTAGCCTGTACTGGCCAAGGAGGCTTTAAAGTTGCTAATAGTTTTTCTTAAAATTGTTCCCAATACGCGTAAGTGCAAACGTATCTCAGAATCAGTATTCGTGTAGAGAATTTCCACTGTGAACTTTCTAAGCGCACGTATTGTCCAGAAATAGCAACCCGTATTTGTATAGGTGATTCGGGACGCGGACATCTTCAAAACTAATCCACTGAGGATGTCGTGCTATGTAGCTTTAGTGCAATAGCGAATACAATGGGCAGTTCGAATAAGTTTTATTACGGTTGTGGGTTTAAATTTTCAGCTCAAGTTTTGGTTGTTTTCTCATTATTTTGTTATCATTTAAATAAATTTACATACATTTTCATAATATATATATATATATGTATATATATATATATATATATATATATATATATATATATATATATATATATTGTTTCAAGTTATAAATTGTTACTACCTTAAATAAAACTCTAACTCAATGATGGCAAAGAGTGTCTTGGGGTGTTCCAGGACACTCTTGTAAATTTAATTGAAACAAAAATTAAATAACGTTATAGTCAATTCAAAATTCTCTGTGATGTTTTAAACATAATTTTTCTCTTTACTGCCGGTGGCAGGTAAATTCCATATATCAAGTAAACTAGAACTTTATGGCTTTTTCTGTATTATGCTAAATAAAAATCTGAGTAAACATTAAATTTCATGCCTTCAAGGCACTATGAAGTTTACTATGAAGTTTATAAGCAAATAATACTATGAAGTTTATAAGCAAATAATATTGAATTATCATACAAAAAAATTATTCTGCTTCAAATTTACACTTCAAACTTACATAATACTTAAATATTTTAATAACATTTTGCAAATCATATATTTCATCATTTAATATTCTTACATTTTTCGGCTTGCTCCTCTGTCCCTTGCAGTTTTTAGTGATTTTTCAAATCTTTAGGAAAATATAAATGTATCTTTTAAGAAAAAACATTACTGAAGATAGCAATTTTGTTAACACAGGAATTAGGAGATAGCAGCGCAATGTTTTTGAAATACTGCCTGTATCCGTACTTTATTTCGGTTTCTAAATCAGAAAATTATTAAATTGTAATGGTTTTTTGCATATTTAAGACACCAGTTTATATAATCTTGAATCACATTAGGCTCTATTTTTCTTTCTTAAATATTTCTTAATAATGCGATATTTTACTTAATTTACTTAGTTCGTTCACTTGTTAATCGTAATTTAACAAAAAAATTAAACAAAATTACACTAGCATTTTACTCTTACATCTTTTTTCCATTTCTTTACCTGCAAGGGGTACTTCGCAAACATTTATCCATAGTTTACTAATTTTTTTTTTAAATAACATTCCTATAGGATGACTCCTGTAATTCCTATCTTCTATCCTTAAATACTTTCATATTTTTACTCGATTCTGTTATTATATAGCGTGATCAAAAATGTTTGAACATGAAAAATTAAAAGACTTGGAACTAATACCAAGAAGTCCCATGTTATTACTTGTTATACCAGATTATGAAATGGATCACACTCTGAGATCCGAAATGTGTTACCAATGTTTTTAATTATTTACCGTCATTTTAATTGATTTCTCTTCCTTATCCAGTTTTTAAATTCTATTTTATGCTTGACAATATGTTAAACATAAATTAGCATTTTGTTAAAGGTCTTTCTTATTTTGCTATAAATCTTATCTCACGTTCCTTTGTGCCTTTTTGTCATGATTTTGCATATGATGCTGAAATTTCATTGTTTGTATGGATATTAAACTTAATTAAAGTGACTACTTAAATTAGTGCTTGTCAGTTTAGTTTAAATTATCAAATGGAGTACACATAAGCATCAATGGCACATTCTGCTCTATTTAGCTGTAATATTTATTTTCCAGGTGTTTAGTACTATATCTTCAGGTATTTTTGTCATTGACTACTGAGTATGTAACGTATCGGACAGTTATTTAATAGCCCGCGTGCTATTTTTACTAGATAGTTAGTTATACCATAATTGGGAGGAATACTTGAAACGGCTTAAAGATTGAATGGCTGTAACAAAACTTGCTGAAGTAGTTTTGTTTAAATACAGTTAAATCACAAAATGTTGCGTTCTTTTTTTTTAAATGAAAATATTTACATAAAAACCTAGATCCATAACTAGAAACCTTTTGAATTTGTGACTATTTTGATAGAAAAATAGATTTGAAAAGTCTTTCCATGTGAATAAAAAGGTTGTCAAAATTACTGTTTAGACGTTTCTTTTTGAGATAACTTTTACCAATTTGATGTTTCGATTTCTTTTTAATTACACGTTCATTTATATGTGTTAGAGTATTCAGTGTTTAATGTCAAAAACAACGATGATAATTAAGAAAAAAAATTAATCAACAGAAAAAAATTTTAATAAATAAATAATGTTTTTTGTAATAAAATTAATGCGAGTATAATTTTTTTTTAAATAGAGCGTTTCTAACGTACATATTTTCCCTTCATAACGAACAAATACTGAAATTTTCATTGGTATTTAACTGCTTTCGAATGTGGACATGCTCCACAATATCATACGTGTAATTATTATTTTTGGAACTAGCTGTGTCAGGGCCTTCGCTCCCATGGACCTTCAAAAAATATTATTAACTGAAAGACACGTGACACTATCTTTAAATTATGAAAATAAAATTTTTTAAATGCATTTTGTATTGAATTGTCAAATAACCATATTTCATTTTGGCCAGTCGATTACGAATAATTATACCCAATATGTTTCACCAGACCTAACAGAATATAGTAGTGAAAATTTTTTCAAAATATATTTACCTGTCATATGTGATACCCGCACAAATACAAAAAAATTAGAGACAAAGAAAAAACAATTTAAAACGGTTATTATCATATTTTACAAACAATTTGACAAATAGATACAATCCAGTTCTAAAGTTTGATTATATTTATAAATAATAAAATTCGAAACAACCATTTTTAAGTAAACTAGTCGGTACTAAACTTACTAAAGGAACTAAACTGCAACTATTAAAAATGAGTATAAACAAATTAAGGAAACAAAATAAGCAGCATAAAAAAGTTTATGTGCAGAAGAAGACTGACAACAACGTCTGCCCATATATGGGTCACTTAATTAAGCACCTGCTCTTCCTGAAACTTTCTTCACTTCGTCTCTGGCCACGCCCATTTCGCTAATGCATGTTCGGGCAGAAAACTTCTTTGCGCAACTTTAAAAACGCATAGCGTCATTTATTGATGAACACTGTACATTTGTGTAATTATATACGCCAAATAGATGGGATATACGCCAATAAATGGACTTTTTTGTCATTGTTTAACTAATGCATACATAATTTCTGAAAATATAAAATTCATATTCCTGATGATTGAGTAAACCAAGTGCGATGAAAAAGAACTTATTATTCCAGTTAACATTTATATATTTTTAAAAATTCTAAATGAATTGAGTCACTAGTTATGGATGAACGAAAGTACATAGCAAACAAGTAAAAATTTAGAAAAATAGAGTTCCATTACTTTTCATGCTCCTGTAAATTAAATATATTCAATGTACAAGGAAGGAATTTTACGATTTTATACTATTACTAGCAGCAAATGCCCCTTCGCTGGTTTTTTTTGGTCATACATTTATTTATATCTAAAAATGTGTTCAAAATTCTAGAACTTTCTAGAAAAAACAAGAACTTTAATATGGGGAGTCACACATTTTTGAAGCCGACTACTTTCCACCACCGTATCTTCCACACCCTTGTAGTCATCGACGCGCAACCACCGTAGTGCACGATGAGAGGGTTGAGGCTACTAGAACGCATATATTTTGTGATGCCATTCGTCAGTAATACGTATTTTTGGTTGCAGAGTGGAATATAGGTAAACACATGACCAATTTTATAGAATATGTATAAATTTTTAGTAATGTCACGGAGTGGCTTTGTAAATTAAAAGGGGAAAAATTCTGGCACAAAAACTTCATTCTTGTTATTCCCTTTATTTTATTACATCATACCAATAGAAATGCATTGTATTTTATTTTATTATTTTAGAAAATAAATATTTATTTATCTTTAGCTTCCTTACTATGAACTACAGACGTACGTAAAAAAATAATTTTAGAAAACATCTACAGTTTTCCATACGTTCTTACGCAAGGCGAATCAGACTTTTGAATAACTTGTTTGCTATATTCGGAAAAGGTTCACGAAAGGTCAGACGTCAAGTAAATTGAATTGAACTGTTAAATCGATTACCTCATTAAGTCGACATAGGGGCGTGTCCTTTACAATTTATTCGAACTTACTTCATGAATGAATGCTAGAAATGGGCATTTGCTTGCGTTGAATTGTATTGTACTCGTTTTATTTAAAATCTAATATTTATTTCTTATTAAAAATTATGAATGACATTAGAAATTCAAAGTCAACAAAGACTTCAAAAGTTTGTGCATTGGTAATGAAATACTCTGAAAGCATTCTCATTAATATTCCTTACTTTTATATAGTGGAAAAACATTTTCCTCTAATTACTATGACGGCGTATTAGCAAAAATCTTCAATATCAATTAACTAAATAAAGAAAAAAAATTATTTAACTTTATGATGTGACATAATTTAAAACCAAATATTACCATCTTACGCTCATAGCATCGTTCGTGTGGTATATTCGATTAAGACGATAGGATTTATCGTTTAGTCAATAATTCCTTCATAACTTCTATTTATAAATGTTGCATATTATAGGATTAATATTTTATTTTTGTACAAAAATAATGAATTACACCCTGTAAGAATAAAGTAATGTCTTGCATTAAAAGTCACCAATATGTCATTAGAATCGATAAATAATATCAGTCGGAAATTTTATTCAATCTACCAAGCAGTTTAGATTTGATGCAGTGACAAACTTCTAGACATACTTTTGGTGGTATTAATATTCCACGTATGCGAAGTCTCAAATAATACATGGTCTATGTATTACTCCGCAACACGAAATATACACACCCCAAAATTTAGATAATGATTCGTTGCTTGGTTGCAGAGTTATTAGAGAATCGACATTTAAATTTTAACAATAACAAAAGTACTGGTATACCAAACCAAGGGCGTTTTTTCAATATAGGTGCACAATTATTAAAAGCTATTTTGAACAATATGTGTTATCCCGATATATATGGATATACTTATATTCTTATGTGTATGTATGGGTGTACATATATATATATATATATATATATATGTATATGTAAATATACAAGTGTTTGGATATATATATATATATATATACACACATACATACATATACATATATATACATATACATATACGTATATTACGAGTCAAATATTATGTAGGAAGTATATCCAATAAAGAGAGACTTAAAGATATTCAGTTTATTGAAATAAATTATGTCCACGCGAATATGTTATATTCATTTAGTACTCGGCAAAACAATGGTTACAGCATAACATTAAATATAGTACCTGCGATACGTAAATACTGTCTCTCAATACTGACTACCAGCGATTTTCCTTCCCTGCATTTTTAATTGTAAGAAAGCATTTTTTTCTTTTCCGTATTTCTTATCTAAAACATAAGGCTAATTTAAATATTAGTGAATTTTCCAGGCTGCTATCAAGTAAAAGTCTTTTTAATATATGTTTCTTTTTCAACTATATGTTTGACCTCAAGGTTATATTGACCACCATACAATTCGATGGCAATTTGTGAACGTCTCAATCTTGACTTTTGTTTGTTATTTTACAATATTTAGAATGATTCACACGGGTTGTATACCGAAATAGGGGATTCAACGAGCCACACCTTTGATTAGATTTACCTTTCAGAAAAACAAATGTGTTTATCATTCTGTTTACGCTCACTGTTGTGCGGAATCGTTTGGATTCTATTGTAAGAAATTTCAAAAAATAATTAGAAAAAACGTTACATTTTCAAAAATAATTAGAAAAAATTCTAGTCTTTCAAAATTCACTCGTACTATTATATAGTGGTCTGACCTATCTTCTGCTCAGCTCAACATTTTCCTTGTTCCGACGTCCTACTTCTATGATATATTACATGAAAAAATTTCCGTTGTTTAAATATTATGCGGTTTAAAAAAAAATGGAAATAAAGATTCAATTTAAACCTAGATATTATAAACTAAGTATTCACTATGTCCCGACGTTTCAGACTGGTTGCACAGCCTGTGGTCACGGGAAGACTGAAGATGAATAGGAGTCACCGCTGCGACGCGGGAGTGTTTTTCAAAACTACCCCCACTTGGTTGATTGTAGAAATCTAAGGCGCGTTCACACTAGACCTACACACTACACTGACGTTGTCATGACACTTGGATTTATGTACACATCGCGAACACCTAGTTGCAATCACTGGATTCCAAGCCGCCGAGAGTTTGAATCCGTCTTCACGGTTGAAATTTGGATGTTTTTTAATTTCAATCGCTTCCCGTATAATCCTCTTGAAATAATGAGACTCAGAAGAAATAACCTTGGGGTCATGAAGTTCGATCCAGTGATTGGGAGTGAGGTGTCTATAAAATCGACTGCAGCTTGCGGTAGTTTTGAAAAACACTCCCGCGTCGCAGAGGTGACTCCTATACATCTTCAGTCTTCCCGTGATCATAGGCTGTGCAACCAGTCTGAAACGTCGGGACATAGTGAATACTTAGTTTATAATATCTAGGTTTACTCATTAAATAGATAATTACCGCGAAAAAACCCGATTCAAATCAAATAAAAGACTCACTTCTAAATCAGTGGAAATATTGTCATATTTATCGATAACTTCATTATAACAATAAATATTTTTTTTATGTTTGATAAAAATATGAACTTCTTTCCAAATGTTCATATATGAAAATAAAACTGTTCATATTTTTTTTCCATATTTGAATTTTCTCTCTCTTTAAAAGAAATTTGTAGAAACTTTCCATAAAACAATGAGGAAATGAAATACTTTTAGTGAAAATTAGGAAAGTTCTTATTAAAAATAAGATTTAGGAAAGAACCAGTCATGCCATTCGAAAAGAGCCAGAGTTTAATTTCAAGTTTAATTTCTGGAGTTTAATTTCATAATCTAGAAAGACCTATTTTTAAACATTTCTTGAATATTCGTCGAGAACGCACATTTTATTTTACTTATATTCTTATTATAGAATATATTAATATATATCATTTTCTAATAATGAAAAATGACTGTTCTCCAAAAAACATTTTTATAACGTATCAATCTAGGAAAATCTAAATACAATAAAAAATATAGTTTTGGTTCATTATAATTTTTACTGTATATCGAATTAACCTGAACAGTGAGTACATATTTCCTCTCAAAGAAAACTAATATTACGAAAAGATCGTTGCACGTTATTTCCATTTAAGTCTGAACTTTAGGTTATTAACATCTAATTACATAGAGCTGTTCCATTTAAGTAACGTAAAAGCTCTCTTCGACTGAACCCTTTACAAAATAAATTTATTAAATCGTTTATTGAGTCGATGGTGCGGTATGGCTTAACGTCTCCGAGCTTTGATTAGAAATACCTTTTTCTCCTTGATGATATTTTTTTCTTTCTAACGTGTATACTAGTATGATGGCCAAGACTTAAAATTTTTAAAACTGTGGTATTTAATCCTGATATAATATTTCAAGCCTTTCATTTGATAAAACTTTGAATATATTTTTTCGATATTTTTGAAATAGCGGTTCAAAATGGAATATTTTCGTTAAAATAAAAAGCGAATAGAGTAATAATATGAGATATAGCTTTGCTTTACAAAATTTCGTGGAGTTTCACAGAATTATCTTGTTATACTTACACGTACACAACTTGCACATGCACCCAAAGGTATTGATATTTGGATCTTCGAAAGATTATTATTAGTTTCAAGTCTCTATCATTTGAATGATTCGTTACATACATTATAAATGTGTAGTGACATGATAATTTTTTTTATTATTGAACGTGAACGTAAATAAAAATGTACATTACTAGTTTTTCTTAGGCGACTTTGTGTTATTTTATATATAGCATCGTCAAACAAAATTATAAGCTGTCCTTTATTATTTATCAATTTTTATTAAATAAACTGATATACACGTGAAAACACGTAGACTTTTTTGTCGAATTGCAAAATAAAATAAGTATAATAAGAAAAAGTTGAATGAAATAAATTTGTTTAATTTTTTTTTGGAATTATGTGAATTTTTTAAATTTAAGCTGCATACACATATCTTATGTAATGCTTCTCAACTTCAAAAGAATTTACATGATTGTTGATGGAAATTTGCCTACCTTGAGTTGAAATCTCATTACCTACTTATTCGTAAATATTGTGTTTTGTGATAGATAATCATTCTATTTACTTTCTTTTCTTGTAATTACAAAATATTATAATAAATCGCAATTTCACTTTTTCATTATAATGTGCCAATAGTTTACAAGTCGCATACTTTTTCGCCTCTGCATGTCGACATTTTCAACTTCGGGGCTTTTGGAATATGTAAACCCGTTTGCCTCAAATTTTCTTGATTACTCATATAATAAATTTCGTTTGGTTACAAACTTCCAGCTTATACGGCTACAGGTAGTATTTCATAATTTAAGGACCATAAATCAATGTGTGTAAAATATACATATTTCACAATAAATACATTTCAAAGCAAGAAGATTGTGGAAATTATACTTATTTAAGCCATATTTATACTCTGTATAGAAAAAAAATACTTATTTATAACTAATATACCACTTGACACACTGTAAAGCATGTATGTAATGTATGCCATGTAAAGATGCTGTATACAATATAAAGCTGCTGTATGCAATGTAAAGATGCTGCATCCAATGTAAAGATGATGTATGGAATGTAAAGATGAAAAAATCGCCGAATTATGATAAGAAAAATTGAAATTAATTTATTTCGTTCACCTTTTGTCAAGATAATAATTAGATATCTCAGTTCGATAATAAATCCTATGTATTTTTACATGCTTAATTGCTAAGCATGTAAAATACATAGGTTAATAAAAATTTAGTAAATAGTATAGCTCAGCCTATAATTTTGCTCGAGGTCACTACATAAAATTAATGCAAAATCACTCGAGAAATACTAGTAATCAACATTTATAATTACTCGAAGGTTTATTAATAATTATAAAAGTGATCATATCCCTGCAAATTTATGAACCTTATAATGGATCTTTCAAACGATATAAATTTAAAAAGAATAATAACCTTTTCAATATTTAATGTCAATACCTTTGTTAGTTCAGGGCCAATCCGCTGTGTGCATGCGCAAGTTTGTGCATGTGTAACAAGATAACTTCTACAAAACTCAAAACAATTTAATAAAACAAGAATATTTTTACGCTAATCATCGATTTGAAAATACGCCATTTTTAACTGTCATTTTGAAAACCCTGAAAAAGGCTATTTTTTTAGAATGTTGACTGTGATATCAAATGAAAATTATGAAAGAGTAGATTAGGAGTAAATACACACAAAGAGTTTTTGATAATTGTTAGTCTTAGCCTATCGGCTAAGATTATTGGTAAACACGTTGGAAAATTACTTCATAACTTTCTTTGATTTTATCCGTCTTGTACAATTTATTACGTTCCTTTTTTAAATACGTACTTTACATCACACCTTATCTACCTTCTTTTACATCACACCTTATCTACCTTATTACACCTTATCTATTACTAAATTTGTATTGAAATTCCTTTACGGTACAACACTGGTTATAAAAAATAGGAAATAAAACCAGTAATGAGGTTGAAATTAAAACAACATAAAAGTTAAAATATCGATAAAATATACACACTATTTTTTTAAAGTAATATACTATTAATTTCACTTATCTCATTTTTCTGTTCAATACCTAAACAATGCTCAAAATAATGACTAAAATATTTACCATTGACAGAAACATCGAATTTCAACTATAAAGAGCCTTGAGACCTAAAACAGTAGCCAATACCGTGCATCTTTTAATTACAAGTAAGTCAAGTTTTCTCATTAAGGGGAAAAGGTACTTCTAATCAAAGCTCGGAGACGTTGAGGCACACCGCACCATCGACTATCAATGATAGAATAAATTAATTTCCTAAAGGGTTCAGTCGAAGAAACGTTTTAAGTTATTTAAGTAGAACTGCTCTGTGTAATTACATGTTAATGATGTAGAATTTCAGACTTAAATGGAAATAACAGACATTTATAGAGGTTAAATTAGTTTCCTTTCCGAAGAAATATGCCCTTAATGTTGAATTTAATACGAAATACAATAACCCTTCCTGTGAATTAAAAGCGATTTTTTTATTCTATTTATATTTAATAAGATTGATTCATTATTAAAATGTTGTTTTAAAAGCAATAATTTTTCAATTATTCAAAAGGAGAGAAATCCCTTACTTGGAATAATTTGGAGAGAAATCTCTTACTTAATAGTAATTTATATGGAAGAGAGCAACAGATGGTACGTGAAAGTAATAATAGAAGAACATTAGTTTCTTCGCCATTCATATAATTTTAGTTCTATAATGAGAATACAAGTAAAATAATATATATATATATATATATATATACACACACATATATATATATATATATATATATATATATATACATATATATTTATATATATATATATATATATATATATATATATATACATATATATTTATATATATATATATATATATATATATATATATATATATATACATATATATTTATATATATATATATATATATATATATATATATATATATATATATATATATATATATATATATATTGGAAGTGTTTAAAAATGTGTAGAAATTTATATTTCTGGGTTCTAAAATTAAACTCCAGGAAAATTAATTTTGATACCACATTTTAATTTCAACAAAAAATATTTGAAAATATTTTAAAGAAAAATTTTACTTTTTTCGTATGTCTGGAGTAATAATTTTGTATTTGTATCTAGTCTCATTGAATGACATGAAGGTTGCTTTTCTAAATCTTATTTTTAATAAGAGCATTTCTAATTTTCACTAGAAATATTTCGTTTTCGTAGTGCTTTTGTGGACATTTTATTTAAAACTCTACTAATCTATTATCAAGTTAAAATTTGATTAAAAATGCAAGAAGTTCTACGTTTTTGTAACATGACTTTAATATTGTATTTGAATATTTGGAAAGAGGTCTATATTTATTCGAAATATCTTAAGAAATATTTCTTCTTTTAATGAAATTATCAATAAAAATGATAATATTTCCAGTAATTTTTAAGAAAGCTTTGATTTTCATTTCTGAATTATTATTTACTGACTATAAGGAGCAAGAAGATAGAATTTAAAAGAAAGATAAAGTTAAAGAAACAAAGAAATAAGTGTTATTAGAAGATATTAGCGCGTGTGAGGTTTGAAAGGCTAGGATTTTTTCTAATTATTTTTAAAAACATATGCAAATTTCTTAATATTTCATACATTAGTGAGGGCAAATTGGGTGAATAACATATTTAGTTTTTCTGAATAGTGAATTTTGGTATCGGATTTGCAAAATTGCAAAATAATGTAAAGATAGAGACGTTTCCAAATTGCGACTTAATTGAGCCGTAACCGAAACTCAAAAATGTTTAATATTTTTTGAGGCTAAATTTATAGTGGAAAAACGAACATCAATTATGAAGGCTTTTTTAATTTAATAAACAATTGGCCTTAAAATTTATTCATATATGTTCGAAACACTGATCGTGTACTGTTAAATTAGTAGATAAAAAAGCTTAATTAAATTAAATTATATCTCCAAAAAGGGGAAGAGGTAAAACTTTGATTGCAATATGGAAAATTTATACTAATATTTGGAAAGAAAAAACATAGTTCTTTTTTGCAATTAAAAATGCATGGAAAGAAAATCGCAAGTAGTCAGTGTAGAAAGATCCCAGTAGTTATTATCCATCCATGAAACCTGGCTATTTCCAATTGCCATCAAGCATGTGACGATAGTGGATCCTTCCTCGCTTCTGTCATTGACCTGCATTTACTGTGATAGTTACTAAATTTAATTCCATGTTAGAAGCTATATTTATTTCATTTGACGAATTCCGTACATAATAATATTTTACAACAATCTTGAGTATCTTTAAGTCACTTTTTATTAGAGTCTATCCATGTAATACATAGAAGCAGCTTTATTTTCAAAATGTCTCTCAACTTTTGTATTGGAGATTTATTTGAAACATTTTAGGACAGTATGTATTGTTTGTTTTTTTTTCGAGTTATTTATTTAGGATATGTCTATTTGGGTAAGCCTAGTCTAAAAGTCTCATTTCAAGATGGCTGATTCAAAAGGAATAGTCGAATATCGAATAATCGAACATCGTCAAGGAATATCGAGTTCACTAAAAATAAAATAATTTCGTTTTGCTGAAATTATCCTAGTTGTTCATTCAGAAGTAACATATATATAATTTGGAACATATGAGTAATAATTGGCATATGCATTTTTGCAGTGATTGTTTGAAAAAGGGAAGAATTAAGTAAGGGCAATTATTAACTATATTTTCTTCAAAGGAAACACATGAAAACACGAAGGGAAAACACCATTTGAAAACACCAAGGGACTTTATTATTTTATGCTATATTGTTGTGTGTTGGGTTTTAAATTTAAGCTATGCAGAAATTCAGTTAAAGATACGCGTTGCGAAAAGAGCCCGTTCCTATTTCTTATGAAGGAAAATGTCAAAAAATTCAAGATATTTTTGCCTGATGAGTTGCCATTGGAAATATGTTAGACTAATGAGTTGACATTGGAAATTTGTTTAAAGTCATAAAATTCTCAAGTATTTAAAAATCATTGTTAAACACAAAAATTGCATTTTCACCTAGGGTACCGAAAATATTAACGAAGGATCAAGGGAAAATATAATTATATAATTCTAAGTATGGAATCAAACCTGCTAAGTTGACTCGGGAAACATTTTGGCACAATTTATTACCCTGAACTAAACCTTAAGATGAAAATTAAAATTTTGATGAAGAAAAGACCGCTTTTACCTATTTTCTCAAAAAATTAAAGTTCCAAATTTGATATGATAGGTTATGTCGTCTATACTTTAAAACGGAGAAAACATATTAATTGACGGATATTTCAAAAAGGCTACATCACTTATCAATATTATGGAAAGCAAATATAGAAACTGAGAAAAAAAATCAAGAAAAGGACGTGGAGAATTGCGCGTGGAAATTGTCTTTCTCCCAGACAACACATCCAATATAAGATTGAGATTACGATGCCATCGCCAAACCATCTTCAAATTATTTGAACACATTTCTAGGATTTACTCTCAGCTACTTTTGTCTCTTTTTTCGATTAAAGGAATATTTGGGGGAATAGGGGTTTAAGATATTGGCCAGGCATTCAATTAAGGGGTTAAGAAAATAATTTTTTTTAACGATAGCCAAGTAAATATAAAAAAATAAATTAACACAAGTCTCCAAGTAGTAACGAATGAACAGACTTCATTTTGATAATAAAAATATACGTGAATCTTAATTAAGCCAGGTTTATACAAAAATGATTTATTTTTCAAAATAAAGAAATATAACCTCAAAATATACATACTCTAATTACAAATTGGAAATTATAACCAATAGCTTAGAGCTCTACACCAGTAAGGTTTTATTCATTAAGGTTTGGCTTTTTTTACAGTTCATGAAAATTTAAAAATTCCGGGTCGTAAGGTTGAATTAATCCCTTGAAATGTTCAATAGGTATAATTCAAGGGCAGTTTTAAGTGTAATGCTCTTATATATTTAAGGGCAGTTATAATTTAAGGGCAGTTTCAAGTGTAGTGCTCTTATATTTATTTATTTTCCAATTTATATTTAATTATATTCTCACACTTCACAAAATCATCCGAATCTGAAGTTATAAATGTAGCTGTATGTATGTGTGTATCTATAGATACAGATATTTAGTAGACATTTAACTACGCGTTCAGAAATTATTGAAGTTGGGATTTAAAGGATTGTTGAAATTTCCAGAAACTGACTCAATCTGGATAGAGATTTTAAGACCGCCACAAGCAATATATTCCAGAAAATGAACAATTCAACGTTGTTCTACTTAACGAATCAAAAATTTTGTTAAGGGCATTCAAGAACAAGAATTATCGTGGCTGTATTTTATTGAGTTGATCACAAGACATACGGTTTTTGACTCCGTGGCACATAACGGAAAGACGGTTTCGATTCCCAGCCCTTTGGACCCGGGACTGATATTCTGGTTGACTATGAGAGATTATTTTCGTAGCAACAAGTCCAGCATACGTATAAATTGTTTACATTAAAGTACGTAGATATGTAAATAAAAATGAAAACTAAAGCTGAGCTCCTAGTGGCGTACAAGAAAATTATCGAGAAAGTCTATAAAAGTTGCACTGAATTCTATTAGTTTATCCACCTAGCGATAGATGATAACAAAGGAGCATTAGCCTATCATCTGTCCAGAACATTAAGTAATCACATATGGAATTAAAAAAGTATGAAAAACTTTTAAAAAATGTTGTCAATTTTTTGAACTAATTCAGTAGACTTTTATGCTAAAGGATATGTTTAATGCCTTGCATATTGCATAGGTCTTAGATGAAACGGTGTAAATATAGTTTCATTTCTTTATAGTATGCACATCAAAAAGTATTTATTTTACTACAACTTATCGAGGTTAAAAACTTGTACGCTAATATATTCTTTAAGGACGCATTGACTCCAAAATTAATACGATTAACTATATATTTCAATACTTTTTTATTATTTTGGTGTATTATATACCTGTACTCACTTTTCATCGTCTGGAGAGAATTTTTGCACCTTTAGTATACAGTACACATACACTTATATATATATATATATATATATATATATATATATATACGACACAAACGATAATGAACGACAATTAAGTCAAAAATTGCACCATGTGTCTGAAGTGGTAAAAAAAACCGAAAGGACCTTACGAAGTTTAAAATAAATTTTGTAAGAAGATGCTGGTTATGATCATAAATACACTTGTTTTATTTTACCATAATATAAAAAATGATCTATGATACGGGTTTAGGAATAAAAAACATATTAAGAAATTACTTAGTACCAGAAAATTATATCTATAATGTTCATTTAAATATTTTATACAATGAACAAGTAGAATATAAGTAATGCTTTTATGGGGACTAATAAAAATTTTAAAAATCAGGTCTCTAAAACTATTAGGTCTAGAATAATACAATTTATTGTTTCCTATGTGTAATAACCCCCTCTGTTATCGACATTGGTCCACTCCTTACAGGAAATCTGTAAATGTATAAATATATGTCTATATATATATATATATATATATATATATATGTATATATATATATATATATATATCCAGTGTATTTCACTTACGCATTTGTCCAGTCATACAAAAACCCACTGACACAGCCGTTTTCCTCAAAAATCCCTTGACGTAGAAACTTAAAATTTAGGTAAAGTTATAAGTTATATTGAGTCACACATTTATCAGCAGCTAAAACTCAAAAATATTTATATGGAAATCTTATAAATGAAATAGTAAAAAACATGTTTATTCCATACACTTATAGTATAGAGACATGGGTTAAAAGGGTTACTTAAAATGATATAAAAATATTTTTTTCATAATTCTAGGTGGCATGTCTTCAGAGATATATAAAAAAAATACGCAAAAATATCTTCTCATTCTTTTTTTTTCGAACTGTCGAACCTAAAATTATGAAAAGGAACAGAATTTTAGAAGAAAAGCAAACACCTACTAAATACTTTAGGTATAATTAACAATTTATTTCGCCACATTAGTGAAGGCTTATGATTAATAATGCAAACGAGTCGCGGAAATACAGACGCGCAAGCCGGATTATCGGTAACTTTTTTCCTTTGAAATTATTTCTTAAACATCGAATAATGATATCATTAATTTTACATCATATTATAATTTAAATGTTCTTCTTTTTTTGTTTAGTAATATTTTTATCACTAAACAAAAAAAATAGCATCTCTAACTCTCGCCCCTATTAGGTATTTTTACCTAATTAGGGCGAGATTTTAACGCACTGTAATCTGTGTGTACTTGCACGCCAGATAATAGTGCCTATTGGCATACATTTATTTTGCTTATTTTTAATCTATCATGTATTATATTTTGGTCATCCTTGCGAAATATCTGGATACATGTAGATCATATGCTTGCTATAATATGAAAACTTTCTATGAAGGACTTCCTAGCTCCAGTCAATTAATAAAATTAATATAGTTTAGGTCGTCCCTCGCAGTACGGAAATTCAATTAAAGTAACAAATAAGACAAAAGCCGTGTCGTCTTTAATTGATCGACTCCAAGTCTGCGAGGAAAAAAGAAACGTGACGAATGGCGATCTCTATTTAAAAGTTCACAGTGGATGAAAGGAAGACCTTGAAAATATTTTAGTTGAATAGGTTAATGTGGCTCACCTGACAGAAATCCCAGTTGTTCTCTCTGTGTAATTGAAGGGAAATGTCGTGGTTTCATTAATTAATAAATTAACAGTGTGAAATAAAAAAAGGTCTGTCTAATAATTGTATAACGAATTAAAAATTCGGGAATGAAAAATAATTATATATTGTATTATTAAACGTATTTGAAGCTAGTTACGCCTAAGGCTTCGTTCACGTGTAGCTTTGGAAAATATTAGTAAATTAAATGTAATATTAAGACACATAACATCATCTCTTATAATAATTATGAGGGTAAGCTTTTTAAGTAAATGCGCTTCGTAGCAAAATATCGAATTAAACACATCTACTTTATATTTGGTCGCTTGGCTTTTAATATAGTCGAGATGTAATACGGACCCAAAAAAACCCATCAGTGAAAACTTTATGATAATCCCTTTAGGTGTTCTTAAGTAACACACAAACAAATAAACAGATTCACAAACAGATAAATGAATAAACAGATTCATAAACAGATAATGATTCACGAATAGATAAACAAATTCACAAATAAACAAACGGAAAAAATGTCAATATTTTTAATCTAATACTCTCTCTATATTTTGCTAAAGGTCGTTTCGTAAATAATTTTAATATATAAACAAAGTTAAGTAAAGTTAATTCTACAACTTTATTATAGGTATAGACAATAAGGTAATAATGTATATATTTATATATATATATATATATATATATATATATATATATGTATATATATATATATATATATATATATATATACATACATATATGTATATATATATATATATATATATTTAGGTAGTGTGCGTACCTAATCGCATATTTCATCTCCATTTCAAACAATTCTTGCACTTCACAAGTTCATCCGAATCTTAATTTATGCATGTGGGTGTATATATGTGTGTGATAATAAACTTTTGGTAATTTGTTTTTAATTTTATACTACAGCTATTTAGAAATATGGAATCAAATTTATCTACCTAATTTCATTTAGACATAAACCAATTTTGTGCAATATTAAACCTAAATCAAATTAGTGGAATATTACAGTATTAAAGTGTGTATTTACCGGTTATGTGGCCATCATATCAGAATACGAAATGTAGAGAAATCAAAATAATACTTTGAATCATGTTATTATTGTCTATTATTCAATTTCACGTACATACACATCGAATTGGACACATGCAAGTGACTGCAAACGGACAAAATCAGGCATCCAAATAAATTCGTTCGCCCACAATTCCCATTGATCCAGGGGCACGCGAAACAAATACCGGTTATGTGGCCGTCATATCAGAATGTGAAATGTAGAGAAATCAAAATAATACTTTGAATCATGTTATTATTGTCTATTATTCAATTTCACGTACATACACACCGAATTGGACACATGCAAGTGACTGCAAACGGACAAAATCAGGCATCCAAATAAATTCGTTCGCCCACAATTCCCATTGATCCAGGGGCACGCGAAACAAATACCGGTTATGTGGCCGTCATATGAGAATGTGAAATATAGAGAAACCAAAATAATACTTTGAATCATGTTATTATTGTCTATTATTCAATTTCACGTACATACACACCGAATTGGACACATGCAAGTGACTGCAAACGGACAAAATCAGGCATCCAAATAAATTCGTTCGCCCACAATTCCCATTGATCCAGGGGCACGCGAAACAAATACCGGTTATGTGGCCGTCATATGAGAATGTGAAATATAGAGAAACCAAAATAATACTTTGAATCATGTTATTATTGTCTATTATTCAATTTCACGTACATACACACCGAATTGGACACATGCAAGTGACTGCAAACGGACAAAATCAGGCATCCAAATAAATTCGTTCGCCCACAATTCCCATTGATCCAGGGGCACGCGAAACAAATACCGGTTATGTGGCCGTCATATGAGAATGTGAAATATAGAGAAACCAAAATAATACTTTGAATCATGTTATTATTGTCTATTTTTCAATTTCACGTACATACACACCGAATTGGACACATGCAAGTGACTGCAAACGGACAAAATCAGGCATCCAAATAAATTCGTTCGTCCACAATTTCCATTGATCCAGGGGCACGCGAAACAAATACCGGTTATGTGGCCGTCATATGAGAATGTGAAATATAGAGAAACCAAAATAATACTTTGAATCATGTTATTATTGTCTATTATTCAATTTCACGTACATACACACCGAATTGGACACATGCAAGTGACTGCAAACGGACAAAATCAGGCATCCAAATAAATTCGTTCGCCCACAATTCCCATTGATCCAGGGGCCCGCGAAACACATACCGGTTATGTGGCCGTCATATGAGAATGTGAAATATAGAGAAACCAAAATAATACTTTGAATCATGTTATTATTGTCTATTATTCAATTTCACGTACATACACACCGAATTGGACACATGCAAGTGACTGCAAACGGACAAAATCAGGCATCCAAATAAATTCGTTCGCCCACAATTCCCATTGATCCAGGGGCACGCGAAACAAATACCGGTTATGTGGCCGTCATATGAGAATGTGAAATATAGAGAAACCAAAATAATACTTTGAATCATGTTATTATTGTCTATTATTCAATTTCACGTACATACACACCGAATTGGACACATGCAAGTGACTGCAAACGGACAAAATCAGGCATCCAAATAAATTCGTTCGTCCACAATTTCCATTGATCCAGGGGCACGCGAAACAAATACCGGTTATGTGGCCGTCATATGAGAATGTGAAATATAGAGAAACCAAAATAATACTTTGAATCATGTTATTATTGTCTATTATTCAATTTCACGTACATACACACCGAATTGGACACATGCAAGTGACTGCAAACGGACAAAATCAGGCATCCAAATAAATTCGTTCGTCCACAATTTCCATTGATCGAGGGGCACGTGAAACAAATAAATTAATGCCAGGGCACGACTTATAGAAAAAAATTCGCTTGTATCAAAATTGGGGAAAATTGTTTTTAAAACTCATACAACCCACTTCTGATTTAGGTCTTTGTCAAACAACTGTGTTTCAATTAAAATAGTTGAAATAATCAATACGTATAACAAAAGTGTAAATTTGTCGATATGTATAAAAAAGTGCATGCAAAAGAGTTTTTGTCAAAGAACTCTTTTCAGTTGAAACTTTTGAAATAATCGATATGTATAACAAAAGTGTAAATTTTAATTGTTTGTGTATTGAAAAATGTAGGAAAAAATGGTTAAAGAGCAAATAATATAGTTAATAGAATACAAATTTATTATTTCTACAATTTTCGTTTGTGCGTTGGTTTGGAAATCCTGTAAAAACTTATTATTCAATGCATGTGAATTTAGTTTGAAAAATATAAGTGTTGACTTGGAACAACACATAGTTTTTATTTTGTTGGAATCGTTTTATTCAATAGGAAAATAATAGAGTTTAATTTAAATTTTAATTGTTTGTGTATTGAAAAATGTAGGAAAAAGTGGTTAAAGAGCAAATAATATAGTTAATAGAATGCAAATTTATTATTTCTACAATTTTTGTTTGTGTGTTGGTTTGGAAATCCTGTAAAAACTGATGACTCAATGCATGTAAATTTAGTTTGAAAAATATAAGTGTTGACTTGGAACAACACATAGTTTTTATTTTGTTGGAATCGTTTTATTCAATAGGAAAATAATAGAGTTTAATATTTTCAAAAATCCATTTTCATTGGATTAATATAATAAAAATTAGTAATTTCCCAGCAACTCGATGCCCAGTAATTAAATAAATATAATATGTATTTATGCACATCAATAGATTTTAAATTGCGATATGAATTTTCCATCTGGGCAGACATTGGCGATATTAGCGTGGCCAGGTGTGAAATATGAAGTGGTGCGGGAAGAGTAGATACTTCCGTAAGCAATCTAAATGCGTATAATTCGTAAATGCGGATACATTACATAACAACGTCTAGACGTTGTTGTTCATTATCTTCAACACATACAATTTATTGACGTTGTATATATTCGATATCGGCTTACTTTTATTTCCTCAATTGCTTTATAATTTGAATCTATTGCCAATATCTGCAACTTATTTTTTTCGGTAGATTTAGTATTAGGTTTTATAAATTTGATTATTACTTACTTTATTGTCTATATCTGTATTAAAGTTGTAAAATTAACCTGTTTATATAATAAAAGTATTTACAAAAAAATCTCTACAAAAATACGACAGTAATAAAATAAAAATATTGACATTTTTTCCGTTTGTCTATTTGTGAATGTGTTTATTTGTTCGTATGTTATGAAAAAACAATTAAAGAAATTTCCATGAAGTTTTCACTCGTGAATTCTTTTTCGCACTTACTTAAAAAGCTTACTCCCTAAATTATTATAAAACATGAAGTTATGTGTCTTAATATTACATTTAACTTAATAATATTTTCCAAAGCTACACGCGAACGAAATCTTAAATCGTCACTAGCTTCAACTACGTTTAATAATACAATATATAGTTATATTTTATTCCCGAATTTTTAATTCGTTAAACGATTGTTACAAGGACCTATGGCCTTTTTTTTACACTGTTAATTTAATAATTAATGAAACCACGACATTTCCTTTCAATTACACAGAGAGAATAACTGCGATTTCTGTCAGATGAACCACATTAACCTATTCAACTAAAATATTTTCAAGGTCTTCCTTTCATTCACTGTCAACTTTTAAATAGAGATCGCCGTTCGTTACTTGGAGTCGATCAATTAAAGACGACACGGCTTTTGCCTCATTTGTCACTTAAATTGAATTTTCGTACTGCGAGTGACGACCTAAATTATCTTAATTTCATGAATTGACTGAAGCTAGGAAGTTTTTCATAGGACGTTTTCATTTTATAGCAAGCATATGATCTACCTGTATACAGAGATTTCGCAAGAATGACCAAAATATGATACATTATAGATTAAAAACAAGCATAATAAATTTATATCAATAGGTACTATTGTCAGGCGTGCAAGTATATATAGATTATAGCACGTTAAAATCTCGCTAAGTATTAAGTAGGTGTTTGCTTATCTTCTAAAATTCTTTTCTTTTCATAATTTTAAGTTTGACAGTTCCAAGAAAAAAAGAATGAGAAGACATTTTGGATATTTTTTGATATATCTCTGAAGAAATACCACCTAGAATTATGCAAAAGAATTATGAAATATATATATATTTATATATATATATATATATATATATATATATATATATATGTATATATATATATATATATATATATATATATATATATATATATATATATATATACATATAAAATATTTTTTAACATTTTGTACTTGATATCTGATGGGAATATTGAAACAAATAAATAATTGCGGTTCTTTGTTAAAACAAAAGTTTTACTTACAATATGTTTTTACAACAATTACATTATCTTATAAACTAGAGATTTACTCACTTGTGAAAACAGAAGAAACAACATTTAAAGCCCTTATTTTAGGTTAATTTAATTAACTGAATTTAAAAAGCAAAATTTCTTACAATGATAATAACTCCCATCTCATATTTCGATAAAAATCACAACTCTTAGCCATGTCATATATAGGCTTTGACCATAATACAGCAAATTTAAAGAGGTGACATTTTTATTACAAGTGTAGTGGTTTTCCTTAATTTCCTCCCTTAGAGAGAAACAATTACAAGTGATATTGCACGTAATTGTTCATCTCCCACTTCAAATTTCAATTCTTCCCTAGGTAGGTCGAAAATTTTCTATATAAATATATATATATATATATATATATATATATATATATATATAAATGTATATATATATATATATATATATATATATATATATATATATATATATATATATATTAAATAACTGTAATCCTATGCATTCTCAAAAATGTAATGTATTATTATTGTTAAAAGAAATACGAACACGCAATGAAATATCACAACCCACCCCGGATTGTGATATTTCATTATGTGTTTATATCTCATTGCATCTGTTGTTCTTTTGTGCATCTTGGTTTTAATTCAGGTGGTAGAATATTCACATCATTTCATTATATTTTTCTTCACATTTCTGTGCAAGAGTTGTTCATGGTTTTTTCTCATCGTTTCGTTTATTTTGTTACATCGTTTCGTCTGTTTCGTTTATTTTGCTTATTTTATTGACTAAAGTTTGGTTTAGCCCATTGAAAATGGTGTATCCACAGCAGTAAAAACTATTCTTATATTACACTTCTTCTGAAATTCCTCAAAATGTTTAATTCCGTTAATATCACATCAATATTGTTACTTGTGTCACATTTGTTATAAGTTTAATAAAATCATTAGAGTTCTGATTTCTTGATGTCAAATTATAAGCATGCCTAGTAAAATGATCAACCAGAAGATGAAGGTATTTTTTGTTGAATGTGATCCCCCGAAGCTTCCAATGGTATCAATTGATACAATTTCATTCTTCTTCAACTGGTTTCCCGTCTCTGTTTTTATCTGTTTGTTCTAACAGTACTCCCACTCCTTTTATGCTTGCATTCGTGTAAATTTTTATTGGCAGTTCAGGATCAAAAATCTTCAGGATCAGTTTTGAGCATAGCAATGCTTTTATCTTATCAAATTATTTCTTACATTCTGTAATCCATATGAATTTCACTTCTTTCCGTAATAAATTGTGTAATAGGTTCAGGATAATTGCACTGTGTGGCACGAGCTTTTGATGAAAATTTATTTTTCACAGAAATTGACGTATATTTTTTTCTTTTTTATGGAATTGAAAATTTTTTTGACAACGGTTCAATAACCTTTTAGAGGTCTCACTGAATTGTTTTCTATTATGTGGCCTAAATACATAATGATGATTTGTCATAAAGATTTGCAAAAATACATTTGGAAAATTTTAGTCTAAAGCCCTCTGTAAGTATTGCCCCTGTAGTAAGTAGTGAGGGACTTCAATTTTGTTTAATTCTTGATAATCTATACAAAACCTTGTTTTTCTTTATTCTTCTTTTTTATGTGCTAGAGTTACTGGAGCAGGAGAAATAAGCCGTAAGATTCCTCAATAAAATTGTCCTCTAGTAGTTTTTATATTTGATTTTCTACGTCTCTTCTATCTTCAGCTGAGCATCTATATGGACGTTTGTAACAAAATATATCCACCATCAAGTCAATATGAACATTGTGAACTCGTACAGTAACGACGTCATATTTATCTTTGTCAAAAACTGGTTTGTATTTTTCTATCAACGTATTAATTTCTGATTGTTGATATAAATCTAGGTGGTTTATCAACATTTCAAATTCATCCGAGTTCAAATGTTCATTGAAATTTATTTCACATTTTTTTATGGGCTTAGTTTCTTGTTTTAATACCACGGAGTATAAAAAAATCCTTCTTGATTTTTATCTCTTGGTACATCAAGAATATTTATATTTTCTATATTCGACATATAATTTTCTGAGCAGTTATTGTCTGTCATGACCTCTTTATTTGAGGTTCTCTTCTTTTCTCTTTGATTGCCGAAAATGTATATTCTTTAATTCTTCATTTTGCATTAATTTGAATATTTTGAATCAATCCAAACCAATTAGAAATTCGTAGTTAAAATTTTCATTATCTATTACAAAAATATCCATAATTCTTTCAATATTATATCCGTTTATTTTTAATTTACCATACCTTTTGTTTTCCTTTCACTATTAATATTCTTCAATTTTCCCATTTATGTATTATTTTTATTTTCTTTTGGTTATATTTTTTAACAATTTTTTAAACAATTTAGTATTAATTATTGACACATTTTAACATTAATCATTCAATAGCAACTTTTCTTTTATAATGGTGGCACCTACAGTTTTTTAGATTCCTCTGATTCAATTGATTTTCTAATTCTGAATTATTTACAGTTTTTATAACTGCTTTTTGATTTTCCATTCAGGATGGTAAGGTTTTCCTTTTTTCACATATACACAAATTTGGCATGGTTGTTTTTTTGGGTTTAGTGTCGAAATTTTTCGTAATTATTTTTATCATATTTATTGTTCCCAACGAGACGTTTCAATGTTCCTATTTAAATGTACAGATCGTCTATATCAATATAATTAGGTGAACAAGGTCAATAAGTGTCCGAGTATCAATAGACTTTCTTCTTTCCAATAGTAATTTTTCTTTTTTCAAAGCATTTCGAAGTAACGAACCTGTTTTATATTTAAAGGCAAGAGAGTATCTAATGGGCGACTATCCTTTATTTGCAAACGATTCACAAAAATGTTTCTCATATTTATTCCATTCTGATTCAACTGTATATTTCATTAGCATGTACCTGTATCAATTTACAATGGAGTATTCCAAAATTTTTTTTAATGCCTCAATTTTTTTTGTGTCCGTCAATTTGCAAATATTCACATCCTTACCTAATCTTTAAGTAGGCATTTGAGTTTCTGTTAATGATTTTTTCTATTATGAAGTCTTTGGAATTTTTCCTAAATTTTGAGTTTCAGACTTTTTTTCCTCAAGTAATTTCTCTAACAGTTTTTCCAATGTTTCATTTGAGCCACTAAGTGTAGATTCAGCAATATTTTTATTCTGATATTTCTTTTATGTAAAATCTTTAAACTATTTTAATGATTTAAAAGGTCTATTTTAATAATTTTGTAAATCAAAAGTTTCTTACAACAAAAATAATTTATATCTCATATTTTGACAAAAATCACAACTGGCAGCCACCAAATGCCAAACTGTCAGCCACCAACCCCAAAGTCAAATACACCTTAAGGTGGATTAAGTGGATTTAAGGTGGATTTTTGGAAAAGTCCTCATATGTTGTTTGCCATCATATTTTCTAAATAACTATGTTAATCAAATATCTATCTAATGTATTTCACTATGTTAATTAAAATTTTTAAAATTAATTTTTCCCTTAAGTGTTTGATACTAGTTTTTTCTTTTGCCTTATGTAGAGGTAAGAGAGCGAGAGATAATTCCAGCCTTGTAGAAAATAATGCTCGACAGGAAGACTTGAGATTTCATTGTAAATTGAAAAATTATGGAAACTATTGTTTTTTTTAAATACAGGTTATTTTTTTCTAAATCTTTTCTACCCAATATAAAAAAATTTACGTTTATTTAAATAATCAAAAAGTGTTGCAAGTTTCGAACACCTGTGTTTTATATTCAAAACTTGAATTTTATTTATTATTTTACCAATTGTACTAAACGTATTGATTTTTAATGATAGCTGCAGTTTGCTTATTGGTCAAGATTATTTTCTCTGCGCAAGTTCAATTCAATGACCATTTGCTATTTTAGTCGTCTTACATTACTACCTCATTTAATTAGTACCTATTTTCGTCATGAAAACAGAAAATTCAACAACGATTAATACATAACATTGTATTCTTTTAGGCGTTAATATATCCCACGAATTTTTACGACGGCAGCAATATCTTAATTCTATATATATATATATATTTATATATATATTTATATATATATATATATATATATATATGTATGTATATATATATATATATATATATATATATATATATATATATATATATTACTAATAGTACAATTTTACGATACATAATATTTTGTCATGAGTTGCAAATACCTGATATTATGAGTCAACTTTACTAGTTCATGCACCCTTTTAATAAATATAGTAAAGCTCATTTATCATAAATAACGGTTTTATTGAATTTATTTTACTCTCTCTCTCTGTACATACACACACACACACACACACTTACGCACGTACGCACGCACGCACGTACTCATTCTTTAAACACAAAAAAATATTGAATATATTTGGCGTTAATTTAATAGAAATTCATTATTCACAACTAAATGAAACTAAAATTTTTCATCACTGATAATTATTCAAAGGTTTAGTTTTTAGTTATAAATATTTGTACGTGATGTATTATTTCTGCTTTATTTAAATTCATTACCACGACCTAGGTTTTGTTGTATGACAAACATCTTCAGGTGGGCAATTAGCAAAGATCTTTGGTAATTCCCACCTGAAGAAGTTGTCATGCAACGAAACCTAGGTCGTGGCAAAGAATTGAAACAAAGTAGAAATAATACTACATCGTGTAGTTTCATTTAATTATCGACAAAAAAAATGTTTTAAAAGTGGTAAAATACATTCTATGTATAACGCACGATTAAACTTGAACTAAATTCCGAATGCCGTCTTATTTTAAGTTTTAAAGATAATATTGGACAAATTATTCTTTAATAAACATATCTGCTGTTCTGAAAGCTTTGTTAATATAAAACTGATTTTTATAGACATGCTCTGTAAAATATCAAAGAATTCAAATTTGTGAACCAAAACATTTTATAAAAAATTAAAAATCGCCTGGGTGTTTTTTGAGGAAGTACAATGAAAAAGCCTAAAATTTTATGCTCGCTCTATAGCTCATTGAAAAGTAAAATGTTTATGAAAATTTTGTCTTTTTCTTTAAATATAGTTATTTAAAAATAAAATCGCGTGCTCTAATCTCTAAGAGAAATAAATTTATATTTTATCTATTTAAAATTAAACAAAGATGCCCAATATAAGAAAGTAACTGGAATTTAATCGTCTTCTTTTCATGGTCATTGTTAAAGTAATAGATTTACCGCGACTTTTAGCGTTTTCGACAAAGAATTGTTTCTTTGAGTATGAAATGAATACTGAAGATTATTCCCCTACATAATATGATAAAAGCAGAAGAAATTGCAAAAAGTACAAAGTTACTGAGAGAGCTGGATATTTAATATAGCCTGTCAGTAAATTATCATTTTGTGACAACGAAATATCCGATGAGAGAAAATAATTATCAGTCTTACATTTGCTGCTAATTTCCCGTTTCCAATTTCAGTGCAAGGAAAAGTTTAATCCAATAAACTTTTTCATCTAATATAATTATTTTTAAACTTAACAATGATGGCAGTACTCTAGTTGTGTCAATTTAAAGATATAACTAAATATATACAATTAGTTTACTTTAAACTTACTTCTCTGTTAGACTTAATTCATATGTTATCGATAAAGACAGTACAATTCAATTAGTATTCATCAGAATAACCACCAAAAAAACTAAGGATGCTTTCGGCTACGGAAGAGTAGTCAAAATGAACTCATATTTTAGAACAAAATCAGTTTCTCTACTAGTAGAGCAAATATTCAGAGTATTTTAGCATGTTTCAGTTTATTTTGCACTTCCCAATACATATACAATGTTTATGCCCAATAGCATAGTACATGCGACATTAATTCTTAACAGGTATACGAGAAACTATTTTATAAATTAAATCTGTCTTTTTGTATTCCGTTTAGTGTCTCGTTTCTGTTTAATTCACATTGTTAACTCGCCAAATAACTGATCAGTTGTAAAAACTCGGCCACTGTTAGATAAGAAGCAAGTTGATAAGTAAATAAATGATATATACTGAAATTGCAATAAATCTATACAACAAAATAAAGCTGAAAATTATCATTAAAATATCATTTTAATTCATACGATAATAACGACTCATTGCAAAACTTTATTAAATTGATTTGGATTAGAGCCACGATAGAGCTACCTAAAAATATGGTTAAGGACTTTTTTTAAAAGAAATTCTATTTAAAGCACAAAAAAATACAATGTAAATTATACAAAAATACTGTGGTTACTTTAAACAAATATATGATTTCCGAAAGAGAATGATGTATATTAAAGATTAGAACAGTAATATCAGATTTTTATAAAAAAAATGCTAACAAGCAGACAACATTCGTGCACTTTGCATTATAATACAAATTATTCCATAACCACCAAACAAAATTAATTTTTTTTCCAAATATACGTTTATATATATTAAGCTCATTAAAGTTATTTTGGCAGTGTTTTTTAGAAATTTTAAATGTACATCACTTTCATTAAGACAAAATTAATACTAAATTTTATAAACAAATATTAGTTTTTAGTTATAAATAAATATTACTTGGCATTATAAATATTTATAACTAAAAACTAAACCTTTGAATAATTCTCAGTGAAGTAAAATTTTGATATGCGATTGTGCTTCATAAAAATATTTTGGACAGTAAATTTAAGACTGGATATAAAATTACATCGTATTTTTCAGGCATTGATGTTATATTATTAATATTTAGATTTCCTTGCTAACGACGTAATTGATTTTGCTATCTATAAATATAACCAATTTCTGATCCTTGAATAATATTATTTTAGTTTATATCGGTAAAGTAATATGGAAAGTAAGAGACAACCAAACTCTTCGAAAATATTATCACGAAAAGCAAATATTAATGTTAATTTACTTCAGCAACAATAATGTACTGGTCATTTTTCGAAAAATTGGTCGAAATTTTGCTTCCTGTTTATTATGATCTGGCATTAAACAATCTATAGCCGTTTTTAACTTAGTCTAGAATTCAGCAGTTTGAATATTTAAGCATGTATATAGGTTGCACATATTCGAATAAATTGAAAACGGTGAATAGGTAGAGGATAAAGTATATAATACGGGAAGATAGCAATATAATTTATTAATAAGTCAGATCTACTGATAAGTCTTAATAGAAATTTGCATTGCAGGATCAGTACATTTTTAAAATTTCCGTTTAGAATATTTACTTATACATATAAAACATTTTTCTGGTATATTATATTATATAGTAACTAATTATTGTACACTAATATGTTATTCTATGTTCCTAGATAAAAGATTATTTTTAACAGGCATAATTTTCTACAGATTATCACTTACAGATGAAAACGTTTTCCCTGAGAAAAATAATTTTCTTAAAATCTACATTCCATATAAATTAAAAAAGTTGCTTAATTAATACCATCTACAATTTTATGAATAAAATACTCGACTTTTACAGGATTTTCTTTTTTAAGCCTATTTACAAACCGTGCCAGGAGCGTGGTTAGAACATTTTTGTTTTTTATTTGTGTAATATAGAATTAAATTCAAGCTTTATTATTCTAAGAAAATTTTTGATAAAACATATATAATAACAGGTTTATTACATTTTTAATTTTTTTATAGGTCTTGGCCGATCTGATCGCTCTATGACAAGCATTATACTAGGCGGTATATCTGACATTTAATTCGTAATTATAACACTTTCTAAACTGTGAATTTAAAACTATTTTAATTACTTTTAAAATTTATGGCATTTAATGTGTGAAGAAATAATAACTTTATACTATATAAGGGGTTTATTCAGATAATTTACTGTCAATGTCGACAAGTGTACAAATAAAGAAATGTTAATCTTAAGTCTCATACATACAAACTCCATTTTACTTCTCAACGAGGTGGATACTGTCAGAGAAGTCTTGTGCGGATTACAAATAGGTATAAAGAAGTCCGTGTGCGAATCTCCGGAACAAATATGGTCGACGACTTGCGCAAATGCACTCGAGCTTACAAAGTGCTCAGTTAAAGCTCCTCATACGGTTTTTGGCGGGGATTACAATAACACATTCTTTGAAAGGATTTTCTTAAACAATTGTTGAGGCAATTTACCATCGGTAAGCAGTTTACGTGCTTTGTAGCCCGATAGCGAATTGAACGATGGGGAAATTTAAAATATGAAACAAGTTTTATTTAGAGAAAATAGAATCAAGCTTTTCTACGAGCAGTGCGATAATTAAGTTAATTTCAATCTTTTTGATGAATATAAGGAAGTTTGTCTGATGAGGTATTAAAATATTAATATGATAATTTATTTATTGGAAGTGGAATTTTAGCGTACTTTGCGCGCCAGTTTTTATTAGAAAGTTCATTGTGTGTTTCGGATATATCAGTTGAAGCTAATAATTATCCATAATTAGTTGGCCACCTATTTAATTTTTCAAAAAATTGTCAACTAAATTACAAATGAACGATATCGGAGATACAGCTATTTTAATAATTTAAACATCATTCTCTACGAATTTAACCGACGTTATACATCTATTATCTTGTTCTACAATAATAATTATCCTTTAAAAATAATAGCATCTATTACTATATATATTTAAAATAAAACGAAAGCCTCAAGTTAAATGAAAAGAAATCTCGTGTCCACAATACTAAAAAAATAAATTCTTACCTAGCCATAGGTCAATGAACATTTTAGTAGGAGCCACAAACCAATTACGGGTTTGTCGCTATAAGAAATAATCTTGTAGCAACAATGTTCATTGACTTTTGTTGCTACAAGAAATAATTAGCAACGCTTTTCTTTCTCTCCTTATGTTCGCCTCGAGTAGTATGAGCCTCTAAATGGAGTTCAATTACAAAGCATACTAAGCGGCTTAGGAAAATAATTCGACGTAGCCATAAAGGTTTTTTTCTCCTTTAGCTTTTTCATAAATGCTATTATATTATTAGTGTTGGTTTTTCTGAGTATTATGTTGCGATACATATTTTTTCAAATTGTTTGAGTATTAAGAAAACTTCGTATTAAATCATAGTATATGATAAAAATTGTGAGAAAATTTGAGTTAGTAATTTTTTTTTACTTTTAACTTCCAACAGATGTTCAGACGTGAAAGAAAAAAAATTGAAAATATGATATTTTGGTTTAATGCATCGAGAAATATTTGTACGTAAAAAGATTTATATCATAGAATTAAGATAAAATTTATTTATTTAATTTCAGGACTTCAAATAATATTGCTATTTATAAATTAATCTCGACTAAGGACAATTATCACCACATTGAATTTAATCTCTTGTTTTTTTCTCAAGGATTTACTTTACTTTTAAAGAAGACGACATCAAATGTATCCAGTCTATTTTTTATAGTTTTAATTATTAAATGTACATATAACTTATATCATTCAGATATTAAGATGATAAATATTTCGCTAAACATGAAAGTTGACTGCAATCGTCGAAAATATCCTGAAAAGATTTAACCATACGCTTGGATTGATATTTAAAACTGTATTAATCAACGATAAAAATTCCGTGCATATAAAAATTGAAGTGTTAATTAAAAAAAAAACTAAATGTCTCCTTTTCTTGAATATTATGACCCATGATACTATAGGCACTATGTTGATGTAAATTGCTTGGGGTCAGTTATAAAGGTTTTGTACTTACCTTATTGTCTCATGCATAGGCAATTTTCGTAAAGATTTACCGTTATTTTTTGTAATAGAATGATTATCTTTGAAATAATGTGGAAACAGTGGGTTGCGTGGTAGATGCTAAGATGTTATGTGGATAATTATTATATCAAATAATATAAATAAGAAGTTCTTGTATCGTGCCTGAATTCTAAGATTTGGAATAAATAGATTTGAAATTATATGAAAGGTAACTAATTTAACACTTATTTTGATTTTATTACTTAAACATTTCCTCGAAGATAAAAAATGATTTGCTTTTTCCTGACCCTAATTATGAAATTTAACCTTTTTTTCTGAATTGCTAATTTTTTTCCGCAGCTTATATTTATCAAAATAAATTTTGTGAAAAAAAAGGATATATCATGAAATAAAACAGTAGGCACCTATTTACAAATACCTGCATGTAACTTTCTATGCCCATATCTTCATTGATGTTAATGAATGTGTGTGTGTGTGTGTGTATATATATGTATATATATATATATATATATATATATATATATATATATATATATATATATATGTACAATGAATGTGTGTGTGTACATTCATTAAATTGCTAATTATTTCTTGTAGCAACAAAAGTCAATGAACATTGTTGCTATAAGATTATTTCTTATAGCAACAAACCCGTGACGGGTTTGTGGCTTCTATTAAAATGTTCATTGACCTAGGGCTAGGTAAGAATTTATTTTTCTAGTATTGTGGACACGAGATTTCTTTTCATTTGACTTGAGGCTTTCGTATTATTTTAAATATATATAGTAATAGATGCTATTATTTTAAAAGATAATTATTATTGTAGGACAAAAGAATAGATAGATGTATAAAGTCGGTTAAGTTCGTAGATGTTTAAATTATTGAATTAATGATGTTTAAATTATTAAAATAGCTGTATCTCCGATATCGTTCATTTGTAATTTAGTTGACAATTTTTTGAAAAATTAAATAGGTGGCCAACAAATTATGGATAATTATAAGCTTCAATTGATATATCCGAAACACACAAGGAAGTTTCTAATAAAAACTGGCGCGCAAAGTACATTAAAATTCCACTTTCAATAAATAAATTATCATAATAATATTTTAAGACCTCATCAGATAAACTTCCTTATATAAATCAAAAAGATTGAAATTAACTTAATTATCGCACTGCTCGTAGAAAAGCTTGATTCTATTTTCTCTGAATAAAACTTGTTTCATATTTTAAATTTCCCCACCGTTCAATTCGCTATCGGGCTACAAAGCACTTAAAGTGCTTACCGTTGTTAAATTGACTCAACAATTGTTTAAGAAAATCCTTTCAAAGAACGTGTTATTGTAATCCCCGCCAAAAACCGTATGAGGAGCTTTAACTGAGCACTTTGTAAGCTCAAGTGCATTTGTGGAAGTCGTCGACCATATTTGTTCTGGAGATTCGCACACGGACTTCTTTATACCTATTTGTAATCTGCACAAGATTTCTCTGACAGTATCCACCTCGTTGAGAAGTAAAATGGAGTTTGTATGTATGAGACTTAAGGTTAAAATTTCTTTATTTGTACACTTGTCCACATAGACAGTAAATTATCTGAATAAACCCCTTATATAGTATAAAGTTATTATTTCTTCACACATTAAATGCCATAAATTTTAAAAGTAATTAAAATAGTTTTAAATTCACAGTGTAAAAAGTGTTATAATTACGAATTAAATGTCAGATATATCGCCTAGTATAATGCTTGTCATAGAGCGATCAGATCGGTCAAGAGCTATAAAAAAATTAAAAATGTAATAAACCTGTTAATATATATATTTTATCAAAAAATTTCTTAAAATAATAAAGCCTGAATTTAATTCCATATTATACAAGTAAAAAACAAAAATGTTCTCACCACGCCCCTGATGCGGCTTCTAAATAGGCTTAAAAAAGATAATCCTGTAAAATTCGAGTATTTTATTTATAAAATTGGAGATGGAATATAGATTTTAAGAAAATTCTTTTTCTGAGGGAAATCGTTTTTATCTAAAAGTGAGGAACTTATGCTACTAGAAAATAATACCCGTTAAAAATAATCTTTTATCTAGGAACATACTAGTGTACAATAATTAGTTACTTTATAATATAATATACCAGGAAAATGTTTGATATGTATAAGAAAATATTCTATACGGAAATGTTAAAAATGTACTGGTCCTGCAATGCAAATTTCTATTAAGACTTATCAGTAGATCTGACTGATCGATAAATTATATTGCTATCTTCCCGTATTATATACTTTATCCTCTACCAATTCACCGTTTTAAAATTCATTCGAATATGGGGCAACCTATATACATGCTTAAATATTCAAACTGCTGAATTCTAGACTTAGTTACAGAAAGCTATAGATTGTTTAATGTCAGATCTTTAAAAAGAGGAAGCAAAATTTTTACTAAGTTTGCGAAAAATGGCTGGTACATTATTATTACTGAAGTAAATTAACATTAACATTTGCTTTTCGTGATAATATTTTTGAAGAGTTTGGCAGTCTCTCACTTTCCATATTCCTTTACCAATATAAATTAAAATAATATTATTCAAGGATCAGAAATTGGTTATATTTATATATGAAAAAATTAATTATGTCTTTAGCAAAGAAATCTAAATGTTTGTAATATAACATCAGTGCCTGAAAAATACAATGCAATTTTATATCCAGTCTCAAATTTAATATTACTGCTCACTGTTCAAAATATTTTTATGAGGCATAATCGCATATCAAAATTTTACATCACTGAGAATTATTCAAAGGTTTAGTTTTTAGTTATAAATATTTATAATGCCAAATAATAATAATATCTATTTTTATAATTTAGTATTAGTTTTATCTTAATGAATGTGATGTGCCATTAAAATTTCCAAAAATCACGGGGAAAATAACTTGAATACGCTTTATAAAAAAAAAATTTTTAAAATTAAATTTATTACAATGCAAAGTGCACAAACGTTATTTGCTTGTTAAAATTTTTTTATTTAAACCTGATATTAATTTTTTAATCTTTAATATATAACATTCCCTTTCTGAAATAATATATTTGTTTAAAGTAACCACAATATTTTTACATAATTTACATATAATATACATTGTATTTTCTTGTGCTTTAAGTAGAATTTGGTCTTGTTTGTATTTGTATGTGAAAAGTCACATTGTTCATATTATAGCTATAAATGATTTTCTTTGTATTTCTTTTAATCAAATTTGTCGAAAAATTCCATTTTAAAGTGTACCTTAGCCTAATCTCGACCAAAAAGTGTGTGAAGAGTTTTTAGATATATTTATATATATGTATATATATATATACATATATATATGTGTATATATATATATATATATATATATATATATATATATATATACATACATATATATATATATTCGAAGTCAATAATACATACTATTTTTCTTAATTCATGGATATTATTGAATCTTATATTTATTTATAGGTATTTACGCAACGTAAAGCACGGTAGAGTGTATATTAAATTCACATCGGGGATCAATCTTCACCTAACCTAATCAAACTGATGATAGTTTTGATAACGGTGTTAAAGTAATAGCGCCAAACCACTCAGGGTACTTACGATGAGATCCTTTCTCTCCTAGGCCTGGATCCGCAACGAGATCCCTACGCACAGCGAATTAAGACGAAGAGAAAACGCCTTTACGCGGCCATAAATATTGTTTTGCCCGCTCACTCTACAACTAACTCCAAATACATTGTTAGAGTTCGTTCTCTTGTATTTTTTACCTCGTTTACCTTACGGATTTTTAACCTTACGGAGGCTGTACACTTACTAACTAGATTATGCTTACGATTTCACTCTCGTGATTACAAGATTTCGCAATATGACAACTCTTCTGCTTTTTTTTAATAAATCCAAAAATACTCGTCAATCCAAATATACTATTGTATTTTTTTGCGTTTTATGCTCACAATAGCACTTTATTACACTTTTGATTGGGATTAATTAGTTTTATTCACTAATATACGATTTTTTGATCATTTAGCTGGTTTCATTTCATTAATGACTTTATAAATAAAGTCTACAAAAATACAATATTTTGCACGAGGTGAACTCAGAGAGATGTTTTTTCTCTTTATATCAATTTTTTTTAAATTTTAAACATAAAAAGCCCAAAATCTCTCTGACTTATAACTTATTTTTTTGTTATAATCTATGATGTTTCTATGATGTTTTTTGGAACGGCAATTTTTCTAATAAATTGTACTGTTATTATCATAACTATATTGTTCAACTTCAAATGTTTGACTTTAAGTAGCTTTAAATCTTAAGAAATTTTCCTTGAAAATTTACAGTTCATACGTCTTTTTATGTACAAATTTTTCCCAACATATTAATGCAAAATATCGTATTTTTAAAATTTTCCTTTCCCCCTTTTCTGTTAGAAGTCGCCCAGATCTTTTTAAACTAAGAAGTGAAAAAAAATTGCTAAACCCGAATTTTCGCATAATTTTTATCAAATCGCACGATGTAATACAAAACTTCCTTAATATTCAATAAAATTCAGAAAAAGATATGGCCCAACCTAATACTCTTTTTCAGTTATGACGAACCGAGAACGAATATTAATAATATAACAGTAGTCAAGTAAAAGCCAGAGGAGAAAATAGAATTTATGGCTACGTAAAGTTATTTCCTCAGTCGCTTAATATGCTTTATAACTAAACTTCAACTAGACGCTCATACCACTTGAGTGAAGCATGAGGAAAGAAAAACGTTGCTAATTATTTTTTACGTTACGGGTTTGTTGCTTCTATTATTTTAAAGGAGTTCTGGTTAGGTAAGAATTTATTTTTATAGTGTTGTGGACACGATGTTTACCTTATATATTATGATATTTCCATTTTTTTCAGATATATTTTGATTAATAATAAAATATTATGAGATGCCATTTTTTTTTTAAATAATTATGATAGTAGGATAATTGAATACAAAAACGTATAAAATCGATTAAATTCGTGGAGGGGAATGTTTAAATTATTAAACTGGCTGTACCTTCCATATCATTTATTCGTAATTTAATTACTTTTTTATATTAAATACGTGGCAAACAAATTGTGAATAGATGTCAGCGTCGACTGATAATAGAGCGCACGACAAAATTTATAAGACGCAATGAAATATCTAACAAAAAGTTACGGACAAAGTGCTTTAGAATTCTATTTCCATTAAATAATCTCTCACATGAATATTTTAAGAACTCATCGGGCAAATTTGCATACATTCAGCAAAAGATTTAAAATAACCTAATTATTGCACTGACCCCTAGAACAGTTTGATTTTATTTTCTCTGAATATAATTTGTTTCATATTTTCAATTTCCCCAACATAGACGAGCTACAAAACACTTAAACTGCTTACCGATAATAAATTGCCTCAACAATGGTTTAAGAAAATCCTTTCAAGAACGTGTTATTTTAATCCCCATCAAAAATCAGATGAGTAGCTCTAACTGAGCACTTTGTAAGCTCATATGCATTTGCTGAACTCACCGATAATATTTTTCCCAGAGATTCGCACTCGACTTCTTTATATATAATCCGCACAATATTTCCCTAGCAGTATCTATCTATACAGTTGTTTAGATGAAAAGCAAATTGTCGAAATAAATTCCTTACTTTCTAAAGGTTATTATTTTTCTGATACATTAAATGCCATTAGTTTTAAAAATAAAAAACGTTTTAAATTCACAGTGTAAAGAATACTATAATTAGATATAAATATACCGCCCAGTATAAAGTCTTGCCACAGGGCGGTTAGGTCGGCTAAGTGCTATTAAGAAAAATATTAAAAATATAATAAACATATCATATTTCTCATTAATACATTTCTCTAAATATAATTATATATTTCATAATTAAAAAGCACAGATGCTCTAATCAAAACTCCAGTGCGGTTTTTAAATCAATATAAAAACGAAAAGCCTGTGCGTTTCGAGTGTCTTATTCATAAAATTGTAGAGGGTATTGATTTTAGCAATTTTTAACTTCTGTAGACTTTAAGGAAACTTTTTTCTAAGGAGAAAATTGTTGTTACATAAAAGTGACGGACACGTGTAATACAAAATTGCAGGTAAGGAGGTGACATTGACGTATTAATATGCAATAATTAGTTACTTTATAATATAATATCAAAAAAGGAAATATCAAATGTGGAAATAGAAAAGTGTAATTACCGTACCATGCAGATATCTAATAAATGTTATTGGTAGATCTGATTGATTTTTATACTGATTTGATCAATCAAATTGCTATCTTTCGTGTTATAACCTTCACCCTCTACATTTTCACCGTTTTAAAATTAATTCGAATATGGGGCAACCTACATGCCTATATATTCTAACTGCTGAATTCTCGAGTAAATTTAAGTGATCTGTAGATTTTATAATGCTAGATCACAATCAAGACGAAGCAAAAATTTGAACAAGTGCCCGAAAAATGACTGGTGTTGAAAAAAATTACTTTAAGGAGAAAACATGGGCTAAACGTTTTTAGTTGTTAGGTCCAATTACTTTACGTAAGGATATATTTGAAGAATATTACCCTATCTCATTTTCTATATTACTTCATTTCATAAATTTAAATCAATTTTTCTACTACTATACATTCAAAAATGAAATGACGTAAATACATTTTAAAATTTTCAGGTAATTTTTCTTAAAATGAATTCATGCTTTGAATGAAACTCTCGGTTTCAAGGAATTACTGTATATTGAACTGCTATTTATTGAGACTAGGAACTTTTTTCAAAAATGTCATAAATAAATGTCAACAACCTCTTATTATCTGTGAAAGTGATACAAACTTATGAATGAAGAAAAAAATAATGTGAACTAAATTGTTAGAGGTTCAATCTTTTTGAACACAATTTCATAATTTCATTAAGTGCATCCTTACTCTCATTTTGATTACTCTTACAGAAAATATTTCAGCTTGAAAGAAAAGCTTTCATAAATTACAAACTAATATACATGTTTTAAGCCTGCGTTCAATCTGAATACGGAAATCAACCAATTGTATTATACAAGGAACAAGAAGTAGGTTATACTTATTTGTAAGAAAATAAATTACGTCATTAGCAAGGAAATCGAAATGTTAATAATATTATATCAATCCCGGAATAACACGATATAATTTCATATCCAGTCTTCATTTGAATATTATGGCTCACTATTTAAAATGTGTTTATGAAGCACATAGAGTTTATATAAAAAGTCGCATAAAAACTTTTACATTATTGAGAATTATTCAAAGGTTTAGTTTTTAGTTATAAATATTTATAACGCTAAATAATATCAATATCTTTTGTTTTTAAATTTTGCATTAATTTTGTCTTAATGATAGTAATGCGCATGCATAATTTCCCAAAACAACAGCAAAAGTAAGTTTAATAAGCTTTATACATACGTTTGGAAAAAAACTAAATTTTACTCGGTGGTTAAGGAATAAAACATTTTAGTTAGTTAAATTAAGTTAAGTTAAAGTTAAATTATTTAAAAATAATATTATTATTCTAGTCCTTAATATTAATCATTTTCTTTTTAAAAATATATATTTGTCTAAAATGACCACAGTATCTTTTGAATAATTTACATAGTGTTTTCTTACGTTTTAAATTGAACATATTTTATGTACGCATAATGTCTTATAACCCACATTGTAGATTTTAATGTTTTTGTTTATATTTCCTTGAATGACTATGTTGTTTTCATGAATTCATTAATTATAAGTTAAATACTGTAAGTGAAGCCATGTAAATTGGAAATACAAAGCACTTTGAAGAATTAAATTAAGAAACGTAAGATTTCACCGTCTTAAAATAAACTATTATGCAAATGCCCACTAAAATATTAAGAGCCTTCAAAGAAATTTCATCGAATTATATTGGAAAAAATAGCAAATTAAGTTAAATAAAGAATTTATTCACTTAAGCGTTTGTTGATTTTACAAAAAATATATACGTATATTTTTTCTTGTCCTTAATAATTTCCCACACGCAGAAAAGCTGTGTAAAATCTAATATGTAAAGAGGTTTAAAGAAGTAAATTGCCAAAAGATTTGTCGAAAAAAATCCCTTCACACAGTGCCTTAACGTAAGATTAATCAAAGAGTGTAGAGTTTTCGGCGGTACTTCTCGTACATGAACTCCAGTACATTTAGAAAAGTTACTAGCCATATTTTTAAGTAGCTCTCACCAAATCAATTTGATTAAGTTTTGAAAGGAGTGGCTACTACCGTATGGAATCAAATGTGTATTAGTCAAGCTGTATAAGGAAATAAATCAGCTATATTTTGCTGCATAAATTAGTTACTAATCTAATAGGATCAATTATTGACTGAGCTAACAGTATGAATTAAAAACAAAAAAAACGCTATAGGGAAATGCAAAAATATATTTTCATTCATTCAATTTATAAAGTATTTTCTCGTACATATGAATATTTTACAGCCTATTCTATTTGGAATAAATATTGTACATGTATAGGGGAATAGAAAGTAAATTGAACAACGCTAAAATACACTGAATATTTCTTCGACCAGTTGAATAACTGAGTGTTCTAAAGACACGAGACCCTATCAACTATTCCTCTGCAGCGGAAAGAATTAGCTTAGTTTCTTTTATTGTTACGATGATTACGGCCATAGTAATGAACATTAGTTAATATTTAGTAAACAATGTTCTGATGAAGAATAGTTAAATTGAATTGTCTTTATTGATAAGATGTACATTACGGCTAACAGAAAAGTTGGTTTTAAGGTATAATAGTAATCGGCTAACAGAAAAGTTGGTTTTAAGGTATAATAGCTACCAACAACGTAAGTAATAAACTTTCCCCATTTTTTTTTTGCAAAGTAACAACTGCCAGTAGCAAATATTCTGAAATTTCTTGAATAAAGAAGTAGTTATATTATTCATCACAACCAGCAGCAAATATTTTGAATCATGCTTAATTTACCACCATCCGTTCGGGAGTTCTCATCAAACGTCTAGTTTAGAAGTAAAGTCAATAATTGAAATTCAATAATACATTTAACGGAATGTCATAACTTAAGCGAATCATCATAAGCGAAATATTATAAGTGAAGCGAAGTAATGAATACGCAAGGAAATCTAAAATAAAATCAATATGTTTAATATTGAATGTGTACATTATGTAATCATTTTATTGCGGGAGTATCTCATGCCGTAATTTATCATTTCCGGAATACGGTAGTCACAATACCATTCTCAGAAGCTGAAAAACTTTTCATTCGTTTTATCATTATTTGATTAAATTTATTCATATCGTTCATTACAATACCACACAATTTTAATTTTATTAAAGTACCACAAACTTTTTTTATAAATGTCACCAATTTTTTTTAATGTTGGTACTAGTCATGTCGGGTAGTGGAAGTGTTAAGAGGCTAGGTATTTATATTTCTTCTTTTAAGTATCATTAAAGCTATTTCAAGTATGTTCGTAGCTCGTTTTATTGTCATTGCATGAATTATTACAACAAAATTGCGTGTTTTGTACAATATGCAATTCGAAAAAAAAAATAAAATGAATGCAGAAATAAAATTTAAGAGCATTTACAAAATAATTCAGACGAATGTGTAAGAATATCATTAAGATTTAGAGATTGATAAGGAAAGAACTAATAAGTTCATTAATTGGCTTTTATGACGAAAATACTATTTTACGTTACACAAATATTCAAAATACAGTATAATTTATTCAAGATTATGTGAAAAGTGGTCGTGACTAATTTGATAATCGTAAAATTATAATTTATCGGATACAAGGTTAACTACATTAAACTAAAAGGAAGGTTCAGAAATAATTTTCCGAATCGTATCCTTTTATATCACAAGATTAAGTGTGCCTGCAAAATCAATGTTTTATAATAACTAATAAATAACGGAACGAAATTTAATATTATGTACGTTATTGATGAAGAGTGAAGAACGTAAATAATATTTATGATTATTAAATTTGTTTTATTCTGATAGGGTATAAATGTCATGTAAAAATTTTGGGACTACGATACCTGCCTGAATTAAATTAAATAAAAGGCTTTAAATATTATCACTCGGGATTCAATTTTTTATCTTTTTCCTGCTTATTACTGTCTCTAATTGGAATATGTTTCAAATATAAAGTATTTACGTTTTATTGCATCCTTACATCAATATTCGTTGTTATAGCCTATTTTGCAATATAATGTAAGGCGAAATGAAAAAGGATATGCGGAAAAATTCGTGTGAGCATATTGGTTTGGCTAATGGTAATGACAGGTTATTAATGTTATAACTTTTTATTATATTTCCAATTTAAAATTAATTAATGGTCGATTATAATCACCATAATTTTGTACTGAATGTCTCCAACGCATTGGCAGGGAGTGGATAGCATATGCGTAAAAACAGATGGCTTGGAATGAAAAAAGGGCCTAGGACCTGTCGTAAGTAGTCTTCATCATCAAAGTTCTTCTTTTATGTAAGGCCTTGCTGAGCGATCTAAATAAACAATAATCAGTGGGTGCAAGGTCTGGGGAATATAATGGATAGGGGATTTGTATCCAATCAAAATACAAAACTTTCAGGTGGGTCTGTTTGGCTGTATAAGAACCGAGCTACGGTTAGTCTGGGATAAGTTCATGTTGTAGCCATGCTTCATATTTCAAGCTTTTCCAAGCAGTGTAAATTATTATAGTTCCGTGGGAGCACCCGAGCTCAGTTGCCAGCCAGCGCTTCGTTAATCGGGTATCTTCTTCAATTAATAATTTTAACCTATTGCTATCCAATTCCACTGGTCGACTAGAGTATGGTTGATCACTCAGTGAATAATTGCCGCTGCAAAACTGCTGGAACCATCGTTTTACAGTAGCTTCAGATATTGCTTCAGGAGCTACGTGTTGGCATGTATTATGCGTAGTTTCGGCAGCAGAGTGACTAGATTGGTACCTTCTAGTGCACGCGCGCCCGCTCGTACACACACACGCGCACACAAACACACACGCGCACACACACTCACGCACACATGCGCACACACACGGGCTTACACGCACACGCGCACACGCGAGGACGCCCGCACGTACGCACACACACACACACACATACACACACACAAATGCACACGCACACGTGCGTGTACTTGTGCACACGCAAAAACAAAACAAAAATTTAATCCTCAACTTGGTCACACTATAAATCTTTTTCATTCAAATCACTTAATCAAAGCTTAGACATTAACTATAATATTTCAACCATACTATTTATTAATTTTAATGTCTCTATGAATGGTTGTTGCGGTTGGTTTTATAGATTAAAGCTAAAAATATTTAGAAAAAGAAACAGCTGAACATATGAACTAACAAAGGTCCTGGCGTAAGGTACTTTACATGATTTTTAGTCAAGATTATTTTAGTTGCTTCTACAAATATTTTATTGGAAAACTATTGTAAAGAAATATTACAAAAGTGAATACGTATATAATAGATATTCGTTGCGTTATTAGATGCTTTGTTCATGAAAAGTTAATGTTTTAGATGAATATTTTCCACTACATTCGCATTAAACTTAAAGTTATTTTCGCAGTCGTGGTATTTTGCTACAGTCCTATTTTGCTCGTTTAAAATATTTGTAGCCGTCTCTTTCTGCCATTTTATTTCTACCTATATACTATTCTAAAATAACTGAAGGAATATTTTCATAATTGCAATATTAAGTGGGATTTGCTTAGAGCGAACATATCCGTTAATAAAATATAACATTGGCATTGCATGCTGTATAAATACCATCAACGCAAAAATGCAATAAAAATATGTATTCGATTGAAAGGTGGAAATGAAAGGGTTTCTATTGACTATCATTACCGTTAACATGAACTTAAAAATGTATAGATTTCATAAAACAAAACTAAATCTAATTTTAAAAAAAATCCGTTAAATTACTTGGCCGATTCTCACGAAATTTGCATGGATTATGAAAAATATATAAAACACTATTGTAGAATTGTAAAATTGTGGTTTTTCCTAACAGGCAATACACAGAGCTCTTCTTATTTGTTGTGTCTTACTATGCCCCATAACACATACTTTTGCGTAACAAATTCATTCAGCAAAAAATAGTAAAAAGAAATTAACTTCGAACGTTGAGACTACCACATCAAATACGGTAGGTTATACTCAACTTATTTGGTATGGTAAAAATCATGTGCATTATAGTTATCTTACTAATTTGGAATCTGCTTAACATTCAGAAGAAAAATGGGAAAACATTCACATCAACGATGAATACTCTTTTTAATTATGTGTATTAAGCACATTTTTGAAGTCCGTGATCAAGAACAGCCTCCATGCGAGTATGATCCAAATCAAAGTGAAAATAAAGAAATCGTACACATGATAACGAAACATTTTTAAGCATAGAAATCGCACAATTTCTTTTTTTCACTTTCTTCAACAGAATAAATAAAATTTCGTTTCAAACTAATATCTAGAATTTTACAGAACATTTAAAATATATTGGTACGTTTGAAGAACGTAAGCCGACAACGTATGAGTATGGCAATATCACGCAAATATTATTCCAGATAATGCCGAGAAAGACAGTAAATATTCAGGAATAATATGATAATTTCCGAGATAAAATGTCGACACACATTATTTATTGTTCAGTGCCCATAGATGCACAGAGTCAATGTTTATTTATAAATGGTAACTATTTTTGATAAACATTCTATATTGTCAAAAAAATTCACAGAGACATTTGCGGTGCTGATGATAATTCAATTAACATTAAATCAAATAGTATAACACGCAAAAATATTACTTCCTGTCAGTATGTTAGAATTAGAAAAATAAAGTAAATATATAAAATTTCTTTTCTTCATGTTCTACTTCCGAGTGTAGAGATAATTGTGAAGAAATAAATCTACTTTTATTTATTTTATGATTGAAATTTTTATGTCAGCATTGTTGAAGATTTTTTTCAGTCATAATAATTTATTTGTAACTGATACACTGTAAGGTGATATGACTCAATAATTGATATTTAAGATTAAATAATGCGAGAAGTTTTTTTTTCTGCAGTTATTATCCTCCGTCTTAGAGTTATGAAAATATATCCGTTGAGAAAGGGTCGGAAAACGAACACAGTGTCGGATCAAAATTTCTTTTGCTGTAATTTTCTATGTTAATATATTTAGAGAAACTGTAAATCAACCATTGCAGTATTTAAAACAATTTACGATTGATTAAGAAATCATTTATGTTAGATTACTCTATAATCAATATCAGAATCATAAAATATAAGGTAATTTTTTTATATAGTTTTAATAGCACAAAATACATTTATATGGAAATAATGAGATCTCGAGAGAATGTTTAATTACAATAATGAAAAAAGGGAAGAAACTGAGATGACAAGATATCTGAAACCTGTCATTGGCGCGTGTATGCCATTACTGTATCAACTACTCTCATAAATATTTCCAGATTACTAAGAACTAGCTACAAAAAAATCAGCAACGTTAATAGAATTAGTAAGCTACATGCAAAAACAACCAAGTCTAACTTCAAAACAATAAGTATATCAGTAAATTTGTTGATAAATATATTAGAATAGTTTATGATAGATTAGTCTGTAATCTAAATCAGAATCAGAAATTATAACGAAAATTTGTTATGTAACACAAAAAGTTTATTAATAAAAAATACATTTGCGTGGAAATCATTAGATCTCGAGAGAACGTTTGATTATAATAATGAAAAAAGGGAGAAACTGAGATGACAAGACATCTGGCACCTCTCATGACAAGATATCTGACTCGTGCTTCTACTAGTACGCCATTACCTTGTCAAATACTCTTGCATACATTTTCAGATTAACTTCTCACAACTAACTATAGCACTCGTCCAGCTCGGCTCGAGGAATGGTCGGAAATCGAACCCGGGTATTCCCAGTGTGCTGCGTCGTCAAAGGTCGTATGCCTTGTGATAAACCCAACACACTTCTTTGGTTGGTCTTCCAAATTACATTGCAATGTATGGTAGAAATTGTGGTACTCTCATATTTCAATAACGAAAGCAACCTAGAAGCAAATTATTGTAGTGTGCGCTAATATTTGATCAATTCTTGTTCTCAAACCAAAATTTTACCGCTGAATATATTTTTGCTTGACGATGTTTAATCCTTGGAAAGCAATAAAGTAATCTGGGAATTGCTTCCTCGCTCGACTGACTATTTTTTTTGGTACCAATGCCAAATTTAGGTAAAATATTTCTACCCTTGTTTTCATCAAAAAAGGATGGAAGTTTTTATAAACTAAATTGTTGGTACTAACAGTAATAGCTTTTGACCTGACCTCTGAATTAATTGATTTCTTATCGTATTTCCGGAAAACCAAGCAATGAAATGAAAATATCATGACATCAATATCAAGTTCCGAAAATACAGAGAAAAATGCGGCTTTCATTGTCTTCCGATTCTGGCTTATTTTCGATATAAAAACAAAACACTTAAAAAAACATCACTTTTCGTTCGAAGTCATATATCGAGTACGGTTATCGATCTCAAGAATGATTATATAATGTTATAAGTCAGTTCATTGGATTTTTTGAAATCCAATCATTTTATTGTATTTAAGAAATATTTGGTATTGCTGTACTTTAAAGCTGAAACTGACATCTACACTTCAGGTTTTTTAAATTACACATTACTTGGTAAACAAAAAAAATATTTAATTACATAGTATATTCCTAGGAAATATTATTTTTTTTTTACTTCTCGAATAATTTTTAATTAAAACTGAGGTTGGCGTTTACTGACAACTTTCCCCTTTTTAGGATTCCAAAGTAAAATAGCAGAAAATAGAATCCTTGTAATTTCGTTATGTCTGTGTGTTCTAACAGCCTAGCGTCATAACTTTTTCCAATTAATTCCTGTTCTAATGAAATTTTACAGAAAAATGTAGATTAATTATGTCAACACATAAACATTTTTATGGATATCTCCTTACATCGAACTTGATTACGAAAAACGTTTTTAAACAGCTTCCAAACGCAATCAAAATATTTCTACGATCACTCCTTTGAGAGGTATAAGTATACAAAATGATAAATAATGCGACATATCCTCAATTTTTAACTAGGCACTGAAAATATTGCAATAGCAACTTTTAAAAAACAGTGAAGAAAAAAATATATTTTGTTTAACTGGCATTAATTAATGAAATATATAGGCAATCAAGTTATTATTGAAAAATAGTAATAATATATGTTATAATTAAATAAACATATACTTTTAATTGTTCAAATTTTGTATGTAACTTATTGGACATTAAACCCTCAAAGTGTCAGTTCTATACATACTTAATAAGTTTTTTATTGTTCTCAGTTCCACATTAGATATTTTTGCAAATTTTAATTTTTTTTGCGGTCATGCAATAAAATACTTAATATTATTTATGATTTGTTGTTTTCTACTAAAAGACATTATGAATCTCACCATCTCACTATCAAAGCACATATATGTATTAATATGTTTTAGTTTTTTTTTTTAAATTACACTTTTTTTACCCACAGGGAAATATGTTGAAGATGCTATTGAATAAGATTATTATTGGAGGAGATACGTGACGCACATACTTCTTCGAAAGTTCTGATTGACTTCTGATTGTTCTAATGACTTGATTAGTTTGGACCTATGTTAGTCAAGTCACCTTTGATGTGCACCATTACAAATAAAACAGGTGTCAGTAAGAAATTAAAAAATTGACCTTTGAAATATTTAAATTCACTGGTACATACCACGTAGTGCAATGAAGAGGTAAGTTAAAGAAATATTCCTCATTTAACATTCTAGTATGTGTTATGAAAATATTTGCCGACATCTCACAATATCCGTTGGGAGCTTTGTAATGAAATATTTAATTGCTTTCTTTGTCGTTGTATTTGGCTCTCAAAACATTGCGGTTTCATAAAATTATTTGCTTTCTTCGAATTGTTTCTAAAACATCTGAAGAAGACAAAGCTTTAATTATGAGTATACGCTCGTATTACGTCTGTTTATTAGGCGGCGCCTCTTTTCATTCGCTGTTATGAATACAGCTATCAGTCACATGAACTTTTGATACCGCGTTGTAAACAAGAACCTGGAAAGCGTGCTCAGGCGTTTGTTACGGAGCAATTAATGGCTATGATTGAAAAAAGGAAATGTGGAAGCGAATTTAAATACTCACAAATATATGCCTTGACAAAAAATAATATTTAAGAAGTAAAAACACATGAATTTAAGATATACTAAGAAAACTGAGGCTGACAAATATAGTTGAAATTGAAAACTTTTATGTAGAGATTATACTTAAGTAAAAATATTATGTAAATTATTCAAAAATTTATTTATTTCACATACCATTGAATTGTTACTTTAGTTGAAAATTCGATAACTAATAAACAGTGAGTTCATCCAGTTTATTTTTTAAATTGTACCTATATAGACTGAAAAATCCAAATCGTTATTATATTTAATGAAGGTTATTTTTAGTAGTTTATTTTCTGTAGATAGTATATTGTATATTTTTTTCTCAAGTAATTTATATGTTTCAAAATAAACTTCATTTGATGCTGTTATAAAGCAATTTTGGTTCTAAATTTACAAATATTGAATCAGTCAAACTCAATTAGTGATAAATTATTATATTGAATAAGTAATACATAGACGACTTCAAAAGACAAATAAAGAAACAAAGTATTTCAAGAATTTGTTTACTTTTCCATTATTTAAAGATGTTGTTTAATATATATTTCACAGTCATAAATTTCTGTCAACTTTCAAAAAACTATCACATGGGTTGAAGCTATAGTTTCATATAAATTTAAAAAAAAATTAAATTAAAATTACTTTCTAATAAAAAGTAATGGTAGATATTATTTCATAATTTTAATTTTAGTAGCTTAATTTTAGCAGTAAAGACACTTTTCAAAACATTTCGAAAATTGTTCTGGAATCTTTATGATTCCCTATTTAATACTCCATAAGACCGAAGGAGAAAAAAGTTTTTCCTTTTAAGGCAGGGAAACTAAAAAACTGAAAGCTTCATTTTATGTTAGGGAAACAATTTTTCATGCAATGAATCTGAAGAATATTTATGTTCACGTAAAATCATTTTTCCATTTACCTAACTTAAAATTGCTGCAAGTACTACTATTTACCAGCAATTATATTTTGAATCAAGGATATCATCACAGTCGTCTGCCTTAAAATTTCATATTTTATCGCAATTTATTCTCTTTTTTCAAACAGAGTAATAAGACTCAAAAAATTTCAAGCAGAGAATTCTAACGTAGATTTAATATTAAGTATAAAAATAGTTTACAATTTTTCCATATACGAATTTTAAAGCTCTCATATTTGAAGGATTAGTTATATTTGTCCTGATCATAGATCTAATAACCATCTCCATACATCAGAGCTTTGGACTTTAGACTCGAACCCTTTCGGGCAGCGAACCGCAAAAAAGTTTCAAAAATTTGTTAATAAGAGAGACAAAAAAGGATATCAATAAAGCATGTATATGTGAAATGTATGTATATTCATATACTCGTACATACAAATCAAATACTACATGACATTCAATGTAGTTTTGATATCGAAAGTCCAAATTTGACCATTACATAAAGTTCTGAATACAGTTAGTTTGTTTAATCATGCTACTGATAGTTCCCAATATGAAATTTGGTGTTATAACTGTTCGATAAAGACGATTTAACAAGAGAGCCTCCAATATCATAATAATGTAATAATGTTTGGTTATTTTAATACTGCAATAATTTACAATTCAATAATGGGCATAGAGGTAATAATTTTCAAGTTTTAGACTAAACTTTGGAAGTTTCATTACAAAATAATGTATCTGATCTACGTCATATTAGTAATTTAGTATCTATTGTCTAAATCATGAACCCTCAACAGTTAACACTATTATATTTCATGAAGTACAATTTTTTATGAATTTTGAACGCGTTAATAATACAAGTTAATTTCGATTCAAGTTCAAATTTGTTTATATTTCATCTTATCATGTATGGAACATTTATTTATTATAAGTTTTCAGTTTTAAACTGAAAACAAAATTCTAAATTCCGTTCAAATATTGATTTAATTTTTGTATAAGATCATTGTACGTACAGGTATATACTATACCGATAAATGAAATTGTGATTAAAACTAAGCACCAATGTGACTCTTCTGTGTTCATGGGTCTCTTCTGTATTCATGAAATTATTAATTGTTTAGTAAAATTTTAAGCAATCGCTCCGGTAAGTTGCTAATATTATTCGTTCAATATAGTACCCATGCCAGCAATAGGAAGAAGTCAATCCTTGGTAGGTTTATGGAGCGTACAGATGACATAACAATAGCTAATTATTATTAGACTGTTAAAACACTAGCGACTTATTTTATTAAGACGCTCACAAGAAAAAATAATTATTTGACACAAAGTTTGAATATGTGATGTTTATTAAAAAGTGTCAACTATTGAAGTGCTCAAAATAAAATTGCCTTATTGGCTAAAATCTCTTAAACCATTGATAATTGATAAGTGATAAATGACATAAGAGAACAGATACATGAAAAATGCATGTATGAAATATATATACATATGATAATACAAACTCTTGTTTGTATTATCTAATACACACACACACACACACATACACGCATATATATGTATGTCTATATATATATATATATATATATATATATACATATATATATATATATATATACATACATATATATACATTTATAAATATATATATTTTATTAAATAATAGGCATTTGAAAATCAGTTTGAAATTAGCAAACAATAAATATATTTTTATTTATAATTTAAATACAACATAAATATTGTATTTAGTGAGTACATTACAAACTTGCCTGAGTTACGTAAATAAGTTTATAATTAGACTTAAATTCTCATGGTCAAATTTAAGCATTATTGTGTAACATTTATTGGGTGTTGTTTATGTTTAAAAACTAACTTCATCATATGACTCACAGGGACCTAACTGTCAATAGCGCAGCATTTGACATCGATTTGTCCATTTTAGTGATGAATTTAGATTATTTTATTTTCAATTAGATTATTTAATATTAAATGGTAACGGATATGGTGTAAGTTCGTATGTATATTTACAGGTACGTATATACATAAGTGCATATTGCTTTTTTTCTAACAATTTTTTTATTATATTTTTGTATTATTTATTAATTGTTGTAAAACACAATGGTAACTTAATTATGACTTATGACTTTCGTGTATTATTTTCTTTTAATTTTTAGTTTATTTTTTTTTAAATGTTATTTATTAACATGGCAACTTCTGCCACATTCTTGCGTTCTCTTTCCTCTTAACTTTACTGAACAAATTTCTGACAATCTTAAATCATATTGCAATGCAATTAACTAACTGCCTATTCGTGGAATATTGCAACATTGTTTATCTATTATAGCTATACCATATTCGCATTACATTATAATAAGGCATTTCAAAATTAATCTATATAAAAATAATACTTGAATTACACTTTTATGTAACATTATAAACGCAGATAATCTATCCTCATTCCTCCCCTAGCTATCTTTCAGGTTGATAATATTTTTTTCCTTCTTGATATCACTAACATATCCTCTACTAAAAATATTTAGTTTTAAGATCAAGTACCTGCTCCTAGCTTTTCTAATCATGTTTAAGATCATCTGTCATATAAATTGCGAAGTTGAATGACTCCAACAATATAAATGCTTTTCCGTAATCATTGTCGCATTGACCAGTAATAATTGTCTGAGGACCCAAACTCTGTTGAATAATAAGCGATATTACAATTAAATTCATTAGATGATAGGATATGCAAATTCAGCAAGCCTCGATTTTAAGGGCAAAATTTACCTTTAAAATGAATCATAATAAAAACGGAAACCCTCTCCTTGGCTGAACGACTCCATCTGTAACTTTATGTTTATAAGCAACATTGCCAAGGCGCACTATAAAGCTCATTTGGACGCAGAACATCGGAACGTTTTCAGAGTGCTAAAGAAACAATGTTCTTAGATGTATAGAAATGTAGAAAAAATCTACATATCATCCAAAATTAATAAACGTACTTCTAATGTCTAGAAACTCTTGGTGCTCTTAGCCTAGAAAGTCTAGGGAGGATTCTTGTTACTAGTTCGTTATCCATTTTGCAAAACCACCAGCTGTGTTCGACTGTGCCATGAAGATAAGTGCAATTAATTATATTATTGATTACATTTTCAATTTCAAACACATTTGCAACTAAAGCCAAAAAAAACATTTCTGCAATTAGATCAAAGACATCCCATAGTGACAGCATTAGTACAGGTTCTCTCAAACTTATTACGGACATTGTCGCTCCAACTATTACTTATATTTTTAACAGTTAACTAGGAACATCTCTTTTCCATCAGAATGAAAAAAAAGTTCCCTACTTCAATTTCAGTCTTCCACACAAACTGAAGATTTCAGGTCCATTTTAATATTTTTACTTTTATCAAAAATCTTTAAGGTTAATATTTTATTGCCCAGTTAATATTTTTTTTAAATTGTCACCATTTTCTTAATCCTTATCATTTAGATTTTAAATCAAGACATAGCGCATCAGCTGTTTAATATATTACACCGTGTTTTTTATATAGCAGAATAGGGCAGCAAATATGTCCTTTTATACATGTGATAACATAAATATTAAAGTCCCGTAATAAATATGTACCACCATTCAAATGAAGATATTTTCCTTAACATGAAGGTATCTATGTTAAAACATTTGTCTTTGTGATATTGTGTTTCATATCATCGTTATATTGTGTTAAATGTAACGATGATATGAAATTATATAACTAAATGTGTCACCAGTTGGCTTCATGTATGATTTAAAAAAAAACATATCGTTTATTAGAAAAATATATAACGAAACAACAATATTGAATATATTATGCAATGAATCTAGAATTTTGGTATGAAGTTATTGACAAGAAATATGTGTTTTTTTTTAGAGTGTTATGTTAGTTTCCTGTATTAAAATTTTAGGAATAATAAAATACAAGTATTTTTTTGAAAATAGTCTCTCTAAAAGAATATTTTTTTATAACTCTTATTTTAATGATCAAAATACATGTTAGATATTATTTTCTTGTTAGCATTTTTTTCAGTTTTTGTTCCTATTTTCACTTTAGTTATTTTATGAAATATAATTTTTATAAAAATTTTCACCATTCTGAGCGATGCAACAAAAATCGAGAGGATGCAATTGCTCATTAAACATGCATGTAGTGACTGGTACTATATTGATGTTGATTATTGAGGTATTAGTAAAACATAACATGTGTTTTATATTCGCACCAATTAAAGTTATATATTTTTTTGTAATAGTTTTTAGTAATGGAAATTTAGTAAGGATCCATATAATAAAAACATTCATCTATTGCGAATATTCGTGAGTGAAATTGTGTTTATTAAGTGTTTAATTTTAAAATACATCTTAACTTCATTTTTCTAACTGAGGTTAAGTTTTGGTATGCAATTGAATTGCATTATAAATTATAATTATTATAATTTAATTATTTGATTGAATTTAGATTTTACCCAACGTTTGTATAATCACGCTACAGTCCTTTTATTTCTTTATTTCCATTAATTATTTGCGTGCTAAAAAGAGTTATTCTTGTGTTACACCAAATAAGTATAATTTCTAATGTGCGTACATAAGCACACGCACAATTTTTTTAATATCTTAATGAATGCTTTTAAAGCCTAAGAAACTAGCCACGTTCTTTTGTCATTTTTATTACCTACAAGAGAGTGGAGATACATAAAGATTTTTCTATCGGGATAAATTTACGATTATGAATAATTATCCGAGAGCACCTGTTTTTATATAACTGTAAACTTCTAGTAGTGTTGAGACAAGTTTAAAGTTGATAATAGCTTTTCTTAGAATTCTTCGCAAGCACGTGCAAAAGTAATCTCGGAATTAGTATTCGTGTCGAGAATTCTCGCCGCGGACTTTGTAAACGTACATATTTTCCAGAAGTAGCAACCCGCATTTGTGCAGGTAACTCGGACAGCAGACATCTCCAGTCTTAATCCACGGAGGACATCACGCTGTAGCTTTAGTGCTATAGGAGATATAAAATGCAGTTTGAGTAATTTTATAAAGTACGTGTTCTTTCAGTTGGTAGCTTAAGTTTTGTTTTGATTTAATGATTTGTGTTTTTTCTCTGGTATATTCAGACATTATTTCTTTAAAATACACATTTGTTTTAAATACTAAAGCTCACACATTTAGGCATTTCTGAATATTGGAGGTTACAGAAAATTTCTTTTAAACTATTTACTGTACCCTATAAATCGATTTAATAAGTGCTCTCACTGATAAAAAGCAGTTATAAAACGTTGAATTGGAATTTTTCTGAACCCAATCCTTTTTACTTATTTCTCTGTTTTTATTTTGTACTTTCTTTCCTTAATATATGTTGGTTTTTGTATTTCAATGATCAATATTTAGTACAATAAACAATGGTGATAAGTAAAAAATTATAACAAGTAGTTTATTGAATATACTTATGAAATAAACACATTTTAGTAATTAAACAATTTATTCACAATAACATAATCGCTAGCGGAAATTATTTTTGTTAAATACGTTGTGTTCAAAGTATATTATCTCATTTAATAAGTGACAGGCAATGGGATGGTTATTGGTATTAAACCGCATTTATTTCATTGATTAATATAGATATGTAATTATCATTTTTTTAATTTGTATATTTCAGCCAGGTTACAAGTTGACTTTGTAAATGAAAGAGAAAAAAATGTTTGCTTGTGCTTTTCAATTTACTTAATAACGTTATGTAAATTGAAAAGTACATCAATATTGAAATAAATATTTGTTCATTTATTTTTATTTAGAGTTTTTTTCGTATCGAAGTTATTCTTGATAATCGTCTATCCTTTTGTGTTGTCTTTGAGGTTCGAAAGGATTTCACTGTTTTATTATATTTTCTGATTTGTGCGATGACCATTTGAGCCAGTCGCTGCGAACTTTTGTTTGAATCGATGATTACTCTCTCAAAACAGACGAAAAATAGGCGTGGCACGTCTTTAAAAAGAGTCATAATTCTTCATGCCAGCGAAATTCCGTTGTAGATGCGTAATCGAGCAGAGGTTTGTCCTTCAGATAGTATTCTTGATGGAGTTACTTCTGAAGCATGTATTAAAGCAAATACTCGACTAGAGTTTTGTAAAATAAAATACGTTTCAAACCATATAAGTTCAAATACCTGAATGTTATTCTAAGTATTCACCAGTATTTTTCAAAAATAGTAAAAGAACTAATTTCATGACATATATAATAATTTTAAGTTGTTGTACTGTTTTGTACTATGACTTATGTAATATTTGTGAAAAAATGTTTGTTCTTTTTTTATAAACCAATCATTCCCTCATGAAATAGTGGTCAGGTGATTAGACAATTGAATATCGTAGGAAAATAGAAAACTTCGGTACGTTTTGATTCTAGCTGAAGATGTTAGGAAATAGCAGGTTATTTTAATAAAATGGGGTCCTACATTTTTCCATTTAAGAATCAATTGATAAAATTAGATATCTCCTCTGAGCTTTATAGAATAGGAACTTGGCAAATCAATAGAACCAAGAGAAGGAAATGACTACTACATCTCATGAATTAATATCAAAAACCGTTTATTTTATTCTTTTATTTATCAGTTATGGATTCATGCCGACCCCAAATCCCCATATATCAGACTTCTTACGTACTCTGTTCTAAATAAGTATGAACCCAAATTATTTTCTTTTATATTACAAAGATACGTAAAATTTTCTTCTATATTACAAAAATAAAAAAGAAAATTTTACGTTACGCAAGGCGAATCCAAGCTTTTTGAATATTTTTTTGCTATATTCCCAAAATGCTCATAAAGACTCAGGCATAAAGGGAATTGAACCGATCTCTGAATTCGATTATCTCATTATGATGATACAGGGACGTTTTGTTTATAATTTATTCGTATCCTAAGGAGTGAAAATTCGAAAATTTAAGTGAGAATTTGCTTGCATTGAGCTGTAACCCGCTTGTGTCAGTTAAGATTTAGTTAGTATACCTTATTTAAAGCTACCAACGACATTAAAAATTTAAAGTTTGCTTAAGCTTCATATATATATATATATATATATATATATATCATATAGCAGAAACTTTATGCTTAGAAGTATACTTAATGTTCTATTCCTTGAGGACATATACACATGTTGCAGTACAATTTTTTTTTTTGAACCAAAAAGTCTAGTTCCATCCTGCAGGAATAATGTTATTTCTTGGGTTAACTCAATATTATAGTTTCAGCCGTGAATTATATCCGTGCTAAATTTGTGTAGATCTGTCGTTTAGGGATGATGAAATCCAAATATATTTTCATGGTATTAATATTCCATTTGTGCGTAGCCGCGGATAATATGTAACCTATGTGCTACTATACTTCACGAAATATACGTGCACAAAATATAATAATGATTCGTTGCTTTGTTGCAGAGTTATTGAGAAAAAAACTTTTAAACATTGATTATTAGATTATTACTAGAATGAGACACTCAATGGCCTGCACCACATTAGGGATATCTTTAGATTTAAAATAATGCCAAAAATGTATTCTTGAAAACCAAAAGCAATTTTTGTTAGTATTTCATCTGATTGATCGGAGAAAACGTTTTTCATTCCACTTTAATGTGTACGTATATATATATATATATATATATATATATATATATATATATATATATATATGCATGTGTATCTATATGAGTGTGCGTGTGCGTGAGCGTGCGCGCGAGCAAGCTTACATGTCTGTGTGAGTGCGTGTGTGCATGCAGATACACTAACCTATTAAATTATTAAATTACATATTTATGAATAAATTACACAACTTTATAATTATTTATACAGTCTTATTGCCATAAATGTAATTCTAATGCACACATAAAAAAACTTCGAATTTAGTGCCAGCCAGTTCATAAGCTTATTAAATTTATAGATGTACAGCAATGTATGAACATAATTTAAATTTGTAACTGAAGATAGTAACGTGTTTATAATACAATCTAAATCTAAATGAGGCCAACGCCGTAGATTGGCAACTTATATATTGCTAAAACTTTATTTACTGGATCGTGTGGAACATTATTTCCAAGTGCTTCAAATCGCTAAAGATCGGCGAAACAGGCATCAAATATATATTACTGTTCGAAATGTGTGTCCTCATAAATTACATATGTATGATATAGTCACCAAGAAGACAGGGAGGTAAAACTAATTTTAATTGAAAGAATGAATGAAATTTTTTATTGACTTAATGAATCCTAATTGGTATGGAAGTCCTGCTTGTATGTAAAGAATTATTGAATACATGCCGCGAGGGAAAACTAGAGACAAAATTAAAATAAGGGGCATTCTTGTTAGAATAAGACAACCGCGCAATTGGGTCGCGCTTGTCTAGCTGTAAAAAGATGTAGGTCGTGTCGTCTAGGCGGCCACTTTTCCTGTCTTTATTTTATTTATTTTTTGTTGCTTGGTGTGACAACGTAGCAACTAAAGATCTAGCGATATCTTTTTTCCATTACGTAGAAGTGCTACAATGGCATTTTTCCCTCATTTTGCGCACTCTACACTGTCAACTGTGTTCTTTTTTAACTTTTGTTCTGTTCATTTCTATTGCATATTATATACGGCCATTGTGCCTTTTCTTACTTAACTTAGATTAACTTAGCGGATAGCCACAATGAATTTATTTTTTGAAAAACTTCTCATCGAAAGGGGATATCATCTTAATTCTTCCACCATATTGTTTATTTGGCTAACCTGTTTTCATAATTAATATTTAAAGGCAAAAAGATTTGTTTCAAATCTTCGATATACATAGTCGCTTATTTACAAACAGTACTCGTCTTTTCTATAATATCAGTTGTGATTATAACCCTGCTTCTTAAGAAAGCAATTAGGAAAGTATATATTAAATGCGTCAACGTGTTCATGTGCTATGGTATTCCATAAATGTACTGGGTAAATAAAATCAAGCGTTCAAAATACGTGATCACCAGGGGGATCTGTTAGTGCATATAATTTATTATTGTGATTTTTAATTGAAGTTTTAAACTCTTAAGTACGCCAGAATATCGGATGTGTGATGTAGTTTACGTGATAAATACTTAACAGATGACAAGCAAACCCATTTTTGTGACGCCGATTTTTCGTGCAAACGATTATATAGTGAAAGTCCTTCCCATGTAGAAATGTGCGCAATCCTGTACATATGTAGCAGTCTACTCACTACTCCGTCTCAAACTGCGGCGGGCCAGTGAAAGACTTGCGTAAATAGATATACATTGGTAATTTCATCATTTTAATAAAATATTAATGGACATTTTTAATGTGTGTAAATCTAATACTAATAAAAATCGGACTACGATTTTTGGCAAAACCACTTTTTATTTTATTTCTTAATTCTTATTATGAAGAATTAAAAAAAATTAAAACAGTAGGAGTGTTCATCATTAACAACTTTTCATAACGTCATCTTCTCATTGGTAGCGTTTCTACAATAAAGCGATATTGATTACTACTTTGATATCAATTCTCGTTATTTACTTACCCTTTAAAGTATTTTCTTTGTCATAGTTATTTACTTTCTTTTTTTACAAAATACCACATTTTCATCATGATGTATCAATGTTATTTTAGTGATATATTTTTTGCCTTTGTTTTTTATTATCCCCACCTTTCCGTTTTGAAATAAACGAACCGGCAGAATATTTTTATAACTTGTTTAATAAACGCGGTTCTTAGATTTTGGGACTGCTGTGAAAAATTCTAGAATTCACCACTGATTCTTCCATTCTTCATTCTTCATTCCATTCACCATTGGTGATCATCAATGTGAATTCTAGAATTGACATTGATGATCACCAATTATTGAGTATTAAAATCGAAGCATGTTGCCTTCATCAACATTAAAAATATAAAGGTTATAGAAATTATGCTTAAAGAAATATTTAAGTTCGCTTTACATCAAAATATTATTACTTTATAACGAACTGGCGACCCGCCCCGGCTTTACACGTGTGCAATGTAGTGACTAATGTGGTGTAATTTTGAAGCGATTAATAATATTACTCTCATTCACGCGCTGCTGCCGCCGTCCGTGCACGGCATCGGCATCGCGAATACTGATTTTGTGTTAATTTTAAAACTGTGATATCTTCTAAAATATTAATGATATCGATTTGCTGTTCATAACGAATTTTATCTATATTAAATGGCCAAGGATACCAACTTAGTTAATTAAATATAGATTAATGTACTATTGATCAGCATAAATTGGAAGTATAACCCACAAAAAAATTAATAAAAATGGTCACTTTAGGTTATCCATAGTATATCTCGTAAAGTTTAGTCAGCGTTAGCAATGAAAGTATCTAAGATTCTACTTTTTTACGAAACATTGACTTTTTTATATTTTCTGTAATTATAACCTGCATGTATTATACCTATAAACCTGTTGGAAGAAATTATTTGAATAATAGTGAATAAAATCAAATCTGTTGCGTAGTTTAAAAGATCTAAGCATACCGAGGAACTGGCAGACGCGGGAAGCGACTTTGTTTTGTATTATATAGAGATATAAAAAGTTTGAAACACTTTCTATTATTCAGTAAAAAGATAACAAATATTAGCCTAATCTCATTGAAATAAGTATGTAATGATAGTGTCACTTCCTGGTTCGATTTGTTAGGGACGCTGCCTGGCCATCAGATGTGAGAAGTTTTATTAAAAATCTAATTGTTTTACATTTTTTATAATATTTTATTCCTTTTTATACCCATATTGTAAATAATGACCTGTTTAGACAAATAAAATATATACCTAATTTTAGCGTTATAAGTATATTGATGATAATCGTGACTGCTGTATTTACATGGTTTAAAATTTTATTTAAAAAGGGGAATTAAATATATTTTAACATATATATAACTACGGTATGACTTTAGATTAGATACCTCAATATGTCTACTCGGAATGTTTAGATAACGGCAGGTATTTTCCCTTAACTGGCTATGCCTAACTAGTTATAATTAGTTATAAATACACACCTAGTTTTGTTGAGTTCATAATTACGAATTTAAATATTATAATTAAAGCACCGTAGATAATTTAAAATTATCTAAATAGTTTTGAGTCTACATTTGACATGCAGAAGCGCACTCGCGTGTGTATTTCTAATGCGAAAACTTCCATAAAACTCAACAGAACGTAATGAAATTTGAATAAGACCTTCCTTAAACTTCAATCACGTTTAATTTTGTTAAGAACTAAAATATTTCTTGTCATGACGAAGTTATTGGTAAAGAGAGCCAACTTTTATTAATTCAGAAGTAAATCATAATGGATATATGTTCGTATAGTAGTGAAAAAATAGACTAAAAATATCAAAAGAATATGAAGATTGTAATCACAAATTTTGACATATTGAGCCGTAAGCGGAACTCAAAAGTATAGTCGTATTTCTTGAGGTCAAATTTGTAACTGAAAAACTTGCCTGAATTTTGAAGGCTTCCTAATTAATTAAAGAATTGGAAGGAATTTATTATATGAGAAATTAAGAAATATATGTGATATTTCTGATAAGAGATATATAATATTTTTATGATGAGAGAAAACGGTGAAAATTTGGGTTCATGCTAGGAAATTCACTGAAATTGGAATTACCTCTATATTTTGATAACAGATACGGAAACTAAAAAGTTAGTATATGTTAGCAATTAAAAGTGTTTAAAAAGAAATCACAGGTAGCGATATATAAATGTCGAAGTTTTTATTGTGTGTCTATATATATTGTGTATCTATATATAATTAAGTGACCATTTTACCTTTCTTTCCCCGACGTATATTTCGTGTGACAAATACAATACAAAGAGCCACTTAAATATTTTAATTTTTGTCCGTAGATTTTACTCTACTTCCACAATGTCCATAAACTTTCTTATTATAGATTTTTTGGGATCATTATAACACGGTATATATTCAATTTGTTCGTGCTTTTATTAGTAATGTATCTAAGCGAAAATTTTTGTATAAATATCACATGACTTCCCTATGCGAGGTTGATCTAAAAGTAAAAATAAACGGCTATATTCAACACGTCAAATTAAAAAAAATAAGGTAATTTCATCTCTTTATACTCACATTACCTGAGCATATAGGATTAATATAAATAATATGTAACGGATGCGTAACCATCATATAGCGTATATGAGCTGTGGCGGTCATTGTACGAAAAGAGAGAAAAATTAAATGAGGAAAATAATCAAGACTTGGTGAACAAACGCGGTTTTGATATTTCACGTTTCATATCTATATTCGAAATTATAAATTAAAACCGCGCAGGAAGTGGGTTAAAGACAAGTATTATGAAGAGCACATATCTACGTCACTCTGTAAGAAATGTTAAAAAATTTCAAGATATTGTGAACTTAGATTGGAAAATTTATATCTTAGCCTTAGACATCTACTGGCAGCCACACACCCTTCATTTGGTGGTATTTAAAATCCCTTGCCAGAAAAACGCACACGAAAATGTCTCCGCAGATTAGGTGCTGAAAATATTAACGGAAGACCAAAAGAAAATAAGATTCTATTTTTCAGTCTTGCTGAAAATCTCTTTAGCCAAACATGGAAACAATTTGGCTTGATTCGTTAGTGGGTAAAATTATGCGTCATTAGTTTAATACTAACAAAACGACCTTTTTTTTGACTAAAATACCTTTTTCGTCGCTGATCAAAATAATTAAAGTTACAAGCATTAAAGTTACAAGCATAAAAATAATTAAAGTTATAAGGAAAGATTATGACATCCTTTCTTTCAAATACAGAAAACATAATTATGGAAAATATTTAAAAACTAGCTGACCTGTGCGAAGTCTTCGCAGTATATCGCCATCTAGCGTGTTCCAAGTATACAATTTGGCTAAGATATTTGATGTGTCGCCCACAGATGGCGCTCATGCCAATTGTTATAAAAATTAATTTTTTTATTAACAAAAAGATTTTTTTCGAATTTTTTTATATTTTTTGCCCAAAGTAGAAAACATAAGCTTTAAGTGGGTATTTTTTTTATTTTTTTTGGTGCAGTAGTTAAAGAGATGGAGCCGCTTGACCAAAAAACACCTTTTAGAAATAATATATTTAGATTACCAATACTAACTGATACAAAAAGGAACAAATAAGAAGATTGGGGTAAGAAATTAAGAAAAAGACGGGGAAAATTGCGAGTGGGAATTGTCTTTCACCAATATAATGCTCCCGTCCACGAGATCAGAAAAACATGACGAAATCGGAAGGGTTCTTTACTCAGGACCTTTAGACATTTTTGAATCATAACAAAGTATATTTCACGTTAAAGGAATACAGCCAATATCAGCACAATAAATTGAAATCATGAAAATTTCAACATCTACCCAACGAGAATTTTCTTTTAAAAGCGATTGGTAAAAATATTTTAAATTAGTATAAAAGTATTCACAAAAACGTTTATTAAAAATTATTTAAATAAGAATTATTGAATATTTTCTATAGTTTAAAAAAACTAAATGATTTACTTAGAAGCAATGTTGTAATTAAAAAGAAATTAATGTCCGGATTTATTTATGGATGAAATAAAGTATAAAAATTGCAAATGGCAAAGTGCAATTTCTTTTGAAAATAAAATGTTATTAAGATAGTCATCGTAATGATAGTAAACATAAAGCAACATGAAAACAAAAATACATTAAAACAGGGTTTCAACTTTTTAAAATTGACGAGGAAAATAGGAAATGAGAAATTGTATTTCTTCATGAAAGTGTGAAATAAAAAATAACACTTTCCATTTGGTGAGGTGTATACGTTTATTTTGATAATAAAATATAAACAAGTGTTAGTTAAGCCTGGCTTATGTAGAAATTATTTATTTTTATATAAAAAGACAAATATATCCATAATATATATAATCTAATCACACGTTAGAAATATCAAACTAACAGCCAAGTCTTGTGCAATTTTGGTTTTATTTGCTAATTGGTTTACTGTGATTTGCATTAAAAGTTATAAAGGCTGCACTCATTAGTTTAATTGTATCTATAGGATATTTACGGACTATTCTCACTCTGGACTTCTCTTACATTTATTTGTTTTCCCATTTTATAAAAATTTTCATTTGCAATTCTTATACCATATCTCATCTAAACTTTTTAGCCACCGGTGGTGAATTTTTCAGTCTGGGTTTTAAGGATTTTCAAAATTTGCAATAATTTATTATAAAGTTTAAATATTCGGGAACTGCATTGTGGCGCCGTCTACGATACAATACAAAGACGCCTCAAGTAATATATACCAGGAAATGAACGAATCTACCTCTCAGTCTTGAACTTCTTAAGATGCATGGCTTCTGGCATCCTTTTGAATTAGACTTAAAACTAATTAGAAAATAACTAGAATAATCCCAATGGGTTATTCTTCTCTCGGTTGAAGAGCTCAATTACAATTACATCACAGTAGAAATAAATTTGCATAAATTATGTTAATATCTAACATACTTTTTTTGGTGAACTATCACATCAGTGTCAGCACAGAGTTGATATTTATCTATAATTATTGACACTAAAACGGAAATTCGATTAGCTGATGCAGTGTGTTATTTGTGATGAGAAGTGAGTTATGCATGTTAATAATGTACACAAACGCCAATGGCATGGTACAGGAAAAACAGTTTCAGTATCGAAACGAGGATGAATTGAATGCCTGAAATACAATGCAGTTTCCGGTGGAAAGCAAGAAAATTATCGGATCTAATATTAAAATTTGACGGGGCTATGTTACCATTTTAATTCAATTTATTTATTGGAGATTGCTCTATTATATCATTACTAGTTCAGAATTCTGTAAAATTATTTACCGAATAAATGGAAGGATTTCAAAAGACCTTTTCAATTTTCTTGAATCTGAGTCATTAGACTTTTGTTCTAAAGGTATATTGTTAATAACAGCCCGATAGCGATAAGTCATACATAATGCCGGTGCATATAGCCTAATTTATTTTTGGTGTTTATATAGAAATGTTTTCTAATTTACATAATATCGCAGTTAAAAACTTATTAAACAGGTTAGCGTAAAGAATAGTATCTGTACATAAAGATTTCTTAAAGAACTGATTATTTGCAGTAGTAATAAAATATAAAAGTTTAACACATTTCAAAAGTTATGACCTACGTTATTACATAGTTATAATCACTTTTCATCGCCTGGCGGTAATTTTTGCTAACATTGTGTTAGCAAGAACTCAGGACATAACTATTCAATCTCTTATTAGGGTTCAATAACTCAAAAGTAATAACGAATCCTTACTAGATCACTCGAATGCCCGCCTAACCCCTTCGTTGCAGTAGTTTTTCTCCGATATGGAAATTTGTGGTGGATGAAAAATAACAACACTTTTAAATTCTGCGTACAAATACCTGAGGTGGTACGGATCGAATGACTAGTTACAAGAGTTTCGAAAATACTCTATTTCCATAATTTTATTTAGTATATATTTAGATATGTATTGGGAATATGTGAAAAAACATTTTTCATCCTTATTGCTGAAATTACTCTTCCTGAAATTGTGAAAAAACTGAGTTTTTTTGAAGATATGAACAATGATTGTGGGAAAATTGTCAACATAGTTTTAGAAGTCATCATTTTTTAGATATTCACGATAATATATACGTGCCTACTACTTATTTATAAAAGGTATTATTAAATATTACTTACGCTAGAAAATTTATATTAATGGTAACTTATGAAAAAAATGTAATTTAACTTCAAACCAAGTAAGAAATTCCAATGCGCCAGGTAGACTCGCACTTTTGAGTTTTATCCTATTGAAACCCTTCCATTTATATCGTAGGAAGATATGGTTAATTTTATATTAGAATATTATAACTTGAATTTGTTGTGACTCTTTTTTTCGTAACATATTTTGTACATAAAAACGTTTAAATGCCGTAAATTTTAACGCGTCATATTCTGCAAATACTTTCACACAAATAACATCTGCTGAAATAGTTGAACTTTGCTTCCTGTTTAATTTATTATATATACATATTATGCTTACAAATTAATTCCAATTATATTTTTGGTCTTTTTCACAAAATATTTGGACACATATAGATAATTCTTTCTAAAGTATTTTTTCATTATGAAGAAAAACATCCAGTCACCGTTAAACTAACTCGAGTCAATTAATTACATCTAGATAGTTCAAGCCGCCACCAACAATACGGAAATTCAAATAAAGCCACACGCTAAAACTAAGGCTTTGTATTCTTTAATTGTTCAACTCAAAGCTCGGAGAACAAAAGGAACGTGCCACAACCGTGACTGTGCATTTGAGGCACGGTGTCGACGAAGAAATTGAATGTGTTCCTGGATTTATAAGTTCGCTATAAATAGGATGCTTCTGAAATTATTTTGGTTGAATATGTTAATAAGGCTTATTTTTGTTATTAACTGTTTTTGAAGGTAATTTCTGATATTATATTTAAAATAAAGTTTTCGAGAATCAATATTGGATTGCGTGACTTAAAAATCATGTTCCCAATTTTGACGCACACTGCTCATTTCCCATAAATTACGATATGGTAGTAACTCCTAGAGGGCGCATGTCACTCCTAGAGGGACATGCGCACATCATTCACGCATCATGTTGTGAACTAATAAAATAAATATTCTGTGCAAGTGATGATTTTTAATAATAGTTTCATCTGTATAAAATATTTCAAGTTTGCTTTTCTACACGCTATGGGAGAAATCTCAGAAAGAAGGGTTGAAAAAAAGTCATTTTCATGTCCAACTGCACGTAATCGTTAAGAGTTAAATATTTTTTTATGATTAAGTCGCTAGAACTCAAGATACTTAATTTGTTTGAGGTTCCACTGACATGCAAATTCAAATACACGGTCTATTTTATTGCTATGCATTGCATATATCTAACTGTACGAATTAGGTGCACTAATGCATCCATCCTTGTTATAAATATAGCCCAACTCAATAATTTTTCCGTAATTTCCTATAAAAATATAACTTAAATCGTTTAAAACTATTTACATTTTATCCTGCATTGAAATAATAGCTTTTGGCAATGTCTGATACGATTACGGGAATAAAGTCCACGTCCGAGTCGCCTAAGCAAACACGGTCGATAGATTTATGGAGCGCACTTGAGCTTACCAAATTTGCAGTGAAATCTCGGATTCTATGGATTGTACTTACACATTATTTAAAAAGGTTTTTAAGTATTTTTTGGTATATACTTCTGCATTTAGGAAACTCGAAAAGAGAAAAAGTTGATTTATAAAAAATATATTAACACATACCTACATACATTCAAGTTGTTGTTAAAATAATATAGCAAGCCAAGTTATTAGGATCCTGAGTACAGATTAAGGTAATTAAATTTAAACATTTTTTTTGGTAATTTATCCCATTGATTCCAACAATATAGGTAAATCGTGTTTTGCGTAATTTCATCCTAATTATATATTACGTAATGTATCTCACACCTTATTTGACTTATAAAAGTATTATTTCATAGAAATAAAAATCACATATACTGGCTTTATATGAAATTATTTTTATGATAATGAAATTTTTATTATAATTATGATAAAAAAAATAAAGAAAAGCAAAAAAATGTTGCCTTATGGAAAAATCAATTACTTATCCATAATAAATGCCCAAAATGTTACAGATTGTTATATTACTAAATTCTTGAGAGATCATTTCTTGCTATGCCGATTAACGAACAGTCTGTATATAGAAATGAAAAATTCGGGATATCGATGTATTTTAATTTCCAAAAGATTTGTTGGCAGAAATTCTCCAAATTTTCGGAAGAAATATGATGAAAATATTTCAAAGTATGGGCTCTCTTACCATTTAATCGTCTGGTAGAAAAAATAATAATAATTATAGTGCCTTTTTATAAAAATAAAGGCTCGTTGTCCTAATCGTGAGGTAAATATTTTTATATTTAATCTATTTATTAATTAAATCTAAAAATTCAATGCGCGAATGTAAATAAAATTTAATTGTTTGTAGAATATAATGATTATAGGGAAAATTGCAATCTTCCCAAGAGGTTTACATTTCTCGAAGAGCAGTGGTGTCGTTAAGCCTGAAGTGAATCCTGAAGATTATTTTCATCTTTGCTGTTATACCAAAAGTATATTTTACCTAAGGAGGTAAGATTTATTCCGTTATAACCAAATATATGATGGCAGAAATTAATTAAAAGCTTGCAGTATAAGTGCTGGATAGTTCAATACTCATTTTAGTGTAAGAACAATTGTATAATATAATCCTTCAAAAAAAAATCCTTTAAACAACACTGATAGACTGTAGTTACGTTTTTTACCAACTAGGATTTATTATTACATGTATAAAATTCTTATATGATCCAATTATCTGCAATTCTTAATTCATACTTTATCGATAAAACCAACATAATGAAATTGGTATATGTTTACTAGCGATCGAAACAAAGTACTGCTTACTAAATCAGTAACCGTGATCACTTTAACCATTAAAGAAATTGCGAATATTTTCTGTCCCTCTTTACGCATTCAAATCCGTTGTTACAGGATTGAATATGAGGAAGAAGTGGGAAAATAACTTTCTCAGGGGAAACTGGAGACTAAAACTTGTTAGAGATCAGTGTCATAGATGATTATGGTATTTTTAGTTTTAAGTTATTGTAAATTATTATTGAAAAGGATCACACAAGAGTATTTATTTTTGATTTTCAATTTTGAAGGCTTTTCTTCAAAGGGGTTCATTAGCTTCTTAAAAATTAGCTTTAAAAGATTTAAAAATGAAATAGAATTAAATTGCAATTGGCATTTGGAAATAACTGCGTATATTTATATAAAATGCAATTGATAGTTGAAAATAATTGCGTATATTTATTAGAAAAGAAAAAGTTCATCCAGTAAGAGAATTTAAAAACTATAAACGTATGAAACTTGGCATAATAGTTTTATCGGGGAGGTAATAAACAATTCTAAACTAGCCAGTTATTTCATGAATAGTATAATTTGAATTAAACTTTCTTTTATAATTTTAATCTCGAAATTTACATACAAAATAAGACTTAATGACCATCTGTCGTAATTGATATTACATATTATTTTGATACAATTGTTAGTACAATGCAATAGGACCAAATTTAAAATTAATATTGTTTTTAACCTCGAAAATTTAAACAACACATTTCATTAAATATGTATATTAAGCTCGTTAATTACATTTATATCACGTATTGTGGTCAATGTTACGAAACGCATAGCACGTAATGTAAGGGAAAATTAAATGTGCATAGAGGAATATAATATTTCCTTGGGGCGTTAGATAAATCTCTCCCAGAAAATGTAGTCTCAACTGCAGTATTACTCGCTTGTTTTTAGGATAAACTAGAATAACGAGAACAGATTATATTTTAAATAAAGCTAACATCGAAATATATTGATATGAATAATTAACTCTCAGGCAAAATAAAAAAATCTAAAATTTCAATACGAATATAACTAAAACGAAAATAACATTTTATCAATTATCACAAGCTTTATTTTTGTGTAAAAAAGCTAATGTAGAAAGAGATATTTCAATAATGTATAATATGTCAATGAAGTTTCCAAAGTTAACGATTTAGTAAAATAAATGATATTTATTACTTCTTTCTAGATATTTTTGATTAAATATACTGAAACATTAAAGTCAAAATGACATAAATCAAATCCGTCAATACGCCGACGGCTGTTGTTGAAGCGAAAAACTTTTGTATCAATCAGTTTTAAAATTTACGATTTTTATTGGCAAACATTCGAAAATAAAACCATTTTCATTTTAGATTCCCATATTTAAATACATATGTGTGTGTGTGTGTGTGTGTGTGTACAGAATGTATCATCACTAAGTAATGCTACTTCATGGGTAGACTGCAATACACCTATTTTTTTAAATATGTCACTTTTCATTTAAAAAAAGTTATTACCATGGCAATGCATTAACACAAACCTTTTATTTCGTCAAACTTATGAAAGTTGGCAATATGGCATAAATACACTTTGCTATGACAAAGCGTGTAAAATAGCACAAACCAAAAATATATTTAAACTAAGTCAAATAAAATCTATCTAGCTTTAAATAAATAGCTATTGCTGGTTTGAAAGACCAAAAATTATGTTTTGGCCCTAGTTATTGACTAAATGGAAAATCTTCAAATCACAAAATAATAATGAGATTCTTAACTACACATAATATGTCTGAATATCAATAATTATCTTTTTTTCAAATATTATAACCACTATCTATGTTAAAAATTATAACCACCATCTATGTCAATTTATATCTACTAACCTGGGAACTTCCGACATCTGATAGGACTTGTGAACTCCAAAGACTCCTTCAAGCGAGGAACAGGAATCTCCGACCGTTGGTGAATCTTAATTTCCCTAGATGGAGCATCTTGGAATGCCCCCGGTATGGACCCGCTCTATGAATGTTTACCAGCTTATTCGAATAGATTCCTTTCTGTTTCAACTCGATTTAACCAATTTAGATTTATTCCGAAGTTCGTAATTATTACTATTTTATCCTCGTAATCTTTATCAAAAATACTTTCACAAAATTCGTAGTTCTTTCCAGTCGAGAAATTTCGTAGAAAACTGTCTCGAGAACTCACGGAAGACTATACTGACAGGCTTAGTGTACGCTAAAGACTCCTTTAAATGAGGCTCGGGAAACTGTTACTCCTGGTGAATCCTTATTTTCCCAGATGGAATATTATAGCACGATATTGATTGTTATCCAAAGATCGAGAGATCTTGCAGAAAACCGTCTTGAGGCCTTACAAAAAAGCAACTGGACTAAAATTAATACGAATAAATATAATGTTTGTAAAACCATCCAAATATCTCTTGCTGTACGCATTTGTAAACTATTAAAAAGGAAACGATTATTTATGACGACAGAATAATAACAAAGTTAACATTTTCATATTTCCAAATCTAAAGAGAATATAATTCTATCTCTTCGAGAAAAGACACAATACACACCGATTTATATATTAAAGGTATGATTGTAACATTAATAATATGTGCCACATTTTTTTTTAATATAAATTAATTAATTTACACACCATCTCTTGTCATGGATAGAAATTGTTTTGTACTTAGATAAATAGTAAATATAATAGAGTTAATATATGGGGGTAAATCGATATTTATTTTAAAATAAATCATTTTTCTTTTTTAAGTAATAAATGAATATATATATATATATATATATATATATATATATATATATATATATATATATATATATATATATATATATATGTTTTATTGTTCTTTGATATACATTGAACTTTGTCTTAATATAGATCTGCAAGACTTAAAGTTCATAAAAATTCAACTTATTTTGATAGCCGCAAAGTTAGTCATATTGCTGCTTTCAATATTTAAGTTTGTATGTATTGAACGGTCATATTATTTTATGAGTTAATTTATAACAAAATTACATATGCAAAATTAAGCCATGAATGTTGGAAGTGTGAAGTACTCTGAAGAGGTAAGTAAAGAAGCTTAAGGTTTCACCGTCTCAACATAAGTAATTACGCAAATATTCACCACAATATTAAGAGACTTCCAAAGAAACTTCAAAGTATATAATGTTAAATAATTTTAATATATAACCACCCTTCTAAGCGACGATGGCTAATTTGACTTTTCTAATTATCCTTTTCATTTCCATAGTTTTAAAAAGTAGTTTATAAACAAGAGAAGGATAATACAAATCAACTTCAGGAACAATTTCATTTTAAGTTCAAAGTTTGAATGAAACTACGTGATGGAGTATTATTTCTACTTTCTTTAAGTTCTTTACCAAGATCTAGGTTTCGTTGTATTACAACATCTCAGGTGGGCTATTAGCATCTTTGCTTGGTAAAGAATTTAAAGAAAGTAGAAATAATACTTCATCACATAGTTTCATTAAAACTCTGAATGAACTTAAAGGAAGCAGAAATAATACTACTTTCATTTAATTATGAATAACTAGTAATAAGATATTTAGATAAATTATTATTTGCCTCTTAGTAATGCTATTAGTCTAATTTTAATTACGATTTCAAAATAAATTTACACGGCTCATTTGTAACTTAATATGATCACACTCCCAAATGTCTATTTAAACCAATAAAAATTTAAAAATATTTTTGAAGAGATAGTCATTATTTTTAGATTGGAAATTGTGATTTATGTTATTGTATAATGTGTATCACTAGTTTTTTTTAAGTATTTGTAATAATTTCTGGAGCGCGTGAAATTACTGAATCAACAATCTTTGTGAAGTATGTATTTTTTAAAGTCACAATAAAAATAACTTAAAACTAAAAAAAATGTTTATGCATATTATATTAAATTTTATTGGGTAGTTACGTAGAAATAATTAGAAATTCTATTGGGTAGTTACGAAACGACACCTATGCAAAGGCACTTTCAATTAGCTTATTTGGTGCTTGGCAATAGTCATATAAGCCTAATATTCTTTTTTCATGTTTTTAATGTCTTTCGGTCTTATTTTTAAATAAAAAATTTGTTTAAATTAAGCACCGTTTTATTTGTATTTTATTACTCTTTACATTAAATTTTGTCTTATTATAGATTTGCACGACTTAAGTTCTTAAAAATTCAACTGATTTTGATAGCCGAAAAATTACTCTTATTGCTGCTTTCTATATTGTAGTTTGTGTGTATTGGACGGTCATGTTATTTTATGAGTTAGTTTATTACGAAATTAAATATTAAGCCATGATTATTGGAAATGTGAAGTATTCTGAAGAGGTAAGCAAAGAAGTTTCAGGTTTCACCGTCTCAACATAAGTAAATACGCAAATATTCACTGCAATATTAAGAGCCTATTATCAAATTTACCTATTATTATGGTTTCATACAAAATTTAAAATTTAATTATTTTATAAACTAGGCGACTAATTTAAAAAATGACATGATGAGTCATTGCAGAAGTGGTTGAAGTGGCGCTATTTAGGGACGATAGGTACTGTATTTATATTAATATCCTCCTTAAAAATATGAATAAGTTTCAATACTCTTTGGGTTTATTTGTAAATAAACAGATGAATTTTAAGTTATATTTTCTAGTATCAGATGCGAAGGTGTATTGGAATGACATCTTTATCCTCGGTGTGAATATGAATATGCAGAATGCCAGTGTGTACAAGTGTACAATGTGTTGTTGAAATAATTAGCTGCTCCGTAATAAATAACGCCAATCCATGAATATAATATTATCTGTGAGTAGTATGACCTTGGCTTGTCTGTTTTCATAAAAGTAGTCAAAAGGAATCCCCGTTTTTGGAAAAAAATCAGATACACAAATGCTAGAGGAAATATTCATATTATGATTAGTATGTTTGTTTAGTACGTTAGTTTACTTTTTGCTAGCCAATATATATAAATTGAATTCCCAATAGCATAGCATACACAATATTTTTGTCCAACCGGTGTACAAGAAACGAATGTTAGTACTTCATTATCTCAATATTTATATATGTGTTACGCATAGTATATATACTTTTTTATTTTATGTTGTCAACTAGACAGATAATTGGTACTATTAAACAAGTTATGAGTCTGTTCTTATGTGATTGGCCAAATATTCTAAAATTAATACATATTTGTAAAATGTCTTAAAGTTGAAAATTATTTTCTAATATAGCTCAACTAATGTACGTTTAATTTCGAATTGTGGTAATAGCTGCTTGTCAAACTTGATTAAATTAATTCGGAGAGGTTTACGGTAGAGCTGCCTCATAAAATATGCTCAACCACATTTGTAAAAATATTATCGTGCTCATAAACTTCCCCCTAAAAACTCTACACGCACTTTTTGATCGAAATTAGGTTAACGCACACTTTAAAGGAATTTTTTCGATAAATCTTACGGCAACTTACTTCTTCAAAGCTCTGTAAAGGTCCAATTAGATACAGTTTTTCGGCTTTAGAGAGATTGTAAATGCGTAGGAAAATAACCCTACTTAACAAAAAATTAACAAATCTTTAAGTGGGTTGATTCTTTACCTAACTCAGGTTGCTACGTTTTTCCATTTATTTCCAAGAAGTTTCTTTGGAAGGCTCTTAAATTGCCATGAAATAATATGACCGTCCAATACATACAAACTTAAATACTGAAAGCAGCAATAAGAATATTTTTGCGGCTATCAAAATAAGTTGAATTTTTATGAAGTTTAAGTCGTCGTGCGTCGTGCTATAGTAAGACAAAGTTCAATGAAAAGAGTAATAAAATACAAATAAAGTCGTGCGTTATTTGAACAAATTTATTATTTAAAAATAAGAAGAAAAAACATTAAAAACATGAAATAAGAATATTAAGCACAATCAAATGAAACTACATGATGTAGTATTATTTCTACTTTCTTTAATTTCTTTAACCACGACCTAGGTTTCGTTGTATTACAACATCTTCAGGTGCGATATTAGCAAAGATTCTTTGCTAATATCGCACCTGAAGATGTTGTAATACAATGAAACCTAGATCGTGGTTAAAGAAATTAAAGAAAGTAGAAATAATACTACATCACGTAGTTTCATTTAATTGTGAATAATGAATTTCTACAAAATTAACGCCAAATATATTCAAGAATATTAGGTTTATATGAGAATTGCCAAGCACCAAATAACCTAATTGAAAGTGCCTTTGCATATTTGTTGTTTCCTAACTACCCAATAAAATTTCTAATTATTCCAATTATGCATGAAAAAATGTTTTAGTGGCTTTATATGACTTTAAAAATGATATACTTCACAAAGATTGATATGCGTATCTTACAGACACTTAGGTAAAACTTACAATAAATCTAAACAGATCCTATTATTTCTCTCTTAACTAAAATATCATAGAATTTTAATAGATGACAGTCTATATAAATATATTTTAAATAGCGAGCCGTAATAAAACAAATAAGACTTGACATATAATTTTATTCACATGTGATTATTAGAAACTATATTGTTCTTTCTTAATGGCTGAAAAGTAATTACATTATAATATCTACTCGTATTTGTAGAGCAATTTAAGTAATATTATTAACATTTATATATTTTTGCTAAAGACGTAATTTATTTTCTTGCACGTAAATATATCTAACCTCTCGTTCTTTTAATAACATCGGTTTAAATTATTTAATCAGAAACGAAGGTATAAGTACATTCATTACTTAATAATTTATATAGGATTTTCTTCCAAGTTAAAATTATAAATTTTTGATATGAGTAAAATAAAATGAGAGTGAGGTTTAACGAAACGATGAAAATATATGCTTTCCCTGATTTCTCTGTATTTGGAATTATTTGAGCCTGTGACGATATAAATTCACGGAATATATTAAGGAAAGCTTTAATATATCGATACATTATCGGTGTCAAGATATCGATACATGATCACAAAATAGTAAGTTTTAAAAAGAACAAATTCATTCAGAGAAAGTAAATAAGCAAAACAATTTAACCGTGTGTCTTCTTAATACGAACTATATTTTGTTTCCCACCGAGGCGAATGCTGCAAATGGACTTGAGCTTACAAAGTACTCATCTAAAGCTCCTCTTATCGTTTTTGGCAGAAATAACAATAACAGGTTGTACGAAAAGATTTTCTTAAATAATTGTTGAGGCTCTATACTATGCTAACGCAGTTTACAAGTTCAGTCCTTTGTAACTCTATGGTGTTTAGTAAATTGTAAACATGAAACTAATTATATGTACTTAGGGAAAATATAATGGAACTCTCCTGCGTATGACACCTAATTTTTTTAAAAATATTCTTGCTTAATAACAGTAATAACAGAATGTTTCCGTGATTAATTTTCATTACCGGAATTAAATTTAAACATTTCGTTATATAACGAAGGTGGAATTTTAAAATACTTCGCCCGCCATCTTTGACAAGAACTGTCAATATGTGGTTTTTATAGATTTTTTAGAAAATTCCAACTATTCAGTGGTGTTTATTAGTCATAATTTATATACCATGTGTTTATTTTTAGAATTTTTAGTTCAAATTAATTAAATTGTAGATGAGGTATATGGAAGATACGGCTATTTTAATAATTTTTACGTACTACTCTACGTATGTAACTGAATTTATAATTTTTTCTGTCTTCCTTTTATACAGTCACAATCGCCTTTGAAAAAGTTATAGGTAGTACCGATTGTTATTTTGTTACTAACCAAATAGAATTGAAATAAAATAAAAAAAAACTTCAAGATAAACGAAATTTTCTGTTCACAATACCAAAAATAATAAATTCTCATTTAGTAATTTTAATGATATTAATAAAATTATGGTGTAAGAAATAATTGGAACGTACGTTAGCCAGCAATAGAATTAAATTATACAGCTTAATAAAAGACTAGGGAACACATACTATTTGCACTCCTTGACACAACTCAACTATAACTATATTATCATAGTTTGTTTCTCTGAGAAAAATTTTGTATACATTTTTTTTGGAATATTTGACCAATATAAAGTTTCTATGTAAAAAAGCAAAGGAAATAATATTGAATACCTCAAAGAATATTGCCATTGGCAAGTTTTTCTTGACCTAAGAAAATAATGATCACCCATGAATTATGCTCTGGTCTTCTTTCTGGTCTTTTTTTTATGAATTAAATAGGGCGCGAGATAAAGGGGTCTAATCTATTTGTAACAATTTTTGTTATTTGTTATATATAATCAGATATGAATTTATGACATAACCTACTTGGATAATAAAATGGCGAATATTTCGCTTAAAATGAATTTAGCTCTTCATACGGAAAAATTGTGGCCTTAAATATATTTGGGCTTATACTTGCTTGCATTAATATTAAAAACACATAATTGATGCTAAAAATTTAACATACATAACATTTTAAGTACATCTTTGACAATTTTTTGCATTAGACCATCATCTAATTAAATTGAAATAGTACGTTACGGCGGAGATAATAAAAGATTTTGTTGACGATTAATATAAATATTAAGTGCGTATATCAAGGCTTCATTCCTAAGATCTAGTATAAGTAGATTCCAAGCAATTTTGAAAGAAGTGTGTAACAGTTCGTCTAAAAAAAATAATAATAATTGGTAAAATTATTAAACCTACTAGCTTTTGAAATAAAAACTGCTTTAGGCTCACTTCCTCTAAAATTTTTCATGAGGAATAACTTCCGATTTTCGGTTTTTTGCGATGCCCTTCGGGTATACTCGGCTACAGGCCAAATATGAGCGAACGGGTTGATTTTTTCGTTTATACTCGGCACTAAGCCGTCAAGTTAGTAAATATATTTTTATTTAACGAAACAGTCTAACGAAAGTCTAAGTTTTAATCTAGATAATTGTGTGTTTTCTTTTTAATTCTGTTATACAGTTTCTTTGTAAACTCATTATTTATTAAAAGAATACATATAAAACTCTTTATCCAATCACCGCGGTATAGTCTGTATATAATGCCTACTTTTATAACAAAGACGTACATATTCTCTTTAAACAAATGTTCATAATTTATAGTGATATATTTTGTTTTTAATGGCAACATTAAAAAAAAAAGTAATAATTGAGCGTATTTGCATGCACATATAATATTTATTATTATATTATATGATGATAAAAATATAATAAATTGGATAAAAATATAATCAACTTAATGTGTAGGTGAATAAACCAAAACAATGCAGTTTTGGTTTATTCACGTGTCGTAATCGTTTTGTAAATAATTACTACAATATTCTTAAAATAAATTTTATAAAATGAAGGCCTATGTGTTAATGTATAAAAAAATATACACCTCTATTCGAGTTTATCGATCTTACTTTATATATTGAAACGAAAAGTTCACAATTAAAAAATCAATTTTAAACTAACCAAAACTAATGAAAGCCTTGATATGGCATCAAAGTAATAGTGTCGGTAACACTAATGGTACCGTTAATCGACCAAATTGCGGGCCATTTCAGTTTCTCGTTGCATGGGATGAGTCTAGGCCCACAGCGAAATCCTAGCACATAACGCATTAAGAAAACGAGAAAATAATTTTTGGTGGCTATAAGTATTGATTGACCTGCTCACTCCCCAATAACTGCAAACATATTGTTAGGAGTTCGTTGCCTGGCGTATTGTGCCTAGCTTGATCGTATAGAGGCTCTAACCTGACCAACTAGCTTATGCTCAAAACTTCACTCGCATTATTAGCAGATTTCCTATTGTGAATATCTTTTCCTGTCCTTTTTATAACAAGCCAATGTATTATGTGTTTGTGTTTATCTCAGTGGCTTAATCTTAGTATATACTGATGTATTTTCCTACATTTTTGCTTAGAATTTATGTAATATGTATAGGATTTAAATATATATTCATCATATGCAATGGGATTGGTCAAACATTTTACAGATTTCATTTAATTAGTTGTTTTATAAATCAAGACAAGAAAAAATAGAACATTCTTTGCGCTGTGAAATCACAGTGAAGTATTCTTTCTTTATTTCAAATCTCTTTATTTCTTCAAGTTTTAAGGGGTCCTCCAATTAATATATGTTTCCTTGGGAAGTTTTTTTCATATAGTTTTCTCATTACTAGAGAGAATTCAATTTGTTGTAGGCAAAGAACCTTGGAATCGAAATGTGTGGTTGGGAAACTGCTTTATATCAAGTGTAGAATTATTTATTTCTATAAAATCGCGGAGATGATTCATGCTATGCTCCTAGAAAGCAATATTTGAATTAAATTTTTTTCATATTTCACTTATTTTTTCTTTAACTATGACGCTGCAATATAATTCTCTTAAATGATTTGTTTTTATTTATATTATATTACTTAAAATTATTTCTTTTAAAAATTTTTAAACTAAATCAAATTACAATCAATATATATTGATTTATATTTTAAAATTTCCCAGAAGAGTTCCATGATAATTTACTTAAGTACTTGTAATCGTTTCATATTTGAAATTGAATTACAAAGAATTGAACTTGAATACTGAGTTCAGATAATACATAACCTCAACAATTGTTTAAGAAAATCTCTTCATAGAACCTGCTATTGTTATTTCTACTAAAAGCCATATGGGGAGTTCTAAATAAGTACTTTATGAGCTCATGTCCATTTGCGGCATTCGACTCGGTGGGAAACAAAACGTAGTTCGTATTAATAAGACACACAGTTAAATTTTTTTGCTTATTTACTTTCTCTGAATGAATTTATTGTTTCTTTGAAAACTTACTATTTTTTTGATTATGTATCGATGTCTTGACATTGATAATGTATCCATATATTAAAGCTTCCCTTAATGTAACAAGTGAATATATATGGTTACAAGCTCAAACGATTCTAAATACAGAGAGTTCAGGAAGGACATATTTTTTTCTTCTTTCGTTAAGCGCATTCTTACTCCCATTTTATTTTACTCCTACCAACAATTTATAATTTTAGCATGGAAGGAACACCTAAATAAATTCTAAAGTAATACATTTATTTAAACAAATGTTTGTCTTGGGTACGGAAATAATTTATACTGATGGTATTGAAAGAACGAGAGGTCAGATATATTTATGTTTAAGAAAATTAATTAAGTCTGTAGTAAAAATATTTAAATGTTAATAATATTATTTAAATGGCTCTATAGACACGAGTAGTTTAATGTAATTACTTATCAACCATTAAGGGAGAGCTGCATAGTTTCTAGTAATCACATGGGAATAGAATTATATCTCAAGTCTTATTTTTTTACTACGTCTCACTATTTAAAATATATTTATAAAGACTCTCATCTATTAAAATTTTACGGTATTTTAGATAAAAGAGAAATAACATTAGTACATGTTAAGATTTAATGTAAGTTTTATCTTAGTATCTATTTGGTATGCACATTAGTCTTTTTGAAGAATATAAGTCTTAAAGCCACAATAAAAATTTACTTGAAGCAACTAAACCTTTTTTTCATGCATATTGGGGATATTAAAAATGTTATTGGGCAGAGCTTCTTATATAATTTTTTTAATGTTTTTTATTTATTTTTTAAATAATAAATTAGTTTAATTTAAGAACCACTGTATTTGTCTTACTATGGATGTGCACGACTTAAAGTTAATAAAAATTCAACTTATTTTGATAGCCGCAAAATTATTCATATTGCTGCTTTCAATATTTTAGTTTGTTTGTTTATTTTATGAGTTAAATAATAACAAAATTACATATGCAAAATTAAGCCATGAAAATTGGATATGTGAAGTACTCTGAAGGGTTAAGTAAAGAAGCTTAAGGTTTCACCGTCTTAACATAAGTAATTACGCAAATATTCACCGCAATATTAAGAGCCTTCCAAAGAAAGTTCTTGGAATTAAATGGAAAAACGTAGCAAACTGAGTTAAGTAAAGAATCAATCCACTTAGCGATTTGTTGATTTTTTGTTAAGTAGGGTTATTTTTCCTACGCATTCACAATTTTCCTGAAGCCGAAAAACTGTGCCTAATCGGACCTTTAACGACCTTTGAAGAAGTAAGATTTATCGGAAAAATCCCTTTAAAGTGTACGATAACCTAATTTCAACCAATAAGTGCGTGAATAGTTTTGACGAGAAGTTTATGAGCTCGATTATATTTAAAAATGTCCTTGAGTATATTTTATGAGGTAACTCTACCGTGATCTTCTTCGAATTAATTTAATCAAGTTTGACAAGCAACTATTAACACCATTTGAAATAAAACGTACGTTAGTTGAGCTATATGAGAAAATGATTTTCAACTTTAATACATTTTATAAATGTTCCTTAATTTTAGATGAGGATGAGGAATATTTGGCCAATCATATGCGTACAGATTAATAACTTATCTAAAAGTATCAATTATCTGTCTAGTAGACAATATAAATTAAAAAAGTAGATATTACATGCGGAACACAAAAATATATATTAATATAATGAAGTACTAACATTCGTTTCTTGTACACCGGTTGGATAAAAATATTGGATATGCTAGGTATAAAATATATTGTATAAAATACTTCACGCAATAGGAACAACTAATGTATCAAAAATGAAATCATGTTCGAGAAACACACTTGGAATCAATTTGATATTATTTAAAAGAAGAAACAGAAATATTAACATTTAACTCATTCGCCGTAGCAGGTAATTATAGTAAAATAAATAAGTATCTCGCCACTCTTAAGAGCGGTCTCCAGTGTTGTGATTGATGCGGTCAGGAAATATTAAAACTTAACGTAAGACAAATCAGCAATAGAATTATTAGGTTATGAAAAAATGCCAAAGTGAGTATTAAATCTATTGATTGTGTTTTTGTTTCCGTTGCCTTGTATAAATAAATATTCTATTAAGAGTAATTTTAAATTTTTCGTTTTTGACGTTACTAGATTATGTTGAGAACCATTACGTTTTGATTAAAATAGCGAGCCCCTGAAATGGAAATGGCAAATGAAACGTCTTAATCGAAATCAGTTAAAAAAATTAAAACAACAATGAGAATATCCACGAATGAAGCAGGGACTGGAAAAGAGAGCTAAACAGTGTGAAATCAGTTCGTTTCAGCTTTGCATTGTGGAAAAACGACAGTAACCTAAAAATAAGTCTCTAAAGATATCCAAAATGTGTATTGATTTTATTTACAAGTAAGTCCTGAGGGAAATTGTTTTTATAATTTTTTCCAATATTAGCCCAAGTAAGCAGCACATAAAATCATGATCAATAATAATTTAACGTCGAAGAAATTAATAACGAATATGAATGTCCTTAAATTTTCTGAGTAGAAAAGTTTTAATAGATACTGAACGATATTTATAAGTTATCAATAGGACAAATAATTGTACACCTGTAAGTATAGATAAAAGAATAGATAATAACAAAATTAGAGGGAATAAACTATCAAAGACAAAAATGATGTGAAGTGATATGATCACAAGAATTTTGTAGAGGAGTAAAAAAATTGGATGCAGCTGGGCTTATCTAGGTGTAAAATATTACGATGACTTTTTTATGTTATTTTAATATTGTGACACGTATTCCAATTTTATATTGAATAAATTATCAGTTTTGGACCCAATCGAAAAGTTTATTTTTATTATTAGTGCTAGAATTCGTTTCTCACATAAATTTCTTTTCTCCTTTGTAACGCTGAGTTAATTTTCAAAAGTTCAGTTCATTAATAAAATTTTCTCATCAGGTAAGTAACAAAAACAAAACTCCTTACTAAAATCGGACATGACATAATTGCTTTGTGAACAAAGTAGCCGATTCGAAGAACTTATTGGTCGTTTATTGGACGTATGTGCTCTAAACAATATTTATTGTCATGAAAAGTTATTTTCCAGCAGCTCTAATGTCGTGTTCCAGGGCGGCAAGACCTCATGTGCAACAAACTCCCACTACTAATTTACTACTTGCTTTATGTAGATGTGTAATGTGTGTCTTTATGTAATGTGTATGCAGACACACAGCATCGATATGCATCTATTAACTTTGTTATCGTAGCTTTTGCTTGTGTTAATCAATATTTAAATTTGATAATTTTATTGGCAATTGTAGTAATGAATATTGTAGAAAAAAGGCATATGAATTAGTAAAGATGTGTTTTTTAACTTCAGTATACTCTTGAAAAAATCGTATTTAGTTATTATAAATCAATCAAATATACGTATTGGTGAAACGATGTCAATTACTTTAAATTATAATTTAGTTTTTAATGGTGAGCAACATTGGGTAGCATAATGGTGAAAGTTTTATAATTGCACTGTTTATTAAGTACGATGAGAAAAATATCCATAAATGCCTAAAACTAAATGTGTCAAAAATGTAATATTGAATGGGACAAATAAAAATTAGAAAGAGAATAATAAATTAAAGAGAATATGTAAAATTAATTCAAGGAATATTAAAAAGTTCATGTGGTTTAAAAAATTGATTTCATTTTTAAATTAACTGAAACGATGGGTATAATTTTATTAGATTAGATTTAACACAAAGCAGAAAAATGAAAAGAGAACAAACAAATACGAAGTCAATTTTTTGAGCATTTTTGTAAAGACTCTAAATTATATTACACTGTTAGACTCATTAATTTCATTACAAACTCTATTAATCTTGTATTTGACAAAACATTTCATTGAATGGCATAAAATGTAAATTTAATGTTGTGGAAGACATAACAATTTTAGGTCTTTAAGGTGAGGTATATCTATTTTACCTAAAATACGGTCAGGTATATCTAATTTAAGGTCAAGTATATCTATTTTACCTAAATAAGAATTTTTTAAATTTCTATACGAAATTCTATAGAAATTTAAAAAATTCTCACATTTTTAATTTTAACTATAGTTTTCCTTTAATAAAAATATTTTTATATTTCTCTTTTGTACATCTAACACAAGTCGAAGAATAAGTATTTTATATAAAGATCATGAAGTAGCTCAATAAAAAAATCCATAAATATGTTATTAGAGAAATTTATTTCGTAATAATGATGATAAGTGCTTCAAAATAGACCAATTATTGATTATTGACCAAAAGTTTCTGATAATTGAATTATATTCCACTATTCTGATAATTGAAAATAACATTTTATTTTCATCTTTTGCTACTTTCTACTAATAACATGTTTCCAAAGTAATTATTTACAACACAATCAGTTTATTTCATTGTAATGGAAGTTTCTGTTTAGAATTCACATACCACCTTAAAAAGCTTAGCCCGCAAAGTGTTTTCGTGGAATAGCCAAAACTATATATTTACATAACAAAAATGGATATTTCGTTTTCAATACTAGTGGATTAAGTCGTAAATTTTTTAATAACTGGCTTTTCTGTTACTATATTTTACCTAAAATATTTAGTAAGATCGTCAGTATACTCATTGGAATCGATTTTTTTTATTAGTTTGTATATCGTTATAAGATATTACAAGCGGCATTAAAAAAACTGTAGGTGTCGCTTTTTAAGAAAGACAAAAATAAATTATTTCAAACGATTATGTTAATTAATAAATTTCAAACTTTTAATTACGTCTGAGATCGTATTATGTGGTTATTATTTCTGGGTATTGACATAATAGGAATACCTAAATGAAACTTTTCCATCGTATCTCAACATCCAGATAAAGAGACGGGTGAAAAATAACGATTTTCTTACAAATTAAATCACTAACTATTTTACCTTCTCCTTTATCGAGTGTTTACTGTAAAGGCAAATGTTTTTTGGATTTATTGCAAATCTCCAGACAAGACTCCAGTCCTAATATCCGAGCATAATTGGCTCTCGTCTTACTTGGTACAGGGACATCGCTTCTCGATTACAGCGACATTTTGATGAAAGCACTCTCCGCGCTCATCGCTAATTGAACCTATATTTTTGGAAAAAATTATCTAGTGGGAATTGAGCAAATATACTTTAAATTAAAAATTTACAAGTATCGATAAAAACAACGAAATTAACATTTTGAAAAAAACCTTTAATATACATGATCAAGTCATCTCAAATTCACACGTATTGCGGACATTTAAAAAACTAATTTTTGGGAATAAAATATATTGATAGATTGAGAAAAAACATAAATGACAATTGTCACCATTAAAAATAATCTGAATTGGTTGATTATGTTTCTTAATCAGGTTGACTAATAAACCATACCTGCAGGTATTTTAATTCCACATCACACCTAGAAGTTAAGACATTTGACAGACATTGTTTCGACGTTCTTTGGATTTATAAATACGAGTAATTTGGGTAAAAAAAATTTAAAAAAATATAAAATGCTTAAACAGAGACAATTCAATATTTCAATTTCTCAAGCAAAATTTCCTAAGCTTAGTGAGGCAAAAATCAAAAAGGGCGTATTCGTAGCTCATTAAAATTTTTTTAAAGTTCATCTTTTACATCTATCTTTAACCGGATTGAAAATAAGCATGGAATGGTTTTAATGATGTCGCCCAAATTTTCCTTGGTAAGAATAAATCCACCATTATTCTCGGTAATAAAAAGTGATACCCGACTGCTACCATAAAATTAGATGCAATATGTCATGTTCAAAACGCACTTTGTTCGTTTCTTTGTTTTATTTTGTTATGATTCTTATGTACATAAAATACCGTGGGTATAGTTTTTAAGGAGTGAAAGAAATATATTAATTAAAAAAATATATGGTTTTTCTCCCTATAACACTATAGTTTTATTCTAAAAACTTTGTGTTGTACATGTCCATTATTTACGTAAATATCATGAGAATCGGTGAGAGAAAAGAATGTTTTTTTTTCTTACGAATTTTTAGGATAAGTAATTTTCGAGAAAAAACTTTCTTGGAAATTTTTTTCTTTTTTCGGCGTCTATAAATTTTTTAAAGTCTTAATTTTTTTGGACCAAAGATATTTTCATGATAGAAAAACGGTAATCTCGTTTAAAATACATTTCTGGTAAAGATATCGTTTTCGATGGAACGTCCAAGAGATGGTAGGATAATTTGAAAACAGAAGATTATGGGTTTAAGGATGCTACAATCTAGGAGATCCCGATTGATGACACTATTTTCAACACTATTGCACAGTAGATCGATATTTGATAACAACACAGATAGTGGATAAGCCCATCTCAACTCTACAAATGGTTTCAAACTGTACGGGCTTTTTACATTTTTAAGCTTTTTTAAATTGTATTGATGTATAAACATTCTTCATGAGGCAAGCGAAAAAAGCCATGAAATAAAATAATTATGTGTTAATGTTTTTTGCTTGCAATGAAAATGAATATTACTTAGATAGAGTGTTAACCGATTATTAAGATTGGATTAAGAATCAAAGTATTGTAAGAAAAGCATATGTGAGTCTAGAGACTCTTCCCTTTTAAACTTGTAACCAAGCTTGAAATTCAATAAAAGAATATTTTATTTATAAAGGGATGCCAAGGACCAATATAGTATGACCAATATGGTTTCAATTCGATGAAGATGCCAAGGACCAATATGGTTTCAATTAGATGAAGCAAAAATATATTGGCCTAAATATATAATTTGCACGAATCAATCAAGAACAAGAAACCAGCGCTAGTAAAAAGGAAGATAATAATAACTACGTCATGATAACGTCAGCATTACGTTATATTCAATACGCTCTTTGTACGTAGTACCATCTATTATAACATGTTTCTTTTCCTGCAATATATTTGGAAAGACGAAAAACAAACAAATACAGTAGGACAGACATTGCCTTGAGTTTTCCTCCTTTAAAAATGAATTTTTCTACAAAACTAGCATCCACAAATCATCATCGCTTCGTAAAGGGGACATTAGATGAAATGAAAATTATAATGGTCGGTAAATATGAATAAACGTTACTTCTATTGAATATATTTGGCGTTAATTTTGTAGAAATTCATTATTCACAATTAAATGAAACTACGTGATGCAGTATTATTTCTACTTTCTTTAAGTTCTTTACTACGACCTAGGTTTCGTTGTATTACAACATCTTCAGGCTATTAGCAAAGATTATTTCTATGTCAAAAACGTACAGGACTATTCAGTAGACATTAAAACTAGGGAAGATACAAGTAAATTTATTGCATCAACTACGTTTATTCATAATCGAGGACAAAAATTTTGCAATTAAATAAGAATCCACCACATTTTAAAAACACACACAATGTCAGATTAAGAAGTTATATTCGTACAGTACTCCCAGTCTAAACTAACGAACTTTGATAATTTTTCTTTTGTGGACAAAAGAGCTAGGAGTCGAAATTATATTTAAATAGTGTAAGTTTTTCGTTATCTAGGTAGCCTACGTGTAATAAAACCAAACCACGAATCCTAACTCAAGATAAAACCTTAAAATGACCTACCGTTATTTCAAGGGCATCCTGTTACCAACGAAATGAGTTTGAAGAGTATTGTTTCCAAATAATACAGACTTTGGTTAGGTAAGAAGGGTTTTGGTGGAACCATTTTATAGCGCTGTAAAAGTTATTGGTTATCATTGTATTGTGTAGAATATTTTGTCAGAAGGGACGCGATAAAATAGATATGAAACAAACGTTTGCGTTATTAATATTATTGTTTCTTAAAAGGTGTTGTCCTCTAAACTTATAACTTTTTTTCCAGGCAATATGTTTTAAAGTATATAATATTTCCAAAGTGTTTTTGTATTTGGTAAATTTACTGTGGAACTTTTTAATTACTTTGTGTTTTTGAGCATATAATTTATATTTATTTAAAATCAGAAGATATGAATTATGATATAATAAGAGGGCTAAAATGGTTAGCTCAGAAACGAAAAAGTTCATAATAACATAATTGCAGAATAAATGTATTATGTTTCGAAACCATCGCAATATAGTTAGCATATTAAATTGATACAAGTTCATACAGAACAAAATACACGAAAAAAAGTCATAAAGCATAACTAAAATAATTGGAAACTATTTGGGTTGGTTTCAAGAATGGAGAGTACTCAAAGGAATATAAATACCAATAATACCATCTACAAAGTTGTGTGGATGGATACGGTGGTATTGGAAAACTAAACACGAGATATTTCTTGGAGAACTTTACAGAAAATTATGATGTTATGTTATTTTTCCGACCAGTTAAAAGTGTCTTTAAATTATTATCAAGTTTATTCAATATTTTTAAAACAATGTATACTTTAAGTCAATTAATTTCCGTTACGTTATTTTGCAGAAATAATAGATGATTTTTGAATAAAAAAAATTTGCAAAGTTTTCTTACAGATCCTAGATACCGTGAAATAGAATTTGTTTCTTGAAGCACCTGAATATGCTTTTTTATGGCGATATCATTTGCATACAGGCGTATATTTTTTTCTTTGCATTACACAGATTAGAAAAATAATAGCGAACATTTAAATTTCAAACCTAATAGCAAGTTTTAGACCACGTAATGATATGTAGTTAATATCACAAAAACTTCCTGCTAAAATTTTTTGGTCAATAAAACTATGGGAAACATGGAGGTTTGTTCAATACGTAATTACATGAAAATTCGATAATTTTCCTTAATATTTCTATTGCATTTCCTAACATAACAATTTAATGCTATTTATTCGAGTAGCTAACTGTTTATGATCTGTCCCGTAACCTTTACAAAATAAATTCTGGTATGTCTTCCTTTAGAACATGCATACTACACTTGTGTGTACTTTCGAGAAATGAAAATCCTAAGTAAAGCTGTAGAATTAGCGAGAATGGGACAAAGCTCAAGATGCAGGACTATTGGATTATCTGACATCAATGAAACGAATATTCATGTACCTGATCTCAAGAGAAGTAGAAATAAAGCTTATAAGCATTTACATAAAGCTTTAGTGGAGACGCTGATATTATTATCCTTAGAGTTTTTAGCAAAATATTTATATAAGGTATATAAAATTGTGATTTTGTTAAATTGCTTTTCTCAATTCGATATAAGGTATTTCTGTATGTCAGCAAATTTTGATCTCTCATTGTACTAATTCCAGAAAAAAAGAATATTTTAATTACCTAGGGTTAAAGAAATGTTCGTAGCAAGGTAAATTTTTTTTTCTCTTATCTAGTGTCCGAGCATAATAGTATTTACTACATGTCAATGATATATTATAGGCTTGAATCTGTTTAATACTCGGAAGAATTATAGGTCAGCATTGCAGACACCGATGATTGCTTTGCATAATTGTGTATATTAAGCTTTTTTTTTAAATCACCAACTTTCGCATAATATATACTTATGGTTAACTATGTACAAAACCAAATTACCTAAAATTTCCCGCAGATAATCATAATCACAAATGGCATCTCTGAAAACACAAAAATGGCATCATTTCGTTTTTTTTTATTTTTCCAAGATGTCAAGTAAACCGACTATTTATTAGTACATATATATATATATATATATATATATATATATGTATATATATATATATATATATATATATATATATATATATATATATATATATATAGAGGTAATAACAAACCAGATAGTAATACTATTTAATTATGTGGGAATAAGTGCAATAAAAAATCATTAAAGGGTATTTAATATTCAGTTTCACAGCTCAAATTCACAGCGAATTTGTTAAAAGTACTGAATGAAGACTGCATTTAATAAAAATTTTAGACTATAGGAAAAAAGAAAATATTTTACTTTGCTGATGGTTATTTAATTACTGTTAACCTTATTAATATTGTAAAAATTAGATTGAGTATTATCATAACTACTTTTGTGAAGACTGCCATAATCACAAAGATAGATATGTGGTTCTTAACTTTCAACTAAAAGATGTGGTTCTAAACTTATATAATCCACGAACTTTATAGATTTCCAAGATATTTTGCTAAGAAGAACAGGTTCAATGTATATAAGAAAAGACCCATAAAGAAATCGGTTCTAACCTTTAAAAAGTAAAGTACTACTGCTTAAGTTGCTTTATTGATGATTCCAAATAAGGGCACAGAACAATCTAAATGTGTACCAGTAGATAAATATAAATATAGCAACCTGGCATGGATTTAGTGAGGTGACCCAATTCTGGTGAGTTGCGTTAGATCAAAACGTTTTACAATTTCTTTTAAGAAATAATTCTTTTTTATATAGACATAAGATTAGTGGTTAATTCTTATGGCGGCTTTCAAGTGTTTAAGCTAAAAATTGTACATGATACAATGAAAATATAAGGTCAATTTTGAAAACATTAATTTAAACTTACTTGCTTTTTCGAACGCAATTCCTCCATGTTAAAGGACTAAATAATATAATATAATCTACACTAATAGCTTGAATCAATAATAAATTTCTATTATAATACAAAGTTTAATATGAATTCTTTAATTTTTCTGTTGCTGAGATTCGAGAGAACTGAGAAATAAATGCTTCGTCGACCCCAAAACAAGTAATACGCGCACATGACAGTCCGCGGTCTGAAATAAGTGCTGTAACCATTTAAAAATTTTCCCGCTGCAATATTTAATTTCATTGGGTTAACAAGAATCATGAAATAACATATTTTATTCGAAATAGTTTACTCTAGGTTACGAAACACTAAAAATTTACATTACTTGGGATAATAACGTAAATGTTACTCAAGTTAATGGTTAATTATAATATTGAAAAACAGGTGAAAACAGAGGTGACAAAAAACTTGTCGCCAGCATTTACATTGGCGTGTGCTGCCGCCAGTACACCATTACCCTATCAATTACTCCCACAAAAATGTCAGGTCACTCATGTTAAGAGAATTTGTAAGCCATGTGTAAAAACAAATAAGTTGGGCTGCAAAGAATTTACGATAATATAAATTTCGTTGATAAATTTCTTAGGTTCTGAGATAAGATGCTGAATTTTTCGATGCGACGCGTACAATTTGGGTTTTGTTGACCGATTAAATAGTTTTTTTCTTGACATAATGCTTCTTGAGTTAAACTTTTAGACTGTAAAATTTTTCTCGTTGTAGAAATTTTTGGTACTCTTATATTTCAGTAGCACAGGCAGCATTGAGGCAAGTCATTGATATCTAATCTAATATTTGATCCGCCAATTTTTCCGAAGCATAATTTTATCGCTAAATATATTTTATTAATCGACAGTGTTTAATCCGAAGAAAAAAATCGTAAGATATCCTAAGAAATCCGTATACACTACATTTTAAAAATATTGATATTCTGCACTTGACTGGTTATGTCTTTAGTTTTCTATTTTTTATTTGTGATGCATACATTAATTACTGGGTTATTGCCGATATTATCTATTTTTAAAATTTTTCCGTTGAGGCATCTTAAAAAAAACTTATTAAATTTTTAAAAAATTGACTGTTGACACTAAAAAGAGTAAATTTGAATCATCTTAAAACTTAATTACCTCCATGTCGATGCTAGCTTATCTAGACAATTCCATTTGAAAATGCTCACATAAATACTAGAAAAAAATTAGGAATTCCGAGAACGTACTTTACACTTTACTTACTGCGATTTGAAACAGCATACTCAAACACATCGCCAAAAACCATTAATATTTTTAACTTTATTTCGCATTTCTAAAAAAAAAACAAGTAATTATATTGCAATATTAGCTTAATCGGAATAACTAACTGATCCATTTTATGAACTCACTGACCGATTGGAGCTAGGTCTTCATTGAAGGTACCGATGAGGGTTTTTAAAGAGTTTACATCAATATGGGCATATATTTGTAAGTCAACAAGATAAAGATGTCAATTACTATATATATTCCCAACAACCCATCAATTAATTCTGGAAAAAGAGTTGAAAAAGAACTGGGAAAGAATTTCGTGAACATATCTGAAGACTTCACAGGTTGTCCACGTCCATATAGATAAGAGCTAAACCATTATAATGAGTGTTGAAATAAATTTAGACTTCAAACAAGTTAGAAAAACATGAAATTCAACTGAGTTAGTGCACTGCTGAAATTGTGGGGTGTGTGTTATTCCCATGGTTTACCATATATTATCTGTGATTTTCACTAATGCTGTTGAGATACTATGATCCATTTTGAAACTATATTGAAGAAGATTTAGAAAATTGCAAGTGTCAAGATATCAAACAAGCTGGGCATTGATTATGTGCTCAAAGAATTTTGATACTAGTAGTAGTATCGAAATGGGCTAAAAGTCTTTAGGCTGTACAGGCATTAATGTTTTTGGTAATGAAATTATATACATTTTCTTCTATCCAGAAGGGAACGTGGCAATTGCCACATATAATTATGTTAAATATACCAGTAATAAAAGGGGTGACAATTTTTAAGTTTTATATAATAAGTTTTAGGATTTTAATAGTCAGTCCATCGCATTCTATAGAACTGGTTTTTATCACCACAGGGTTGGTTTTAACGTCCAAAACACATTACGAAAAGTGAATTCATGGTTGAAAGAGAGAAAATGAATACTCTTCAATGTTTCGACTTAACAGCTGGGTTAAGAAACACGACGAGCTCAGCAAAAAGAAAGTTTCAAATATTAAATTCAAGCTGGCAATACGCGCTATTAAGAGAATTATCAACACCCAGATTACTGACGAACTTCCAAATATCTACAGAAGAGTATTGGCATATGTAAGTGGATATATTAGATCTGTTGGCATTTCTACACTTTTTACACCACGTTTATACAGAGAGGAGTTGTTACCTATAATCACCGTACGGAGATATAATGGTATATTACTGTCAAAAATACTCTTAAACTACCAAAATATTGGTGTGTGAATACGTTACTGCTAAATGCGATTTGATTCCAGAGATAGTAACTTCAATAACTAAATATTCCATTATAAGCAAACGGTTGGTTGAGGATTTGGCCATAATTTCAAAAGATGAAAATCTTGCAGATAAGTAGCAACCCCACCACTGTTCCCACAATGGTTATCATTACTAATTAATACGAAGTCTGAAAAAGAATAAATATTAAAGGAAAGTGAGGGTTTAAGGTCTAGCTAACAAGACAAGCGTGTATATTTAAATTTTTAAAATAGTTAATAAAATCCGAATAATTGAATGAAATACTCTGGGCATTGATATGACATAAATGCAACTCTGAAAGGCTGCGAGAAAACACAGACATGTCGATATTTTACTAGTATTAAATTACAAATTTATAAAAATTATATAAATGAATTAAAAAAATATAGTAATGAAAAGGAGATAAAACATCGATCATATTTAACACAATAAAACATAGTCCTCAATAGTCCGAAAACATTATGTGCGTCTACGCACAAAATGATAGAAAGTAAATAAAACGGTACTTGGAATGGAAGCATATTAATATATTAATTTAAAAGAGCACTTTTGTGTTGAGTGTTTAATGACCTTACAAAAATATAAAATATGGTTCGTACGAAGTAAAGTCTAACGTAAAAAAAAATAATAAAGTGGCAATTTTTATATTGATTAATTATAATCTGAACGTATAGTATTTTTTTGCGCCTAACCGAGTGTTATGACGATGATTTTTATTGTCGGTATGAAAAGTGGATAACCTTAATCTGACTTGCTCCTACTGTATGACGTTTGATATATTACTTGCGTCCATCTGAAAACATCACAATAATTTTTCCAACACGTATCCAGCGATTTTTGGCTTGGAAGATTGCCTGAGCCACATTGAACGGTCGGTGTGGAATTATTGACTCCGTGAAGAGCAGGCCAATTCCCTTTAACGTTTTCAACAGTGAATGTATTTAAATTTGACGACTCTTGGTCTCGTAGTCTTGCATTGTATGTTTGCAGCACCCAGATTATAGCACATATCCAGGTCGACTTCGTTTATTGTGGAACAACCAAGTTTGTCAACGATGATACCAAGAGCGGCTGATGTCGTAGTGATAGCAGCTTCCTCTTTCACGCCCTGGATGAGGATGGTATTTTGACGTCCCTTAGCCTCAAAATTCTATACACGGTACTCCGAGTCATTATATAAGTTAACAGCAAATTCATTATATCCGGAATCGGACTGCGAAAGTGACTAACCTCGGTGGAGACTCTAGACTGTGAGCGAGTGAACAATTGTAATTAATAAAAGGTCATCAAACCCTTTTTGAAAGTTGTACGGTCGGGTTTTCTATGTTGCAGCTAGACGCTTCAGTTTTTTTCCATTGTAATATATTTAACAGAAGTGAATATACTATATGTTCATTTCTTTTTGTTTTACAAGTGATAGTTGTCAGCAGAATAGTTTCTTTTTAGAATATTTCATTTTGGTTAAATCAATTATCGTTTAATAAAATGTCTAATTTGTTAGTTTTGTTTATAAAAACACTTTAGGATTACTACTCATATAAACATTTTTTAAACAAAAAGTTTGAATTATTTTATTATTTAAAAGAACGACTGAATGAAATTTTCTAACTGTCCGTAACAATTCACATATTTTAGTGAGTTATTTTATAAGACTACGAAGGTTAATTGTAAATCCCTCTTTATATATATCAAGTGATGAAAAATATGTTTTAAAGATCTTATCGAATAAAATGCAATAGGTAAGATTTCCAAAATGGAATGAAAAAATATTTCATCCATTTTTTTGTTACAGTGATTCCTTCATGTGACCCGAGTTTTAAAAATATCAAATAAAAAGACTTACTCCTTTCACTTTAAGCTGTGCATTTGAAAAATCTGATACTACCTCACACATGGTTGTGTAAGGTTGTATTATATTCTAGGCAACATATTTACAAATTAAAAATTAATATTATTAAAATGTGTAATAATTAAATAAATGTGCTATACACCTGCTCTGCTGATCTCATGATATTGTAGAATACTTAATATTATATATATAATACTATCATTAATATAATTGGCCGTTTTCTAATGTGAAGATTTACCAAAGACATTAGCTTATTATAAAAGTATCCAATGGAAGTAATATCTTTTTAAATGAATTTTTTATGTGAAGTTATTATAAAAGGAGCTATGCGATGGACTTTTAACTTTAAAAGTGCTGGGCGATGTTACCGTATCTACTCAAATTTTTACTACGTCTGTGTGAGTCAAAGCACGTGTAAAGAGCACCATTAGTGGTAGGGCCAAATTAAAAAAAAATCTTTGACATATTTGTTTTAAGAGACGTATTGCGGAGTGTATTGAAGAGTTAAATCAAATAAATTTTTCGTATTAAACATTCCAGTACACGTTATGAATATTTTTGCCAAGATAAGTTGGGAGCTCAGTAATGAAATATTTAATTAGTTTCTTTGACGCTGCTATATTTGGTTCTCAAAACGTTGTGGTTTCACGATATTACTTGTATTCTTCGAGCTGTTTCTAAAACATTAGATGTTTTTGAGAAGGCAAAGCTTTTGTTATATTTCGTTGGTTTATTAGAGGGTGATTATTTTCATTTCGATGTTATGAATATAGGCGTCAGCCCACATAAACTTTTGTTTTTACACTGTAAACATGAACAAACAAAATGTGTCGAGACGTTTATTATAAAATTATTAAGGGTTGTTTTTGTATTGAAACATGATATAAACATGAAAAGGATATGTATACGTACATATATATGTATGTATATGAATTTATGTATATATATGAGGGGAGATCAAGAAGTTCGCGGAATGGGGTGGAATGAAGGACGAAAATACGTGATGCTATTCTCCTTTTCTCAATTTATTCTCCGTTAACCATACAACATTTATCAGATATGTCGATTAATTCATATATACCCTCAGTAACATATTTTCTTTGAGGTGGATTTTGCAATATTTGAAAGCTGCACTTATAAAGGCAGTCATCGCAACATGGCTCTTCTATGACAGGATAGTCGGCATTATTTTTTCGACCGTAATACTTCTTAAAGAGTGGGGAACCTATTTTTTGCCACTGTATGAATTCCTACTTTGATACAGACTCTAAATGACGAAAGCAAATTTCGTTACCCGTAACAATTTGGCTCAAAATTGCGTCTTTATCCTCTTTACAGAGATGACATAAGTTGTTTGAACACTCGACACGTTGTCGTTTTTGCTAGTGTTGGTGCCGTTGGTGTGAATATCCTGAGCGCAGGTCATCATCAACAGAATCTCTTCATCATCTTCATCACCTCGTCTTTGAATCAGAAGCCTCGTTTGATTAGATTATGCTACTTGTATTATGAACTTAACGACAGCTTGAAATTCGATTTCCTCCATAATAAATTATTTTTCCGTACATAGACACATATACACACACACACACACACACACATATATATATATATATACACATATATATATATATATATATATATATATATATATATATATATATATATATATATGAATTTCAGTTCGTAAAAATAACTGGGTTCTGCAAATAAAATTGAAATGGGTTATTTCGACCGTATGTATTACGTATATAAAACATTTCTTCCTGGATTAAATGTCGCATTTAAATGATAGCAACTAATATAAAAATTTCAAATTTATTTATTTTACGCATTGAACATTCATTTTTACTTTACAACAAATATTTTTAATGTTTACGACTTAGAAACAAGGTTAGTACGAACATTATTTTACCATGTCTATCATATAAATAGTAGTGTATTTTTTGTGTATAATAAATATAAAGATATATACTGTATTTTATATAGGGTTATATGCTATATGTTTATATAATCTGTTTTTCACTTACTATACATGCTTCAAACGGTAATTGATTTGATCGCAGTATAATGAAAGTTCTTTCTTTCTCAATACTGTCTATTTATTAAGGAGAATATCTTGAAACATTTTTTAATTACTTTTCAAAAATTTAAAACAATTTTTTTTAAGTTTATAATTTATGAAAATCATAAATTATAAACAATCAATCTTAATTATTTACGCACTCAAAAAATTCACACGAAGAGAAATTTAACAGCGATTACTTAGTATTTTGTAAATAAATAATGATCATATGGAATCTAAAAATACATGTATATCACCTTTCAGTTAAAGTAAAATTCATAAATATTAATAACAAACAATCATTTAAACTGTTTATCTACAATTAATAATCTCAGCGTAATTTTAATTAAAACCATGTCGCCGCACTTAATCCTTAATGTAATGAAATATGTTGATCACGAAACATTCAGTGTCATGAAAACTCTTAATAGTACACTAACCATATTGCATGCAATAAAGACGTTAAACAAAGTATGTTTAATATACCAATTGACTTTGCTTTGACGTCATTGACTGATGTTCTATTACTGATACGCTATCATTAATAATTAGGGGCTCTTCAGTAAAGACCCGTCTCATACCGCACAAATGCGCAGCGACCTCCGATGTTCGCCAATCATGCCGCGTAACCGAGCGTTTCCACCCAACAGAGTTAAATGCTGTAACTACCCATTTTTGTCAGTATGCCATGAGTGCTCTAAATGCCTAAAAGTTTGGTCAAGTTTCAGCCGAAACACGATGACTAAAGACATCACGTTCTAATGTTCTAATGGTATGAATCTACTTTATTATATACTATATATGTATTACCTAAAATATTATCGTTGTCACGTCAGCTACCGTGAACGAATTATTGAAAATTTGGTTAGATATATTGTCTTAAATATTGACTGAAAAGTCGAAACGTTAAAAAAAGTGCAAAGAAAAGTGGATTCTGAATTTTCTTGGGTTTTCAAAAATTTTAATATATTTGAAAATAATAGATGAGTGACTTCAAAAATAAAACTCTAGAGCCGTAGTTAAATCTATTCTTATAAAATAAATAATATTTCTGAATATCATAATGTTTTGTTGATTTCTCATTTTCTGAGTTAATTTTAAATCTGAAAATTAAGAAAAAGTTCAGCTGAGTTAAATATTTGTATATTTTTTTCAGACATACACAATAAAATATATCAAATTGGCAATTTAAATATCGAAAATATTTTTGCTTCCTCTCGGGTAGTGTTAAAAATTATACGGTTTACGGCAAATTATTCGATCAGCGAATTGAACTGATACTTCCAAAGAAATTCGAAATCAGTATTTTTATATTAAAACTCAAAATGTCAAATTTAAAGTCATTGTCAAAGAGTGCTCGCCTGGTATAATTTACCGCTATTATAAATCCAAACAAAGCACGCATCGAAATACGTAAAGCAACCTGTTAAGTTCGAGTCAAAGTCGTGTTAAGAGGTTTCCATAAACACCTAGGAAAATATGAAAGAAGTTCTACGTACTAATTGTACATAGAAACTTTAGAAAAAAATTAAGGATTAATTGTATTTCGATAATATTTTTTGTTAAATTTACCATTTAAGTATATTGCCCACCATATATTTCAGAGTCGTTAAATTATAGTTAACTTCTCAAATACTACAAGAACTGCAATCGACGCTTTAGTTTTCTAATAAATTTTACGTTAACTTCTAGTTACCAGTTTCAAAGGCGTGAACAGTTTCCACAAAAAAGAGTCACAAGTACAAGTAGTACCCACACTACGAGGGTTCTGTACATATTAAGGTATTTTAGAGTTCATAACGTTTTTAATAACCTATTTTTAAATATTAATTTTGGGAAATTTAAATAAATTGATTATTACAATTTCCATGGGCGTTTTTAAATAGGCACTATGCATATTTAAAAAAAAATTCCACCAGCACTAAATTGAAATATGCACCATGCGTAATTAAAAAAAATTAAAATGTGGGGTAAATGCCAGTTTTTGGTTAGGTTTAACCAACACAGTTTTTTATTGATTTTTGGTTACGAAAATTTGGAAGTAAGGTAGTTTAGTCATAGTTTTAAATTTCGTTTTCAAACATAATGTTATGAAAAAATAGGGGCCTTTCTTCATAAAAAGTGATACCCCACAAGAGGAAAACAAATTGAGTATTTTTATAGGAATATTTTAAAAACGTAGATTTGTCAAAATATGTGTGTCAGTAAGGTACTATACGAAACTACAAGTTTCTATGTCGTTAGTTTCTGAGAAAATTTGCTGTGACGGGCAAATTGACTGACACTTTAGTGATCATATAATGCTTTCCAGTTTGAGGTAAGGAAATCTAAAAATCGTAATTTTCTACGTTTTATATATAGTAAACATATTGGAAATATAATTATAATACAAGATTATACTAATTCATGAGAGTAAATCTAGTGAATATTCTTATATCCATGAACCAATATTAGTTGCTTAGTTTTAGAATATTTAAAACGATTCATGGAATGCAAAATTATTAACCATTTTGGCTTTCTTAAAGACATACTCGCTGAAGATATTGCGGCTTCTCAAATGTCAAATATTACGACATTTATTTAAATTATAACAATAAATTTTTAGCGTAATTTGTTATCTGGCAAATGGAGCATTTCACGCCAAGCGGACAACGAAAAAAAAGTCAGGTCGTGAAATTTGTTCATATTCTGTTTGATTATACTTCTAGTGAACATGGATGTGCACACCAATTTTTTTTTTCGTGTGGTGCTTTATTGTCGAGTTACGAGCTTTTGAAAATTAACAATGTATGAGGATTGCATTTTTTGGATGCTTATTTTTTTAATCAAACAATTTGTGACAAAACTTTATAAACATTGTTTCTTGAAGTTAAAAGTATGCAGTTTTTAATTTTTCCATAGAATTCGAAACTCGGATTTTTTTTACTCGTCGTAAACCGGAAGTGAAGATTCAAATCAATATTCGAGTAACTTCGACAAATTTTTTTTTCAATATTTTTATTAGAATTATAGCGTTATAAATACTAATACTTCAATAAAAAAATTAAAACGTGATCTCTAATAGTTTAGGATACAAAGCATGTAAAGTACATCTGCCTCGAAGTGAGTGAAACACATATCGCTGCTTGAAATGAGCCACTGTCGAATTAAAGCAGTAATTATATGAATAAAATACTAATATTCGCACACCTAAATCTGAACAGCTATTTTGTATGTTGGTTAAACGGAAAATAGCACTGTTTGGACCTAGGTGTATAAATGTAGGTGATTGAAATCAACCTATTTAGTCAATTTTGTAGGACAGGTACGTTTTTATTGAGAGAGTATAATCGTATATAATTTTATTTTGTAATTTTTACAATTTTCCCAGTTGCACTTTGACTGGTTCTTTTAACCAATAGACCTTCGGTGGTTGGAAAAAAAGCATGAAGTTTCTTCGTTCCAGGAACGGTAATGACAGAAGCAAAACGAACTTGTAGAAAATCTCGATCTTCTTGAATACTTTCCTTTGAACAGTAGTATACAGACAACAGTCAACGATATATTAGTCAACGATGATTTTGCCCCATCATACAATCTGAAAGGTGTAGTTATCGCATTATTCGTAGACTGTAAACTGGAGCGGGTTGCCAGACGTTTAAGGTTTCCCCCAAGACCATCACATGGTCCTTTTCCATGTGACGTAGCATGAAAGTGTAATTCTGCGCTTATGTTAAAATCTGGTCTATAATAAAATAAATTTACGAAATTGAACCTATTCTTGAAATGTTGAGGAGCTCCGTCTGTGATGTATTTCAAGATAGAAACGGCAATCCCATGGTCAGCTAGATGCTGGTGAAGTATTTTTTGAAAAGCATAGAACGTGGCAGTATCGTGTTTTAAATCGTCGGAAATCATGACGATGCTCCCATGTTTTATCTCATTTCCATCTTTATAATAAAACATAGATGTCAAAAGCGTATCTTGGTCATTGTTCCAATGGAACTATTGGGCAGCATCTTGAACGACAAAACTGTAGTTTTCAGCGAAATCACATTGCACGAGAATTTCACCTTCAAAGATAGTTTCTTTAAGAGTTTTAAAATAAAGAGCTTGTTGATCAGCGATGTAAGCATGTGGCTTTAATAAATCTAAAGCGATACACAAGCAATCAACAAAGTCATCAGCAGAAGACACTTGGGTGGCTATCTTGAAGCGGTCTGTACCTTCCCAATTTTCAAACTGAATGTTTGTCACATCATTGTCATCGAATACTGTTTTTAAATAATCACGTATCCCACTTAAGCCAGGACAGGAAGAGCAACTCGTTTGGAGATTTTACTGTCTTTGTTGTCATTAAATGACATTCCGGCGTTGGATTGACACACGTCATCATTTTAAGATATTCTTTATGAGATGAAAGATGCATGGTAGTACCAGATGTTAGGTTGGCAACATCCCCTCCTCTCAACATTAGCTTAACATTTTGATGGTACATACAGACACATACCATGTGTGTCCCAGAGTCTCCCGCGAAAACACATTGTTTTGGTCTTAAGGTAAAAAATTTTATTAAGCCAATTTTTACATTTGGATGCTCTATTTTAAACTTTTGATAAAGCTCATCTATATTGCACATAAGCAGTTGTTTTTGCACATGTGTCTTTTTTCCATCGTCTAATTTAATGGATACGAAATCTTTTTTACCTGGAATCACTCTGCTAATATCTTCACGAAGATAATAACTTTTTACCAAGCTTTCAGTTTCGGCAGATAATTTGCGACCATCGCGAGGGTTCGGCGAAGTCAAGATGCCAAACTGTTCAACTAGTTTCTTAGCTTTTCTTGCTTGGCGTCGGGATGTTCCGAATTCTTGAGATAATTTATTCTCACTCCAGGACTTCGGTGCAATAGTGAGTATCATGGTCTTAACGGAAGTAGAAGTGGAGGGATTATCAAACTTCTCTTTGAGCTGGTTCAAAATTTCTTTGTTTTCTGTTAACATATCTGTCTGTGTTGCGATGTGTTGGTATTTATCTTCAGGAATAAAGCTTTCGTCTTGGTTTGGTTGTGAATAATCACTTGATGCCTGACTAGATTCTGACTGGACAATGTTTTCTTCAGGTGGTGATTCACATAACAGTCGTTTCCTGCACGTTTCATATACATTGGGCGAAATTGTCCACTTTACACTTAATGCGTTAGATATTTTTCTAACTTTCACACGCTTCTTATGACGAGCCATGAGAAACGGATTAAAACACCGATCACCGTAAGAATCCATTTTAAATCAAATAGAAAATAGTAATGCGTCTAGCCGATGAGCGGTCAAAGCTTCAACTAAAAATAACGGTTAATTCGAACTACGAGCGGGACAGTTACGCGTCATAAATCTGTCTTTTTCTAGCAAGTAACGACGATATTATTCTGGGTTAGTAGTAGCTTTCATCACTCACTACGAGATGGCGTACTGGTCTTATATCACAACATTGTCATTGTTTTGTATGAATTCGTTAATGAGAAATTAGATATATTTTACTCTTAAAATTTTAATTCAGTTGATTTTGATAAATTTTGCATGTTAACATAATCGAATGAAGTGTAACTAGCGAAGTATTAACAAATAACCCCGAACTTCTTAGAAACCGGGCGCGATGTGTATGTACTTTACATGCTCTGTATCCTAAACTATTAGAGATCACGTTTTAATTTTTTTATTGGAGTATTAGTATTTATAACGCTATAATTCTAATAAAAATATTGAAAAAAAAATATGTCGAAGTTACTCGAATATCGATTTGAATTTTCACTTCCGGTTTACGACGAGTAAAAAAAATTCCAATTTCGAATTCTATGGAAAAATTAAAAACTGCATACTTTCAACTTCAAGAAACAATGTTTGTAAAGTTTTGTCACAAATTGTTTGATTAAAAAAATAAGCATCCAAAAAATGCATTCCTCATACATTGTTAATTTTCAAAAGCTCGTAACTCGATAAAGCACCACACGAAAGAAAAATGGGCGTGCACGTCCATGTTCACCAGAAGTATAATCAAACAGAATATGAACAAATTTCACGACCTGACTTTTTTTTCGTTGTCCGCTTGGCGTGAAATGCCCCAAATACTTTTGTAATAATTTATTAGGATATGTAACCTTCTATTTCTTGAATGAATTCTAAAATTATTACCTTTTGTGATAAAGATTTATAAAAATATATTTTTATTTCATTCAAAGAGTTCTGGTCCAGGACATAAAATATAGACAACAAAAAGAAATCAGTGCTTGTATCTCAAGATTCCTTTAATTTCAAAGGTATTAAAGATAAAAGATAAGACCAGTGTTGAGTTTAAATGTAGAACATTTAATCGCCACATAATTTTTCACTTTAAAAATTTAAGGAATTAATTTCTAAAAGTTTTGGTAAAATATGTGAATATTTTATTTTTGTATGAGATCATTATAATACAAAAGTTATGCTGTATATTTATACGACCGTATTGGTTAAAAGTGTGTTTTATTTTTATGTTCACGTGCAATTCTGATGTGAAGAAAATTTATGGATGCGTACACTTGTGTACATAAGTTTGCGCATCCATAAATCACTAGCATCAACTATATTAATACTGTATTTGGATGCGAAGGAACTCAGCATGTGACAAAATTGACTCCGCCTACATGAAACCGAAAAGAAACTGGTACTTTTTTACGCATTAAATGAGAGAAACGAACTATCATTACATCAATAGAATTATGTCAAGAATGAAACTAATTTGGTTACCATTACTATATTTAATACCGGCTACATGAAGTTTAGTGTGGCGTTCTTACTTGTTTCTTATATCCACGTATACACAGCAATTTTTTAAGTGTACGTCGATATATACGTTATCGACGTACACTTAAAAAATTAGGGTCCGATTTGAAACAGTTACAGAATTAAATATATTTTTTAAGAACAGAGACGGAAAAATGATATCAAAGAGAAATGTGACACATTATACAAAATTGAAAAGGTTTACAATTAATTCTGTTACAATAATTTAAAATTGGCATTCGACTAAGAAACGAAACGAACGTTAGAATATGAAATACTTATTACCGTAATTTAAAGAAAGAAGTTCAAATTTGTGTTTCGTTAAAAGAGAGTGGTGTTTTTCTAAGATAATCGAATCAATTTGACACTAATTTTAGTTCGTAATATATGTTTTGACACTATAAAATTTCAGATCCCAACTCAGCATTATTTTGATGCCGCTTTATACTTTGATGGCCAATTTGGTATTCCTATATTTGGGATAATTTACAGTATACCATATGTATATATATATATATATATATATATATATATATATATATATATATATATATGTATATGTATATACATATATGTTGAAGCGATATATGTCAAAGTTATATCCATTGTAAAATACAGTAATATTATTTTTACCTAAGTATGAATAAATATTAATACTAAAATAAAATTGATATAGCGACTAACATTGTATAAAATATAACTTCGAAATTAAATTTTGCAATTAAAATAGTAAGCTACATTTTTCCACTAGATTTCCTATTGGAATAACATAATATTTAATAGAAAAGTATATAATAAAAAGAATATTAAATATAATATACCATTATCCAGTAATAATTAGCAAATAATAGCCGATGTACATTATGGTTTCCCTAGAATTTTATTAAAATTTTAAATAATAAGGAAGGAAAATGTTCAGTATTCCCTTAAGGCTTGTAAGGATCGTTGCGAAAAAAATTTTTTTTTTTTAGTTATGTGCTCTTATGCTTACTATCTCTTATAATCTTATGCTTAATCACATACCATCTTCGCTCTTAATCAATTTTTTAAGACAGGTGTTAAATCCCATTTATCTTAGTAGTTCTCTTTCAGACTCCTAGAAGAATTTTCCACTTTTTTATTATCTCCATCTACCAAATGATTCATTGTCTTCAATTTAGTATACAAAGACCTTGCTATTGGATGTAAATTGCGCCTACTTTTTCTGCAACACTCTTTATTTATATGTCCATAATTAAAAACAATTAAAGCCGGTAGTGACCAGAATGGCGTTAAAATTGCTAATAGTTTTCTTAATAATCTTCCCAAGTAGATGCAAACGTAATCTATCTCGGAATCAGCATTCTTATAGAGAAGTCCCGCTCTGAACTCTGCATGCTCTAATATCTTCCAAAAGTTGCAAACCGTCTTTGTGCAGGTGACTCGAAACGCGGGCTTCTTCAAACTTAACAAACGGAGGATGTTGAACTGTAGTTTTGGAGCTCTAGGGGACATGAAATAAAATTGGAATAAGGTTTAACTAGCATGACCCGTGCGAAGTCTTCGCATTATTATTTATTCCATTATGCAGCTCAGACATGCTCATGACAGATCAAACAAATATTTTACTAAAATTGACATATAGAGGCGCAAGTATCAAAAGCATTGAGCTAAAGCGCCACTTTATTTATACGTGAGTGGATTTGAAATTAAACAAAAATTTTACCGACCGTCAATCATATTGACGTTGAGCCGTTAGATGGCAGCATTGCTGTTTTGTGTATATAATTTTAATAATTAATTAATTTGCAAAAACATTAGCAATAATAAATTTTTTAGTTATGGATGCCGGTAGAGCAAGCAATTATCTATAAAATGATATATAATTTATGTGGATTAGTTGTGAGGTTTTTTATAAAAAGGGAGAGTAACATCTTAAAACCTTAGCGTATTAATATATATGATGATGATAAGCATGTTAGTTTAAGTAGTTAGTTTAAGTTTCGGTTCTTGGCTAATATTTATTTGGTCAATTTAAAATTGATTTCCTTATGTAATTTTACAATTGTTGCATTTTAAATAAAGTAGTATCTGAGTAAACTTAATGATACAAAGTTTTAATAATGTTAAAGTCCGGTATAAATTGGTCACGATGTGAATATGAAAATTCACTTTCATTTATTCTGCAGTCTGCGGATACCATAAGGTCTATAAGCAGATAATATTTACTTCTTATGCATAAAAGAGTGTCTTCTTTTTTGTTTCATATTCTGCTTAAAAACAATACAACATCTAAACGTTTCAATAATAGGTTGCAACTTATACTTTTCACCATTCATTATTCTTGTATTTAACCACTTATTCCTTTGTTTTTGCAAGTGTTATTGCGTATAGTAATTTAAAATATACCTAATAATTATTAAAAAAATGTGTTTGCACATGATTAAACAATTGAATATCGTGGAAAATTTGGGTATTCCAGTAAATACAATTTGAATCTCAATGAAGTTATTTGGTAATGACTAATAATTTTAACAATATGATGAATAATATTTTTATTTTTTAAGAATAATTAAATATTTCCATTTCTCTAAAATATTTCCAATTTACAACACGTACCTACCCCACATTATAAAAGTCTAACGGTATACTATATTTGTAAAAAGTGGGAACCCCTACTGCGCCTGATATCTGTATAGACCGAAAGGCCACCATTAATATGTACGAGTATTTTTTTACATTATGTGTGGTCTTCGCTAGTTTTGCTCTGCATTAGGTGCAATAAGAAAACTGAGCTTCTCAAAGGTAGGTCAAGTTGCCGCCCCACTACGACAGTTTAAGAGATTTTAATCGATAAAATATATTTATTTTAAGCATCGATGTTTTTTTAATATCTAAAACTGTCTCAAATAATCCATTTAATTTATGAGCGTCTTAATAAAATAAGTTGCTGGTGTTGTAACGGTCTAATAATAATTATATATATGCGATTTATTCAAAATTTGTTTCAAATAATTCATCTTAATAAAATAAGTTGCTAGTGTTTTACATTCGTCTTAATAGAATAAGCCAAATAAATAAGTAGTGTAAATAAAAAGGTAGTGTAGTAACTAATAATTAAATTTTCTACACTAATAATTAAATTTTCTTATTTCATCTATGCGCCTCATAACATTAACTTGAAAGTCCCTTTCGGGCTTCAAAGAACAGGAACTTATCAAATCAATAGAAATAAAAAAAGAAAATAGTTACGTGACTGAACATTGAATTGATTTTTTGTACGTCTATTTATCAGTTTTGACCTCATGCGTACTCCATATAATTCGACTCCAAATTATATGGAGTACGCTTTTTGCTTGTTTGCTTTCTTGGAAAAATGCTTAGGAAAAGTTGATCCACAAGAGAATCGAAACGAGCCCTTAAATTAGTTACTTCATTGCGTCGACATAGGTGTTTCGCTTACGATTCATTCATTCCTACCTCATGGATTGAATACCCAATACTCAAAACGAGCATTCGCTTGCCTTGAGCTGTAACCCGCTCGCCTCCGTCACAATCTAATAGGTACTCCTTAGGTGAAGTTTTAGAAGACATTATAAATTCAAAGTGAACAAAGTTTGCATAAGTTTTTTTTATTATCATTAAATTACAGTAGAAGTTTGTTATTCATATTTTTGATGTGTTTATATAATTATATATATATATATATATATATATATATATATATATATATAACTTTACATGCAGAACTGCCTCTGATGTGATAAATACGAATTATTTCAGGTAAATATTCACTATCTACAACTTATTTTCAATATATTAGTTTTAATTGTGAATTATATCCGTGGCAATTTTGTAAAAAACCGGCCATGTAGCATGATTGAGTAATTAATATGCAAATATATTTCGGTGGTGTCAATATTCTACGTATGCAAAACTGTAGATAATACATAACTTATGTGCTACAATAAATATACGCACACACACTTTAATAATTATGCGTTGTTTGATTGCGGAGTTAATAATTAACAAATATCTGAAACTTCAATGAGTTAAATTTAAATTTTCATAGGTATTGCAGGAAATTAAAGCAAACAACACACACTAATGACATGTTCATACACGCTTTCAGCTGACGTAATAAAATATAATAAAACAATGTCCAATAATTATAGATGTCTGCTCAAAATAACCGCAGTCACATTCAATCTCAAAAATTTAAATGAATTACGGTCGAATTTCTACCACTGTGCGACCATTAATTATAATCAAAACGTAGCCATGGAATGTAATGTGAAGCATTCATATACCGTCCTTTATTAAAAAACAAACATTATAAATTGATAAAATGCATTGGGATTTATTTACAAATTGTGTGACGTGTGAAATTTTTGTGTGAAAATTTTTAAAAAATGCTACGTAAGTAAATATTTCTGCTGTACTATTCCATACATTATCTTTAGAACAGAACGGTTATTGTGACTCAAAATACTTCTATAAGATTGAGATCAAAGTGTTCTCCAGTTTTTTAGTCATCGCAGAACTAAAAAAACTGCTAGTCTTAACCTCAATCTAATCAGAAAAATATTTTTTGCGTTATCAGTATTGTGGTACTGTAAATATAATTTTTTAGTACTATAATTAATTACCCGGGATTATGGGATATATAATGTTGTATTGTAATACATGATTTACTGTATTACACAATATCTTGTCACTTCATTACACACAAGTAAGCAGAACTTCCTTACAATTTATTGAATTCAACACAAATGTCGCCATTTTGACTGTAAACTTAAAGCTCATAATACAGAAGCCAATACCGCGTCCATTTTGATTGCGATCCTCTATCTGAATAAGCGAATATTCTGAATTAGATTTTCTTACGAGAAATAAGATAGTTCCAATGAATGCTCAGTGACATTAAACCACACCGCACCATCGACTATCAATGACTGAATAAATTCATTTTGTAAAGGGTTCAGTCGAGGAGAGCTTTTACGTTATTTAAATGGAATAGCACTACGTAATTACATGGTAATGACGTCGAATTCCGAACTTAAATGGAAATAGCGGACGTTGATCTTTTGTAAAATGAGTTTTCTTTGCGAGGAAACATGCACTCATTTTTTTAGTTAATTTAATATGCGGTGTATATTTCTATGAATTTAAATAATATTATCTTTTAATTGTAATGATAGTTTCTTAGGTCGGTGTATTATAAAAATATTGTATCATGAACAAAGGTAATTGCCTCTTGATGGTACCTACTGTGGTAAAGTTTGAATATATTTTTTTAAAGTTAGCAGGCAGAATTTAATTACGGTAATATTTTTGCATTACACGTGCAAATTTTTGAAATGGTTTGTCAGTTCTGAATAGTACATTTTTTTTCAGCACAATCAGTTAAAACCGGGTGACAAAAATTACGAAATTCCATAAAATATATCTTTGTATTTTTGTTTTTGAAGGAACCGTATTAGTTGTAAAAGATCTGAATTAATTCGAAAAAATTTTTTTAAATTATATTACTCAAATATACTACAAAAAATTAACAATCAGGCTTAGTTTTGTAGTTACGGCACCCGACAATTGTGCCTTTATATCGAATACTTTTTATTTAGGTCAAATTTTGTCAGTAACCCAGTCACAGCTTGGCTTATGTTCCCTTTTCATTTGATTCATCACTAGCGGGATAACAACTTGTTCCATACGAGTTGACGGCTAGAGACTATACTCTAAAATAAAAAAAAATCGATCAAGTTCAAGAAATACTTTTTTATTTCTTAGTATTTAGCAAAATTAGTATTCCGTAATATGGCCCGTTATTTATATTATTGATAATAATACAATCCGCCCATCTGCCGCGCTAACCGTCGAGGGCACCAATGTCATGTCACATGTAGTTTGTAGCTTAGTGGACAGCGCTTTGATTGAACCAAATTAAATATTTTAAAAAATCTGTAAGGAGAAAAATTGTCCCTTACATCCTGGGAAATATTTATTGTCAAATATTTTTTTATAAAAATAATCATCTAAATTATTTATAACAATTAATCTTGTTGAATTTTTTTATCCTGGTAATTTTGTTTTAATCTATACCCATTTCTCAAATATCTCGATTTTTTTCACAATTTTCTCAGTGATATTTTTTGTGATAAGAGTAAGGGAAAAAACTCTTAAGAGATTTTTGAAATGTGTCATTGTATTTATAAGAGGAAAATAATATATGTGTAGAAATTTTCATAGCCTACATGAACTTGATTTTTATTAATTTCCCAATGTACCCTCAAAAATGAACCACAATCATGCTTAAACTACTTATACTTCACCTCTATATTTGGGCTACTTTACCCTATTTCTTTGCTAAAAATGCTTCAAATTTTAACGTGGAATGGTTTTCGAGGAGATTAACTATGACAGACGAACGGACGGATACCTCAATGATTTCATGAGTGTTAAAATAACCGTTTTGGTAATTTCACCATCGAACACCAATAACAGAAATACATACATTTCTTTTTGTTTCACTTATGTTTAAATTATAGGGATGTAATTTAAATAAAATGAATATTCTTTTTGAATATTAAATTAATATATAAATGTTAAAATTTCTAAATAATGGAATTATAATCTAGAAATATATTTATATATATATATATATATATATATACATATATATATATATATATATATATATATATATATATATATATATATATATTATTTGATTATATGAAAAACTACCAATTTTTTTCTTATATTTTATAGTGATAATCGTGTAGTCTTGATGTCTAGTCACTTTTAATTACATGAAGGGAAGAAATTTTCTTAATGCTAATTTTTAATTGGAAATTCTAATTTTTTACTAGAAACATTCTTTTTTGTACCAAATATTATTTTTGTATCAAAATTATTCCAAATACCCATGAAATTAAAGACTATTTTATATTTCAATCAAAAATGTAAATCATGTTTTAACGCTTTTGAGACATAATTACAATAGCAATACATAAATATTTGAAAAAAAGTCTACGTTAAAATAAAATTAGAAGAAAATGTTTGCTGTCGTAATGAAATTATCGGTAGTTACGACAATCATTTCAATAATTTAGATTTAAGTCTTAATAGAACTTTTGACCTAATGGTAATAAAAATGGAAAAAAATTACACGTCGAGAGTAAAAATTAAAAAGTTGGGTCGACAGAGAAATAGATATGAAAAAAGAAATAATAGTGTGGGTGGAGTTCGAAGGGTTATAATATTTTCAATTTCAACAATATTTGAAAACGTTTATAAACGTTGCATTTCTTATAACGGGATATAGTTGATTTCAAAGTTTGGCGAGTGGAAACAAAAAAGGAATATCATTAAACATTTTATAGTGGATAGTAATGAGAAACATATTTAGATTTTCTGAAGGTTTTGTCTAATCAAAGTCACGGGCAGTTACATCCATGATTCTGATACTAAAAATGTACGTGAAAATATTTAAAAATATTGTAAAATGACAAAAGGATTTGAAGATTAGATCATTTATGAATTCCTACTCAATTGAGTAGTAATCTAAGCTAAAAATGTGGTAAAATTGTTTAAGGCCAAATATGTAGTGAAAAAACTGAATAAAATTTTGAACGCTTTTTCAATTTAAAAAAAAAATTAGTTGCATGATTTAGTCATAATACTAATCATTGTCGTCGCTGTGGTGTGTTAGGTTGATCACAAGGCATACGGCCTTTGACGACGCCACGCACCGTGGAGACATGGGTTTGATTCCCAGCCGTTATTCGATGTAAGAAATTGCTCTCGTAAAAATAAGTCCGCCATATATATCATTTAACTTGATAAATATATATACAGTTCCAGTAATAAGTTAAAAAAAAACTCAATGAAAACTCACAATAGTTACGACACAGAAGTAAAAGTTTGTTTTATCCTGGGAAATTTACTAATGTTGGAACTAGATGTGTTTTGGATAAGAAACAGGGAAAGGAAAAAATAATATTGTCTTTTGAAAGTACATGTAAGGAAATTGCAGTAGTCGGTATAGAGATATTATTATGTGCCCATAAAATTATGCTTTCTCCAATTGCTGTGAAACAAGCGATAATACAAGATTATTTCTCGCTTTTTTCTTTGACGCACATTTTTTGTCACAATTTCTAAATTTAATTCAACACTTTATCATATCTATGTACAATTATAGTTAAGGTTTATTGTGTACAATTAAACAAGGCGGTAGCTAATCTTCCTTCAAATCAAAGCACAGTTTATTTTTATAGAACGATGCTCAATCCCACGTAGCAAAAGTAATGTACCAAAACCTACTTTCACTTGGATGGAGTATACTACTATACCCACCATACTCTCCAGATCTTTTACCATCTAATTACCATTTGTTTCGCTCTCTGCCTAATAATTTGCGTGACAGAAAATTTAAAGACGACAGTCATATAAAAAAATGGAATTTCACCTGTTTTTTGGTCAAAGGTCCAAAGGTTTCTAATTTATTATTTAATAAACGATTGGTTTACAAATAAAAAATTGAAAAGTTTGTATATAATTTTAAGTTGTCAGTCCAACACACATATATATATATATATATATTAATATATAATATATATATATATATATATATATATATATATATGTATATATATTAATATATATATATATATATATATATATATATATTTATATATGTGTACGCACTGTTAAAGAAAATTTATTCAAAAATATCTTATTCCCCATTAGCTGTTTCAAAAGTAATGAGGTTCTTTTTCATGCATCGAATCAAAAAAATGAAAATAATTTTAGCTTTGCTAAATTTAATTGAATTGATCATTCAGAAGTAATATAGTAATCGTTGGGATATTACATTTTTATTTTATTATTAGTGATTTTTCGAAAATAGAGGCGAGAGAATTTAGGAACATTTTTCAAGTATATCTGCTTTAAAAAATATTTACGACGGAGATACACGCCGATTACATTAAAATAACCAGTCTTAATTCTTCCAAGTTACATATTCCCACGTTGGCGCTTATGTTAAAGCTATACAGAAATTTTTTTGGAGAGATGTTATGCAAAAATGTCCGACCATTATCTACATCGACATAAGGTCAGAAATATTTAAAATCTTTTATAGATTTTTATTAAATTTACTTGAAATCAAATTGCCCTTATGTGACAGTATTTATAATATTGCATATGATAAAGTTGCCGCACTTCTGAGTACCATCAGCAGTGCGGCAACTTTATCATATGAAATTATACGCACTTATGAGTAGGGATCAAAATGAAACATAATTCCATAGTTTAAATACTTCCCATAAGCATATAAAAAGAACTTTGGGGGAAAGAATTGAAGACGACAATGGCTGTTGTTGCATAATTGAGCTTTAGAAAAAAAGATAGGTTTACCACTTGCGAGCAGACTTATTAGTAGATTTTGCATGTAGAATAATTTAATTTTGAACTTTCATTTGATTTGTTAAAAATATTATATCTTTTGTTTTTCTCCTAACTTATTCTATTAAAGAAATTTCTTGTTTCTCTTGACGATTCTCAGGTCCATATTTTTGGCAGTTTTCCATCCTTCTTTGAACCAAACTCTTAATATCTAAGAACTATTTAAGTCTATACATATGGCGGACTTTCAATTAGTTGCAGCTATTGCTTTTGTTGTTTTAAAGAGAAGCAGTACCATTTTGTCATATCCGACCGTCAGTTCATGTAACGTTGGGTCGTATGTCACAACCTCACAGTCTTAACAATTAAAAAAAAATTGCCTTTGTATATCTCAGACGGAAATTAATATGTTGTAAAAATATTAAAAAAGACAAAGGCGATATTCGCCAAATACAAAAATTGGGATGATGTCTTTTTTCCAAGAAATTCAAGTGGGTTGCCACTGAATAAGTCTTTTCAGATGGACTTGAGGTTTCATTTATTATTTTTAATTATTTTTCATTTGAACTATAAAACCATAAACGTTAAAATGATGCATTGTGTGCATTTTCTTTTTTCCTCGTCTCTAAGTTTTCAACGATGGATCGCAAAATCTTAAAAAAGTTCGCTACTTTTATTTAATTAGAAATTTTAATTAATATTATTTCACACTAATTGCATTAAACATTTTATGATTTATGAATAATCATAGACCCCTAATTTAAGTTCTTTTAATAAATTTTACAACCATTTATAAATTCTTGAATAAGTGTAAAATGTTTTAAGATTAGTAGCTGTTTAGTTAAAATGCATAATGAATTAATAAAAAAAATTTATAAGTATTACTAGTACATATATTGCATGAATATATAAGAATTTATGCAATTAAGAATACATAATATTTTCAGTAATTTATTGCAAATATTACAATTACCATTTACTGTATGAATATGGTTAATTTATTTGTCTTTATGCTAGTTAATCAAAACAGTTTTTTCATTTTGCTGTTTACTTAATATTATTATTACTTTTCCTTTCAGATTTTCCACGTGTTTATTTAAAACGTTAGAGAGGAGGGAAAACCCTTTATCATGTTTTGGGAACTCATATCTACTGAAGGAAATACTACGTGTCTCTTTTCTATCGAATTTTAAAGTTCTTTTCTACGACTCAATTTGATGAAATTAAAAAAAAAATATGTTTATGTCTCAATTTCAGCTAAAATCAGCTTTATACTAAAAATTGTAGTTTTTCTATTTTTACGTTTTGAGGTAATTAATTAATACCTTTTTTTAATATAAACATTTTGTACTTTTTAAAATTTTCTCATGATTTTACTTACGTCAGAAGAGTTCGTCGTTCGTAAGTCGTTCCGTGGTATTCGGACGGAAAAACGAGCAGATGCACACGACAAAATTCTAAGAGCCTCGTTATTCGTTATTCAGCAAAGGGACCTTAAAGAAGTATATTTCACTTTTATGTCTCGATTATAGGATCACAGCAAGGTAATGGCACAAAAATAATGTTATTAAAATGCTCAAGTGGATTTTCCTATCAATTGTGATTGGTGAAAATGTTTTCAAATTAATAAAATTATATTAATAAAAAATTACATAAAAGAATAAACATGCTAAATATTTAATTGCAAGTAAAAAAACGAGTTATTTAGAAGCAAAATTATTATGAAAAAGTTAATTTTTCAAAGCCCGTTACTTTTACACTGAAGACATAGAAATAATATAACGTTGTCTTTAAGAAAATAGAGTAAGGCCTTACTCATGAATGAAATCAAGTTTAAAAGATAATAAAAATAGTAAAAATGGAAAATATTGTTTTTTTATGTAAAATATTAATGTAGTCATTCTAACGACAGTAAACGTATGGAAAAGTAACATATTGCAAAACACAAAAACATATTACAACCGGGTTTTCATCTGCTATAATGGACAAGTAAAATAAACCAATATAAAAATACAAACTGAAGGTTATATTCGAGGATGAGTGGATAGAAAAGGATAGAAAATAAAAAACAAAAGACACGTATTTAAAAAAAACGATAATAATTTTTTGAAAAGGTACAAAATAGGAATTGCAGATTAGTGGCAATAATGAACAACAAAATGAAAAAAAATAATTTTTGGATTATTTTATGAAAGTTTAATTTTATTTTGACCGCAGTGGCAAAGCGGTTAATGTTGAAAACAATTGATCGCACAGGTCTGTTTCGAGGTCTATTTGAATGATTTAATGTAGATCCTGATGCACTGAACTTTGCTACCCACAATTTGATTAAGTGAGCACTGGGTCCATCATTAAAATGTCGGATTTCAAAATGGTCACAAAACTTGTGTGGTATCTCACTAACAGAAAAACCGCTGCAGAAATACGCTTCCACGGCGTAAGTGCGTTACACGCCAAACCATTGCAATATAGTAACTAAGAAATTCGAGCTAATGATCTATTGAAAGCCATCCGTCTCCCTTGCTAGCCCTCTTGCTTGCCGAGATATTCGAGTTTAAAGTTTAAATTCGGCACTGAGGTTTCCAGTATAATATTCGATAAGCTGATTTAGGACGTCTACTCTACCCATATTTTTATAATAATTTGAAACTATATTTGGATTGGATAAAAGATTGTGAAATATAACATTCAGCCATCACCAAATGTAAATATTTAATTTTTCAGTTCCAGAAGCCTAAGTTTATTTTTAACTAGAACTCAAAATTTACTCTCACCCGTGAAGGGATTTGTTCATCACTTGAGTATTTACTAGGTATCATCCCAATTAACCGAAAATCATCTTCGATCGCGTCAAGCATCGGCTGTAATTTCCAAAGTTGGTTAGTATTCCAGAAGATGGGTCATCCGAGTTAACGGCATACATGTTAATAATTAGTTGGAAAAAGCAATCTCTTGGACGTCTGATTCTCGGATTTCACAATTTTGTCAAATCTAATTTCACCGCACTAATATAATTGAATACGAAGATATGTAATGCAGCCCATTAACACTAATATGTCGAACAACTTACGTATTTCTTGACGTATTTGGAATGACTTTACTTTTACGTAAGTGTAATAAATGATACATCTGGCAAGATTTTCACAGAAATCGTCACTAAAATATTCATCAAAATATTTTAATGGAGCTTTCACTTCTTTAGCTTGGGGGCGAGAGAGAAATTCGTGAGCCACACTAGTTGAAGTTGTCCACGACGGTGGCTGTCCCTGTCTTGATGGTGCTTTTAATTGTAGGTGATATACTTTCCTCATTTTCCACCGTAGCTGAGCTAATGACAGACATTTAAATTATTCTTGCTGTCATTGAAAACATGTGAATCTTGACCAGGTCTATCTTCTTCCAGCAGTAGCTCTTGTAATAAATCATCATATTAAAAAAGATCACCTATATATTACATGAAAATTAAGCTTTACTATTGGGTTAGCTAATGAGTAATGAGCGGTTATTAAAGTTATAAATTCTTCATTTTATTTCCTTTTTAAAATTAATTAATCGTCTATATAACAATCACCATCATTTTAAACTGTATGTCTCTAAGACACTGGCAGGAAATGGTTAGCATCTATATAACATTAGGGTGGCTTGTAATGAAAAAAATTGGCTTATGAACTATCGTAGGTTGTCTTCATCATCAAATTTGTTTTCACGTAAAGTGTTGCTGAGTGATCTAAACAAACAATAATCAATGTGGGTATGGCCAGGGGAATTTGGCAGGTGAGAGATCTACATCCAATAAAAATCCAAAACTTTAAGGCGAGTGTGTTTGGTTTTATGAGGACCGGGCTACGACTACGGCTGGTCCAGGTTAAGTACATGTGGTACACACTCACTGTATTTCAAGCTCTTTCCCATGCAATGTAAATTATCCTTTGCGTTTCGGTGGGGCTCTAGCTAGTATGTTGTTAATAAGCTATCTTCTTCAAATAACAATTTCAACCTCTCGCTATCTAAATCCCCCGGTCGACCAGAGCGTGTTAGATCACTCAGGGTATAATCGCCGCTACGAGTTGGCATAAATTATACGTAGCTTTGGCAGCAGAGTGACCATATCGGTACTCGTAGAGTAGCCAGTGACTCATGTGCGTTTTAATGTTATTCAAATTTTATGCATGTCAACATGCATCGTTTTAGTTACTACTGATACAGTGAGAGCATGCCGTGCCCTTTACTTATCTTCAGCCAAGGAAGCTTCTACAAACTTCCCATACATTCTAGATAATTTTAAATTTTTGAAAAAACGCTCATTACTTTTTTAGCCAAACCAATACTATAATTGCTAAGTACCCGGCGCAAACGCGCATTTAAACATTTAAGCTCCGTGACTGCATGTGTATTATTTATAATTTTAAAAATATTGCAAATATTCAAAGTAATTATTTGAATACAATATGTGATATAAATGTGTGATAAATGGACGTAGAATCTAAACTGTTTTGCTTTTTAATTATTTTCTCTTTGAAGTTTAAATTATCGTCAGCTATGTCATTATTTAAACAAAATAAAACTAATATAAAAAAAAGAAACCATGAAACAGATAGAGAGTGAATAAAATTCTAATCTTCCCACTATTTCTCTGCGTAATTACAAATTAAAAACAATATCTTGGCCAACCATTTTACTCGTGATTAAGTACTGAAAAGTGATTTCGCCCTACTTTAGCTGTCTTACTTAGAATGAAGTAAATAGACAATATCTTGCAGCATCACAAATATGTCAATATTTAGATAGCATATTACAATATTACTCAATTATAATTCAAAAGGACTTTTTTGAAATATTGTATAGGCATCATTTTGAAAGAAATTTTATACAATACCTGTAATAATGCTGTAAAAAACTCTTATAAATATAGGTATCAATTAAAATGTACCGAGTTAAAAATTAGGGGTACTGAAAAATTTATTTCACATTGAAATATGTTGATATTTTTTTCATTTCCCTACCCAGTGGCAAGCCTCCTAGTTGAAATAAAATATTTGTATTATTCTCCATCTTTCAACTTTTATAATAATTATACATATTTTAATTACATCTTTAAAAATAGTAACTTTTGAACAAATAACGGATTTCTTCAAAGAAAGACCAAATGTGAAGACATTTTAACTTATGTTTAATTCAAACAAAATTACATTTTAATTCTCACCGAGCCGAATGCTGTCCACGAAATCTTGTGCGGATTAAGCAGGAAGAAATCCGTGCGCGAATCTGTCGAACAAATATGGTTGGCGAATTCCGCAAATGCACTTGAGCTTACAAAGTACTCAGCTAAAGCTCCTCCTACGGTTTTTGGCAGGGAATACAATAACACGCCCTTTGAAAAGACTTTTATAGACAATTGTTGAAGCTATGTACTATCCGGAAGCAGTTTACGAGTTCAGTTTTTGTAAGTGGTGTTTGGGAAACAGTGGACATGAAAGTATTGATAGTAGCTGCTTGGCAGTAGCCAGCAATATCTTGCTTACTTAAAGTAGCGTGTTTTGTAATTTGTGTACGTAATTATTACGTTCTCTCTGTGTTGTTCGATACGTTCTTGACCAGTTTTTTGTGGCAATTTTAGCTATATTACAGTACATTGATTTGCTCTTTTTTCTTTTCTTATTTGTTTTTTCATAAGGTTTTCTTGCGGTTTTCAGACTTAAAAACAGTCATATGTGATCGAGTAAGTAAATTCATCTTTCGTGCCTTATTAATAGCGTAAATTCATTAAAACGAAAACTTGTTTAGTCCGACCTACCGACCAACTATTTACGAAATTAGTTCCGAGGAAGATTATAAAAGATCCAACTGAATATTTAATTAATGACCAAATAAACCAGAAAATAAGTTTTTAAATAATGTATGTTATGGAGATAATTTTCATTTAATGTTAAAAAAGAATAAGAAAGGAAGCCTTATAATTAAATGATGTTAGCAAACTTCTTGCCGAAAACTACATTGATTTACAAGATGCAATAATAATGCGCAAACTAATGCTAATAATATAGTAGTAGTAAATGGGTATTTCTCTTCCTTAATTGTAAATGCCCTGAGGTACTCGCATGAACATACGCAAGATGCATTTACGTACATCCGCCATAATGCCCGTCCAACCTGTTTATCACGTTTATATGCAACCCAGCACAGAGGTCATTAACGAGTTTATGCTTGGCTAAAAAACTCCCTACCAACACAACCTCATTGCTGGCATTTTTAAAATAAAATTTAAGAATTAGGTTGCTCTACTCGCGTCTGCAGTATGAAGTACGATTTTCACAACGCAGACGGCAGACTCCCTCACCAGACCTTTAAACTTGAGCAATAAAGATAAACTTAGCTATGCCTCTCAAAGACCAAAACTGTCCTTTTCAAACGCAAACGGAAGAGGGAGTCGAATGTAGTGATGGGCCAGTTCAAAATTGGCGTGCGGTATAAAGTAACGCACTTAAGTATGGTCCTTGATTCTAAGCGAAGCTTCATGCTATATGCAAGGTACATTGGAGAAAGACCCAGGTAGCCTTACATATATAACCCGACTTGCCGGAGCTGGCCGGGACCTGAATGTCTCGACTCTCAAACTAGTTAATAGGGCAATATACTTGGGTTTATTGGCCTGTACGCCTTCGGCGCGGGCTTCGTGGTGCCTCGGAATCCAACAAGTTAGAATAGTTGTACTGAGGTTGCAGTGTACCCTGTGTGCGATTCTTGCCAAAGAATATAGGACTTGCTCAAAGGTTGCTTTACCGGTTTTAGCGGGACTACTGCCTACTAATTTTGCAACCGCGGAACGCGCGGCTAATTTTGAATTCATGTGTGAAAGGAATTACGACGCGGTATCACTTTATTTTGATTTTCATGATGATGAACTCTATAATACAAAAATAATACTCATTTTTCAGATCCGTTTTACTCATTGGCAGCTACATAGTCTTCGTCAAAGTCCAAGGGTGAAACAACTAAGAAATTCTTCCCAACTATTTCTGGGCGCTTCGAGAAAACCTAGCTAAAACCTGACTATTATATGTTGCAATTTCTTATGGGAGATGGCGCCTTCCCCGTAAACTTACACATTTTCGCGCTTGAAGAAAATCCGGCCCGTATCTGCGGCTGCAAAACGGAAGACATGAAACATGTCTTGTTTCACTGCAGCAAACATGACATTGCGCGTAAAGTTTTAGTGTAGAGCATGCGTCGAGAAAGCAGAACAGAGGCATGAAATTTCATAGAACAAGTTTCCTATAGTCACCTTGGTTTGGTTGGAAATGGCTCAAGATTTGAATTATTTAGGACGTTGGCAAAACGCATACTAAAAACAACGAAGACGCTAAATTACTTTTTCGTAGAGATATTCACTAACGTTGTTTTTGATGATGGATATGGGACACAAAGGGACTTTCGAAGGTTCCAGGACGAAAACAGGAAGGAACAGGACGAAAAGTTACACGCAGTCTGGAATTTTTCTACTCAATGATGACAGAAGATTATAGTGCGTATTTTTGCGAATTTAGAGGGTAACCAACAAATGAAGAGTGGTTATGTAAGAGAGCGTGCTATTTTTAAAGAATTACTGTGTCAATTACATTAATGAGAAGATAATAGATTTGATAGTCAGTGAATTAAAGGTGTACACAGCTATGACCAATGACGAGAGAATTGTTTACACTGAAGAATTTCTAAACTCCTTTTAGTTAAATGGCTTCCCTTCCCGTAATCTGGAGCTTAAGCTTTGCTTTCTAATTCTACTTATGCGTAACCTTGATGCACGGAGTATATAATAGCACAATGCTACATGTCACAGAGCTAGAGAGAAATATTATAAAGGCCACTATTCTCACTGGAGCTACTAAATGCAACATCGTTTTAATTCCCTACGTACAAATAATTCCTAACAATTTGCCATCTCAATTTAAGAGACTGCAATTTCCGCTGAAGCTGACATTTAAAATTACCCCTAACAAGTCACAGGGCCAGGAAAAGTAGCTGCCATTCATGTGGGGACCCCTACTTCCTGCAAAGTCAGCCGTATATTGGTTGTCAAAAAGTATCAGGCAGTCAAAATTTGCACATGCTAGTGGAAAATAGGAAATCATACGACGTGGCTTACAGATATATTTTGTAATAATTGCCCCTTTGTACTTTTTTTAAACTGGCGCTTTAGCTCCAGTTTTTTTTAATTCTATAAATATTATATGTTTCTTGGTAAGTTAGTGAGATAACTAAAATAAAGACGAAGTACTGTTCAAATAACACCTTATATTGATAAACATGAACATGATTTAATTTTTTTTGCAATTTGTATACTCCTTATGTAGTTTTCATTTATGTATCTTGCAATATATACAGCTATAAATATAACTATTTTATGTTTAAGCAAGTTTTTTTATTCCACTGTTTAGTTAACAACTGATGTTAGCAATTAAGCAACGCAACAACTACTGCATGAAAATGAATTGCACAAAGACAAACCATGACATGGATTAGACAAATTATATATATATATATATATGTATATATATATATATATATATATATATATATATATATATATATATATATATATATATGTATTTAAGAACCCATTTGGCTATCTTTTTGCAATAGAATGTTTACAATTAAGTCGAAACGGCTCGTTTTGTGGTAGATCATAAAAGATTTTGTTGACAATTTTGTAAACAAAATCTTTGATGGTATGTATGGTACGGTAAATGGGCAGTACTTATATCGATGCGGAATTTTCAAAATCTGGAATAAATAGATTTAACAATCTATTAATTAACTGCATAACCATTTGTCCGGGAAAAGATAACAACAGTGATAATAATTATTAAACCTACCCGCTCTTTGTTTTTGGAAAAGTTCGATATATATATTAACTATTTTATTTAATTCATGTTAAATTTTAATACATGAAAAATTCCTCGAAGACCAAAAATTACTTAGACCTGCCCTGTTTATGGCAGAAATTTGAGTTTCATTTGGTAGATCTAAAACTTTCTTGGCGTAATTTAAACTATTCAATTGTTTCATTCGATGTGACAAATCAAATTTATTTGTATATTATTATTATTATTATGTTTTTTTTAAATATATTTCATTAAAATAGGTCCCTACACACGTAGATATATAAAATAATCATACATCTATCTATAAGCAGTTCCGATTTTTCTTTATGACTTAATTAAACATATATATATATATATATATATATATATATATATATATATATATATATATGCATATATATATATATTTATATGTGTGTGTGTGCGTGTACATACATATTTAATTCATAATTCAACGATTAATCTCGATATCTTGTATGGTAGTCTTGAAAATAGGCATCAAAATAATAATGCCAGTAATACTCAGAGCATAGTCGATGAAACTGCGGATCCTTTCTATCTCTTGCTGCATGGAATGAGCCTAGGTCCGCAACGAGGTCCACGCGCACTGCTCATTAAGAGAACAAGAAAATAACTTTACGCAGCCATAAATATTCTTTGGTCCGTTCACTCTCCAACTAACAACAAATATATTGTTAGATTTCGTTCCCTTGAGTGCTGTGCCTTGTTTGGTCTTACAGAGGCTCTATAATTATTAACTGGCTGTTGCTCACGTCTGCATTGGCAGTTTTCCTGTTATAAAAACCGTAACGATTTTTTATGTAACAGCCGTAAAAGTATTTACAGTACGTATTTTTATCTTCATATCAGTGGCTTAATATTAGTGGCTCAATTTATTCTTCTTCTCATATCAGTGGTTTTATTTATTCAAAGAATGGGAATTATCGAAGGTCTTGCAGGTTTCATTTAATCAATTGTTTTATAACTAGAATATAGAAAAAAAATATTTTGCGTCCTGTTCATTTTAGGGCTTCACGGTGAATAACCTTCAAATTTTGTCATGTTCGTCCGTTTGTCTGTCACTGCCTAGTATTTTCTACAGTCTCAGATATATACAGATACAATTTAGCAACTTTATGCTTCTTGTGGAGATTTCCCTTGATATGTAAAATATTCAATAGAAATTAATGTATGTATCCATCCATTTGTATAAAATGGGAGCATGTTTTTCATACATATGTTTGAGTTGAGTAAAATTAGAAAGGTTTTTTGAAATATAATCGAGGTTTCGTTTATTATATTCATTTTTAAACTGCGTAGAGATGAGTAGTTATTCAGTCCAAATCTTAAAGAATTCTAGATACAAACCTTTCATCAGAAATTTTAAATAAAATTATTTTCGTTGACAACAATTATATTTTTGATCAACAATTATATGAAATGTAAACAACTTCACCTATGAAGTTTTTGGGGCAACGATTTTCTTAACACGTTTCATTTTAATTGTCACGTTTAACTGTATTATTGTCCATTGTATTAATTAGCTAGAAATCATAAATTTTAGGAAACTTTTATTAATATTTCATTAATTTAGTTCAATGCTTTCTCAGGTAGTCTATATCGACTCCCAGGGATCGAATACGACCTGCAAAAATTTCGGGAGGGTCCATGAGATGTAAATGGGAGTCCATGATAGTATGTCCCATATAATTTCAGCTTTCCATAATAATAAATACTCAAAACCTAAAACATGGCAAGTGGTCCACGAGACAAAGAAATTCCACGAATGGAATAATATCAGCAAAGGCTTCAAAAAATAAAGTCAGCAGGGGGCCTAACAAAAACCAAAAAATATAGCAAGTGGTCCACGAGACGAAACATTTTCATGAATTTAATAATGTCAGCAACGTGTTTGTATGTCTAACAAAAATTTAGCAGGGGTCTATCGAAAACCCGAAAACACAGCAAGTGGTCAACGAGACGAAAAATTTCGATAAATGGAGTAATCTCAGCAATTTTTACAAAGTTTGTATGTCTGAAAAAGCAGGTGAGCAGAGGTCTACCCAATAATTCAACGATAGTATCTAATTGGGAAGATAATCCCCACAGCCATAGTGCAAAGGCATTTAGCTATCTGTTTTAAAGACTAGCAGATGAGTATTATGATTTCCTTATATAATTCTATAAACATATCCTTATATTGAAATTTATTTTGGATAATTTCATTAAGTACCGCTGTATAAAATAGTCCAATGAAAAAATGGCAACCCGATTTATATAATCACTTAACAATCACCGATAAATATAAAATTAAATTATTAATTACCCTTAAGACCTAAACACATTTTCTTTAAACCTCCATTTTATTATGAAAATTGCATGAAAATTTTCTAAACAATTTTAAAAGAAATTCTGAGGCAGCAATGTCAAAAAGGTAAAAATTGACATTTAGTTTTAATAGAATATAACAACTTGTATTTATATAAAGAAACGGAACCAATATGACTCAAGACTTTAAGGAACATCGCTCTCAAGAGCGAAGAGATATTCCATTTACTTTATTATTATTACATTGATTATTATACGCAGTAAGAACTATATAAATATTTTTGGAGATTTTTCAAATATTTCACTCATATTCCCAGTCATGATTGGGTATACGATTTAAATATCTGAATAATCTCCAAATATTAGAGGTAAGAAATAGACAAATATTAATGGCTAGTTGTTTATGTTTCTTCCTTTAAATATTATGAAAGTTATTCTAAGTATGTTTCTTGATGATGATTTTGTTCTTACTGTATTAACTGTTCCTATTACGTTATGTCCTTATATTATACTATACAATTCAAAAATTAACAAGAGGAATACATAAAATACAACGATTTAATTAAGATTTCTGATTGATAGGATGAATCAATGCGTACATTGATGAAAAAAAAACTTATTGAAAAAATACTATTTTTGCCATAAAAGTATCCAAATATACATTAAATATAAGATTCAAGAGTGTGAGTAAAATATCATAACTAATTGATAATCGTGAATTTACAATATTGAGTAATAATGGAGGTTTGGAAATAATCATTACACTGATTTTCCAAAATGTGTCTTTTCATTATTTTGCTTATTACAAACTAATGTATACTGCATAAGATCAAATAATTTTTTATTATTTTATTTACAAGATCGCGAGCAAGGTTGATTAGTATTTTTGTCCATATTAACAAAAGTAAACGACAGACAAAAACTTGCGTAAATAATAATTTAATATTGAAGAAACAAAGTATAAATATTCTTAAATTCTCTAAACATAAATATATTAATAAATAGAGACGGATATTTAAAATTTATCACCAAGACCATTAAGCTTACACAAATAAGTACGATAAAATGTGTGAATAAACTCTCAAAGATAAAAAAGATGTGTACGTATCTAGTCACAAGAATTTTATAGTGAATACTCCGGAAATAAAAATTAGTATACGACTTCGTATATCTAGGCGTAAAATAATACAATTATTAATTTATATTATTTTATAGTCGTTACCCATGACCCAAATATTATATTCAACAAATGATTAGTTTTTGGTTAAATTTAAAAAAGTCATTTTTTAATTATTGGCGTCAATATTTGCTTCTCAGGCATCATTTTTCGACTTTATGAAAAGTTAAGTTTGTTTAAAAAATATACTTGTACAAATATTTTGGATTCACTAAGTCACAAACACCAAAAAAATCATACTAAAATCAAATATTTTTTAATTTTTTGCGAATTACGAATTCTGATAATTTATTTGTCAAACGATATTTAATGTCACGAAAAATTATTATATAGCTGCTCTAATGTCGTGTTTGAGGGCGGCAAGCCCACATATTTTATGAAATTTTGTAATCCTTGTGTCGTTCTTTCAATTAAAAGAGTACGTACGATTAAAAAGAAATTCAATTCTTTTCTTCTTTCGGCAAACATAAAAATAAATATCGAAGGTATTCCAAGGCCAAAGGCATTGTCACTGTAGAATCCTGGTTATGCCTTTGGTTGCATATAAATAAAAAATATTTTGCCCAAAAATCTCCATACAATTTTGTTAATTATTTCAAAGACTCAACAAAAGCGTGCACACACTCGCTCATATGTGCAAACGCGCAAGCACGCGCGAATAGAGTAACGTATAAAAATTAAGGCCCTTTTTTCAATATGCGTTGAACACATTTAAAATAGTTCATATTTACTAATACATAAGTTCCTGATTATTAGCTAGTGTTTCTATGTAATAACTATACGAGCAAGCAAAATTATCCCCAAAAACATCTTTCTAAACTAAAGAATCCAAAAAATTAGTTGTAATTGATTTTCCAAACTGATTTTCCAAAATGTGTCTTTTCATTATTTTCATAACTAATTTTCATAACTTTTACATAACTAATTTTATAACATAATTAACTAATTAACTAATTTTCATAACTAACAATATCTTTCAAGTTGCAATACAAAATATCATTTCGCGTTAAAAAGTGTTTAAATAAATAATAAAGTAATATGTTGAGAATGATATATAAAATTTTGAATCATAAGTTAGGATAAGAATCGATCAGGGACACGAAAATGAAATAAAGTAGAAAACCAACTAAACATTATTAATTATTCTAATCATCACACGTAATAGGAAACGATATAATTATCGGGTATTTTTTAGAGGTTTGTAAATTTAAAAAAAAAAAATAAGTGAAAATAACGATATAGGTCATGGCTTTATTTAAAAGATAATTATATTCAATTTGTGTTTAAGTACGATTTCAGAGATATGGTGGCTGCGACTGGCTCAAATGAAACGCAATCTGGAAGTGTCATTTTCAACCACTTTTTCGAGAAATAATTTCTTCAACGATGAGGCTCATATTTGATTGAAAGGCTACGTCTATAAACAAAATTGCCGGATTTGGAGCGAATAAAATCTATATGCCAATATTGAGACTCCGTTATATCTACAAAAATTCACTATTTGATGTGCTTTATGGACCGGTGGAATTATTGACCCATATTTCTTCAAAAATGACGCCGGCGAGAAGGTGACAGTGGAGTTGAGTGGGGGGGGGGGATTACATGGAGAGCATCTAAGATCCGTTATTACACCCATATGCTTGAAATGTATTAGAAAGCATACAATTATCTTTTTAATAAAGCAAATACCATGTCCATTATCGTAATTTTATCTGCATTTTTAATTTTAAAGTTGTGTACCTCTGAAAAGACTCTATTTAAAGTAATTGCCGCAATTTTTATTATGAATCATCGCTACGCATTTTTGAGTATAAATTAAATTCATATTTGATCGTTTATATTTATTATAATCAAGCTGATCGGCCGTCTGCTTCATAGATGTTATGAAGACGACTAAAAGATTATTTAATTAAAAATTGCTTGGCGGATGTAAATTAAAGCGGTTTATTATCTCAGCATAATTTATAAACAAAAACTGAATAAATATCCAGTACCGTTCCTTATTTTCTCTTTAATACCTCTTTAATTGTTCATGCAAGTAACTAATTTTAATTAAAAATTCTGTTCAAATGGCAGCATACAGAAATTTTTCCGATTTGAAATGGTTTAATAATTAAAATAGGGAGACCAATTATTTAAAGCTTAGTACTTAGCAAACGGGGTTTAATAATTAAAAAGGGTAAACTATTTCAGTTTTGAGAGACCAATGGTATTCTGTAAAATGCGGAAAACAAAATCCTCCTCCCACTTTTTAAGTACTTAAATTTTATTGTAATGAATCATCCGTCAAAATTGCAAATGTTGACAAATATCGTTTCATTAAGTTTAAACTAATTTAACTCAATTTTTGTTTTGTTTGTGCTATAGGTAAAAATCTTGCTTTTAAATATGATATAGAATTATATTAATACTTGTTTTGATTATGAATTTGTATTCTTTTTGTTGATTTTGTGTAGGCCATATCATGTGAAATAAAATAAATAATAATTTGAATTATGATATGTCAAAATGAATTATGATATGTCAAAAAATGAAAGGCTAATAAAACTTTGGTATTTATTCTATCTAAAATGTTACTTGAAAACATTACAAGAATAATTAAACTGCGTTTTTCTAGATTGACTTCTTCAAATACAATAAATAATATGTAAGCCGACAATGTGAAAATTATTATTTAAGCTTATGTACTTGATGAAAAAGAAACTCAGTGAGAAAAATGTCAGCTTAGAAGGTACTTAGCATAAGAAGCAAATAACTTAATTTTTTATTTTTCTATGTAAATGTAATTTCTACGTTATTTTTCTATGTTTATGTTAATGATCGTAAGAAGTAATTTTCTGCAATAAATTAAACAATAAATATTTTTTTAAATTCTAAACATTAAATTTGGTACACAACACTTTAAACTCAATACTATTTTATATTCCCCTAGTTCCCAATATCTCAATGCCGTAACCAGCCTATTATATACCCGATATTTCCATTATTTATTAAGACCCTCAGCTTTAACTTCGGAGTTCGACGAAGTCTGCACCATGACGGTGCTCGCACTGTCCTTATCACAAGAATTATTATTTTAGCAATAAGAATATCTATAACGTCTAATTAATTTAAAAACTTGGTGGCAAACAAAGAAACAATTTGTTATAAGTACGCAGGTATAATTTTGTTTAGAAATGTAGCATTGGCCTTAAATTTTATTACATTTATATTGGCCTTAAATTTTAATACATTTTATATTTGATAATAATATCTTTCAAAGTTTAAGTGAAAGATTTCTGTTTGAACTGTGTGGAAAATTTGAATTTTCACTGAATATAATATTCCCTATGTTTGACATAATTAATTTTTTATTTCAGTGTAAAATAAATACATTTTCAATATAAACATTCTTGTCATAGAGGATAATATCTTAAAATAAAGACTACCTACTGTCTTTTGAGAAACATTGAGATTGTAATTATTACACCTAAGTAATGAAAAAATTTCCTCAAATATGAATAACCTCTTATTTAGATGCGTTCAAAAGAAAAGGAGCCGAGGCAGAATTTATAAAAAGAAATTAATTTTGTGTAAAGAGGGTAATTGAAAAGGAGCCAAGGCAGAATTTATGAAAAGAAATTAATTTTGTATAAAGAGGGTAATTGAAAAGGAGCCAAGGCAGAATTTATGAAAAGAAATTAATTTTGTATAAAGAGGGTAATTGAAAATTTAAAATTGCTGCTCGTCTTTGTATGGATTATAGTGTGGTAGGAAAAATAATAATATTCTAGATTGGTCTGATAAAATAAGTACAGTTCTCTTTAACAAGTACAGTAAGTATGGCAATTTATACTTAGAAATAATTTTTATATACTGGAAATGAAGGAAAATATGTAGTAACTGACAACTGTTTTTTTTTTGTTCTTGTTCGAGTTTAATGTTTAAGGCTTAAGAAGTATAAAGCATTTAATTTACAACAAAAATTAGATCCCACAGTTAATATAAGCAAACAAACTGTAAATAATACAATGGCTGAGACATTTGCGAGATGTAGAATTGCTTGAAAAATGTGTTTATTCACAATTGGTGTAATAAAATAGAAACTGTCGAGTTCAATAATTACAGTAAGTATGATAATCTTTAGAAAAATAAATAAAAACTTTTTATAGAAAATGATGCAGTGTATTTCTTTTTATCGTTTGAGTTTGTTGTTCTTTATATGAAAACAGTCTGGGAAGATCTAATGCTCGCTAAAAACTTTTATAAGCAAATATGATGAAATTAAAAAGTAACAAGAATTATACGCTATGTATTGACTTTCGTGCTTCTTAATATGATAATTGTGTTGATACGTTGACTGTTAGGAATATTTAAATTATTTTACGTAGCTTTTTTCATCATATATCACAATTGTATTGATTTTTTTATCTATATGTATTTATGAATTGAATATAACAAATATTTATTATTAAGCAAATAGACTTGGCTATCCTCAAGATCTTTTACCGTAATTGTATTGATATTTTGTAGACAAAAACACAAGCTTTCCTTGTTTATTAAAAAAACCATTCCAACTAACAAGTTGACCTAAAGAACTGGGTACAAGCAAGTATTAAAAATAGAAAGTGTAAAATATAAAAAAAAGTTTGAAAAATTTAAAAACACATAAATTCACTCAAATTAAACATTAATTAATTGTTAATTATGAAACATGAAATCATTTCATAATCATGTTATTATAGAGGTCAATAGAGCAGACAAAACATTAAGGATGGGCTTAGCAGTAGAACCTTGTCAATGCAAGTCCGCAAAAAACAGGCGAGCGACTGCAGATTCCGCCTATGTTCTTGTTGAGGGAAGTAAATGATGACTTCGTCTTCTCATGTAACATTCAAGAGCATAAAATGCCTCTAAATCTAAATAAGATAATTATTTATTTTATTTCAAATATAATAATAATTATTACGTATTCAAACATTAAAAACAAATAATGATTACGGGATGCAGAGGGAGAGGGGTGTGGTGAAAACGTGGGCGAAATGTCTATAGTACAGATACTAGCACATAATGAACAGTGAGGCAGAGACACAAAGTTGCATTAGTCGATATCATCGAGAGTTTTCAGTTCCAATGGAGCACATCGGCCAACAGCAGGTCTTTTCAGGGGTGGCAGACCCAACAATCCGCTCGTACCACCAAGAACCCGCCGGACAACAAGTATATAATATTAAATCGGATCAATAAGCCATGTTTCGGTTATTTCAGACATATTATATGGTATTGTGTACACCCTCTTAGTAAATAACTTCACTTTCGATGTCAAGTGTCTAAAATTAACGAAGAAAATAGAGAGTTTACCAAAAAGTTATGTCCACGAAGGTGCCCGTTTCACATTGAAATCGTCATTTTTTATTAATGAATTTTATGGCCATATAACTGGTTTACTGTAATAAAATTAACTATGTGATAATAACGCTTCAAATAATTACTATACGAGTACATAGGATCCTGCGTTTTAACTGTAAAACTTAAAGACTTAAAACAGAAGCCAAAGCTGCGCCCTCACAAGTGTCTATCTAAATAAGCGAACATTCTTAATAATGTTTTCCCATCAAGAGAAGAAAGGCATTTCCAATCAAAGCTCGGTGACATTAAGATACACCACATCGTCGATTTTCAGTGACTGAATAAATTATTTTTGTAACGAGTACTTTATTTAAATTATTTGTGTAACGGTTTTGTAAAGCGTCCTAAGGTTTTATTTTATTTAAAGAGAATAGCTCTATTTAAACACTATATATATATCAATTCACAGACTTAAATAGGAGAACTGGACGTCATATTTTCCAGTAAATTGATTTGATTAGAGAAAATATGTATTATTTGTTTTATTACTTCTAGTTTGGATATTATGTTGTGTGTTGAGGGTAATTTGTTATACTATGTAAATATTCCAATGGTTGATGCAATACCTAAATTTACTATTACGCGAATATTCATATACAATCAACTAAATTCATACATATTGAAATCAAGGAATACAAAAGAAGGCGAGCAGTAACACAAAAGTATCACAATGTAGTAATAATATTTAATGTTGAAGGAGATTGATGGAATAAGACGAATTAAAAAGATTTCAATATTGGTTGGAAAGTAAAACAATAGAAAGTTAGTGATTTTCCTGTATCACCACCCAGATTGTAAGGAAAGCATGGACGTAAAAAAGTAGCAGGAGTAATTCATTTATTACTCAAAATTACCATTTCTGGATTTAAAATAAAGCTGACTAAGAAAATCGTCAACAATTTTAAAGAAGAAACATGGATTACATAATTTATTCCCATTTTTTATGCGTCTCCGAAACGCAAGCAAACATAAAAATATGGCCGTGGTTTATGAGTAATTAATTGCGAGAAATAATTAAATTTATTTAAATTGTGTGAAATTTATGTTAGGAAAAATTTTAAAGTGCTTGTTTCTTTTGTTATTTACATACCAGGTGATTTTGTCGTTTATGCATATTTACACACTACGTATGTACGTACTTTGACATATCCAGATATAAGATGTACATTTGAAATAAATGTTTGTTGCGATAAAAATATAAAAAGACCGCAAAGCTCGTTCGAGCAAATTACTAATACTAAGACAATTTAAGTTACCGCTCACAGTATGAAAATTCAAATACAGCAATAAAGTACAATAAAAGCTTTGTCTCCTTTAATTCATCAGCTCGTAGCTAGAGAACAAAAATAACGCGGCGAAACCGTAACCGTTTGCGTGCGAGGCAAAGTGACGACGATGTGATCAAATTGGGATCAATTCTGCGCTTCTAAATTCTCTATGAGTAGCTTCTGAAATGTTACATGTCAAATGTATTGCAAATAATTTCCCAAAATAATTTTCTTTATTCTGTTACTTTTAAATAAAAAATTATATAATATCAATACATATCTATTAGAATAATGCCGTGTGGATTTATTATTTCTTATCGGAATAATTTGTACCTCATAATTATAAAGTTTCTTAAAGATTTATGTATGTTTTAAATTATATTTTCCATGAAAGGCTTTAATTATCTACATGTATGGAATTAAACATTTTAGTCGCCAAATTTACAGGGAATGCTACCAAAAATGTCATGGTCTCTAATAATTGGATAGGCTGCGATATTACAATACGACATTTACTTGTTCATAAACTATTTAAATGTTCTACTGCTATATTGGTCTTTATTTTCTTCAATTACTTAAACTGAGAAAAATGTGAAGGGTTTGTGGAAATGTGAAAATGGCTAAGTTACATAATTAATTGTACACTCGTTTCTGCACATTTGTTATTTTTTTTTTTCACAAAGGATAAATATAATAAACAATGTATAATTATTTTGTCCTAGTATTTATGGTTTCATAAAAAAATTTCCTTGAATAGACAAGTCGTTTAATAATGTTGCTTTTTCAGTTTAGCGCTATTTACGGATTTATGCGATAAATTAATATTAATATATGGTAGACCAATTATATTCTACCTCTTATACGTATTCCCAAGATTAGGTAATATTTAGGACGGTTGTTTTCGTTTCCATTTTTTACTTATAATTTCCTAATTTTTATTCAGCGCTGGAAAACTCATCTTAAAACTGTTTTATAACACCGAAAACACGATTATGTCTCAAAGTTTTTTCGTCATTTCATCGTCATGAAATATGCTACGATCTCATTCGTAATCATTATACTATGAACTGATCGTCAGAACCACGTATCGTGAAGAGCTTTCGAAGACTTTTTAAATAATTTCATTAATTTCCTTTAAAGTAATATTATATTAAATGAACGTTTAATGTTTTTTATAAACCAGAAAGTCACGTTATACAGTGTATGAGCCTTTCGCCAATTTATAATAAACTTAAATTGCATACAGTTTAATTGTACCTAATTTGAGTTTATAATAATAAATGATATAATCTAAAATGTTTGACAACACAGAAAGTGACAGATAATGAATTTCTTGTAACAAAAGTTTCCACAAATTCTTTAGAGCTTGCAAATATTGACAGCTGGAGTAAAAAACACAAGCTTGAGAGAAAATAATTTTATCCGAATGAACAGTAGACATTTGTTGAGAGTAGACGTTATATTATCAGTTTAAGGGTGGTTTTGAACTGGATATTGTTTTTATTAACAAAGACGATTGCAAAGAAACAGGGGTGAATTTTTTGATATTATTTAATACCAAAATTAAGTTAGGAGAATAAAATTAGCCATTGCTTTCTGTGTGTCTTATTATAACTTATGTAAATGTTTAATATGTTATAATTATTAAAAACTAAGTTTCCGTCTACTTTTACTAAGAAAAATGTTTATTTGACGAGATAATGAATTAATATGATATAAAAAGCCCGAAATTATTCTGCGTGATGTAACCATCTTTTTCATATAAATAACAGAGATACTTTGGTTGCCTTACACGTTATCTATAACAATTAATCTGTCATAATATTATGCTAATTCATTAATTAGCCTGTTACATACGAACTATCTTTTATCTTCTTGAATTGGACAAATCGGTAAGAAATATTTCTCATTCATGCAATTTATAATCAAAATGCACTTAAAGCTCATTGAGTATTTTCGAAGTAAATCGTCAATGCGAATTGAAACTTATTTTTGTATTTAACATAATTTAAATATCAAAGTACGGTTATATTGACACGTTCATTTCAAAAATTTCTGATCATTGGACGAAAAGCCACTAACTCTAAACACCGATTCCATGTCAACCTATTTTAAAAAAGTATCTTCCATTGGTAGGTAGGTCATCCTAAAATGAAGTAATAATACTAATAATATACTTTACATAGAAACAGAATAGAAAACGACGTATATTGACCTAGACTTAACCTGACCTAGGCATTAACGTAGTTTTAATATATTATTCACTTTTATATAATTATCTGCATAGAATACTAAATAAAATAAGAGAGGTTTAATTACATTGTAAATTGTAATTACATTCAAAACATTATTTCTATAAAAATTAACTAAATATTATGGTGGCATCTCGCGTTTTGTCTCACGCATGGTGGTAAGCACTAATAAATTATTCACCCGTTATTACTTTTCTATTAACTACTTACAGCAATAATATGTTTATTTATCTCAATCAAAATACAAATCTGTTAAGTACGTACTCAACGTATTTAGTACATATAAAAGTTTACACACTTATGAGTGCAAAGTGTTTGTACAAAGTTATTTATGAATGTTTATATTATTTTTCCCCATAATAATATATTTTCTAGCATACATTTAACACGCGTAGAAATATCGTTATATCTCGAAACTATTAAACCCAGGATCTATCCAGGAACTATCGTTATGTTTCGAAACTATTAAACTATTAAGCGATGTAGTTTTCCTGTTATAATCTAGTACGATGTGGCCAGCTCTGCTTTTTATAGATTTTTGGTTCAGTAGTTTCGGAAAAAAGGCGGAAGGCAGAATTTACCCTCCATGAAATGAAATATTAGCCTTTTAAACGATTCCTCATATGACAAATTAAATTAAAAGAAATTTTTCTGTAATATATCCTATGTACGTTTGTATGTTATTTTTATATGCTCGCTATAAAAATAACATACAAATATTATTATCTCAAGTGCATGTTTTATTAAAATGTGATACTGCAAAATATGTGCGTTAATATGAACTGTTTCTGCGAAAATGTCATATTTGTGCATCAAACTATTTCTTAGAAAATCAATTGTGGTAGACAAATAGACTGACACGCGACTGACCTTTCTTTAAGTTACTTTAAAATAATTTGCAATAAGATATGATGTTATTTAACGGTTTTTATATTCCCCAAGAGAAAAGAAAGCGACCATTACAATATAATTCATTTGTCCGTCCGTTAGCATCTCTCAGAGTTTTTTTACTGAACTGGATATTAACTTACATATATATTTAAAAAGAAAAGAAATTAATGTTCGATTTTCATTTTCATTTCATATATCGTGTTAACTTTTATGTGAAAACGATAGTAGTAAGTCACAATTTTTATTGTAATTTCGAGAAAATTGTTGGAAAACAAAAAAAAATTGAGAAAATACACAAGTTTTTTAATAAGATGTTTAGGTACAATTTTAAAAGTTAATACGGTGCGAATTTTTTCGAGACGTTTTGAAGGTAAATTCAACTTTTTTTTCCGAAAAACCAAAAAATAAATTTACGAAAATCAGACATTTAGAATTTGTTTAAAAAATTATTGAACGTTTAGTTTATGCCAGTGCTTGAATATCAGTCAGGAGATAAAATTAACCACTAAATGGTCTATTTATCTCCTTTATTATAAACCACTATACTCGCACAATCAAACCAAATTTTAAAAGGAAGCTATTTTCCTTCAGCCTCAAAACATTAGGCTGATTGACTTTTAATATTTTCGAACTCTATAGAAACGGTTACCACTTCGCAGCATAAATATTTCTAGGGTCATTGGCGTTGGATTTATTAAAGTCGTAAATATGACTTGTATGAGATTTCATATATGTCCGTTTCAACTTTTTGAAAAAACTGTGTGGTAACAGTAAGAAAGCGCATGAGTCAGGCTGATAAATAAACCACAATCGCATCAGATGCAAATATTTCTTCGCCGTTTCTGCGCTCACACCTGACTGAAAATAGTGGTGCTACATCCAGAAACACCCACATTATTTATTTGGTTGTTCACAAAAAAAAATCGGAAACGTTACAATTTTAACATCTTTGAATTTCAATAATGACGACAGGACATTAATTTAATTAAATAATATTGCAATACATAACGGTGACACAATACAAGTTTACTCACACTCATAACATGAGTGTGAGTAAACTTGTTGCATTGTGTCACCGTTATGTGTTACTTATAATATATACTTCTCCGAGGTATTCAGTTGTTCAACCACACTCAGGCGGTTGAACAACTAATTACCGTGGAAAAGTGCAAAATTTCGATGCAACTCGATTCTAGAAGCTGGTATACCAAAAATATTTTATGTTATTATGAATCTGCTCAAACTAAAACTTAAGAAAATTCTTGATATGTGACCATTCTAATTCACAACATTCGTAAACCTGAGAAAGATGTTTCCGGAAATACGGTAGATATTTTAAGTAGAACATAATATACACATTATTAATACCACATAAAAATATCGTGAATTTAATACAAACTGTACCTAGCGTCATATGTTTAAACTTTTTATGTGCGAGTCCTGTTCTTACTTAAGGCGTTTCTTTTGTTTTATTACGATTTTAATTATTTTTCTGACAGTTTAAGTAACTTGTAGGCTGTTAAATCATATATTGGCGTCTTAATAAAATAATGATCTATTAGTATATAAGTCAAAGTTGAGTTACGTACAGATACAGGCTTATGTTAGCGACATCTATCGTCTACCTTTTAAATGATTTAGAAATTGGGTGCCAGCGATATACCCGTCTCTTTCACTTTTATGTGCTATCTTATCGTACTTCCCTCAAACAGCGACTCATGATACATTTTGTTAGACATTTCGCACAGTGAGGTTGTTATTCTTTTATAGAACGAAGGTGCAATCCTTATTTAGTATTTTTGCGTCCAAATTTAGAGGTAATTTTTACCAAATTTTGTAAGCTGATACTGACAGATTAAGTTTTAGGTGAGTTTACTACCAATTTTATCCGCATATTACTTATAACATTTAGTTTCAAGTCTGTTTATAATAAAATGTTATTTATTTTTTCGTGACAGATTACGATTTGGGTCACTTTACTATTTAAAACTCTTCATTATTTAAGGCAACACTTTGTGTTATTCAAACTTATGTCTCTTCACTACTAAAGATTATTCTTATTTTCTCGCCGCAATAGTAGTTGAGTCTTTATTTGATAAAAAGTGACATAATTTGTCATCTTTTTTATTGCCTGTCATTATTATGTATTAAAATAATAATATTTCATTATAAGTTAAAATATACCAAGAATGTTTTATAATGAGAACCATATTTATATCTATTAATGTTTTTAGGGTAAGAATGTCATCTAGTAGATTCAAAAAAGATAATTTCCAAAAAGAGCTTATTCAGGCTCGAAGCAAGGCGCCGGAAACAATAGCTCAAGTTAAAGATAATAATACTCAATGTACCTTATTGGTGCCTCCACCTCATGTGATGGAAATAATTTTAAAATTACCGATGTCATATTTCTTGATTTTTTGTTACTTCGATTCTATTTAATTTTTTGTTGTAGGTGCCAGCTGATATAACAGCGTTTCTCGAACGAAAAAGTATCTGATGAAAAGCAATCTGCGCAAACAAGCATTGGTGAATCTGCAGCAACAGAAGTTTTAAGAAATTAGGAAAATGCTGCACCAAGAGAAGAAGAAATGGAAATAAACAAAAAAGGAAGGAAACGTAAATGGAATGAGGAAAGTTGGAAATACTGGAAAATAATACACAACCAAGAAATATAAAGCAATCCAACTTCATTCTGTCAAATCTTCCAGTAGCGTTACATGTAGGCTTATAAACTGTGAAAAGATAACTGTTGATCGAAGAACAATAATTGTTGATGCGTATTGGAAACTTGGTTGAATTAATGCTCAAATATCGTTTATTATGTCTTGTAAGTCCGATGTAACCCCATTCCATTTTAGAGTACAGGAAAAATTAATTCGAGTTTGTAAAACATTTTTGTAAGTACGTTGGATGTGTCTAATCGTGTTTTACACGCTGTCAAAAACAAAACATATGAGAATGGAATTTAAGCAAGAGATCTGGGAGAATAGTACAACAATCATATTTATGTTTGCAATATAATAACTCTATGCTTGAACATAAAGTATCACCCTAAGGATCTTATGGTGCCCATTTGGAAGAGAAAATATTGAGCCGCCAAGAGAAGCACTAAAACCCTTGCAACATAGATGACAAGAATAAAGTTTTCGTATTTGATCTGCAGTCTCCTAAAGGATAAATCTTAGGATTCTAATACAAGTAAAAATTGAAAAGGTATAACTTCACAGTCACGTTTTTAAACAAAAAAGTTTAAAATGCATGAAATACTTGTATGATGATGTACAATGTTTCTTTTTGAACAAAACTTATGCTAAACGCGGCGTCAACGAAATCGATTCTTGTTTACTGAAAATTTTTGAGAGGCTTTCAATGGAGTTACCACATGACAATGGTAACTCCACTGAACATTTTTTTTTTCTGATAACTGTTGTGGTTAAAATAAAAATAAAATTTTAATAGCACTTTACTATTATGCTACCCATCTAAATATTTAATTGATCACTCATAAATATCTAATAAAAGATCACACCCAAAATGAGGGTCATAATATTCGTAGCCTCATAGAAAAGGAGGTCACAAAAAACCTGAAATCCAATATATTCCCATCGCCAATTTTTAGCCATGATTAAAAATGCAAAGAATATTTAAATCTGGCAAGAAATCCTTTGTCCATGAGCTGATGTTTGAGTCATTTTTAGACTTTAAAAAACTTTAATAAAACTAAAGGTGAGAACACTGTTTTATAGAATGACATAAAGGCGTAAAAAGTGCATCTTTTTCATTTTTTGTTAAGACCTCGTACAAAGATAAGGAATACCAGGAAGTGTGCGTTAATAAAATTAAGATGGGAGCAATGTTTTATGGGCTCACATAAAAGTGTTAAGAATTCGAAAAGTGCGCCTTTTTTCATTTTTTTCTAATGGTCTCGTACAAATATAAGGAATACCAGGAAGTATCAGAAACAATAGGAAGAAAATGCTAACTCTATTCAAAATTTTACCTATCAATACCTACACAGAAAAGAAGATCTTAGTGAAAACAAAAAAAAAGATCTCCAAGAGCTATTGCCGAGAAATATAATTCATAGTTTCGCCTCAGATTTTTATAACTCTACTCTTTAATTACTAAACAAACTCATTTTAATAGCGATATTAAAATCGATCAACATCATAATTTAGCCAGGGTGTGATCATAAATTCTAATTATTCCATCTAAACCTTACGTACCTTTACTTATGCTGCATGAATTATGATAATATTGAGTACCTAAGTTAAGTAAAAAGTCAGTTTCTTTAAGATCAATTGTCTTCGCTTTAGAGATTTTATATTTTATAGCCTTTTTATAATAGACTCAGATTAAGGCGTATTACCTGAGCTAATATGTTTTTACTTTAGAAGAATTTATTCAGTTTTTATAACCATTTTGTTGGATACTAAAACTTACCTTTTTTTGGTAAATATAAATAAATTAGCAGATTTTCGAACTTGAATAATGAAAGACTTTTTAATTTTTTATAATTTAAACATATTAATTAAATTTTTATAAATTAATTTTTTTATTCCATATTCAACACAAGCCTTGTTTAGTTAAGCGATTAATCTTTAAATAAAAACTCATCAACAGCTGGTCAAACTCGTTAATTTTGTAACTTACCTTGTCAGAGAAAAAAGCTATATTAAAATATTGATATAAAAGTCTTTTTTTCTTTTGATTATTGCAAAAATGTCAATTTTCAGTTTATTTATGGTTACATAATTTGAGTAAAATGATCCATCCGCTAAAATGTGTCTTATTCAAATATCATGTACAGACTAAGTAATCAATGAATCTTTATAACTAATTAATTAAAACAGGCTTAAATATAAGTAAATAAAACAGGCTTACATATAAGTATACTACTTGCAAAGACAAGAAGTTATTCGCTTCACTTTTTATAGAAAACTAGCTTAACTTACACAATGTTTTTTGTACACTTTAAAATATTTTTTTAAAAATAGATAGAAATTAAATATTGGATTATATAGTCAGAACTGATCAAAACTATTAATATTTTTTAATATATTTTCTTACAAATGGTGATAACTGGAGAAAACAAGTAATCATGTTTAATCAATAGTTTCTTTTGATTTTATTCGTCAATACGTGGACTAAGTTCTAATTACAAGATTGTTTGTCACGATTTCCCGGAAATCTATTTTTTTGAATTATGCCAGTATTCAATTAAGGCCGCTATGTTTATAATATGTCTATAACGAAACATATTTTCACAGAAGAGACCTACTTCCAATTTGTCTGTTAGGATATAAACGCAAATCGGATAATCGTCTTGGTTTAAAGTCCACACTCACTACCCAAACAATTTTAACTTTAGTACGGTATGCGGCTTCACACGTAGTCCAGTTTTACTACTGCGGTGGTAAAATAACGCTTCGACTTCTTCCTTGCATCGGGATGCAAGACGCTCACGGTCCGAAAACAAACATGGTGCCAAATTCCAAAGAGCACACGAGGTTACAAAGTTTTTAATGGAATTTCGCCGCGAAAATTTAAGTCAGATTATGCTAATACGTGGGTAGGAAGACTTTACTCAGGTACTGTCTACTGTCTTAAATTTGTGTTAGTCTTAAATGTTGCTTTGTTGAAAATTCAAAACGTGTCACAATTTTAAACATTTATTTTATGCTTTTATTCGTTTTCTGAACTATTTGTGGTAACTTAATATATATTTTTTTATTTTCTCAACATTCAAGAAATATATTAATTTCTCACGTTCGTAAGGTTATTGATTTTAATTGTGTATACTCGTATTGTCAAAGTATATATGAAACAAATTCTGTTCTATGCACATGAAATATTTCGTAAATGGTCTTCTAATACTTCCAATCATCTCACCACTATTACTTACTTGATTCTCCGTTCATTATATGTTATTCCATTCCTTCATTTTTGTCAGTTGATCAATCATAAATTTGAAAATGATATTATTTTTTTTTATTTATATGAAAGTTTTTAAGTATTTCTCTACACACATAAACGACGCACGCACACACACACACACGCGCATGCGCCCGCTCGCGCACGCACTTTGAAAAATGTTCTATGGTCAATATTTTTAGTATGACGTTTAGTTCTCAAATAACAAAAAAAATCCGTTACGAAACATATTATTTTAACAAAATTAATTAAATTTTCAATTAACTAGTGAAATATAAATTAGCTCCCGAACGCAAGTTTGGTAAATGACGTTTCAAATTAAAGCTAAATTGTATTATCTTTTTATACAGTTATAATTCGTGTCTTAAGATTGGACTTACTAACATATAAATATTTAAAAAAAAATTCTACGGTCAATGTCACTCTGAATGTGATATTTCAATTCTCAAACAATGAGAAGCGGGTAATGAAATGGAATCATGGTAACTTAATTCTTGCAAAATGTAAATTAGTGCCCGGAACAACACATGTTATAATATTTATGAGAGTTTTGATACATATGATAGTCTACAGATGAATAAAATTTAGACGAACGTAAAACTTGATAGACGGTTTCTAGTCAAAAATTTACCATTATATGGGGTGAAAAAGCGAAAGAATTACGGAAATTAAGCTACGAGTATTTGGAGACGAAGAAATTAAACGATATTTTTGTCTACTGAACAAATACATTTATTTTTTTCTTTATCCGTATCGTACAAGATCCACGTGATTGATGAAGTCCTAATAGTTATAGACATATTTTAACATAATAGGTATATTTAAAAGTTCTGTTTTTGGTTGTTTGATATCCGCTTATTATAAGGATTAATTATGTTGAAGTCGAAAGCGCCAAAGCTTGCCAATTTTAATCCGTATCTTGCGCTAAATGATTAATTAGTTCATTATCGTCATATTCGTTTTACTTACGATTCATGATCTTGTATTTTTATTGCCCAGACTATAGGCAAAATCATAAATGCATATATAATTTTAACTCTTTTATTATACATAGTAAATTTTTGTCTGTATGAGATTATATTTCCTGATTAAATAATGTAATTAAATATTACCACAGCATTTAAGAACATACACAATTGTTTTTACTACACCATTGTCAAATTTAATCCTTAATATTTATTTTAAGAAAAGTTTAAATAATTAAGAAACACGAGAATTACGCGACCCACTCCCTATCTTTTGTATTAAAATGTTTAATATTAAATTTATGAGCATATTCTAGTAGTACTTATCAGCCAGTATATTTCAGGCCTTCTCTGATTCGATGAAATTATTATAATATTAGTTGATATAATTTAGAATATGCCGAGAATTGCGGCCGTTAGATTAATTTACGTCAGATATTTTGTTATAAAATTAGTATCGTATTGCTTATTGTAATGTTCTTTTAAAATAATATTTAGCAAATAGCTGAAATCATGATTTGATTTTAAAAATGATACAGAAATCGACTTAGATTTATTCTTATTACAATTTGTTAACTTAAAAACAATCTTCATTTGTTCAGCCATATATTACTAATAATTTTAATGCATTATTAAATAAAAAGCTGTACCCTCATCATGTAAACCGATGTTCCCCTTACACAAATCATCTTATTCTACAATATAATTATCCATTTATCTTGTCGCATTACTTTTTCGAATTTATAGTTAGACGAGATGCTACATCATTCAGTAAGAACACATTGTCATAACAGAGGCGATTGAACCCTACCAACTCTGATTGCCGTGTTCGAAACTACAATTTGCTTTGATTAGATTGGGCAGATTTAGATTGGATTTTGAACTGAATTTATATTATTGTAAATTGTGTAACGATTGTGATAATTTGGCATCAAATTAAACACATTATGTGTTTTTGTAAGCAAGTGAGACATCGTGCATGATCACTTAATTAAAAGTAAAATATAATGAATATGATGGCTATATTATTAGCTTTACTCGTACTTTATGCTACTTTTCAACTTCACGTTTTTTAAAGAGCTTCTAGATCACGATTTATTATAATATTTATGGCTTGATATAGATAAAAAAAAACTTTTTGATATAAGGATAAATATTTGTTAAAAATGGTTTATGTAAATAAATAAAACATTTTTGAAAAGAAATTCTTATATATATTACTCCTCTTGAAGGACAATAAACAACACATCACGTAAAAATATTCTATATACTTAAACAATATTATTTCTCATTACGTAAATAAGAAAGTGTATTGTCTTGTCTATATTTAACGGACATAAAAACTATAAATTTTAAAATACAAAGTTATTTTTGTATTTGATTGAAGTCGTTCGTGGAAAGTTTCTATCAACCTTTTATAGACAAAACTACAAATCATAAGTTGGTCCACTATTATTCGTAATCTAGTAGAGCCTACTAATTTCCTTTTTAATTCCTTTATATATGCTAATTTTTCAAAAATGTTTAGATATTTAAAATAGCCATTTAGCAGTTAAGGGGTTGGGACACATAATGCTAACAAAAATCACCAGTTTAAATTTCGAGATTTTGCGAACGGATGTATCGAAAAAGTGTTCCCGGCATACCTTTTAAACGATATTCTATTCGACGGAGTACACAAAAGAAACTTTTTTAAAATATTTTATTATATCCTAACTTTGTAGTTACGTTATAAATATGGCGAATTTCAGTTTCATGGCGTGTCAGACGGACAGATGGTCATGACAAATGAATTTAAAATCTCTTTGTCAGAAAGGTTCTTAATTTGGTAACGGAAACCAAGATGTGGAATTCTGCCGTAGCTAAAATTTAAATTAATATAAAAATAAACCTCAATATCCCTTATGATACCAAGTTTTTTATCGGGGACACAAATAAATGTTAGTATAGGAATTTGCTTCCTTTTCATTTAACTTTTTTCGAGGGGAAATTTCTTTTAAATTTTCATTAAATTTTTTAGAAGTCGGCCTAAGATGCGCCTAATATATATGCGTTGATCTTTTCACATTTTTCTAATAAAATATTCTCACATTTTTCTAAATAAAATAAATAGAATCGTCACTTTCTCATCATACCCTAGCTCCAACTACTAAGTATTTTAGGATTAGTATTAAATAAAATGTGGTGAGAACATTACTATAATAACATAAAGGTCTACCTAAAAAATGTTAATTTCATTCCTGTGATGGTGAAGCAGGTATTACATTTTTCTTGAAAGGCGAATAATTTCAAGAAATTCTACTTCTAAGCCATGATAGTTTATACACTTTTTTTTGTATTTGTGTACAGACGTTTATCACAAATAATTAAATATATATTTTTAAATGATAGAAAATTTCAAACTTAAGACATAGTATTTGAAGGATTTTTATAAAAAGAGTATATTTTTAAGGGATCTTTTTAAAAAATTTTAAGTCACTAACCGCGATAGCAGCTTCAAATTTATTACGAAGACCTAAATTATGTAACGAAATGGGAATTTTTCAAAATTTCAACTACAAAACTAAGATATATAAAGTTGTTATAAGGGAACTTCTATATATAAGAAAAGCCTGTTTAGTATATAAACTTTTTGCAGAAATAAATAAACATCTATTTTATCATATGCCAATCGTTGACTAATTATAAGTAACTGCACAAATATTTCAGCGTGCTTGAAAACGATTTTAAATAACATGATGTAAGCCGAATTACCTGGAGAACATATGTGAAACTTAATGGTTTTAATTGAATAGAACCAAATAATTCGTTCAGACTGTTACAAGTCGGTTTTGTTTATAGTATTTCAAATGCTGCTTTACAGGGATGCTTTCACCCGAAAAAATTCGTACGTCATTCAGCGGGAGCACAACCCTTGCGGGCATACATGTTGTTGCGAGTGGATGCATTTAAAGTCAGATTTTCAAATTGATAAACTGAAATACATGAATACGGTGTATGAATTAACGATATTCTCTTTTTTTATTTCTTTTATTAGCTTTGTTTTTTAATTTTTTTATTAATTTTACGTTTTTATTATTTTTGTCTTTAATTCACTAGAGTAAGAATTTTGCCCCTAATTCATTGTTTCATTTGCGTAATTAGTGTTATCTTTTTGGTTTTTGCAATTGCGCAGCATTTTTATCTAACCAGTACTATTTTTTAATTTCTTTGTTAAAGCCTATTGTCAGGAATTCCATTTGTTTTTTTTTTACTGAAAACTTTGTTACTTGTTTATAAGCAATTCAATTTCTCTCTTAAGATATATATTATTTCCTCTATACTTTGAAACTAAGTGATTAAAAAGTGAACTTAAATAAAAATACACACTATGTCAATGTTGCCGAAGAAAAAACGGCCTTATATCAAAAGTAAATTAATATTATTGTAAATACGACAGTTGATTCATGCTTATTATTCTACAATTTCGAAATTCATAAGCGAATCAAAATTTCGGAGAGCAATAAATTGTAATCTGGAGTGATATATAATATCCCAAAATCTGAAGTAAGCCAGAAACTACTCCACACCATCCATATATTATAATGTTCATTAGATTCTTGCTTGATCATGTAGCATTTTCAGTAAGAAAAATTCAGTAAGTTTACATGTCAAACTCAAAACCTGTATCCAGAATTCTCAAAATCGAATTATCCACCATTTACGACTTGATTATGATTTTATTACAGAACGAAAGTGGATTTGGAAAAAAAATTTACAGATATGAAATATAACCTGTAGTGAATCAGTTAGATTACATAATTATAGTCCGAGCAACCGACGTTGCGGACAGAAGAATCTGTTGTAATAATTTATAATAATTTCTATGAGAAATTAAATAAAATTACATCGTAAATAACCTAAGGGTTGTCGGATATTAATTAGCATTTTTATAAATATAACAGAAATTAATAAATACTTGTAGATTTACCGCACATATTTATTCAAAGCATTTAACTTAAAAAATCTTTCCTCAATTAAGTCTAATTCGCCTTAGGTTCAAAATGTTTTCAGAAACATGGCCACTGATTTCTATTAAATACATTCGCATTACAAATAACTTCATACATATCTTGCATTAAGTCAACATACGGCTGTGTGTTGCAGAAATTTACCGTTGAAAACTTTCCCCGGTTTCAACTTTTAGTTCCTTTTAACAACTGAAAATTGTAAAAAGTTAATAAAATCATAAGATTTAAAGAAAATAACATCGTTGGAGAACATATATATTATATTCTAGAAATGTTTTTGCATACATACACACACACAAACATATATATATATACATATATATATATATATATATATATATATTTATATATATATATATATATATATATATATATATGTATGTATATATATACATATATATATATATATATATATATATATATATATATATATATATACACACACAAACACATATATATGTTGCAGATAAATTTCTATCCTAGAGTAAATTCCGTAGTATTCTTTATAAACAAAATAAAATTTTGAATATTGGATAGTTTCTATCGCAAGAAAACTACTGTGAGTCCTTTATAGGTAAACCTAGTTAACTTGATCATCGTGACAACATCGTCACGATGATCAACATCGTCACAACATTTTAAAAACCAATGTCGCTGTATCTATGAAATATATGCATGTTCTACCAATATATGACATATACATACGTTCCATAGGTACGGGATATGCATGGCACGGAATTAAATTATTACCAAGGAATAAAATGTAGTATATAATAAGGTTTCGATATTTTGCCCTCAATATATAAGTTAAAATGCAATCTATCCTAGAGTATATTTCCGCATAATTTTTCAAACATTTGAAACAGACGTCACTACGAATTTCAGAACGTTTTTTTTAAATTCTCTGACAGAAAATTTAAGTAAGCATGTTTGTTTCATAACATGCTTTGTATTTGAATACACGATATTTGTACTGTCAATGTATACACGTGAATATTCTATTACTATAATTTTCTCCTATACTTAACACTTTATAATTACAATAATCAGTAAAATTGTACGGCTAGTTAATGAAAATTGTTCAAACAAAATTTATGACCGTCTAAAGTTATTTTGCTGTTCTCCTGAGACACTTTACGGCTCAGAGCTTTTCCTAGAGTACAATAAGTTGCAGAGAGGTGCCGTGATATTATTAAGGTGCGTCAATTATGACAAATTCGTTTGGTAAAAGTAAAAAACGAAACTTTAAAAATCTAAAGCCCGATTACGTCTAATAAAACTGAAAAGTAGAAATACAAGTTAAGTAAATATTTTCACAGAAATGTAATTATTACTGAAATGCGAAGCCAAAGGCGGCGTTCAGTTTTGAGATGTACATACTTTTCCAGTAAAACATGTATCAAAACTGAATACCAGTGAAGATTATCTTTCAGTGAAATTATGCTAACCTAACAGGTTTTCCTTATTTTTAGTTTTTTTTCAACGTAGTCGGGTTTTCGGTTTTTATAGCTTTGTTTTTTTTACCCTTTCTGGTTATTTTCATACACATAGTTCAAAACCGGGTGCAAATAAAATTTTGTATCTTTATTATTTTCGTCAAACTTGCCTATTTTTTTACGTTTATGGAAACATGGTTGAAGAAACTTCGCAATTATTTTTAAACACCTGTTGAATGACATATTTTTTGATAAGATACGCAATTTTTCTTTTCGTTCTTGGTTTTCTATCGTACGTCTGTCGAAATACTCTTTTGTTTTTAAAAACGTAGCCTATAACTCTCATTATTAAATATACACCCATCGATACCTCATTTGCTAAAATCGATTCAGCAGATTTTGGGCTACGATTAAACATCCATACATAAATACATACATGTATAAATTGACTATTAAAATCAATACCCTTCCTTGGCTGCGCCATAGTTGGGTAATAAATGTTACTGTTATTATCAGATTTATTTCGTATTTGCCAGGGATCGATCCGTCGCGTCCTTATTTTCAACTGCGCGCGATTTGATACTACTTTAATTTCCAGGTTAGCTTTCCTAAGTTTTTTTAGCGTTGTCAACAAAGTGGCTTTGGGCCTACTAGATTCCCGTTTTGCTGTTAGTATTTTTATGTTTATCGTAATTTTTTCATATTCAGATTACCTTTTCATATTTTCATACCGCTGAACGACTTATCTTCAATTTTATAACGACTTGTGATATATTGAATTTTAGTTTTATATGTCAATATTAAGAATTTAATTAACATTTAAGAAAGAAAATATGAATTCCACCGTTCATGTTCAACACCAAATTATGCCTAATGCTGAAAGAATAAAATCTGATTGGACGGTCTGGCGTCAGGCGGCATTTGACGATAAAATTTTACTGCCGTTTAAATAATTTCTGAATTAATAATAAATATAATTTCTGAGCCAGTACTTTGATCGATTGAAGCAAAACTATTTATACAGCAATAAGTCTATATTACGTTTGCATTAAAAACTAATAAATAAAGTAAATACATAAATGATTTTTTAAACAAATGTAAAAATGATAAAGTATCCTGCAGAACAGTCATTTTGTGGAACCAAAATTTTTAAATTAATTGACTGTGCGTATATAATTGTAAAATAATAATTTTTCTTTTTCTTATAAAGAGTTTATGACTACCGAGGTAATAAATTCCTGCCTAAAAATATTGTAACAATGAATAATAAAGTTGGCACTTAGTTGCCCACCCATCCACATAAAATATGATTAAATAGGCAGTGAATTGAAATAATTTAATTAATTATTAAATGAGTAAATTTCACTATACATTTTCTTTTGAAAATACCTTTCAATATTGGTGCAAATATAAAAACGTTCAATGCATTTTCAAAACCGACTTTTCAGGTATTTTGTAGACTATTCGCCGACTACTAACGTCGGCAATCAATCTGCTCAATGGATTAGTCTTTACATGGCTGCGGACATCTAGGCGCCATATTTGATTAATGTGTTTTGAGTTCAAGTTATATATTTATATAATACTTTTCATCATCATTTTTTCTTCTTTATATAGTCCTGAATGATACATATATATATATATATATATATATATATATATATATATATATATATATATATATATATATATATGTATTTGAATACTATCATATTGTGCGCACACATGTCAGGTTTGTTCTTCCGCTTGCTTTGTTTGTTGTTTTCATGATATTTGGTTGCTTTGTTTGTAGCATAAGCATGTTTAAAGGTCTGGCTGTCTAAAGATAGTATTGAATTGTTAAGTATTATCCGAAAAGCCGCATTACCAAGGTTTTTAACTGTATGTTTTCTGGATAGACTATAGGTTAAGGATTTCATGTACATACGTACATATGATGTTTAAATTTTGCTTTTGTAAAGAATTCAAGCTTTTAGAGGGTTTGCCATGAGTTAAGGTAAAGAGTCGAAGTCGCGAACGAAAGCTAGTTACATATAAACAAGATTTCAAAGCTTTTATTGTTTTGTCAACTAATTTACATCTATAAATACAGCATTTTATTTTTAAATTACCCCCAAGATTTTTATAAATTCAGTCGGAAGAGAGCCACAGTCGAATCTCTTTAGCAGAAGTAGTAGGGAGCTTCCACAAATGCTTTTAAATATGCAGTTTAGCAGGAATTATTTAAACGCGTAGTTAAAAGAATTTGCCACAGATATTTTTTTGGAAATATTTACTGTACAGCTTTTATATAAATTTGAGAAACATTGTTTGCAATATGAAATGTGGTATTTGGGAAAGAAATAAGTTTTGCGGAACAGATTATAATGAGTGAATAAATATTATACTTAAATATATTAATTTCATATTCCATTTCAGAAAGTTTCGTCAGAAAGTAAAAAATCTTCCAAATTGCCAGTACGTCCGACAACAAAATATCTTTTATATTAATAAATTATTAACAATTTTCAAAGAAAAATATTTTCCTGAAAATATATTACGTTTTATCCAATACTACAATTAATTATGAATACACTTATAAAAAGAAGTTAAAGCGATGAAAGGTAAACCTGCACGCTAACAAAAAATAACAAATAATTAATAGAAGTGTTTTGGCATAGCCAAAGTTTTTGAATGCGATAATTAATAAAAAAGCGCATTCGGTTCTAACTTATTCGGTTCGGTTCCAACTTATTCGGTTCGGTTCCAACTTATTCCACAATTAAGCTTCATGGACAGCGAAACAATATTCATAGGAGAATTTTTTTGAAATTAATAATGTAACATATTTTTGAAATTATGAAATTATAATGTTTGGAATTAATGAAAATTAGAAGATTTTTAGACCGAAGTTTAAGGTAATAAGAATAAGTTAGATTCAAGATAATCCGGGCTACGAGAGTACATAAAAAAGAAAGCAGATTTTGCTAGTAGCGAATCCCTAACTGGAGCCGTCTTGTAATCAGAAACATGGTCAATCTACCTGAGGTTGAAAATGTAACGGATGCACAAATTTTGAAGTCATTAAGTAATTCTCAGTAACATTCAGATGTTAAAGCAAAGATACCAAGATTGTTTGACACAGGCAAATTTTAGATTTTCTTGCCATTAAATTTTGATTAAATTTTGAGAATGAACTTTCCTGAAATTTTTACGATTAGCGTCATTTATTCGAGGTTACTAACAGGGTTTTGATCCATAAATAGCCCAGATCGTTGATAGTAATGGTGTAGGGAATTACGATTTTGTTTATTAACAACTGTAGTAAATCAGATATCGAATTTTTTTAAGGAAGCTTTTGACTGCCAATAGGAATAGCATGAGACGTGGAGAGACTGATTTATCCATTATGTGCATCTAACTCCCGATCAAACAGAGACAGGTATCCCATTGATTTGATTAGTGGTAGTTGAAAAACACATCTTTTACAAACACCATAAACAAAAACAAGAATAGATAACTCTTTGTGTTATCTTTTGTTTTTTTTATTTTATGTTAATATAACGGAAATATTGAAGAATTATTTATGCTTTCTGTTAATAATTATTAATTTTCACAAATTTTTTTTGTGAAAACGAGTATTTGAAGATAAAAAGTGTAGATATTAAATGAAAGAAGACAAAAAAATTCTTGAGTTTTGCTCCTATCATTATTTTTCATCGCATGCACAAGAAATTCATGGCATGAAACATTTTATTTTATGTGAATATAAAATATTACAGATATTATAAAATAAATATCTACTTAAAAAAATTCAATTCTACAACATTATACCTATAAAAATATGAGAAAAAATTCAGTAGTAATAATTTTGAAATATTCAAAAAGCTTCCCAGTGATAGAATTAATCATCAAAAAATTAAAACTAGTTAAATAAAGAAATAACCCTACGCTGTGACTCCACAAAGTACAGGTTGACATTTTTATCTTCGCATGATTCCTTAAAAAACTAATTTAGTGAAACATTAATGTTCGAGACATAGCATTGTATTCAATAATTCTATAAATGTGTTTAACCCTGTGGAAAATTGTAATAAGATTTAATAGTGAGTATTAATATTAAGCCGCTGATACGAACATACATATAAATAAGATAATACTTTTGAACTTTTTATTGTGAAAACTGAGTCAGTTTTCATAAAAAAAAATCAGGCAATCATGCGAATGAAAGCCTCTCTATACACACCAACTTACGCCAGTAAGCGTAAGCTAGTTAGTGTGTATAGAGACTCCGTAAGCTCAAACGAGCACAACACTCAAGGGAACGAACACTAACAATATATTTGCAGTTACATCCAGAGTGTGCAGACCAAACAATATTTATGTCCTGCTTACAGTTATTTTCTTGGTCTCTTAATGCGCTGTATGCGTGGACAGTGTTGCGTATTTCACTGTGTCTTTTGACAGTGTTGTTTGATAGTGCATACATGCTTCATTGTGATCTTTGCTTCGGTTAAATATATATATATATATATATATATATATATATATATATATATATATATATATATATATATACATATATGTAAATAATTAAATAAATACCAATTAGTCATTGGCTTGTATCAACCTAACACTAAATAACTAATTAAAACACACACGTCAAACAGACGAATCCAGGATAAAGCAAGTTACACGATTATCTTTAGCAAAATATTCGTGTCAAATATTCACGTACGAGATGTAACATATTCTAGTCACATTGCATACAACGAATATTAAATACTGTGACAAATAGATAATTTCATGTCGCCTCTTATAAAGTGAGTTAACCATAAATACTTAGGAGAAGGCAAAATAATGGTTTGTGTGTTGTCATTATGGCACTTGGTCGAGAAGAACTTGAAAATGGCAATGTGTTTACAAGTTCTGCTTCTAAATAAATAAGTTTTTCCTTATTGTCATTTAATTAATATTTTAAATAGTAGTTGCTGATATATCCTACTTGCCCGGGACATAAGGTGATTGAGAAAAATACGTGATCTTGTTAAGTAATTTTCAATTATTTCTTTGCTGACTTTCTTGATCTTTGTTAGTATCATTCAAAATATATTTAAGCTGTGATTAATTAAGGATAGTTTTTACAGTACTTTCGACTATGAATTCACGTTTCATTTATCTCGACGTTTCAGTTTTATTTTAGATTTATTTAGGTTGATAACAAAATAATAGTTGATCCTGTAATTTTCTAAAATATAACAAGAAAATGAAAAATCCATAAAATATATTAAATTGGTAGATATGGATATTTAAATTATTGAAATGTCCATACCTTCCATGTCATTTAGGTACAATTTAATTAACGTAAGCAAATTATTCACGAAGTCGAACATCTCTCACATAAATTATGAATTATTATTAGCCTTCTGTCAAATAATGCGTGATGTGGTTTAATTTGACAAATATAGAATTGAAAATTTTATTAGGCACATAAAAAATTAATTTTTAAAACGAATTTTTATGTGGAATAAAAAAATGTAGGTTAAACTTATAAACCCTATGGTACGTCTTTCGTACACATGTTAGGAAAAATGTTCTGTTCAATATAATATTGGGAACAAATACAATAAGATTGAATGACAAAAAGAAACTAAAATATATTTAATAAAAATATTTTCAATATTTCTTTTAGAAGTCGAGTAACTGATTATGAAGTAATAGTGCGGAATATTTTCAAGTGTTTCTCTGCATCTAAAATTTTATTATTTCAATTTATAACTATAGCCAATTTGTTGCTAAGAGAACAATATTTTATGTTACTTCTTCTTAACGCCAAGGATAAAATTATTTCAGAGCGTTTTTGTATCTGAAATTTCAAAACTTTACTTTAAAATAATCTGTTTGTCAGGAGTAAACCCAACACCACCAAAAATTCCTGCCATATCAATTAGCGAACTTCCTGTAGACTCATATGCATACACATACATGTGTGTGAAATTCGACTAATCTATCAAATTAATTTTAAATATTAAATACATCTTTAAGATTGCTGTTTAATATATTTCTCTTCGAATACACGTAACTATAATATATTTTTTCTTAGAAAGTTATATTAACGTAAAAAGATCCTGTACGAAGTCGGTCACCAATGGCAAAATTGAATATATTTGGCGTTAATTTTGTATAAATTCATTATTCACAATTAAATGAAACTACGTGATGTAGTATTATTTCTACTTTCTTTAATTTCTTTAATACCACCTAGATTGCGTTGTATTACAACATCTTCAGGTGGGATATTAGCAAAGATTAACTCTTAGGAATATCCAACAGCATTTATATGTTTCAAACACAATAGCGGAAGCCTGGTTTGTGCGAGTTTTTCCATTGCTTATGTTAGTGAGTTTATTGGAGGGGCACAGTGTAGGTTTTATTATATTTCCGAGAGTTATACAATATACCAGTATTTTAGTGAGGGTAATAAATTCAATTGTTGTTATTATGTGAGGTTATACAATGCAAACTTTACTGTGTATGCAACAAAATTAAATGGAAGTTATTCAAGGTAACATATTTATACAAAAGCAAGGGTATTTGAAATTAAGGACAAGGTAATACACTAATTCTACATATCTCCGGTTTTGTGTATTCATATATTTATTTATTTCTTATAATTTTTTTTGTTTATTTAATATATATACTTATATTTATATGTGTATTTGTGCTCAACAATTTCCAGAGGACTGTAGTATCAATGTCGTATAATTATATTGTATCTAGAAGATATTAAGTATGGGTGATGATATTATATTTAGTTGTCCATTTAATATATTAACCTTGGTATCTTTTTTATGTCTGTTTATTTCTAATGTTTCTAGGATATTAAGTTTATTATTTACCTTTTGTATTTATTTGTAATATATAGGGGACATTATCAGTATGGGGGTGATGGTTACTTTCAATGAGATGTTTAGCAAAGTGAGATGTGTCTGGTTTATTATTTCGTCAGCTGGCAATGTGTTCTTTATATCTTGTATCGTGTTTCTTTTTTATTATATATCAAGTATATAATGTCTGAAACAATTTCCAGAGTACTGTAGTATCAATTGCTAGTATCCCACCTGAAGATGTAATACAACGAAACCTAGGTCGTGGTAAAGCAATTAAAGAAAGTAGAAATAATACTACATCACGTAGTTTCATTTAATTGTGAATAATAAATTTTGACAAAATTAACGCCAAATATATTCAAGATTTGAAAACTGCCGATTTGGCTGCATTAGCGGTATTGTACCGTCGACTCCGAATTAAATTTTGGAAGACGATACAAAGCATTTGGTTCAACAAAACGTGCATAAAGTGTAGTCTTACACCCAGTCACGTGAACATAAAGACTAGTGGAACAACTTGAGCAGCCCACAAAGCAACAGCAAAAGCCGTCACCACCTGGCTGAAGGAAGAAATTCGTGAATCCACCATCAAACGAAACAACATAAACATGTGTCTAAAGGTGATACACTCTTCTCTAACATATCCGCTTCACCCTATAGAATTTGATACTTTAGACTATAAAATTAGAAATGATGTCAGTGCCATAATAAAAAACATAACACAAAAACAATTAAACAAAATTAAAAAACTAAAAGCCAAAACCCAGAAACCAAAAGTCCCACCCAAACAAACGTTTTATCCCAGAATAACGCAAAAATAGTAAACATTTCAAAATCAACATTTAATAATATAGAACTAGAACTTTTAAATAAAGGTTTAAATGTAATATTCCTACGGCACCATCAAGAAAAAACATAGAATCACTAGTAGTAGATACTACCATTGCATTCAGTAACCAGGACGCACTTACTAAATACAAAGCTGCTGATATAATATTTAAAGAATACTCTAAAACCAAAACACGCATTAATGACGAAATTTTGATACAACGTAATTTACAAATTAAAATTAATATAGATAAAATCATCCCATCTAAAGCAGATAAGGGCAAAACTATAGTTATTCTAGACCAAAGTGAATATAAAAATAAAGTGGTGAATATAAAAATAAGTTAAACCAGACGACTTTACAAAACTACAAAGGGACCCCACCACGATATTTGCAGATAACGTAAAACAATTAATTAAAACCTGTAACATCATATTTCCTAACTAATTCGCGAAACATGAAGTTATAGAAATGAACCCTAGACCCCAATACTATATGGACAACCTAAAATTCATAAACCAAATATACCTACACGACCTGTTGCCTCATACGCAAATGCACCCACAAAAAAATTAGCTTTTCACCTGAATAAGATCTTCTGAAATAAAACCGGATTTGCGCCTAAATATACCATTAAAAACTCTGTTGATCTCTGAAATAAAATTAAAAATATACATCTAACACCCAATTGTAAATTAGGATCACTCAACGTAGTAAACTTATTTTCTAATATACCACCAAAAGATTGCCTAAATATCATTTCAGATATCCTAGAAAAGAAAAAGTTAAACCCAATTGAAGCATCGGAAATTAGAGACCTCTTTAAATTATGCATAGACCAAAATTATTTCCTATTCGATGAAATTGTTTTTCAATAAGTCAATGGCCTTGCAATGGGCTCCCCCTCAGTCCCCTTTTAGCCGAGTTTTTTATGAACAATCTAGAAACCAGCCTCTTAAACAGTAAATTAGCGACCAATATATTATACTATTATAGATACGTTGATGACATCCTTATCTGCTGAAAAGGGGCACGGCGACAGTTAGACCAGTTTGTTGACTTTGCTAACTCCCTAAACAATAATATCAAATTCACTTTAGAAGTAGAATCCGATAATAAACTTAACTTTCTAGATATAACAATAGAGCGCAAAAATAATAAACTTGAATTTAGTATATTTAGAAAAGACACATTTACAGACTCCATAATTAATGGTCAATCTCAACACCCTTGGTCCCATAAGTTAGCAGCCTTCCATTCCATGATTCACAGAGCTTTAACCATTCCTCTAGAAAAACCTAATTTACGTAAAGGGATAAAAACTATAAAACAAATCGCAGTAAATAATAATTATTACCCATCAATTGTCACAAAACTGCACCATAATTAAATAAGAAAAATACTAATACGAGAAATATACCCGGTCGTACCAAATAATAATAATATTTACTCTAAGTCTATCCCATACATAGATAATGAATGACTCAAATTAGGAAAACTCTTAACAAATAATACAAATATAAATGATGTAACATATACGTGTATTACTTTAAATCACTTTGGTAAAACCCTTATTAATAATAAAGAAAGAATAGATAAACATAAAAAGAGTGGTATCTATAAACTTTAATGTAACGACTGTAATAGTGTATACATAGGTCAAAATAGGAAGAGATTTTAATACAAGATATAAAGAATACATTGCCAGCTGGCGAAATAATAAACCAGACACATCTCACTTTGCTAAACATCTCATTGAAAATAACCATCATCCCCATACTGATAATGCCCCCTATATATTACAAACAAATACAAAAGGTAATAAACTTAATATCCTAGAAACATTAGAAATAAACAGACATAAAAAAGATACTAAGGTTAATATATTAAATGAACAACTAAATATAATATCATTACCCATACTTAATATCTTCTAGATATAATATAATTATACAATATTGATACTACAGTATTCTGGAAATTGTTTCAGCTTAAATACACATATAAATATAAGCATATATAATAAATAAAAAGAAATAAATAAATATATGAATACACAAAACCGGAGATATGTAGAATTAGTGTATTATCTTGTCCTTACTTTCAAATACCCTTGCTTTTGTATAAATATATTACCTTGAATAACTTCCATTTAATTTTATTACATACACCGTAAAGTTTGCATTGTATAACCTCACATAATAACAACAATTGAATTTATTACCCTCACTAAAATACTGGTATATTGTATAACTCTTGGAAATATAATAAAACCTACACTGCGCCCCTGCAATAAACTCACTAACATAAGCAATGGAAAAACCCGCACAAACTAGGCTTCCGCTATTGTGTTTGAAACGTATAAATGCTGTTGGATATTCCTAAGAGTTAATCTTTGCTAATATCCCACCTGAAGATGTTGTAATACAACGAAACCTAGGTCGTGGTAAAGAAATTAAAGAAAGTGGAAATAATACTACATCACGTATTTTCATTTACTTGTGAATAGCAAAATTGTTTTACGGTACAGTAAATCCGTACAGTAAATTTTGCGTGATTGACGAGCAAATTGATATACAGAAAGACAGATAAATATTCTGAAAAAATTTTTCTGGCTTCTCTTATCATTATTTATGCAAAATCTATAACCTTTTATAAAATATTTTCCACTTATAAAATTCACTTTGTTACAATTATTTTATAACAATTACAACACAAATAACAATTATTTTACTTTTGCTACAAATATTTTATTGATAGTATAGATTCACATGATAGTCAATTATTTGTATTATTATTCTTTGAGACTAGTGTTGTTTACAATATAATTGACCCATGTTATTCAACTTCATTCTCAGGAGTTTCAGAGAGTTGTTCTTGGTATATTATTGAGACTGAAATGCAACTAGTAATATGGTATATTGGGTAACTGATGAACTTAATGATAGTTTCTGGATATATAGTAACATCCTTAAACACTGTTAAAATGTAATATTGTCTTCAAGGTATTTATATAACGATGTAAGCAAATAATATACTTATCTACGTATCTTTAACTTCATCTTCAATTCTATCCTTTACTTTCCATGTTATTTGCCATATAGTATGATACATAATTAATCAATGTGCCTGATATATTATCATGTAGGTTGAAAAAAAATATTTGTAAATATAAAAATATTATTTAAATGAATGATTGTAAAACTTTATATAATGTTTTGCATAGGGTTAAGAAATAAAATGCAAAAATATTGGATGTTAATCTTAGATGTGAGATGATTAAATATATAAATAAGAGTTTTTGGGGCTCTTTTTTCATTTTGTGTATATAAAAGTTTCGTTTTTATTCTTTCAATGCCTGGATCCAACACTTTCAATAGATTTTGTTCGTCTCCTTTAATATGATTTTAGCGGCCAGCTAAATTGCTTAATTGTGAGTCGTTTCCTTGACGTTTATATAGTTAACTAGCTGACCCGTGCGAAGTTTTCGCACTATATCGCCATCTAGCGTGTTCCAAGTATACAATTTGGCTAAAATATTTAATGTGACGCCCACAGATGGCGCTCATGCCAATTGTTATAAAAATTTATTTTTTTATTAACAAAAAGATTTTTTTCGAATTTTTTTATATTTTTCGCCCAAAGTAGAAAACATAAGCATTAAGTGGGTATTTTTTTTATTTTTTTTTGGTGCAGTAGTTAAAGAGATCGAGCCGCTCGACCAAAAAACACCTTTTTAAAAATAATATATTTAGATTGTTTAATATTTCGAAACATTATACATATAAATACAGTAAATAACTTTACCTGGTTTGCATTTGTGGTCTACTTATATTTGATGATAAAATGTCGTTAACGACTAAGATACCAAACTCTAAGGTCTAATTTGTACAAATAACTCTCTGGTGGTTCTAGTAGCATGATGTATTTGAATCGTTAAAAATATTTTCATATTTTCATTAACCCATTAAATTTACTATTATAAATTCCATTGCTGATTAACAGGGCTGAAAAATTTGTCAGTAGGCTTCTAAACACAGGGGTCTGCATAATTAAAATCAACAATATTCCACTTTTTTATTAAGAATTAACTGAACTATTAGTAGTTGTCGTCTTGATTAAAGTTCCTAATTGCAATGTGAAGTCAGCAAATCATATATAAATTTAGTCATAATAGATTTTCTTTATAAATTTCAAATTTCCTTTTTGTTTTGAAAAACATTAGAAATTTTTCAATTTTGTGTCAGTAGCCTTCTTATAAACACTAATTTCGTAACCATTTCCTTCTTTTGCAAAATTATACAAACAAAAAGTATAAAGCGTAAAACGATAAGTGATTATTCCTAGGCCAAGTTCACCGAATGAATTCAATTAATATTGTAATCTTGCATAAATATCTATCTCATTGATAAATACATGTTGTTAATTTATCAATTAAACTGCAGTAGGAAAATTATTGGTAATTTAATTAAATTTATGAAACCGAAAGTGTTTAATACAAGAAATATCAATACATTTAAAGTGTATCCGCCCTAAAATCAACGATATCGATCGCCATGCAATTAAATTATATAAACATGTGTAATAATTACCAAAAAAAAATTTAATAAAATATTATGATCATGATTATTTTTTGCACTCTACAATGCAATCTAATAAGTACATTTGAAAATAAAAATCTTAAATTTAAAGGCTCTAACATCTCTAAAACTATTAAAAATATTTCGAAATACGAATCTCAAATAGTTAAAATGTTTTAAATAGCTGAAAGCAATTAATTAGATAGTTAACAACGTAATGTACTTAATTTATAATACATATGCTAATAATAATAATCATATTTTCATACATAATATTTTCAGAGATGTTCTGAAAAATCTGAAAAAAACACCTCTTTTTGCGCCTATGAACCTGTAATAGGCAATAAATTTATGTTTTTTTGCATTCTCAACTCATTATCTTAGAAACTATGTGACATAAAAGCTTTAAATTGGCTTAGCAATGCATAATATATTTGCTAATATATTTGCCCATATATTTTTTATTAACTTTTATTAATTCTCAAATAAAAAAATTAAAGCCGAGATAAACAAAGGCCTTATTTTTTTTAATGTTATAAATCTCATGGGCATCATTTGCTTATAAGGAATAAAATATATTTTAAATTTTTATTTGAAAAAAATTTTTAAAAATATGTAAAAAAATTAGAATTCCCCACTTTTTTACAAACTACTGAATATAGTTATGTTATCAAAAATTTGTATTGGAAATTAGTTCAATAGAAAAACTATGTAGCCTTAAATGTTTCTAACTGCCTAAATGTGTACGAAATCCTCGTAGCACGAGTTTTACTCATTAGTCATTATGTCGAAAGGTTTTTGAGCTGTGACGTGAATAAAGGACCAAACCATACTTTTGCATTTATATTATAGGAAGTAATTTTAATGCTTCTTTATATTGCGTATGTAACGATTCAAAAAATCACGTTGGCCTCTTGCTCAGGTGTGATGCTGCCTCCTTATTCACTTTGCGTATTTTTTTTTATTTTCAAACAAAACTTTCATCGTAATGAAAAGTGTTATATATAATACCCCTCGTTGAAAAAAAAATTATAATAAATAGACGTCTTTTCATCAAAGATGTAAACACGCCTTCAAGTAATATTTAGAACCCATATTAACTTTTCAAAGAGTCACAAATTATCATCCGTGCGGTTAGCGAGTTATTGGTGAGTTTGATTTAATTTGTTAGTATGCCGAGTACCTGGCATGGCGCCAGTTTATCGGAAAGAGAAAGGGGCGGAGCTTGAATATTAAATTTTTCAAGGTTATCAAGAGATCTCCTCGCCTTAAGGCTGTAATCTCAAATGAAAGAAGCAAATGTCGTATTTGTTGCCCCTAAAAAGTCAGTTAATTGAGAAAGTTATCAAAGGATATAGCTTGTATTCTAGAACATATTAGTTTACAACAGGCTGGCCCTAAAATAACTAGACCCTTAATTGTCATAATTATCTTTAGTACTCTATTAAATTATTTATATTAAAAAGGTCTTAAGATGTTTGTTTCCGCACTACGGGACTTTTAGAAAGGACGGAAGAACGCGTTAGCAGCTTTAGAAAATTTTTAAAAAATCACTTTTTTGTACTTTAATTCTAGTTCATGTGAATATATGACGTTTAGTGTTTGTATTTTTAAGACGTGTTTTTAATTTACGAGCATAAACCAAAGCGCGTGTTCAATGTCAGAAGAATAGCAGACGCTAATTAGTAGTCACGAGTTATTGCTACCTCGATAAAATACCATGTAGAAAATAAAATGCAACGATTTTATTGTATTTTATCACAGCCATCCTAGTTATCTTGCCTGGCCAGTGGCTGAAATAGTAAGAAATACGGTAATAATACTGATATATGTTATTAGTTTATCGACTTAATTTTAATAAGGCAAATAAAAGCAAACAAATATTAAATAAATATTTTCATCCACAATTAAATGAAACTACGTGATGTAGTATTATTTCTACTTTCTTTAATTTCTTTAACCACGACCTAGGTTTCGTTGTATTACAACATCTTCAGGTGGGATATTAGCAAAGATATTCATATACCACCTGAAGATGTTGTAATACAACGAACCTAGGTCGTGGTTAAAGAAATTAAAGAAAGTAGAAGTAATACTACATCACGTAGTTTCATTTAATTGTGAATAATGAATTTCTACAAAATTAACGCCAAATATATTAAAAATATTTTCATTTTAATCACGATCAAGGTAATGCGAACATACTATACATTTTTTGCACAAAACAATCACAGTGTCGCTACGCATGCGTTAGTGATTTCTTGGCTAATAAATGTCCGTTCTCGAGCAGAGGGATTTGGTAAATATGTCCTTAACCTACTAACCTACGTCGATGACGAACGCAAGAAATGATCTCTTATTGCCACATATTTCATAGAAATTGCAGATAGCGCAATTTTAGGATAAATAAAAAATATTCGTACCTCTCTACCGACACCATCTAATTTTCTCTCTTTTGACTGTGGATTATATGAAAACACAATTTTTTTCCCATTCTTATCTACAACTTACAACTAGTTCCAATGACTTTCATTGGAATTTTTTATTATGGGATCATAAATATAATGTAATTTAACTAAATTTCTTGATCTGCTATTTGAATTGTGTACAAAATAGATCATTGTGAGAATTATGTAATATTTAAATCAGAATTTACCAAATTTTCTACATACAGAATGGTGTAAGGTAGTAAAAAATAGATCAGTATTAGAAATACGTAATATTTAAATCAGAAATTACTAAATTTTTTGTCACGCAGCCCACTTGTTGATTTCTTTTTTTTTTCTTTTGACAGCCTGCCTCATTAATATAAAAATTTTCTAAACATATTAACATGGAAAGTGTTTGTCATATTTGACACAATGCTGTACATAGTATGGACACCTTTTTCTGAATTGCACATTAATTTCTTAATTATTACTAATTTCGACACTTATTAATCGCGTAACAGGTATAATCTCTGGTTCTTGGAAGTCGCCGTGTAGATCACCATTACGATATTTCCATAATCGAAACATTCTCAAACCTGGTCTTAAAATTTAAGTGAGGGTGATTTAAATGGAAGGTTGGATGAAATATAATAATTCGAAATGTTTGTTAATGACATCTTACAGAACTGGAAAAAATTATCCCTAACACTCTTATTTATAATGCTTAATTAGAATAATTCCTGGTAAAACTTTGGTTTGAATAACTCATGATTGCAATTCACCTAATATACGCATACGATGAATTGCAATTCATCGTTGCTGATATGAAAACTTATAAAATCTTGGACACCATAAAGCGGATAATACAACTTATTTTTTTAAATAATAAACGAGTCAATGCAGCTCTATGGTGCACGCAATACTTTTATGTGTGATTTATGCAATGATCGAATGTTAATTACTAGCTTTATGCTGCCCGCTCACGAGGACCCTCTATCCTCTTGTGGAACCCCATATCTTTTTGTCGCTTACATAGACTCACCAACAAGTCAAATTTGGCACCTGAGAGTCCATATATTCTTTGGAAATCACTGTTTTAAATGATACAATCGATTCTATAATAAATTAGATAACTTTCAAAGTTAATTTTTTTCTTTATCGGCTTTAAAAATGAAAATATTTTCGACTTTAGATAACTTATCAACTGAGTGGAAATTCGTGACCGATATTATTATCATACATAAATACTTACCTCCGTACTCAAATCATGAACTCTGTTGATCATGACTCGGAATAGGTTCAATGTTTACTGAACCTTGGCTTGTTTCTCATTAATACGCCTTTTGGCGAATAACATTTTATGACGCTACCAAATTATCGTATCCGTTCGACCTCGTTATAAAAAATTATATTTTACACAAGCTTTTAAAGTTTATTTTTGAAAATTTCTACCCACATTGACTCATGCCTTATTTCTCTGTTTTAATAACATTTCTTTCTTATCCTTTAATAATATTACATTTTTCCTTGTATTACTGATATGTCAAATTTAATAAATTATTTATAAATATACGATTCGTCTATTTATTTAGATTTACTACTAACTTAACGAAAAATTTGTCGTAAATATCAACAATTTTATTTTGACTACCATATTTTGTTTTAAGATATTTTATATTTACGCAGACCTACTTCTGAGTGTATACATAAAAATATTATGTATTTGGAATACCGTAATGATATCAAAATTAAGTATCTCTATTGAGTATACAGACTTTTCTCATTAAAAATCAGATTTAAGAAACACTCTTACTATTACCATGAGACTATTTGTCAAATCATATTTACTACTCGAAAGTATCAGAAATGGAAACTTTTCCATTAGGAATTTTTTTTCAATTTACTTGATTAATGTAAAAAATTGAGTTTCTAGAGTAAAAGTTATAATGGAAATATAGGTAAATTAAAATGAACCGGGAACATATATGTTCCTTTGTTACGTTTTATTTCCGCATGTAGTCATTTTCAGTCTTTCGTAAAAGTTACTATAAATATTTATTATTGTTTTTAACCGGAACTTCCTGTAGTATATCAACATTTTTTTCTAGGAAAACATTAAATAATGAGGAAAACATTAAATAAAACATTAATAAACATTAAAAATGATTGCATCTCCAAAACAAAACTCATTTTACAAAAGTGCAACGTTTTCCGTATTCCCATTTCCCGTTTTTCGTATTCCCATTTAAGTCTATGGATCCTCGTCATTGACATTACACAGAGGTATTCCAATTAAGTGACATAAAACTTCCCCTCGACTGAGGTCTTCACAAAATTAATTTATTCCATCATTGATGGTCGATGGTGCGGTGTGGCTTAATGTCACCGAGTTTTGATTAGAACTACCTTTTTACTTTTGATGAGAAAATCTGATTCGGAATATTCGCTTATTCAGGTAGATTCATCCAATCGAAAGGGGCACTGTATTGGCTTCTATTTCAGGCCTTTGAAATTTACAGTTGAAATGCGACGTCTATGTTAATAAGGATTATTTTAAGCATTACTCACTTCGTCTTTCATGAACGATACACAAAAAAAAACTTATATTTGGTAGTGTAATACTTCGAAAATAAGAATTTATGTTTTCGTTAATTCTCTTCTTTAAACGTTATTGTTTTCTGATTCCTTTCTTTGTTCCATTTTTAACATTTTAAAACCAATGGTTTGCCGCAGAGTGATTTCCTTTGCAATTTTCTATGGGAATAGAGATATAGTATAAATATAATAAATTTTTCTAGAGAAATTATACAATGCTAATTATTTTCTATAATTAAATAAAATTTGTATTACTAAAATAACAAATGATAAATAGAGTACAAAATTTGATTTACTTCCTGGGTAAATTGTAAAAATGTTTCACTTATAAAGCGGCCAAGGTTGACTTTTCAATAGTATTCTATTACAAACCAAGATTTTTTAGAAATACTTTTTCCAAAATTTCTAAATAAGTATTCAAGATAGTTATTTCTTGCCAAAGTATAAATTTCATAGAGGTGACCTGTTGTGGTGACCGTTGAATTTCATAGAGGTGACCTGTTAAAAAGCTAATAATTGATGTTGAAAAAAATGTTGCGAAATCGCTAAACGGAAAGACACAATATTAGCAATCCAATTTTCAAAACTAAGCTAAAGCGTATTCAAAAGGAAAATATATGCCCACATAACCTATTCGAATTTTGTGTCATTTATGTTCGAATTTTTTATTAGCACAGTTTGTGGTTTCTGCTTATATTTCACAAAATCGGTCAAATTAAGTATAAAAGTAACTTGAAATTACATATATATTTTTAAATCACCTACATTGTTTTAGTTTTAATATTTAAATTCGAATTGGAAAACAGTAAAATTTTGAGTAAATATTTATGAATGATTATGCTCATCTTAATAAGTCTCATAATCAAATTTCTTCTCGCAATCTTAATCAAAATTGATTAAGCCAATCTTGATAAAAGATATACATTGTTATTTAATTAAACGGAGTTATATAAATATTAAAATATATTCAATTTTTTTTTAATAATATTTTAAATCATGTCAATAGGTCATTATGGTTGTGGTTAAAATTAACATTTGATGTAGGTTTTTTTTCTAAAATTAGGTCAATTCCGGTTTAGATTAAACTTTATTTTTTGAAAAAGCTCCTAATATTTGACGCCATGACAGTGTACCTACTAAATCTAACCGTGAGACGGTATTTTCATGCTATTATTTTCTCAAAATGGAAAGGCGTTTTCTTTTAACTTAATAATATATCAATGAAGTAATATTTTGTTTTAGAGAGAGCTTAAGTATTGCTTTAAGTATAATTTTCGTACCATTTTTATTTTGAGATTTTTTTAGTTATTTACTAAATAAACGGCGCTTGGTACATATAGCGTGAGAAAAATCTGGAGATTTGCTCATTCCAAACATGAAATTTAGGGACGTTGAATAGCAAAGGTGAAAAAAATATGCAACTAATAGAACTTCGTTGTATTATGATAAAAATGTCTCTTACTTTTGCTGTAGTTTTTCTTTCTATCATAATATATTTATTTAGAAAAAATTGATAAATTTGAGAAATGTTATCAATTTTCACGTAACATTATAGGAGGTCATTACTACTACGACACACTTTCTTGTTGTTTTGAACATTTTTACTAAATTGAAATGAATACCTAGAAATAAAAAAAAAGAAATAAAGAGTGGTTTTAACACGATATGGTGATAATCGGAGTATAACAAAATGTGTTTCAGCATTGTGTTAAAGTGGTGAAATTGAGGAAACTGATCTATTGACATAAGTCATTCGCTATGCCACTGTAGTGGTATGGTTAACGACAGTACGGAGTCATGTAGAGGGTAGACTTCGCTCTGAACGATACTTCATACATTTCGACATAATAAAGACTCTGACAGAATGTCTGCATGCACGGAAAATTGGCTTTAACAAAATCGGTTTGTTTATCATAGCGAGTGAACACAATGGCCAAGTTAAATGATTATGACCTAGTTTTTTAATCTATCGCCTACAAGTACATGTGCCATTAAATGAAGACAAGTACAGTGTGGAAATAAGCGACTATGAGCATTGAAAATCGAAAATTATTTTTTTTACGATTTGTATATTGAAAACACTTATAACATGGCATAAAACATTTTAGTGAACTTTATCCATGCCAAGTTTTATGAAAACCTTTCATTCTATCAAGGCTTGATTGAGTAATAAACATCTAAAGGAACTTTTCCTGATATTAATATTTCAATTGTGGTAACCCCGGATATTGTATCTATATATTACTCTATTTCACGAAATATTTAACGAGATAAATAACACGACGAAAGAATCAAGAATATTTGGCCATTTAATAAAAAAATACGCGACCACAAAATTTTCTCTATTGCATCGCTTAGACAAATCCATAAAACTGACACATCTCATAGTGGCATAATGAACGCATATTTTATGCTTTAGAAAGAAAAGGACAAATATTAAATTAAAAATTACATTAAAAGAAAGAGAGAAAGTATACAAGGGTAAACAGTTATCGTAACTGGTACTGTACTAAAAATATTTCAAGTTCTTTAGTCGCATATTGAACAGGTCAAAGGAAAACAAAGACGGGGTCTTGTTTATAGCCTACATTCATTTAATCGTGAAACTGGGCCTTATTCTAACAAGTAATATTTCTTGTCTTAAGATCACTCATATAATTTTTCATTTTGACCCTGGCCTTCCATGCGCTGTTGCATGTTGCATGCGCTTATACAATCGTCGTTAATCCTTTCCTTTTTTGATTTTTGTTCTCTATTTTTCTTCTTCTCAAAAATAATCATTTTTGAACCTAAAACATTACACAACACTTTCCTTAGTACCATAATTGATTACTTAGAATTTTCCGACACATGACGTTCTACATATAATCCAGAATTTACTACATTGCCCAATAGTTAAGCTGGGCATTTAAATAAGCACAGATAAGCAAAATTTTCATACCAGATATTTCAACAAGTTAGCCAGAGTTAAAGACATCTTAAATAAATTTAATTACAATTCCTTACCTTCGTCTTTTATGTCTGTAGTTTCAGCCAATACACGTTTTAATAGTAACATATATTTGCAATCGGTTCATTAAAATTTTCCTCTTCCGACGAACATTAACATCACCTGAAAACGACGTTTCAGACAACATATGTAAATAACGTTTGAGCAATCTGGTAGTAGCGGATCGATCTTATTAGCCTTAATTAGAGCTAGACGCGATTGCTGTAACGATGTTTACATCTTGCAATTGGCATTCGATACTACGTAAATACGCTGCGGCGTATCTACAAATTTATTAAGCTTTTTAACTAGCTGAAACTGAATTTCAGAGCTTTATTTGTAGTGAAGGATACTGTGTTGAACCAGCATTGAAAAGAAGTGTGTTTATAGTACTGAGGTTGAGCAATTAATTGAAGCGTTGAAACTAATTGCGTAAGTTATTAAGGAAAGTATATGGGTATATGTATTTATATATATATATATATATATATATATATACATATATATATATATATATATATATATATATATATACATTTGGGGGTGTGTGTGAGAGTCTGCGTGGGCGAGTGCGTGCGTGTGTCCGTGTGAGCCTGCGTCCGTGCGAGCCTACGTGCGTGCTTGCGTGCGTGCCTACCTGCGATTTGCTATTTTTTGTTAATCGATGCATTCATTTTTTTGTCATTATTGGAAATAATATATTTATAAATTAGCAAAACGCATCATTTGAGACTTTTGTTTATTCCATTTTGTAAGTTCTCATAGCTTATTAAAAGAAGAAAAAATTTGAAAATTTTAAAAATATTTTAAACACATTGTGGCACTATTTTTTTCATTCTAACTGCAAAAAAACTCAGGATTGTGATGAAAAAAATTCCATTACTATATAAAATTGCGTTTGGTTACATAGTCCACTACAACCCTCTCCCGTTGGTTTCCCGTTGGTTTCGTATCTTACTTACAATATTGTGTTGACTCACTATAAACTTAACGATAATATAATTTTTAATTATAATAAGTAATTTTTTAATTTGATTTTGCCTTTCATTTTTGTTTATACTTTTAATAGTAATAACTGAATTGGCATTTTCTAAAGAGTTCTCCTTTATGAACACTTTTTTCCCTATTTTTATTTTTTTTACTCCTAACTGTATAAATATAGTAAACATATTTAAACTATTTGATAAGTTCACTTTTTCCCTGTATAAGAAAAACAATGTTTACAATTCATTATATAATTTAGGAGTTATGCGTCATTTTATGGGAAGCGGTAAAATGGTCTATGTCGCGTTTTGCGCCTGGACGATACGGGAGTAAATCTAAAATATAACATTATTATTGGATTAGATATAATTTTTTTTAAGTTGAAGTAAGCACGATAGAAATGTACGCAAGGAAATGCTCCTTTGGAATTACAAGTATTTACTCATATAGTGGGTACGAATAGATGTAAATGAGACGGCCGACTTAATGATATAATCGATTTTAGCGTTTGGTTCAATTCACTTGACGCCTAACTTTTCATGAGCATTCTGCGAATGTAGAAAAAAAGTTATTCATAAAGTTTGGATTTGTTTTACTTAACATCAATTTCTTTTTTCTATTTTCTAGAATTATTGTCTCCAAACGTATTTAGTTTGGAGTAAGGTGAAAACCAGCTCAGTTGTTTGAAGTCCACTTGAAGATAAAACGGATAAACGGACGGAAAAAAAACCTTCTTTCGGTATTTATTTTAGAGATGATATAGTTGATGTTCTCTAAAGCTCAGAAGAGACATTTAACTTTATTTATTGATTCTTTAATGTTGAAATATTGTTTCCCGACTTATTAAAACGTCTCATCATTATCTTATAAATTTTTATCGAACAAAATTTCGTTGAAATTCCCTAATTTTGCACGATGTTGAATTGCCTGATTACCTGATCGTGATAGAATGGGAGTATGATTAGTTCATGAAAAGTATTATCTAGTCGTAAATTTGTTGAAATTTTCATCATAGACAACAGTGTTATAAAATTTTTTAAGCATTTTTGGATCACAAAATTATTTTGTTATTTTTTGGGGACATAACGATACGTATTCGGAAAGTTTCCATACTTAATGATAAATAAGTAAATATGTAGTTGCTGGAAGGTCAAAAAATATTTATTTATTTACACACAAACATTTATTGACACAGTACAGTTAAAATATTCGTAACTACAAGCAATTAATGGTTTAACAAATTTTAGATTTTTCGATTAGACATGAATATAAAATACATAAGATCTACAAGATATAACGCGGACAAATTTCGACATATTTGTTTACTTTCACTCAACATAAACAAATCACATTCTAGTACGACCGCTACCAGCTACTTGCAAAAAGGTGGTGATTGCGTGAGAGCAAGAAATTGTCTGATACGAAGAGTGAAACTTTACTCGACAGTGCAGGGCATACCATTTTTTTCTTTTAATAGCTGGAAGGTAAATTACACAAGGTCAAAGTTTTGTTCTGAGTTTCAAGGAATGAAAACCTATCATACCTAAGAGGAATTCGGTGGGAAATAGAAAGGGGAGTGAACATAATGAATGCAAACTATCGGAAGAACGTGTTTTACACAAGTTCAATCATCAAGCTGCTTTTGGCTTTATGTGGGCTCTAAACAATGAAGTCAAATTCTAATTGATTTTCTATTAATGAAGTGTACAATAGGCAAAATGATGACATGAATTGAAAATATTTTGTACGAATCCAAGTTCTCCAAACTATTTTTCTATTATATCCGCCCATATACCGGCGAAATACCGATCACCAATCAAACCTGACACAAATATATATATATATATATATAAGTATGAATTTTGATTGATACAATATTTTCAAAAAAAAAAGACTGAAAAGCACAAATGAATATTTTTCTCGATTTAATTCACAAAGTCAATTCCTAACATGGGTGAAAAACGCAATTTAAAAAATTAATAATTAAATATATAAAAAAAATTAACAAATACAGCTTAGCGTCAATAAAAAAAATTTTATTGGTGGTAATTAAAAAAGCATTAAAAATGTATATAACAGAAATAATTTTCGTTCAAAATTTCATTATGAAAAATTTACTTCTAAATAATTTCCCACGCAAAGTATATTTTTGTCTTGAATAGCTTATTAATTTTTCACCTATTACCGTTGTTCGCAATAATAAAAATTTAAAATTTGAGTAAAAACATGAATAAAAACATAAAAGACCCAAAATTGAAAAAAGTAAAAAGGATTCCGTAAAAGATGTTTGAAATTTGAGATTTCAAAGCGATTCGTTTGTGAAAGCATTTTTCCAATTGATTTTTAATAAAGTTATAATCAGGTGAGATGTTTTCGTATTAAATATCTTATTTTTTTATATATATTTAAAGAAACAAAAATGTAACTTATTCATCGTTTCTAGTCTTATTAGTCATTCAATCTTCAAACAATTTAATACATTTACCCCCTATATAGCTTGACTAGCTCTTTAGTATAAATAACATTGTGTTCTATTAATTAACCACCTGAACATTACTTGTATAAAGTTTTATTAGTTGTTATTTCATATACTCGATGGCTAATAATACCTGCAAGCAAGGTCCGAAAACCTGGATTACATGGTTACGTACAGTCCATTCGGTAATTAAAACAAACATTTACAAATATGATTTCAGCAGTAAATTTAATGAAGTTTTCTACTCAGGTACCATACATTAGACTCCAATAAATGAATGGGCGATATATTATAAATTTAATAGCAACTTGTGGAATATTATTACCCAAAAAAAACAGGATGTAACGCAAAATAATATACACATAATATATATATATATATATATATATATATATATATATATATATATAAATTTATAAATATTACATAAATTTTAAGAAGGATATTTCTTTTTTTCCACATGATAATTACTAATTAACATTACGTTGTATGCAGACACAAAGACATAAAACTACACATTTACTAATATGGCATAATATTAAATAGGCGACGAGATAAAATTTCTAGTTTATTTGAAATTTTAATAAAAGTAAAAGTTAATTTTCTAATACGCATCACAGCAAATTTTTATTTGATTTATGGTCGGAACAATTTTAAAATTACAAAACTGATTTAAAAAGGAATTAATAAAAAGAAAGCAAAAATTTACTAATAACTTAAATTTCCTTAAAAAAATTTATTCGAACTGTCTTTTGTTTCTCCGACGGTACTAAAACCACAGCGCGACGTCCTTTGTGGATTAGGTTTGAGAATTTTAATTTGGTTGATAGATAAAATAATTATATTTAAAATAAAAATATAGTGACAGTGTCGAAAAAATTGCAAACCTACCTCAATGTCTCTCTAGACAGTAACAGTATTATAATCAAATATTTCAAATAACGTAACGTTCTGAAAAATAAGTTATTACTTGTTAATTATAATTACACATTATAGTTCTGGATTTATTTCATATTATATTCAGTATTGTTATTTTATTAAGTATTTTTCCATTAAATAATATGCTTTCAAATATTGAATAAATTTGGCGTTAATTTTGTAGAAATTCATTAATCACAATTAAATGAAACTACGTGATGTAGTATTATTTCTACTTTCTTTAAATTCTTTAGCACGACCTAGGTTTCGTTGTATTACATCTTCAGGTGGGCTATTAGCAAAGAATTCTTTGCTAATATCCCACCTGAAGATGTAATACACCTAGGTGGTGGTAAAGAACTTAAAGAAAGTTGAAATAATACTACATCACGTAGTTTCATTTAATTGTAATATGCTTTCATAAAATTCAATATAATAACAAATGGTGGCGGATAATTCACCATTTAAACTGTAAAATTTTTTATCATTGTGATATTTAATTTAACATATTTCCACAATGACAATTTTTATGAATGGGGCAAGGGTATCATACTTACATAGATGTTCTCATTTGATCAAGGTAATTTTTACCATGGTACAGTTTTAATATACGTCTTTTATATGTGTGTTGCAATTCATATTATCACGTTTCAAATAAATAAAATCATTATGGTTCTGCCTTCTGCTCTTTAAGAAAGACGTTGTGAAATAGGTATCATGGAATTTAAAAAATAAGTGTAAATTGGGAAAGACTATCTCAGAAAAATGCCACAAGAAATTCAAATATTTTTCTTAAAGTTGCATTACTACATTCTTTGAAGTATTTTAAAGTTCAATGACACGGGAGTTCTGTTTCATTAGTCGGATTACAGTAGTAATTCATTCTAGCAGCTTCCGGAACTTTTATCTATTTCACATAATAAATCAAATTCCCCTTCATTGCTACTGTTTCATTCCTACACATTGACTTCCACTTTACTATTGTTCCCTTATGCATAATTTAACTTCAATTTTCTCGATACGACATGAAAAAAAACAAAAGCTATTAAATATGCAATGCACGTATGTAATTCGTAATATGATAATTTTTTTAAAATGCTTATTACATTTTACTTTATAGCTATATAAAACAAAATTATGCTACTCATCTAAAACAATAACAAAGTATTTCGGTTTATTGTTTGCCGGTCAGAGAGACCAATACGCAGAAAAGTTAAATGCCTATTTTATTTCAAAAGACGTCATTATCAGTAATTGCCAAATTTTACAACTAAATAAAATTCACAGATGTCTTTTATTTGAAACACAATCAAAGTACTTTATAGCCAGCAACAGTAACTTTAAACAAAATAATTTCGTTACTGACTTGATTCCGTCGATATAATGGCAGGTCCTTTTTATCATTTTACTTGTAACACAAATACTGGACACTTTCTTGCTTCATGTGGGTGGTAATGGCTTTTGTCCCACGTGGGATCCTTTCGTACTGAAATATTGCATTACGATAGTGTAGACATAATTATACGTAAACTTATATACCAAAAATATTGTTCAGATTAATTGAGCTCAACTAGGAAATAAATTAAGGATATTCCCTGGCTCAAAGAGGACTGCACATTGTTTGATTTTCAAAGGAAGGTTTTAAACTTGTGACCATACCTTTGGAAGTATAAATACAGACGTACATGTGGCGTGTCAGTAGCTGGACATCAGAATAATTATGTAAATTGGACTATATATATCATTTAAAAGAAAACTATTATCATCTCAATTGGTATATAAAAGATTTATATATATATATATATATATATATATATATATATATATATATATATATATATATAGTGTATATATGTATATATTGGTGTTTGTGTACATAAAATATGTGTAAAGTAAAGAGAACCATTTCTGTAGACAAACATTTCAAAATTGTTTAAATAATGAATAATGTCTATCGTTAATTATTTAATCACCATCGGTATCTAAACATGTTGCTAACGTATAGATAGAGCTAAAATTCCTTCCTTGTAGAAATAATTAGGCCTTCAACTCAAAAAAAATTGTGAAGTTTGACTTTGATATAACTTTCATCTTTTAATTTTCTATCGCTTAAAGTATTAGACATAGAGCGAATCACGTGGTAATCAGATGGCGAAAGATCTGGAGAGTAAGTAAAAGTTTAAGTAAAAGTGTAGTTTTTCACGCATTACTACTGCTACGTGGGGCTGAGCATTATCATGCAAAAACTAAATTTTGCTTTGATTTGAAGGAGGTTTAGGGGCGATTTTGCTTAATTGTTCACAATAAATCTTAGCTGTAATCTTATCATTAGCTGATAGGAGTTTCAAATGAATAACTATATTTATACTCCACCATATATTCAAAAGTATCTTTTATCACATGTTATATTTTGGTGCAGGTACAGCTTTTTTTCCAGCTCCTAGCTACTGGCGTTTATGCGAAAAAATAGCCACCCACATTTCATGTGCTGCAACTAAATACTTTAGCCATTAAATAGCATAGTGGGAGCTTCGTAGCTCTATTGATCACAGAATGCTCTTAATTCATATCTTTTGATTTTGAAATAGTTACCGATCACGACGTTAATGGTTTATCACACGTCGTGTACGTACATTCTATTAAGGCAGCGGAAAACTAAATATTTGTTTGACTCAACTTTTTTGTAGATAAAAAATATATTATCAGTTCGTTGGTATGAACATAGAGCAACTGTATAATAAGTTATTTTCTCATTCGAAAATGTAGATGCGGGTATTTTTTAAATATAATTAATTTTTTGGAAATTGCAATACATTTTCACTGCGTTTCAAATAAATCAAATAATATTGTAATAAATTTACCTCTATGTTTCCTAATATTAAATCTACTGTATAGTTTTGTTTTTTTTTTCAATTAAAGAAGTAGTCTATTTTAATATATTTATTAATGTATACTGAACAATGCAAGTTCCGTAGCTCTAAGCCCATCTTCCCAGCACGATGATAATTTGTGAATGGCGTTTTGTTCGAGTCTTTTGAAGATAAAAAAATGAAAGTTCTTTGCGAATACATATTCAAATTTTTAACATTTTACAATTTTCAACATTGTTTATAGGAAGAAAAACATATTGGATGGTGGTAGGTTCGCAGCATGTGGTGGATATCACATAATTTTGCAGCATATTTTTAAAAAAGATCACATAGCTAGGCGGGGAAGTTGCAAGATACAAAATTTGCCGGTTTCTATTTCTCGAGTGTTTCTTTTCAAATCATACATTTTTAGATAACATATTTTTGGAATTTAGCCTTTGTTTACCTTTGGGAAGCTCATAGTTTCTTGTTCTTTTACATCTCTATATATGCATCACATTTTCTTGTCGAGGCTTGAACTCAAGGCTTAAGTTTCGAGATTCAGGGGGAAAGTTTTTCGGGCTCAAAATATAGCCATTTTCTATTACTGGTTTTTATTTATGATCACAGAAACTTTTCAACTAACTTGGGTAAAATTCCAAAAAAATAAGATAGTAAACATTATACTTTCAATGGAAATTGGTTTGAAAAAGATATGTTGTGAATTTTTAAGCTATGTGTTATTTTCGGTTCCGACCTCAGGAATAATTTTGTTTTTCACAGTGTCTGCAAGAAGTTCAAACTTATAAATTTATTATTGTTGGTCGCCACGGAAACCTTCCTGCGCAAGTTCGACTCGAATTTGATCATTTTTTTTGTTACAACTAGCTATGCCCATCAACAGATATATATATATATATATATATATATATATATATATATATTCATCTACACAAATTTTAAAGTTCACATTTTTCACACGAAAGTCGACAGAATCACACCTTTTCTGGCAATTCTACCTTGTTGAATTCATAAAAGATACAATGTTATAAATTAATTTTGTCAATAGATATATTTAGGTTAACAAATCCCACTTAATACTGTGACGATGAAAATGTAAATTTAAAGGGGCATGTATTTACAAACAAGACGGTAAAAAGAGATTGTTGATAAATATTTGAAACGAAGACGTTCAGATTTGCTGAAACTTAATTATATTACTACTGAGGCTTCCTGTAGATCTGTGATCTCTTTCGGTGTATTATTTTTAGGAAAGTATACCATTGGTAACCAACATTAACTTGTATAACACTAGCAAAATATCACAATTGTGAAGACAGCTTCAAATTTAGGGTGAGTAGTAAAATAGTAATATAGTCGAAAGTATTTGTTGAAAATTATTTTTTCCCAAAGAAAACAATACATACAATATCGCAAATAATATTTATTCACTTGTTTACTTTTCAGCAAATTTGAATATTGCTTTACAATACTTCTCTAATAAGTGTTTGTCGAAGTGACTGAGAAATAATCTTGACGAGAAATCACAAAATATAGCTTAAGCTAGGAGCTTTGCTAGCTTAAATATTTAGCTGTTTTTTTTGGTAAATATTTTCAACTTTAATCTATAAAAGCTGCCGCAATAAACAATTACATCGGTGTAAATTTAAAAAGAATTTTGTTTGAAATATCACGATTATTATCCAGGAATTGATGAGTTGATTTGAGATAAAGAATTTTATAGTGTCGCAATAATATTTGTCCAAACTTATATTTTAATAAAGTAAATCATACAATTAAGGATATTTTAAACAGAACAAATAAAATTTAATAGTCCTTTACTAAAAAATTTGGAATCTGTAAATTAACTTACCTTAAATTACTTATCTTCAAAAATTAAACAAAATTCCATCGAAGAATTAAAATATTTTGATTTCAACCTTACCTAAAGTTATTTAATTTTACTCAACACAGCTAATATTCACAATCTCGGAAAATAAATATTTTTCATTTTTCTTTGATTAGCATTGTTATTAATTCGATAACAAATATTGAAATATACTTTATATTCGTTAATAAAATACACGAACACCAAGAGCTTAGCGCAGAAAAAACAAGAGTTTCATTATCGAAATATGGACTGAATACCAAAAAATAAATGCGGAACTGATGGTGAAATAACGAGGGCGTTATTAACTTCCAGTGTAATTTTCATTGAATGTAGAGGTAAACTTTTAGCAATTTGGTTGACGCATAAAACTCTAAATAGTCAACAAAACTGAGTCCATGATAGTGCAAGACCACAAATTGAAGAATATATTCGTCAAACATTATGGGAGTTGTAGCGGAGTTTGCCACTATATCCACCTTATTCATCGTAGGGTTGTGCCATCTAATTATCATTTGTTTACGGCTATAAGAAGTCATTTATATATATATATATATATATATATATATATATATATATATATATATATATATATATATATATACGCCAATCGAAGCGTAAAATATTTAGAGATAGTAATAAATAGGACAAGGATAAACAAATTCTAATTGATAGATTTTATTGCCTTTTATTTCATTTAGTTCAGGTAAGTACAGGGTTTATGAAATTTTAAATGAAATTTTTGTAATATCAGGGTAAAGAGAAAAAATATTAAGTAATCGTATTTATTATTCACATTTCACACCCTCTGTCAATAACTTACATATCACAAAATTTCGTTCCGTTATTCATAAGATGTTTCGTGATACTGAGTTTGGAGATATGCTAGATATTCTGATTGAGAAATAATAAAACGAAAGCAATCAGTATGATAATCGTGAATTAAGCTCATATTTTAATGGAGAAATTATGCTCTCTTTGTGTAATCCTGTGATATGTGTGTCCTACATAATATAAGTTTAAAAATTCGTGACGTTTGTATATACATCGGAAAAGAATCGTTAATGAATTGTATTCTCTACGTTCCTTTACTTGCTATACCGAATTATTTGAACTTTTATATGAATTTTTTATAAAACTAAAACAATTAAAATAATGATATATGTATGTATGTGTACAAAACGCATTATTGGATTTTTATTGTAAAAATACCTTTAACCAAAGCCGTTCGAATTTTAATTTAATTTTTTTTCCCTAGACTTCCGACACTGAAGCGCCAATTGAAAAAAAAAACATGGAAAAATGCGTAAATAATGGGGAAAGTATTAAAAGCCAAAATTTAAAAAAAACATTTCCATAGTCGCTCAGAATATTCACATGAATTAAAGAGAAATACGAAAAAAAATTTTTGGGAAATTGAACAGAAAAAAATATATAAATAACTATTTACATATATTTTTGTTTTCTTGTTCTTCCAAATAAGTGATATCTGTGGTTTTTTTAAATAAATTATTTATTATATCCTATAACATATATTTTTGGGGAGTCCTGTCATTTGGTATAATATGATAAAAAGAATTAATTTGAATATTAAAACAATCAAACATATTTAAATAATATTGAAAATAAATTATCTCTTTTTATTATTTGATTGTCTAATCCTTTCTATTAATTTCATGTAAATAATACTAATGAATTATTTGCAAAAAAATAATTTTAAACTTTTAAGAAGGTCCCAGAATTTTAGACCAAAATTTCCATAATGACATAATAAACATATCGAAACTAGTTAGAGCACGTTTACATTATTCTGGCAGCTATGTGCGGTTGAATTGGATTAGTGTAAGTTAAGTCTCCGGTTGTGACTTGTCCATGATATTTTTCGAAATTATATTTATATATATATATATATATATATATATATATATATATATATATATATATATATATATATATCTACTTTTGTCCAAAAAACATAATTAACATTTTTCTAATATCGTTTTTGTCAAGATGTCAAACGACTACCGCAAGAAATAATTGTTTTGTTGAGGAATTGTGCACATTATATTTAAAATTTTTTTGATTGCGATACTTGCATAATTAATATTGTGGTAAACTATAAACACAAAAATTAACATATTATTTAGTGTTCCCCAGTTTTTCCGCACATGCCACTTTTTTTTATAACACAGTTCCTTCCTAATGATTACATATTCTATAAAATATTAAATTATTACAATTTAAAAAAACACAAAAAGTCATAAAGATATCATAATATTGAAATTCAGTCGAATTCGTTACTCACAATCAAAAGTAATAATGGTTACAGCAATGACAATTAAAGTATTTTAATAGGTGGATGTTGCTATTAATATAATATATTAATAGCATCATCCACCTATTAAAATGCTGTTTTGACTACTTTGAGCGTGAATCAAAGCGATAAACTATACTAAGCCAAACATTATCAAAAAGTGGCGTTCTAATATTTTGCAGAACAGATAAAAAAGTATTCAAAAATGTTTTTTCTGATTTTACGTATTATTTAGGATATTAATTACAAGGCCAATTTACAAGTTTCCCAATATTATGTATTTTAGAATGGTACGTAAGATAATTTTAGTTTGAAGAACCTCAAAGTTTAAAACACTTGGAAAGCTTATGTTCTTCAAAAAAATTACTCTCTTTGGTGAAATCAAACGAAAATTGTTTTTTTTTTGAGCTGCTGCCAGGGAATCAAATAGTTAATTCGGATATATGCTATCCGTAGTCAATATTGATGTACAGAAAATATGTAATACTATTTCTCCACGAAAAGCCACGTATCATATAAGTTAGATGTTTTACCAAAACTTATTATATCTCAGATTTTATATGCAACGGTATCCTAGGTACTTGTATTTCTCAGATTATTAATCAAAAAAGGACTCAAAAACCATTTAAGACACGGGATCGCACACTTCTAAACAAAATGGCAAAAGGGGAGAAGTTAAGAGCTTTTTTAGTAGTTCAAATGCCTTCTTCCTTTCTGTATAAATACGTGTGTGTGTGCATGTACGTGTACGTGTGCGTGTGCGTGCAAGCGTGCGTGCGTGTCTTCGTGCGTCTCATATATATATATATATATATATATATATATATATATATATATATATTTATATATATATATATATATATATATATATATATACCAGGTATGCTGTTCAATTATGAATCCTCAATACACAATAAAACTCTTTTGCATCAGATTCATTTCTGTCTCGGTGCCCTTCATTTTTTTACCTACTGATTATTTCTCAAATCGTATATTATATTAAACTCAAAATTCAGTTGGAATAGTTAATAGTTTACAGTTGCAATCAAATCACCAAAAAACCTATTTGAAATAATGTCAATAATATATAAAAAAAGAAATATAAATCACAAGCACCTCAAGTATTCTCATATCTGGTATGATCAATATATCATGAAGGACATTTAAAACTCATAGTTATATATTATGCATTGTAATTAATGACGTGAATAAATTTAAATTAATATTCAGAAAATAAATGGGATGTCTCCTAGCTGTAAAATAAATTACGTACAAACATAAGCCACATTAATTTGCTCATATCAATGGTGTGGCTGATCATCACTCGATGCGATATAAAACATAAAAATTGTTACCTAAAGTGACAAACAGATTAACTCAAAATTGCACCCTCGCTTGATAAGCTTATAGGAACATATTATATTAATCCCGATAGTGAAAGCTCATCAAGGAAACTTTTTCATAAGAAGCAAAACATTTAATAATAAGTAAGAACATAAAAGAATAAGCAGAAAAGTTTAATTATTTTTTCTTTAATATACTTCGTTTCATATTTGCAATTTTCCCACTGGTGAGTTGCCACGAAAGATTGAACTCTGAAACCGCTTTTTGATAGCAAATTACCTAAACAATTGTTTTAAAAAATCCTTTTAAAGAATATGTTATTGTAATCCCGACCGAAAACCGTATGAGGAGCATTAGCTGTTTATTTTGTAAACTCAAGTGCATTTGCGGAATTCGGCGAACATATTTATTTAGGAGATTCGCGCACGAACTTCCTCCTACATAATCTGCACAAGATTTGCCAGACAGCATTTTCCTCGGTGGGAAGTAAAATGCAAGTCTACATGAATGAGATGTAAGTTTAATAATTCTATGTGTGCAAATGAATAACATGATTATTCAATAAAAACTTATTGTTTTTAAACATCGGATACAATAAGTTTTACCAGTAAATAAACTAGTTTTAAAATTGTTAAGGTGCGTGATATTTTATATATAAATTGGCAGATACATAAATTGGCAAATACAGGCTAGCCACTGTGTGGGACATTGAAAAATTATCAATACTTTTCAACACCGAGTACATATTTTCGATATCGACACTCGTGCTCGTTACATTTTAATTGATACTTTTACTCGAATGAGTACTTTACGGTCGGTATCGTATCGACTCTTTCTCCATGTTCGGTTTCTATACACAATTTCAAAAATTTCTTTTAAATTGGAACATTCAGTTGGCAATACCAAATTGTCCTTGTATTGACTTATTCGCGAATATTTTTAATATAAGAAAAGAGGTTGGTCACTGGTTTTGTTCAAGTAAGATCCAACTCCAAGTAAAACGATTGAACAAAATATTATTTTTACATGATTAAACAGAGAAAGATGGAGCTTAAAATGTATTAACGAGAGTGAAACTCTCGTTATGAAAAGTTTTGGTGATATTTTTCATATTTTTTTTTCACATTTTTTCTTCATTAAAATAAACACGTAGATTTACCAAATTCTTGTTTTATCTACTTACAGTCAAAAACTTGTATACGATTTGGAATAAGTTTTTTTATTGACCGGTTTTTTGTACTATTTTTGTTGTGTTGTATAAAAATATAAAAAGTGAGTCTCCCACTCGTGCGTTTTAATTAAAAAGACGAAAACTATGAGTAAAACGCGAAACATACGTTTAATAAATAATACAAAAATTAAAGCATACGAAAAACATAAGCACAAAAAATAATAACACAAAAAAAAGACACATTAACAAAGCAAAAACATTAGCGATTAACTAATATTTCCAAAGCCCATGAAGAATATAACGGCCATCATTTATGCGATGTTTGTTAAAAATAGCCTTATTATATTTAATAGATTAAAAATAATACTATGTACCTTTGATAGTTTAAACTTCTCGTGATGAGAGTTCTACCCATATATTTCAGACATGTGCTGAACAGTTAGTAAACCTAAAACTCTATACATAATATATTTCAAAACTTATAGATTATTATAGTTACTTAAAAAAACAGAAATTATTGTTCCATGATTATTTATATATCTTAAAATTGTTGACAAAAAATAAACAAAATAATTTTATTTCACAATTCTAATGAAGAGAATGAACTATGCTAATCAAAAATTATCAAACATTTAGGGGCAAATGGGAGGGAGTACGTGCGTATCATATCATTTTGGGACCTAATGTTAGCAGACGGGGATTCAATCCAAAAATAATAAACAAAACTTTAATTCTATTGTGGAGGACTTGTCAAATTGCAATTTATTTGGTGCCCATAAAATCTACCAAATTAGATGTGCAGGCTGTAAATTAAAATATTTTTTTCCTAATATTTATGCAATACTTTAAACCAATTTTCATTGGGAGTATCGCTGGTAACATTTCATGTGTATAAATCTAAGACCGTTAAGACTATAAAGTTGTGATAGACGAACGGATAGACTTAATAAAGTTTTAAGGGTATCTATTACGCTTCATTACCTTGAAGATAATGCTAGGAATGAATTGAAAGTACACAGGAAAATGTACAGGTATAAAGAGACCTTAAATATTTTGTTCAGAATAATAGGGATAACGAGAAATTGCAGTGACGAAACAAATAAGAAGATAATGAAAAGTTATGAGAATTTTATCATGGTATCCAAAAATAATAATAAAGGTTAATTTAGATAACACATACCATTCAAAATTATTTTTCGGGTTTTGAAGAATATTGTAATCTTTCCTGTCGAGCTTGTAACTTTAATTTTTTTGATCAACGACTAAAATGGCTTTTTGAAGATCGTTGCTTGCATATCGGGATTAAAATAATGGTACAAGGTTTCGTCACGGTAACAAACGGTATCAACATTTTTCACGAATCAACTTGGTTGATTTGTAGTAAGGCGTTAAAATATTTAATAGCATTTTCTTTTAATATCCTTTAAAACTTTCCGCAATCAACATGAAGAAACTTTGTAATATTTCATTTTCAGGACTTTTTTCAGGACAGGATACTTTATAAAGGCAAAGGATAATAAGTGACTTCAAATATGAAAAATGGATGACTTTAAATAAATATATAATGGTAACTTATATTTTTACTGACACAAGGTATGACATTTTTAAAAATTTTCTTTTTTGGATTACTTTACATGAACTGGTGGCCTTTGCAATATTTGTTTTACTCAAATTTCTGCATAGCTTAAATTTAAATATAAACGTACTAGTAACACATTAGTAGACGGAAGAATAAAGTCCTTTGGTGTTTTCACCAAGTCAACGTAAATCTCCTTTATGACATTTTTTAAATCAGATATAGTTTGATTACTCTTGTTTAATTTTTCACTATTTTCATACAGTCATTACGACAATTTATATGCAAATAATTACGCATAATTTACAAACTACATTATTTTCGCTTGATAAAATTATCTTCATTGTTTGGATACAACGCATCACAAAAATCCATTTTGTTATTACTTTTGGATTTTAAAAAGTTAAATAATGTTCATAACAGAGTTCCTCAGTTAAATCTATTTCAATTAATAATACAGAAAAATTTAAATATGTACTGTGCTAGAACGCCCTCATAAATTTGCAAAACATAGTTTATAGATTTTGTGAAAATAAAATAATATCATAGATATTATATGGATAGTCTAACCAAGAGATACTTAAATTTATACATATATATATTAAAATATTTCTTTTTTCTTTTTTAGAAAATATGGCCATACTTGAATTTGGATCACAGATCATTTAGAGTGAGAATTAGGGATCGGTGTAATCTTTCGTTATTGGTCATATTATTTTGCTTTTGTAATATTTCAAACGATAACTGCAGAAATTCTTACTTATTATTCAAGACTTGGATGAGAATCGATGTTCAGAGGCAAACATAGGCAATCATGAATACGCCATTTTATCATTATTCTTTTTCTGTTTAAGCCACCAAATTATTGAAATTCATTTGATCTCGTTATGAAAAATTTGACGTTTACGTACACTTTCAAAAGTTATGTGAAAAAATCATACTACTCATCTTTCTTTTCTAATTGCATTTTCATCATGCTTCAACTCTTCATATTTCCACATGCTTCACTTGAGCTTTTCTTTTTTTCTTGTTTTGTTTATTATTGTCATTATTTTCAATAATATAATTTTAATAAAATATTTTCCTTTCAGGTATATTATATTTATGCGGACTTCCTTATGTATGCAACATATAAATATTAGATATTTGGAATATAGAAACAATACCTAAATTTTATATTTCTAATAAAATTTAGAAAGTTACTTAGAATTTTCATATTAAAAATTAGGTTTAAGAAAAACTCCTGGTATTCAACGAGAATAGATACCATAATATATTTATGAGTACTACATGAAAGTGTGAGGTATAATGGAAAGGTCTCCATTAGCAGATTTTTAAACATTGCTTGATCAATATTCAAACAATATATAAAAATTAAGTTTCTACAGAATAAGTTAAAATGAGGATATACAATGATGAAGTGGGAAGACAGGAGTCACTTGCAGACTTTCATAAAATCTAGTATCTATTATTTCATACTATCTATTATTCCGTTTAAAAAAAGTTTGTTGTCATATAGTACAATTTTTCTATGAAATTTTTAAATTAAATAAAAAGAATAACTATTTTAATGTATATAATAAATTATGTTGAACAATGTGTGTATATTTTCTCCCCAAAACAATAAATTTTACCAAAAGTGCGATGTCTTCTCTTTGACTTACGTCAGCGGTTCAACTTCATTAACATATAATTACATGGAACTACTCCATTTAAGTGAAACAAAACCTCTCCTCGACTCCACCCTTCACGAAATTAATTTATTCTGTCATTGATAGTCGATGGTGCGGTGTGACTAAATGTCCCCGAGCTTTGATCAGAACTAACTTTTCCACTTGATGAGAAAACCTTATTGACAACATTCGCTTATTCAGACAGATATTTGCGACTTGATGGGCATGTTATTGGTTTCCATTTTACCTAACGCTTTTAGGTTTACAGTTAAACTATAATATCTAGGATAAAAACGAATATTTTAAACACTAGCAGTTCATTGTTCATATAGGATACACATAAGACAAATAAGTGGAGATGATAGTATGTAACTTGGAGATGTTTGCATTTCTGTCCAACCACTCCGTTAGACATATTGTTGCTACAGCTTCACAGTTCACTCTATTTTAAACACTATTTAACAAGTACTGCACCGCACAGTGATTTATCTCACAATTTTCAATAGGAATGAAAATGTGGAAATTTAAAATTAGATAAGGCATGAATATGAATTATTTTCAAAAAAAAAAATATCCTAAAATATAATTTTCCTACAGTTAAAAGAGGGTTGAGTCATTAATATCTTGGTAAATATATTAGGAAAGAAATTTAATTTATTTGAAGGGCAAATTTCCTAATTTTTTCCTCAATATGGCGGTCAGTAATAAATTTTCCAAAGTGCTTTATCACAAATATGTACAATTTCTAAAAAATAATGTTTTTAAAGTTTCTAAAATATAACTTACACTGAGGAAAGGCATAAAGAATATTCTTGATAAATAGTTTTTAAATTCTGTTACATTTTAACAGAAATATCTTTGTATAAACATATACACAGTAAATCGGTCATCAAATATTTAGATGTAAAACGATATATATTTTCAAAATGTCAGTATTACTTTTTATATTAGTAACTTTTCAATGATTTATTACAAATATCATGGTTAGACAGTGACATGATAACTGTTATTGTTATTAGAGTTTGTGAAAACAAAAATATGTGCTGTGTTTATTGTTTTTTATGTATTTATAATCTTAATTATTAAGTATGGAAAATAACAATACATATTATTTGAAAGTATTTTTCCATAATTATAATTAGGTATTGAATTGAAAGCTAAGTAATAATTTACCTTGTATTTTAATAAAATTAATTAATATTGTTTGTTTTTTTTATGGTTTTGCAATTTGAAGTAAAAAAAGTAAATAAAGAGTCAATAAAATTATTGACTCGTTAATCAATTCAGCTGATGCTGTAATCAAATGTCGAAATAAAATAAATCTTTAACTCCCTTTTTTATTTGCGTTTTCAGCATTTTATGCTAATTTATTTACTGAAAACATAGCGAAACAGAAAAAAAACAAATTTAAACAAAATGCCGACCAATTAAATGTAAACATCGAATACAAAAACCATAAAATTTCCCAAATGGGACTAAAATATGTTCATTTCATAAATTTGGTCACATCGAGAATAAAAATATCTCAAAATTCAGTACATAGTTTTAAAATGATCTATTTTGTTTTACTGTTCACCCACAACGGAACGGAGGACGTGTATGCGTTTAGGGTGAGAGGTTGTTTGTTTGTTTTTTTTTTGTTTGTGTGTGCAATCCAATGTTTGCATTTTTCTCCAAAACGGTTTGACCAATTTAGATATGGTTTTATGTAATATGTTTGTGACTGATTGGCAATGGTTGCTACGGTAATTTCACACCAGGGGGCGCCGCAATTAAGATTTTGTTGCAAACGAATATTCTTATTTATCTCCCAAGCGGTTCGACCGATTTAGCTATGGCTCTCAGAAAGTTATTATGGTGATTACTCAAAAGGGGGTTTCGCAATAAACATTTTGTTGCAAATTAATGTTCCATCTATCTCCAAAACGGTTTGACCGATTTATATACAACTTTCTGCAAAATATTTGGTACTAATCGGCAAAAATCATCAGATAGGTGTTATGGTGTTAGCTCAACAGAGGGCGCTGCAATATTTCTTACGATTTACCTATGTAAACATTTTTAGCTTATTTGTTTGTTTGGTGCCGGCTCAAAATTAGTTATATTAGATTAGAAGCTGAGTTATTAAGACTAATATTAAAAAGCAATATTAAAATTTTGTTGAAGCCCACAACGAATGTAAAGGGTTTAATTGAAAATGCAAACTTAGCCATTGCCAATTCCGTTCCCAATATCAATAAATTGTAGCAGTATAGAAAAGCTGTTTGCGCACCTAATAGAATTTCAATTAGTCACTATCTGATAAAACTGCAAAATTATGTATAGGCAGAGCATAGTGGCCTCGACGGATTTTCTTGGGTTTGTAATTATATTAATAGATTCTTCTTAATAGATATCCGTCGTGAGTTTTTTCAAAATTTGTTATTATCCTTTTTATAATATTTTAATTGGTGTTGAAAAACCTTCAAATACAGGGTACATGTTCATAGTTAAAACTGATTATGTTAATATTAATGAAACATATTTACGATTTATACCACATAACATAACGTGTCTCAAATTACCTATACATATAATAAAATTGTAACTGATTGAATTCTGTACATGAAAAATATTTTAAAACATGTGATTAATTTAACGTAAAGAATTACAATAGAAGCCAGAAAACCTATTTTTATAATTTTGTCTGTGTATTAAGTCATCCTTCAATCACATAAAATCTACTGCACAGGTATTTCTGAGATTAGATGTGATAATAGTTTATACTCTCTAGCAACATATAGAGTACTATCTCTCTGGATATTGCAGACAAGAAAAACACCATAACGTCGTAAATATCACAATATTAGTACTATTTCTTAGCATAAAGTTAACTAAAACCTTCTATTAGCGGTTTAGTAAAGTTTACACTTCTGAAATTTTAAAGGAAAAAATGTAAAAAAAAGCACAAAAAAATTCCTAATAACTTTCCTTTTTACCGAATCCCATGCGAACGAAATTGTGTCAGCAGAGCTAGTATAACTAATAAAGTGATACATTATTGTAGAGAGAGCCAGAGAATTGCTATAAGCATAATTTCCATAATCTTTTTCTTTGAACCCTTATCATTGCAGAAGTTTTCTCTTTTGATTATCAAATAAACGGCGTTCGTGTCTATGCAAGGAGAAAAATTCAAAATCTATGGATTTGCTTATTCCAATCTCAAACCCTATCTTTCGTCGACTAGCAAAGATGAAAAAAATATATCACTAGAAAAATATTAATATATATAAAAAAAATAAACAGCTTCCATAACTAAAGAAAAACTAATTGAAACGCGTAAGTAGATAATGAGATTTGAAGAAATTTAAACCAAAAATTTTGTAATTTCTTTATTGTGACGAAATGGAAAAACGTGGTTCCGTTTCTCCATTTCGTCAATAGTAGTAATCAAGTATATCAGAGGATAAAAAGATTTTACCAAGATTTGGTCTCCTGCCGCTTACTATGATACAGCATTAAAAGATATGAATTTGCATCGCGTTAAAGAGGTAAAATTAACGATTTCATACAAGATTTTATACATTTTGACCCGCCTAAACTCTCAATTCGTCGTTAACATATTGGCAAAAGTTAGTGTTAAGAAAATTCGTCTACTTATCAAAGGTTAGTTCCGAGAAAAAATTGACATTCTGATATCTTTAGGTAGCTTAAGACTATAATGCTGAGTGCATAATAATAAATTATGTGAGGTAATGTAACACCTTCATCTGAGGACCACGTATTCAAAATATGTGAATTTGCATACATAATGCATTTTGAAATATCATAGCGGTGAACATATTTTCGGATATCATAAATTCTGACCTAGTTTGCAAAAAGATCCGCCTACAAGCATGTGACATTAATTGAAAACACCTAGACTTACGGTTGCGGTAATTTTTAAAAAATTGTTTTATGAGAATTGTTTTGCGGACCTACATATACCATAGCCGTATTGCACTAGCTTGATGAATGAATAAACTTGCATCGAATGATTACGGGTCTAATTAAGTCATAATTTTAAATTATAATAAATGTTGATTAGATAATTATAGAAAAAGAAATAAATATTTTAAAATTTATTTGAATAGACGTGTTTAACGTTAGGACTGTTTCCGTTTTAAAATATTATTATTTATTGAGTCAATTAAGTTTGTTAAAAATTTCGCTTTATATTTGGCAAAAATTTTTTTGTACCCAATAAGACACTCAGACCAATATAATTGTCCTCAATTATATTGATTGAGTGTCTTATTGGGTACAAACAAATTTTTGTTGGGTCAAACTGTTTTTTTTTTCTTAAACTGCATGTAACTATAGTGTGATAAAGCAATTTTATATATGGCAACTTTGGATCCAATAGACATATGTTACACGCTTTAGAAAAGAAAGGAAGCCATAAGTTAAATTGTAGAATGCGCAAAATGAAGAGGAAATAAGTTTATTATGTCACAAGACACTTCTCGGAAAGCAAAGGTATCTCAAGTTATTTGTTACGATATATTTGTAGCAAAAACTAAAAAACAAAAATAAAATAAAAACGTGCGATCGTGCAAACGACACGGCCTACATTTTTTTATAGCTAGACAATCGCGAGACTGAGTCTTATTCTAACAATAGCGCTTATAACCTTTAATTTTGTTAATTATTATTGACTTGAAAAATCTTCTTTACTAATACTTTTGAACGTTATTTTAAAATAATTGTTTACTTAGGGTTCTTCAACTCATAATGTCCAATTTGAAAATCTGGATTTACTATATTTCAGAACAGTTAACCTTGGCATTTAATTAAACATAGACAAAGATACTGTAGTTATTCCGTTTCAGTGAAAATAAATTTTAACTATATTTAAACTATATTATAGCACTATGACATATAATTTTCACTATATAATAGAGGTGGTGAACAGGTTAGAGTTCAACGCAAGCAAATATTCGAATATTCTCTCTCGAATTTCGAATATTCTCTCTATGTTATTGAGTACGAATAAATTGTAAACAAGACGCCCCTGTGCCGATAAAATGAGGTAATCGATTTAGAAATTTGTTTCGATTTCCTCTACGCTTGACTTTTCATGAGCATTCTGCGAATAAACCAAACAGTTATTAAGAAGTTTGGATTTGATTTGCGTTTCTTTTATATTTCCTTCAATTTATTTTCCCAATATGTCTTTAGTTCAGAATAATTTAAAAGACAGCTCAGTTACTTGGAATCCACATGAAGGTAAAACTAATAAAAGAACGTACACAAGAAACGTTTTTCTACGTTTTATATAAGATATCATGTAGTTATTTAAGTTTTATGTTTGTACTGATTTAGTGGAACCCACTCTCTGTCTGTGAAGCTCAAAGAGCCAGTTATTTTAATTTCTTGATTCTTAAATAAAAAGCGGTTCCTTAAAATAACTTGTCAATTTCATCTGTAATCTAGTTATAATAGAATTTCCTAATTTTCAAAAATATTCAATTACCTAATCATTCAATCGGAATTGGATGAGATAATGATTTTTTTATAACAAGTTTTTTATAAAAAACCATGTTATACAATTTTTACATTTTTTATGGATCATGAAAATAGTTCTGTTACTTAGTTTGAAACATGGAGTACATATTTAGATTGTATCTATAACTGACGATAAACAAATAAATAGTTATTTATCGAAAGACTAAAAATAAGAATTTGAAGTCAAATTGAAAAAGTATTTAAAAAAGACTGAGAAACACGAGTAAATATTTTTCATACTTTAATTCACAAAGTTATAAATGAAATGGATAAATCACAAAAATAATAATTACATATATAGTTATAAAAGAAACTAATGAAGCTTAGCATCAATTAAATTTTAATTCTCATTAGTTGTTAAATAACATAATATCCATTAAAAGCCATGTGTGAATTGCTTGTCAATTTGTTTTAATTATTAGTGTTGTTTGTAACATTAAAATCTAATGGTGAAAATATAAAATATTATACATAATTTAAAAAATTAAATGAGTGCGAGTAACCTTTACGCTCACTTGAAGTAAAACTTCTTTGATGATTGTGGCAGTTATTATGTGGTAGATGATGTAGTTATTTTACGAAGTGATAATAACAAATATCTTGTATTCCGGTTGATTTACTCCCACACTTCATCTCCAGTAATTATCATTAAACCCTCACCTGGTTGATAGTGTAGTTATTTTGGAAAGTAACTTCTAACACTAACCAATATCTGGAATCAAGGTTTATTTACAACCATCCGTGAAGGAGTTATATTGTTAATCTCCAGAACCCATCGTCATACACATCATACATGCTAGTGTAGTTTTTTTTTAAAGTAACAATTATCAGTAGCAAATATCTAGAATCATGTTTGATTTACTACCATTGATTAAGGAATTACATTGTTCTCGCCAGAATTCATCACTAGATACTAACTTGATCGGTGAGGAAGTTATTTTGCTAAGTAAAAAAAGTATCAGCGGGAACTATATGAATCATGGTTGATTTTCTACCACCCTTTAAAGAGTTCCATTATTTATCTACAAAACTCGTCATCAGACCCTAATCTGGTTGAAAGTAAAGTTATTTTGCAAAGTGAAAACTGTCAATAGGACATATCTCGAAACACAGTTTCCATTTTTCATCTCCAAAACTAATTATCAGATCCTAACCTGATCGGTGGTATGCTTGTGTGATTTTCGAAGTAACAACTATCAATAATAAATAGTTTTAATCAGCATTAACTTACTACTATTCGTTTAGGAGTTCCAATATTTATCCCTAGAACTAATCATCAGAACCTGACGTGGTTAATGGTGATTGCAAGATAAAAACTATATGCTTCAAATGTCTCGAATGACAGTTAATTATTACCTCCTTTTGAGGAGCTCCATTGTTCATCTCCTAAACTAATCATCAGACCCTGACCTGACCAACCATGTAGTATTTTTGTAAAGCAAAACTATCATCATCATCATCATCATCATATCATCATATATATTAATAAGCTAAGGTTAAGATGTTACTCTCCCTTTTTTTTAATCTTTTTTTTTAGCTCAATGCTTTTGATACTTGCGCCTCTATATGTCAATTTTAGTAAAATATTTGTTTGATCTTTCATCTGAGCTTTATAATGGAATAAAAACGTAATAAGCAGTGTGCAAAATTAGAAATGAATTGAATACCTGCAATCAATTTTGATTTATTAAATTGAGTTGAATAATTTATAATGCGAAGACTTCGCACGGGTCACGCTAGTTTTTTATATTTTTATCTTTCTGATGGTTTTGCAAACTATCAGAAGCAAATATCTTGAATCACTATTGACTTACAACCATTCGTTAAGGAGTTCTAATATTCATCTCCAGAACTCATTATTAGAACATCACCAGGTTTATGAGGGACCGCTTCGCTAGTATACATTTTCAAACAAAATAATTATTAATATCAAGCTTTATAACATCATAATAGAAATAAATTCAATTACACATGTCAATATAACTCATATACTCAGAAAATTGTAGTCAGCCGATGCTTTCAAATATGGGAAACTACGTACGCAAACTATCAAATTTAATGATTTATGTCATCTTTCGTTTTTTCTGTCTAAAAAAATTGAGTTACATTCAAGTTGCGCCCAAAGAAGTTTTACTTCAAAAAAACAAATGACTCAAAAAGTGAAATAAGTAAAAAGGATTGAACATTTTAAATTTTACATTTGACAATCGATTGTTAGTGAAAGCATTTCTCAAAGAATTTTTTTTGAAAATAGTATATAAATAGAAAAGAAAACGATAAGAAAATTTGTTTACCAAATGTAAAAAATAAAATGTATGGTTTTTATGTTTATGTAAAAAAATTAAATTTTAATTTTTGCAAGTTTTCAACAATCTTTTAACATTCAAATAATTTCATATATTACTCCCGTACATCGCTTGCTTCACTATTAAAAAAGTATAAACAACATAGTGAGCACATTAAAATATTACTTGCATAAGATTTTATTATACTACGGTCTCGGTCTCCTTCCATGCGAAGCAATAAAACATTTAAAAAAAACGGAGCAAATAGCGCGATTACTCGGACTCACAGTTCTTGTGGCAACGGCTAGTGATACATAACGGTCGTGTCATAATTTTATCGACAACCAATGTGAAAAAATAAACTCAAAACAACATATTTCGTGTGCATATAAAACAGAATTATAAATAGATAATAATAAATCTTTTTAGGTTTATACTAATGTATCTGTTGCAACGTTTCGGTGGAACTTGTTTCATTTCACTCACAAATGGTAAAAGATTGTTAAAAACTAGGCGTACTTGTTGATAAATACTGACAATAACAGATTTAATACGGTGTTAAAAAAACTTCCATTTAATTATTTAAATAACAAAAATATATACTAATAATAAAAGATTGCCATTAACAAACCAAGAGAGAAGCTCTCACTTTTCACGAATAAGTAAACAACATACCTGCACTGATTAAGAGAGCCAAATAACTTGGATAACGTTATTTCTTAACCGTTAAGTCCACCAAGACAATTAGATATCTGTAAAATGGAAAACGTGAAGTCAGTATATTTACCTGGTTTAGGTAGACTAGTAAATAATAGAAAGTAAATGAGTCACTGACCAGGTGTTCTTTTTATCGATATCGCGTAGCCGACATGTATACCACTGTACGAAACGCGTTTTATAGCTTCACGTGCAATGTATACTACAGCCGTAGTATAGACGTTACATTATTTACTCAGTACTTAATATTAAAAATATCTGAAAGCAAGTCAAGAAGGACTTGGATTACGCTGAATAAAAGAGATTGTACTATCGGTTGTTGCACCCTCGTATGGTCCATTCATTAAATATAACACAAACTGGCAAGTATAAATTAAGCAGCAAATTTAAGATCAATTTTTTACTCATTAATGTTGTTAAATTCCAACAAATTATTCAGAAATACAACATTTAACAGCTTTTTGCAGAATATTATTACCAAGGAAACTTTAATGTTATTCAAATAGCCTTTTATCTTACTTACAGTACTAACACTAAAGCACGACGTCGGCCGTGGATTAAGTATAAAGATGTCCACTGACAGGTCAGCTGCACAAATAGAGGTTGCTACTTTGAGAAGTACGCAGTGTCACAGAGTTCACAGTGGGAATTCACTACAAGAACACTGATTCCGAAACTATGTTTATACATGCTTGAACGAAATTTAAGAAAAGCTATTAGCTATTTTAAAGCTTTCCAAGCCACTACTGGCTTCAAAGCTTTGAGTTTATGGTTGAAAAAATAAAGCAAGTATACAGATACAATATCTTATAGGTTATCAAATAGTAAAAAAAGTAATACTAGTTCTTTTCACTTAAAGTAAATAGTCATCATGATTTAAAAAAAAAGTAAAATACTGGTGAATTTAAAAAAAAATTCTTTGATACATCAAAATAACAATAAATATAAAATAAATTTCCCCAAGTTTTCTTTATAGCTATAACATTAAAAAAATATAGAAAACCTTAATTACATTTCTTTAAAACTCTTCAAGCCTCTGCCAGCTTTCAAAACTTCAGTGGGAAAAATGAAGGGTATAATCGGATATGAATGAACCACTTGCTCCTTGTCGGAAAGCCTGTATATGCGTACAATAGTTTATGGATTATAAAATAATAAAAAAAGTACAACCAGTTCTTTTTGCTTAAAGCGAATAGTTATCTTGGTAGGCAAAAAATAGTAAAAAACTGGTTAAATTAAAAAAAAATTCTTTGATAGATAAAAATAATGATGATCAAAAATACAATTTTTCCCCAAGTTCCTTCATAGTGGTAACGTTCAAAAATAATAGAAGACCTTACGTACTTTTTTGTTATAATCGTCTTTACGTCTTACTTTTTGTTGTAATTTTAATAAAACTCAAATATTATAACGTTTGAAAAAATCAGTTATTACTTGGTAATAATTACATATTAGAGATCTGGATTCATTGTATTCATAATTTTTCTACAGTTTCCAAGAAGTTTACTATAATTTAACTACTTTTAAATATAATCTAAGCAATATATACAGAGGGCGAAAAAAAAAATTTACGCTATATTGTACGCCCCTAACTGTTTTCCATCTTTTCCTACAAAGTATTTATTTCTCAAACTTTCATTTGTACCTCGAACTTGAACTAACTTGTACTTGACAAGTTGTTATACGTTCTTCTAAAAATGCTTCTTTGGTCTTACTGCTATGGTAAGTTAGATCAGGTGATCATTTTTATTTCAAATATTTTTGATGATGACTTTCAAATCAACAAATAAATGTTAATATTTAAGTATTGACTTAAATTTGCTGTACAAGTGTCTATTGAATACACTGGTCTAATAATTTGTAAATAGTAACAAACCATAAGGTGATTGAAAAATGCTGGATTTTTAGGAAAATCTTGGAAAATTTTATAACTTAACAGTATACAATCTCAAATATAAACTCCTAAAATTTTCAGGTTCAAACTGATCATCGCAGAAGATAATACAGGAAGAAAAACGTTTTGTATGTTTGAAATATTATAATATTTATTTGTTATATATATATATATATATATATATATATATATTAATAAATTTTTTTTTATTTCAAAACAAAAGTTTAAATTGTTGGCGTAAAAATTTAATTTTTTAATCACTGGTTCCAAAAATAAAAAAATTCTTACATCAATAATATCCACAATTTTCAATGAATATCTTTTTAACTTTGATATAAAAGTTTTTTTGTTCACAGAGTGGCTGGTGTATAATTTTTAGTAAGTGGATACTTCCGCCTATATTTGGTAGCGTGACCCCTTTATTTTGAAAGGTTCGGCTGAGTTCATGGAAGCTCGGCCAACATTTTCTTATTTCAAATTTGCTTTACTACTTCCTGTTGTGTGGAAGCCCTCAATACATAACCCTATTAGGGGCTTATAAAGGCCTTCTATTTTATATGAGACTGATAGTTACGGACCCATGGAGGAACTCTAAGACGACGTCGAGTCGGAAATAATTATTTATCAATAATGTCAAAGGAAAGTCAGTCGGTATTTTAAACATGTTTCTTTTCACTTCTCTATTTAATGTGTTTATCACTAACGGTTTTTACAAAACGAATTTTTTAATAGCTAATGAACGAATAAAGTAGTTACGAATTGAAAACTTATCTTTTTCGAAACGGAAACACAACAATGAAAAGGAAACAAAGTTATTGACAAATTCGAGGCATTTGTGAAATAAAGCCGACGTCCTTAATCTTTAACAAAAATTTTAAATTACTGTGTAGTTTTCCACATTGATAAATTATAATAATAAATACCTATTTTAAATATTAGTTATAAAATTCTTGCAAAAATATTAATTTTAAATGAAGGATAAAAAACAGAATTTTTCAAACTTAAAATTTTCCTAATATTTTTATATTCAATATTATTAAACAATTAATTTATATTTCATGTGAAACCAAGATTGAGAAACACTTGATAAATTGGTTGATTTTTAAATCTTAATCAAGTCTGTACTTATTCGAAAATTTTTTTTAATTTGATACAATGACAAAACTTCTATACAGTATTATCAAACTAAGTTTCTTGTGAGGCACCTAAAGAAATGATACGAAATACAGTATATCGCCTTAAATTTTGTTACCCACGTAAAAGATACTACCAAAAGTAATTGCTTTCCTAAAGTATAGCAAAGAATTTAATTTCATGGTGAGGGTAAAATAGCAAAGTGAGTAAAAAGAAATTTTGAAACAAATGCTTACTTTGCTGTCTTTAGCCACGGAAACTAAAATAATTTTAACTAAGGTGAAAATTCCATACGGTATAAAATTAATAAACTATTAAATATTCATTTTTTTACGGCATTGCTGTTTATATATTACTTCTAATCCATGAAAGTCATCTAATGTACACATTCGAAATAACCCGCCATTTTAAAAAGTTACCCTTAATTGTTCCACAATAAACGCCTCAACATATCTTTCATGTTCAAGTTTAAAGTATGAAATCAAAAGACAAAATGGGTTGGCGCCTGTATGCAAACATCTAAATTGAAATTATCACCACCTTTTAAACCAACCTAATACAATAATGAATATGTCTTGCTTAAATATTATAGAAACAGATCGACTAACGGAATAAATACTGTGAAACTGCAATGTTTTTCCGAACCATATTTAGTAAAAAAGCAAGTAATTTAATCTTTTAGAACAGAACTCAAAACTGATGGATTAAGGGGTTGTCAAATATATTCGTAATATGTCCTAGAATATAAAATAAGACAGATTCCTATAACCAAATTTTTCAGTATTCTCTCTAATATACTTGTTATATTAAATATTTCTAAAGTTAATTTTCAGAAAAATATTCTAATATTTAAATATTCCAATAGCGCATATTAACCATGCTTTGACTCACAAAGACAATAAAATTGAATATATTTGGCGTTAATTTTGTAGAAATTTATTAATAATAAATAAATGAAACTAAGTGATGTAGCAGTATTTCTAGTTTATTTAAATACTTTACCACGACCTAGGTTTCGTTGTATTACAATATCTTCATGTGGTCAATTAGGAAAGATAATCTCTAAAATCTAATAAGACAATCAATCTTTGCTAATTTCCCATATGAAGATGTTGTTATACAACGAAACTTAAGTCGTTGTAAAGAATTTAAATAAAGTAGAAATAATACTACATCACATAGTTTCATTTAGTTGTGAAGACATTAATAATTCGAGTGGATGATGTGGCGCTGCTCAGGACTTTTGAAGCATTAGGTCTATCGAATGACTTCTTCAATATCATATTCGTATTAAAAATCTTCAATGTTAAGTTAAAAAATTTATTAAAAATATTACTTCCATCACGCAGTTTGATAATGAGCTGGTGACTGTAAATTATCTTATTAGAAAACAACCAATTATGAAAGGTATTGAATATTTTGTTTATTTTCTATTTATTTGAAGGACTCAATGCTACGAGAGTAATCTCTTACAGCTAACCAGAACATTAGTCCAGCCCCGCTCGACGAGCGGTCGGGAATCAAACCCGGGTCCACAAAATGCGCCACACCGTTATAAGCCGTAAGGCTGTAGTCAATCCAACACACCAGGGAAACGATATTTTATCACAGCATGAATACAAAGGAGTGAGGATAATTGCAAAGTATCTTGCATTGAACAGAAAACAATAAAAAATCTGTTAAATATGAGAAAAATTCAGATTCGGCACCCGTTTAGGTATATATAAAATTTTAAAAAATTAAAGGTTCTAATATTTTTATTAAATATGTGTACATATTAAAATTACCGTCCAATATATTACCATATTGCCAAGCACATATTTTTCTTTGCAATGTTTACTAAATGCTTATTTATATAGTTTTAGGTTTTTCATATAAGTAGTTATTAAGTTAAAAGCGTTATTTAGCACTCTTCGCAATTTTGGAAACCCAGATCTTCAAAGGAGTCACCGTAACAAAAAATTCATATAACATTTCCGATTGTATTTTGAAAAATATTTTCTTTAAAACCCCATTCAAGAGGAGAAAATTTCATCAACTAATGTAATGTATGGGAGATCCATAAAATTCGAATTTTTTATATATTTTCAAGTATCGGTGTAACTAATATTGCTATTTCTTTAAAATTACATCAGAGTCTGACTTAAACTGAAATAATTATAATGCTGGGACGTTAGGACATAGAGGTAGGTGCAATGAAATTGCAAGGGTCACTTATTTCGCTACTTGGCTATTGAATACTAAACTATTTACATGACATCAACTACAAATAATGTGATTCAAATAAAAATTATTACAGAAAATATTTTTAATTTCTTCCAGCAATATCCCATAGAATTGAATGTATCTAATTCTTTAAATCTGTAAGATAAAAAACATGAATGAAATATGGCAAAACCTACAATAAACCTAAAATTTTAAAATTCTATAAATTTTGAAATTTAACTTACAGTGATATAAATTGAGAAATTATTAATATTCTTAAGTGTATTTAAGCGTACTCGATGTATAATTTAATTTAACATTAAAAATTGGTCGAAATCTGAAGACGAAATTTTAATATATCATATACTTATCCAGACTTAAAATAAATTTAGAACATAATGAATCAGTTTTAATTTCATTACCTGGCTTTTCAGAAATACAAAGAAAAGTCATGAACATTAACGACTCGTAACTTTTACTTTAAACTTTTTGTGAAATAGTTTTTGCATCTGTTTCGTAACTTTCTTTGAAATAGTTTTTTGCATCTGTTTCCTCTGTTTTTCAATATCATGATTAAACCTTTCCTGAAATTGAATGATTTGTGATTGAATTTATTTTGTACTATTATAAATATGCATGTTATGTGTAACAATTATATTGTTGTTCCTGGTGACATAATTTTGTAGTTTTTTGCAATCAATCGTTAATTTGCATATTTATTTTAAATAACATTTTTGGAGTAAAAAGTTCTTTAGCGCACTTTTTCTGACTAGTGAACGAAAGTGAGCCGTCACGCCTGGGTCAGTGATATTGTATCTAGTAAATGCGGCTCCCTTCGGCATCGGCCAAATAAACTACTTTTTAGGCGCACCATGCGCACTTTTTGATTAATATTTTATTTGAGAGTGGTTCAATATAATTCAAGTATGTTATATCATTTTAATATAATAATCTCACAGATCCTAGTTTCCCGAATTAATGTACGTCATATAATGTCAACGTAATCATTATTATATACATATTTTAAAATCAGAAATCTTTACTATTGTTATGTGGTTATAAGCACAAATCAGAAAGGTTTTTTTCCAAAATTAAAATATCATAGTATCCAAGGTTACTATACTCATATTTATTTGCTGGCATACATGTTGACGGTATAATTCCTTTATTTTTGACCAGCAATATAGCATCTTAGGCCAAAGTGTGCATCTGATTCTGATGTGATTTTACCTTTCGTTATCAATTCTTGTGTTGATTATTAAGTATTTTCACATTTATATCGACCTAGGCTTCGAGTGTAAATAAATATTCACAAGTTTGTAAATTTTCACGTAAAATATTCGTTCAGAACCACAGATTTAAAATGAACCTTATTATTTAAGAATCTTATGACGATACTCCCAGTGTTCATAGAAATACTTGCAATGACACTCAATCTTCGAATTTCACCAGTACGATCCCAGCATAAAGATATTATGATTTTCATTCTATGTGTTTCGTTATCACTAACCTGAAATTCTTAAAATTATATGATCAATACTTTGAGTCAAAACATGCCAAGTATGAGTAACATTTTAAGAAGACCTTCAACCGTGTTGATATTACCATTAAAATTTTAAAATTATTAAAATTGGCAATTTTAATCGAGAAAACAGAATACGAATTATATAATTTTTTTATTCTTACTCAATTTTACTAATTTTAATATGACTCAAGGAAAATTTTTTTGCATTTATTAGACTATTTAGTTACCAATAAATTAATAACCAATAATCTTTCGTCGATAATCAAAAATATTTATCAAAAATAGTCAACATTTATGACTGTTAGCGAATTAGAAGCAACTTTTTGCTTCATTAAATCCAAGCAATAAACAAAATTTGACGAAATCTCCTCGCGCGAATATTCTAATTAATCAAGAGATTTTTCATCTGCTTCGGTATTATATCTAATAGCGGTTTTGCGTATTGATGTACCAATAAGTATTTCACTTACATTCCATGATCATATTACGTATTTATCTTAAATGTTATGTAAGACTCTTGGTTTCGTTTTAGAATAAGGCTATAATTTTTCTTCGCGAGTAAAAAAAATTAAATTGTACGATTTTTATGTTTTTAGATATTTTATTAATTTTTTTTAATTTGGTGAGAATATTATATTGAATGTTATGTAGAAGTTGTTTTTGGTCAATCAATTTGAAATATTGCTTAATATAGTTATTAATTCGGAATGCTTTCCCATTTTTCCTTTGAGTGTTAATCAGGTTTTAAATTATTAATATGAGGTTGTTATATATTATGCTCACGCTATATATTAGAGCAAAAGTAAATCAACTTATCAGCCAATAAATATTATTATTAATTGGCTGATAAGTTGGTTTACTCTTGTTCTAATATAATTAACCCTGTGTAATTGAAAAAGTTTTTTCTGGAACTATAAAATAAGCGGCCAAAATTTACGCCCATTATTTTTGATAACTTATAATAAGTTTATTTAGCGCACACATATATATTTAGTTATTTTTTAAATTTTGACTGAAACGTAAAACTTAAAATAATTTTATCGCAAACCTAAAATAAGTGCTATCTAATTATTAAGTTGCAATACATTGTTAATTGCGTCAGTTTTATTCACGAATAAAATTAAATGAACAGGAAAATATAGAAATACAACTTAGCATTTTACTTCGAATAGAGAGACGCAATCTGTCAAAACGATAAAATATTCGATAAATTCTTTGCTTATAATTTCAAACATATTCATACCAGAATCTCCATTTGAGCTCAACCCAGTACATTTAAATTTATATTTAAAATATATATATGTATATCACACAAATTGAGATCAAATACATGAATATTTGTATAATTGGTCTCAAATATTTCAAAAAATATTTTTCCTGGGGCTTAATCCCATCATTGCTAATTCTATGGATTTCATTTCACATAGCCTTATGTGGAATTTTCATTAGTTGAAAATTTACATAAATATAAGATGCACGTTCCAAGGAAGGGTATTAAAGCAAATTTCTATGAGTATTAGTGGATTACTATTTCCTATTTCTTATTAATATTATATACGTGGTGTAATAAAACGATTCATAAACAACTGATTCCTGAAATAAACAGAGTCAACAATTGTTTAATTTAGAAAAAGTATTAAAAATATAAAGGAAATTATTCGAATTTAAAATTTGCAAGTTTTTGCCTTTGAAATAAATTTCATGCGTTTGAGTTGGAAATTAGTATACAAGAAATCACGAACCATACCAATTATTCGTTATTTCGTGGTATAAAACTTGCTACCAAGTGTAAAATTGAATTGTTCCTGGAAATTTATCTAACCGATGAATGGTAGAGAAAAAATATACAAATGTTTACAAACTAAAACACCATTACAGATGTGTATTTTGTTGCATTAAGAGACCAATTATGTTTCATAATATAAGCGATGAGTATTAGTGAGAAAACTTTAGGCTACAAACTAACATTAAACAAAACAGTATATTGTTATATATGCTTGGTGTCAGTATAGTACTGAAGAAGAAGAAACTTGATATAATTTCGTAAGAGATTAAGATCCATGCATTCTGTTAAAAATATTAATTCATATGCTTGATTTTGGACACAGAGTACAGAGAAAGAAAAAACTTGATATCATTTCGAAAGTGATTGAGATCCATACATTCTGTTAAAATATTGTTATATATTTCAGTATTGTACAGAAAAAAAAAGAAACTTGATATCATTTTGGAGATACACTGTACTGACGTCAGATTCTTCTAAAGTCTTAGCTAGTGTTTTGCAATTCGGCCGTATCATATTGTTTATAGAGCTTCTTATAAGTCACTTTCTGTCCTTACATTTTCTAAAAACGAATGGATACATTCGTGAAACTTACCTGAAAACATTTTATAAATATTTTAATTACGTTTCTGCGGCTATTTTTTGCACGTTTTTGTACGATTTTTAAACTTTCATTATTTAAATTTTCTTCAGTATTTATTGTTAACTTCAGATTAAAATTATCTGTTTTTAGTCCGTCATTATCTTATTTTGAGCTTCTAATATAATCTGCCATTATTTATTATAGTTTAAATAAATTTAAATACTAGGCTTAAGTGCAAAAACTCACTTAACCATTCTGCAGTTATTATATATAATATTTCGAAAATCATACCGCCAACTACGGTATGACTTCCGAAATAAAATATAAATTTTAAAATTTTACATAAAAAAATAAATTAAAATACGGCATTTTTATTTTTAAGAAACAATGAGAATAAAATGAATAACTGAAACGTTTATTCTACTTCTCTTCTCTCATGTCCCTTCCAATTGACTGTCTCCTACACAATAAAACTATCAATAAATTTTACGACGCAATAAAATGCTTCCACCAAAACCCAAATCAAAGGCCGTTTTACCATTTCAAAGCTAATATTAGTTGGAAACAATACTGTTCAAACTCCTTTCATTGGTTAACAGGACGTTAATACAATGGCAGATCGTTTGATCTTTTATCCTTTTAAATACGTTACCTTATGATACAGTACCGTTACTTGGTACTGTTTCATCACAAGTGTGTACATATTTTATATTAGGGCAGCATGAATCTAAATATTGTTTCGACTCTTAATTATTTTGTGAGAAAAAAATTAATTGTCAGAGTTCACCTTTCTAGATTTAAGGCATATATTGAGTTATTTCTTTATTTTTTATTAAGTGTGTTTTTAAAGTGTAGAGAATTTTTAAATTAATTTAACATTGTACTGTCTTAAAGAAATAGTATAATGTTAGTATTTTTAATAATATTTATTAAACATTATAAATTTCATTGTTATTATGATTTCTTTCCAGATGGGGATAATTTGTGAACTTCATTTATGTAGAACGATTCGTCTTTGGAGATGAAAAACCCGAAAAATGCTTGGCTGAGAGCTGCTTCATTTTTAAATGTTTTCCCGTTCAAAAATATTTGTAGGCAGGAAAGCATATTTTAATAGTGTTAGATCTGAAAAAAATATGATGAATATAATATGGTTTTTTAGCCTAGTTCTAAAATTTTATGTAATTCATGAAGATAAGCTATTGTTTATAATATAAAAGTAGCATGTGGCCGGCATTAAATGCAAGATGTGTGAGCGGCATTAGTGTGATGCAGTGTAATTTGTTTCCTATCGGCAAGCGCCGGTTGCTTTCTTTTGAATGCTTCAAATATATCATAAATTGTTGCCAATACATCTTGTAACTGAACTTTTTCTCGAATTCGGAACTCACAGTTCTTAGTTCTTTTCATTTTTTTTGTATTCACGACATTCCTTTATTCAGGCTTAAGCCAGGTTTTGAGTTTAGGTGGAAGTTCTTCGGGCTCACACTATGTTCGTTTCCTATGAAACTCTCATACGTAATCTAAGTTTTTTACCGTTTATTGGTCGGTCTAAGAAAGTGGGTTTTAGCTCCAACCAAGAAGAAATATACAATTAAAAACTCCGTCATATATTTTTTTTTACTAAACTCATGATACAACTATCCAGATTTATACGTCAAGTTTCAATTATAATCAGTAATGATTTATAAAGTTGGATTGAACTTATCTTCAATTTCCATTAACATCAAAAAAAGGATCTGGCCGTTTAATGAAATTTCACCAATACGGTAATCAATCCAATGCGTGGCTTCCTTATTAAGATTAAAACCGTCTGTTTTCTATTTTTCGTACCATCTTCTGTACGTTCCATTTAAAATAGTATATTTATCAGAAAGGTAAACTATGGCAAAAATATCTTTGGCTCAATACCCTTAAATTTGTTGTTTCAATATCTTGGTTTCCGAAATTCTTTTAGAAAACTATACCTTTGAAAAGGTGCAGTTCAGAAAAAAAGGTTTCATTAAATTAAATCAAAAATTAACGAACTTATTTTTCTTCTTAATAATCTACATATGTACTTATTTTAATTGCTGCTTTTTTTAAAGTCTAACTTATAAAAACTGGACACAAAACTCAATAGAAATCCAGTAATGTCATTTCTACGCAATATTATAGCATATCTACCTTGTTGTAATTGGTACAGAATGCATTAATATGAATAAATTTTAAAATTTAATATGGTTACTCTAACAAATTGCTTAATAATGTAAAATCATTGCTCTTATTAATTTGGAAAACATGTAAGCAGGAATAAAATGTTAACAAGAGATTACCATAAGTACTTTAAACGAACATATCCAGACTTGCTAAAGCTTGACAATATTATTGATGAGAAATCCTGTAGACCAAATCGTTCTTTCCGTGTATAATTCTTAAAATGAGTACCCATTCAACACATAAGTCATTCAACACATAATTTGTATAATAATATTAAAATATCACGATTGTGAAATAAAGTTTAAATTTAATACGAATACAGTGGAATAAAAAATAACATTGTATTATTTTTCCCGAATGAAAAAATGATTTAATATCGCAACCAATATTTATTCACATATTTACTCTTCAATAAGCCGGATAATTTATTTACGTTATTTTTCCAGTGAAGTGTTGTTAAAGGGATTTAAAAATAGTGTTATGGGAACTTAAAGAAATAACATAAAAGAGCTTAAACTAGGGGTTTTGGTAGTTTATATATTTACCTGATTATTTTTCTAAATATTTTCAGCCATAATCCATGAAAGCAACTACAATAAGCAGTTATATAAACGCTGCAACTGAAAAAAATAGTTTGCTTGAAATATTAAAAAAGTCATAATAATACTAGTCCACAATGTGCATTTTATTATAGATATACTTAAAAAATCAATTAATCAAAAATGTGTTAAACACAATCAATGAAAGGGGATAGTTTGTTGCTAAAAAACTTTGAATCTGAATATTAATTTACCCCAAATCACTCTTTTCCAAAAATTAAACAAATTCCCATCGAAATATAATAATATTATTATTCCAATCTTACCTAAATCTGTTTAATTTTTCTAACATTTATAATCACTGAATATACATGTTAAGGTTTCGATTTTTTCCTTAGCGTCTCATCGTAACATAATAAATACCTAGCGTAAGCAATAACGAGAGACAATATATTTGAATTATTTTGACCTCAAATGTTATATTTATCCAAGTGATTAGAACCATGAACGTCTCTAGATTTAGGTCATGAATACGTTAATGAAAAATGTTTAAACTCTTTCACTAATAATTGCAACTATAATTATACACAATAAAAATTACCAAATATTATATTTATGTAATGTACATGTCACACACAATATTGGGAAAATTACTATAACGATAAAACAATTTAGGGTCAAATTGAATGCTACAGAGGTCAGTGCTTATATTAAAGAAATATGTATTAAATTTAACAATCACTTATCAGAAAATGAAAAAAAAAACGTAACAGATTACAGTGCACGGATTACTTAAAACAATAATTACATAAGGATGTCAGAGTTAATTTCTAATAAATGTAAATGTTACACTTGTATGAAGATTTAACTTTCCTGTATGAGAAGTGTTTCTTTTTGGAATGGGACAATGGGAAAAGAAAACTATTTAAAGTAATTTACTCGTTGGCTAAAGAAAGTTATTTGAGACAAAAAATATATAAAATTTTTTTGTCTTTTTAATATAAAATATAGCTAGTAATGCATTTTTTTCATATAAAATATAGGTAGTAATGCAAGGTAAATTCGCCACTTACTTAAAACGTTATGGGTATGCGGCCATAAAAATGATAGATCTAGATTAGTGTAAATGATAATAGTTGATGAAGTTGCAATTCGGCCATTTGAGTGTTGTGGTTTATTGATCTTAGATCGATCTATCTTTATCATCGGATTTACTCGCGACTCGTACATCCTTACTAACTACGTAAATTTTTAGTAAATTATTCGTTTAGATAAGAAGTTTTAGCCACGACTTCGGCACTTTTCTAGTTAAATTTCCGAAAAAAATTATTATACCACATAAGTGGGCTAAATAGTGCTTGGTTAAAGAAAGTTAGCGTCAAGCTTTCAAACGCTTTATGTCAAAGGAAATGCATTTAAACCGACATCACGAGCATATTCTTCTACTCTATAAATTTCATCTTGGTCACGATTAGTTATATTAAAGCGTGACTTTGACTCACATTTTTAATCATTCAGTAACTAGTGATAAACTATGTTTATATGTGTTAATGAAATACACAAACACTAAGGGATTAGCGTAAGAAAGTCAACAGTTTCAGTATCCAAACATGAACTGAGTACCAAGAAATAAATGCGGAGTTGGTGGTGAAGTAACAAGGGCGTAATTATTTTCGGATTGATCTTCAGTGGATGTACACTTTTAGCAGTTAGATTGACTGACTAAAAAGCTAAATAGTCAACAGAACTGAGTTTAATTTACCCAATGATAATGCTAGACCACATATCATAATGTGTGTTTATCAAATATAACGGGAGTTGGATTGTATTCTGCTAGTACCTTATTTACCCTTTGGTTTTGTCATCGGCTTATCATTCGATCAGAGCTATAAGCAATTATGTGCTGACCAAGTAATTCTACAGTACGGTATGTTACAAAGAGACAATGTTCACTTTTTTAATTCTATGTTAAAATAATTTCACGCTGGAGGGATGAAACTACTGTTTATCAGCTCGCACTAAGTCGTAAATAAAGACTAAGCAAATATTGTTGGGTTTCTATAGGATATTTAATTTTTTGACTATTTTTTATAAGATCAAGATTTTGATCTTATCAAAATATCACACACACACACCGTTACACAGACACATAGCACATACGCACACACGCACACACGCACTCAAACGCACACGCACACACGCTCACGCCCACGCATACATGCCCATACACATACATACGCACTCACACACACGTATATTAATCTTTTACTGTAAATCATACCCACACCAAAAGTACAGCATTAAAGTTTGACGCAAATATTTTAATTTCAAACAATTATTTATTATAATAATTTCTACATACTTAGACAACTTTTGAAACTGGATAGCTAAAGCTTAAAACGCGACACCCGAAAAAGAAAAAAGGGATAAGTCTAATTTCATAATTTTTTTAAAATAATTTTTTATCCAACTTAAATTATTTTCTTTACAATAGACCGAAATATAAATTTTATCCCAAATGAAAACTATGAATAAAAGTAATGATGCGGCAGTAAAATACACTCATGCCAATTTTTTCACATATAGAGAATATATTACTTTCCCCTTCAACTGTTTTGCCAGACACTTTACCAACCGATCTCAATTTTAGGATGCAATAAAATATAAATACTTTATATCTAATTAGATAAAGTAATAAATAGGACAATTATAAAATAATCGAATCCCAATTGATATATTTAAATACCTTTTATTTCGTTTAGCTCAGGTAAGTCGTCGTAAAAATTTTGCATGAAATTTTCACTATATTAAGACAAGGATAAAAAGTTAAGTAATCATAGACATTACTTGATCATGTATTTAGCCCATTTCGTAATGAAGAAACTATGATTTATTTGGTCTTAAGTATACTGATTTTATTTTGGTCTTATGTATACTGATTTTATTTTTGATTTTACTTTATAATGTTTGTATCTTGTAAAATGTAACTTTAAATGTGTACTAATTGGATTTGTACATAAGCCTTTGAAAACAATCTTGAATCAACGTTCTTTATAATATTGCTTTAATTGTGGTTTGAAATTCTTCAAAGTGTTACATGATTTTGTTATAACACTGAAACAGTTAACAAATAAATATTATTTATTTCGAAAGAAAATGGTATTACTGGGTTTCTATGATGAAAACGCGTTTCGAAATTTTCCATGACCGAAAAGTCTTAAATTTTTGTTTTTATTGTTTTATTCATCTTGACTCTCGGTGTTAGAGTGCAAAATCTAAAAAAAAATGAGAAGTGTGTAAATATCGAGAAAATAAATGAAATAAAATTTAGAAAAAAAATTCTCTTCAAATTCGTGACTAATTCTAATCATATTTAAATTGATATTTTTATATTTAATGTTTTAGTAAAAAATTTAATGATATGTTGAAAAAAAATATCAATTGATATTTAATTTTTTTTTCTTAATTCCTAATAAGTGGCATCCACAATATTTTAACAAATATTACTACGTCTTGTGACGAATATTTTTATGGAGCAGGTTCATGTGGTAAAATATAGTAAAAAAAAACTTAAATAATATTCGGACCATCAAACCAAATACATGAGATATAACGCAGTAACATCTAAAAAATTAAATTATTAAAAAACATATTCAAAATTATCCTGATGGAGTGGGTATCCTGATGTAGTTGTTCCAAAGTCTTATAGCTTGGAGAGCGAAGGACTTTTCGTAGAAAGTGATTGTATATTTGGGAAAAAAGAGACTGAGCTGGTTTTCAGAGCGTAGCCCTATGTCATGTGCAAACAAGTAACTAAATCTGTTTCTAAGATAAGTTGGATAAGCAATACTGCTTATCCAACTTATCTTAGAAACACCTAACTTATCTTATTCAAAATATTATAGAGAGATGTAAGAATATGAGATACATGATAATATTTTTTGTAACCAAAAACAAAACAGACGCACAAATTTTGTAACTGTTCTAATTTTCTAAGCTGATACTCAGCAAGGTCTGGATAGCATACATCTCCGTAGTCAAGAAGTGGTAGTAAGAGTGTATGACAGAGGTGAGCTTTGGGTTGAATGTTTAAAAAATTTGAAGGGGCTTGAAGGAGTGCATTCTTCTGACGATACGACCAGTAATATCATTTACTTCTAGGTCTTCATTGAGGGTATTGATAATATTTACTATGGACTTTATATCAATATCAGCATATATTTGTAATCATCAGCGTAGAAATGATAATTACTATTTGTACTCCCAAAAAACCATCAATTAAAAAAAAATTGGAGAAAAGAAGTTGAAAAAAAAATTGGAGGAAGAACCCCTTCTTGAGTCACACCAGCAAAAAGTCCGTCCATTCAGAGAACGTGTCTGAAGACTTCACAGGTTGTCAACACCATTATAATGAATGTTGAGGTAAATTGAAATATTTCTGACAAGTTATCAAAACATCAAAGTCAACGGAGTTGAATGCATTGCTGAAGTCAAGAAGTACAAGTATTGTGAATTAATTGTTATTCGTGGCTTAACGTATATCATTTGTAATTTTCGCTAACGCAGTTGAGGTACTATGGCCAGTTTTGAAACCAGATTAGAGTGGATTTAGATATTTGCAAACGTTAATATATCGAATAAGTTGGGCATAGACTGTGCTCTCAAAGAGTTTTGATAGAATGGAAATGGGTTGAAAGTCTTTAAGATGTACAGGCGACAATGTTTTTGGTAAGGGTATTATATGCGCTTTCTTCCATTCAGTAAGGAGAGTGGCAATTGTCAGAGATGTGTTAAATACGTCATTAAAACAGGTATCACAATATCTAAAATAAGCTTAAGGGATTTAATACTCAGGTTATTGCATCTCATAGATTTCTTTTTTTTCGCCAGAAGATTAATGTTCATTTCCGAATCACAGGTATTATTAAATCTGAATTCGTGGGTAAAGGGAGAGGATGGATTCTTTTTAATGTTTCGAGATAAGAGCTAGGTCAAGTAATACGGGGGCTTAGCTAACGAAGATTTCAAAATATTAATTTCAAGCTAGCAATACGCATCATTATAAGAATTACCCACTCCCAAAACGCTAAGGAACTTTCAAATGTTTAAAGAAAAAATTGAGTATGAAAGTGGAGATATAATGCTTTTTAGAATTTCTATACGTTTGTGTACATCTATTTCTAAGCACTCAAAATGTCTCTTATGTTGAAGGACTGGTGTTCGCTTTATATCTGACTTTGGCTCGATATTGTCTAGCCGCAATTTGTTTGATGGAGTCATTAAGCCACGGGGCTGCTCTTTTAATTTTTCACTCGTTTAAAAGCTGAGCAAAGAGCTTGATAAGGCGGTTGTTGAATTTCAGAGCTTTTTTACCACCAATTGTTATGGCTAAAATACTATCCCAATCAATGAGCTTGGAATACTAAAGCAAACAATGGCAAGTCAATATTGTTAAAGCTATGAAAATTGGAAATTTCATGAGATGGCTTAGGACTATGCAACTTATAGGATAGGTAAATTAGGTCATAGTGTGAGAACCCAGAAGTAAGAAGTTGGCCGTAGAAACATACACTTTTAGGAGAGGATGTAATGGAAATATCAAGAAGGAAATGATAGTTTACCTGGTGAAATCTAGCAAATGATGGAAAAATGGTGAGGTTTCCAGCATTTATAATATCCCAAAGCTGTAAACTACTCATACCACTTTTACACAGATAGGTTTTAAGGTCACTCATAGTCACCGTATGGGAATATAATGGTATATGACTGTCAACAATACTCTCAAAATCACCAAAATACGAAATACCAAGAGGTGAGTATACAACTCTTAAGAGTAATTTCATTCCGGAGAAAGTAATTTCAATAAATAAATATTCTATTATACACAATTAACTGAAACTACGTTATGTGGTATTATTTCTACTTTCTTTAAGTTTTTTACCACTATCTAGGTTTCCTTGTATTACAACATCTTCAGGACAATTTCGTTAAATCAGTTTTGAAAGCTATTTTTTTAATGAAACGAATACTTTCTTGTTGTTAAATTGAAATCAATGGATATAATTTTACCCATCATTACAAATGTATCTACTAATTAGTCCATGTAATCAAACCAACTATTGGTCATTTCACGGAAGTGAGTGGTTAACTAAGGTAAGCACAGATTTTTTTATATTTTTTACTCATTGTCATAATATAAGTAAGTATGAGTTGTTTCTTACTTATATTTTAACAATCATATATTCATTAAGAATAAAAAAAATTGTATTTTATGATTAAAAATAAAAAGGTAAAGTTTTATATTATAGTCAATGACTCAAAATAATTTGGTTTTACCTCGCTAAAGTAAGAAATATTATTTGACTATGATTTTTTAATTATTTAATGTGAAATTTTTAAGTGTTAAAAACGGTGTAAATGGCTATTACTTTGACACCGTTTGTAATTCACAACCGATGTCAAAATAATCTTTACACGTAGATTAGTCAGCGGACTAGACGGTTGCGGTGGTTCATAAACCGAATAGTTGGCTAAACGACTAGAGTCTTGGTTGGGACATTTTTAATGAACACTATAAATTTTGCAATTAAATTATAATGAAAGTGCCTCAAAATTTATGGCTCCTTGCTAAATAATAGAGCGGAAAATAATACAGTGAAATGAGTGGTGATAATTATTGCTCTTAATATTTATAGGAAACACAATTATTTAGATGAAAAATTCTTTTAGATTTAAATCTGAAAAAGAGAAAAAAATTATTTTAGATTAAATCAAAAACATTATTTTAGATTAAATCAAAAACATTATTTTAGATTAAATCAAAAAAATTATTTATGGTTAAAAAAAAATTATTATATAGGATATAAATTTTCAATTTATAATGTAAAAATAGACCAGGTACTTATGGAAACACGCAAAAAATACAGTTGTGTATTTGTCTATATTTCATGAAATTTTTGATGTAAGTTAAAAAAAATAATTCATTTGAAATCCTAATCATTTTTTTAAAATTTTTCTATCGACATTGTAGAATTAGAAAGACGGAAAACGTTGTACTTTACTTCGCAGCTTAAAATTGGAAGTAATGAAGGAAATCTCATTTTTATTTCAAAACGCTATGTAATCACGACAATAACTATTTAAATGGGTGAACAAAAAAAATCGACATTTCGTTACACGTACAGGTGTCAATATTAATGAAGCAAAAATTTGGAAAACTTTATTCAGCATCAAAAACTAGGGAAAATCTCTAACGATCATAAATGTACCAATGAAAATGACGGAATGACAAGGGTTCGTTATTTTACTACGGAATTCTACTTTATGTACTCAGTTGTTTCGAAATATATTCGACAACATGTAAAACTGTAAAGTTTTTCCAGATAGTTTAATATAAATGAAAATAGATAATCAAAACGAAACTTTTAAAGAACATACAGAAAACATTATAAATAATTGGCGATTTCCTAACAATTTATTTTAATATATTATTTTTTGAAAGCGGATATCCCGGATAAATAATTTAAAAAATAACACAAATAAAAAAATGTTTACTTTTTCTTTATTTTTACGTACATGTCGTGAAATATTTTAGTCATTTTTTTAATTATTTCCAGATTCCATAACTTTTCACCTGCAATAATTTGATAGGAACCATGGTAGTTATACAAGTAAACATTAAAAGAGTTTCCCAATGAGATCTATATTGGTCGAGGACTGGGTGCTTAAGAGCTTAGTATATAAAGAGACTTTGAAATAAAGAAATAATATTTCACTGCGACTCCACACGGTACAGAATGTTTTACATTTTCTGCAGCTAATTTTTGAAATTATTAATTAAATAAAACGTGCAAGATTTTCGAGAAGTAATGTTGCCTAGGATGAATATAAATAAACCTGAAAAAAATTGTAGTAAAAGAGTAAATATAATATTGAGCCATTGATTTTTATCAGTCAGGCTTAATATTACACTAGACACAAATAAATAGTGCTACACTTTGTTTTTTTTTTGTAAAAAAACGGAACAGTTTTCATAAAATCATATCTCGTAATCACGCGAGTAAATCTGTAAGCGTAAGCCATTTAGTGAGTACAGAGCCTCCGAAAGAGCAAACGAGGCACTATACTCAAGGGAACGAACTCAAACAATAAATTTGCAGTTAGTTGGGAGTGAGTGGGCCAAACGATATTTATGGCTGAGTAAAGTTTTTTCTCGTTCTGTTAATGTGCTGTGCGCTTGGATATCGTCGTTTGGACCTAGGCTTTCTCCCTTGCAGCGAGAGGCCGAAAGGACCCGCAATTTTATAGAAGATTTTCTTAGTATGGTGCTATTTAATTGATACCCTTATTATAAGTTTTAGTGATTAATCATTGATTTGTGAACTGAATTTGCACGTATGTTTTCTCGAACTTTCCTTTTATGTGTATATATATATATATACATAATACATAATTTATATAGATAAAAGAAGAGGAGAAATCGAATGTATTTATAGGTAGGTGTATATTTTTTTATACATCCGGGTTTTTGAATAAATATATTTCAAGAATATCATTACAATTATGTATAAACCTATACTTGATGATACATTAATTTAGACCGATTGAAGAAAGTGAAATTTCTAAATTATGCGAGAAAATTTTTTAGCTATAACAAGGAAAAAATGTTTCCATTTTGTTTCCTCAATAAGGAAGATTTGAATAATTTTATACACGTGTTTAAATGGAGAATGTGATAAGTTAAATTGGGTTGTGTGTCAATATAGCTTGTGCAATAAGAAAATATCGTATTTTACATTTAAAAATTTACAATTTAATTACATTTCAAAAATTTCGTCATGATTCTATGCTATCTCGGAAAAATTGTTAATTTCTCTTTTCAAGTTTCCTTGGAATTTGTACCTAAACCCTAAAAATTTTACCTTGACGTACGAACTCTTTATTCCTATTATTTTTCACGATAATTATCAATAAAGATCTACTACACCAAAAATACTGCAAATATGCCTCAAATTTTTTTTTACATTGAATTCTAAACTTACATGTCCATTAATATTAATTTAAGCATACGGTAAATTTGTTTAGTTCCAAAATTTAAATTTCTTTATAGGTGAATAACTTACCTAACAACATCTTAATATCCAAGTTGGATATGTCAAATATGCGAGTCACATAATATCTAACACATATTTAAAATTGTAACAAATACACAATATTTTTGAATCCCTTATGAAATATTGCACAGCATTTTTCATAATAAGAAATGTCATTAATACTCGAGCAAATTCGTAAAATGATGAAATGTAACGTAATACTCAGGTATAGAAATAAACAATATAATTTTAATTAGATGAAAATTGGAGATATGAGTAATATTTATGACTACGTAAAGTTATTTTTTCAGTCATTTAATACATTTTGTGATTGAACTCCGTTGCAGATTCACACCATTTTCTCTGGATATAAGAGAGAAATAAAAAAAATTGCCGTTTCGTCACAGGCTTTCTAATTATTTCTTACACCATGATTTCTTTTTACAATTAATACTATGAGTTTAAGCACTTTTAGAATCACGGTATTAAACATATAGTTATAGCAATACCAATGAAAGTTTAATTGTGGATAGAATATTCTCGTTTCGCTTAATTTGATATTTTTGTTTTTTTTTTTTACATTTGAATTTATTTTTCATGATTTTTGAAAGCTAAAACATTAAGTAAAATGAGATATTTTGGAAATAAATATTTTTTTTAACATATATTGATGAATGAAAATAGAATAAAAAATTATTCATACTTTAAATGAAAACGTAACTTTGGAGGAGTTACTGTTGTATACACTGTTATTTATCAAAATTCTGCTAACTTTTTTAAGAACGTTGTTAATAAATATCAACAAATCCTTATTTATGAATTTTTTTTAATTCACTAACTGTAAATTATATGCGATATCGCTACAAACTTCATAATACATAGAAAAACAATGTTAGTAAAACATTTTAATATTTAAATTTTTTGTTTGTGATACAATGCGTATAACTTCAAATAATCTTTAACTCTAAATAAAATATATTTATTAATAAATTACTATCGATATTTGAAGGCGGGGCCACCGAATCTGCAACCGTGAGACACAGAATCTTCTGCGTGATTTGATATTGTTACCCGGTCAGACGATTCCACGTAGAGGGAGGTCAGAGAAAAAATTAAATTTTCTTATTATTTGAAAATCCTTATTATCATTTCTATTACTCCTACCAAAAATATTTTTTCTTGGAAGAAACATTTTCACGAAATGCTATATAATAAATACCTTTTCAAGATTCGTCCGATCTGAGTAAGGAATTAGACTAAATTAATGTTGCTTAAGAAACAAGAAGTTAGTTACATTTATTTAGAAGAAATTAATTGGGTGATTATCAAAAAAAAATGTAAATGCTACTATCATTAAAATTTTTTTTTGATTAGTAAGTAAGAGTAATATCAACTTTAAGAGTAATATCACATAAATACCTCTATAATAGGAGTTGTTTGATATAGACTAGCCATTAAGGGGGAGCTCCATTTGTTTCATTATATCAGGTACGGATTTATATTAATAGAAAATCTTAACATTTTTGCTACCATTCACTATTTAAAATTTGTTCATGAAGACACACCGCTATGGATTGTATAAAATTTTTCCTATGAGAATTATGAGAACGTTTAATTTTAATTTGTGGGTCTGTTTACTGCTAAATGTCGTTCATATTTATTTAGATTTAATATAAATCTTATCTTATTGACAGTGATAGTGCATGTATAGTTTTTAAAACTCACAGACAAAAATCACTGTAAGTAAAGTTTTCATGCATATTTGGAAAACAAATTAAATTTTTCTTCGAGTTTCGGCAATAAAACAAATTCAAATGCACGTTCAGTACATGACATGCTGGTAAGAAATTTTTGTGTCGGGCTAATATGTATACTGCTAAATGTCGTTCACATTTATTTAGATTTAATAAAAATCTTATCTCAGTGACAGTGATAGTGCATGTATAGTTTTTAAAACTCACAGAAAAAAAAGACTTTAAATAAAATTTTCATGCATATTTGGAAAACAAATTAAATTTTGGTTCGAGTTTCGGCAATAAAACAAATTCAAATGCACGTTCAGTACATGACATGCTGGTAAGAAATTTTTGTGTCGGGCTAATATGTATACTGCTAAATGTCGTTCACATTTATTTAGATTCAATAAAAATCTTATCTCAGTGACAGTGATAGTGCATGTATAGTTTTTAAAACTCACAGAAAAAAAAGACTTTAAATAAAATTTTCATGCATATTTGGAAAACAAATTAAATTTTGGTTCGAGTTTCGGCAATAAAACAAATTCAAATTCACGTTCAGTACATGACATGCTGGTAAGAAATTTTTGTGTCGGGCTAATATGTATACTGCTAAATGTCGTTCACATTTATTTAGATTTAATAAAAATCTTATCTCAGTGACAGTGATAGTGCATGTATAGTTTTTAAAACTCACAGAAAAAAAATACTTTAAATAAAGTTTTCATACATATTTGGAAAACAAATTAAATTTTGGTTCGAGTTTCGGCAATAAAACAAATTCAAATGCACGTTCAGTACATTACATGCTGGTAAGAAATTTTTGTGTCGGGCTAATATGTATACTGCTAAGTGTCGTTCACATTTATTTAGATTTAATAAAAATCTTATCTCAGTGACAGTGATAGTGCATGTTTAGTTTTTAAAACTCTCAGAAAAAAAAGACTTTAAATAATAACATTTCCATCATTTAATCACAGTTATACATAGTAATTTCCTGAGCTTTATATTGAACTACACTTATTTAGGAAGCCATATTTTTTATTTGAGCTTATTTTGGGGACTTAATAAATTTTACGAATTGATTAATTTTAATTTAAGTATTTTAAAAAAAACCATCTAAATTTTAAAATGAGAAGTACTTTGGGAAAGTTAGAAAAAAATTTAAGAATTCATTGTCTTATTATAAGCTAATACGCAAACATTTACCACAATAGCAAGAACCGTTTAATGAAACTTCCTCGAATTAAATGTAAAAAACGTAGCAAACTGAGTAAGGTAAGAAATTAAACCACACAAGCCTTTGTTGATTTTTACTAAACAGGTTTATTTTTTCCACCATATTTACAATTTCCCAAAAACCGAAAACCTGCGCACAATCGAAATTCTGAAGAGCTTTTAAGGTTAAGTTGCTAAAAGATTTGTCAAAAAAATCCCTTCAAAGGGTGGTTTAACCTAATCTCGACCAAAAAGTGTGTGAAAAGTATTGGACGAGAAATTTGTGAACTCGAGTGTGTTTACAAAAGTCCTCGGCCATATTTTTTTAGGTGGCCTTACCGTGGACCTTGTCCAACTTAATTTGATCAAATTTGACGAGCAACCTTTACAAGCGTATGAAAAGAAATACAAGGGTGCATTAGCCGAGCTGTATAAAAAAAATATTTTCGGTTTTAGGTAGTTTTATATATGCGTTACAATTAAAGTTTATTTGCATAGTTATTTATATACTTCTCAAATAAATTGTAATTGCGACGCATATATAAAACAATCTAACCTCAAAAATATTTTTTTTATTTATACAGTACCCAATGCATATCAAACAGTCCCAATTAACTGCCAAATTAACGATTTAAGTTAAGAAACTAGATACTAAATAGAACACAAAAATATGGATTCAATTTGTAAAGTGCTAATATAGGACCTCGTATGTCTGTTGGAAATAGATATTGTACAGGCTGTGCTATTGGAAATAAATATTGTATATGTATAGAAGAGTGAAATGTAAATTAACATATTAAATAAATATACTTGAAATGTCTTGTTTCATCTAGCGGTTGAATAAGTAGTTCTGTTCTTAAATCTTGGGTACTTTTTCCTAAGTCTCTGACGACAAACGAACTTATTACTCCCAGACACGCGTAGATTGGCGTTATTTATTTTAGAGCAACTAAATTTTCCGAAAGACATTGTTTAGAGCAGCGCTTGCTGATGTGATCTCTAATTCCAGTGAGGATAAAGTTATAATTTTAGGGAATCTTCCAATCTGACACTTCAAAATATTATCAAAATGTATCTGACTCGTCATAAGTAGGCACATGTAATGAATTATGACTTATATTGAAAAAGAGAAACCTTCATGCTACATAACTTAATCAGATCTGTATATGGTGAATATATATGAACGTGTGTGTGCATTATTAATATTAAGAAATAGCAAATACTTAAGAAGAATAAATATGTAATGAACATAGTGGAGTGTAATAGACTCAAGTACGTGAAACTGCATCATACTGTTGGATCAGTCATTTTTTTATACTTACACATTTATAAAGAATCTTAAGGTTGAAAATTATTTCTTCATACAGCTCCGCTGTTACGTATATTTTATTTCACATGGTAGTAAGAGGTATATGTGAAAATTGGTTAAATTAATCGAACGAGGTTCACAATAGATGCAACCTAAAAATATGGTCAAGAATTTTTGTAAACATTCTCGTCAAAGATTCTTCCCACACTTTTTGGTCGAGATTAGGTTAAGGTAACCTTTAAAGGAATATATTCGATAAATCTTTTGATACCTTACTTCTTTAATGCTCCTTATATGTTCAATTGAACATAGATTTGCAGCTTTTCTGAAATTACAAAATGATTGTAAAAAATAAAAATGTTTAGTGAATAATTAAGGAAAGTTTAAACGGAATAATTCCCTACTTATGTCAGTTTGCAAGTTTTCTAGATAATTCCTGAGTGTCTGTCTAAAACGCTTTTAGTGTTTTGGTGAATATTCGCAGAGTAGCTTGTGTTAAAGCATCAAAATTGTAAGTTTCTTTGTCTACTTTTTCAGCATTTTCAATAACCATTACTTGATTTAAAATACGTAATTTTAATTAATCAATCCATAAACTAATATGGTCATCCAAATTAATACAAAAAAAAAATTCAAAGCTGCTAAATGAGAATGTTTCACCTCTCAGGGGTTGGAATTTTTTATAAACTATTTTAAATGTTTGGAAAGTTAATTACTAATTGTCTTCACCTATTTTAATGTAGGTAGGACACGATATGTCTATTAATATATAAGACAATGTTCAAGAAAATGCAACGAACAAAAAGTTGGAAAAATATTAAAATAACAAAACGAGAATATCAGTATAACACAAAAAAATTGTTTAGCCTTGTATTACTTAATTGAAAATGCCTTTGAGTAGGCTTAGTTCCCTAATTGTTCAGTGAAATTTCTAATTATTTCAAACAAATACGAAAAAGTTTTAATACATGAAATTCATGTTTTTCGTAATGTTTAAACATAAGTCAAGGATAGAAGATAAAACGTGTGTTAAATCTAAACAGATATTAATGATCCTTTGGCATTATATTGATCCATAAGAAATAGTTAAATCTTCTGATAAATTCAATAAAGTGTAATTTTATAACGTTTTGCTAAATGAGATTTCTTTATATTTTAAATATGTAATGTCTTTTAATAAAGCAGTTAAAACATGACATCAAATTATATCCTTATATGTAAACAAAATACGGATCTCCCTTAATAGCTGAAGAGTATATTATCTGCTTATATTTTAGATATTAATATAACATTACTGCTGTCAAAATGTAAATTGATGACGTACTTAATTTTCTTTCCAATAAATATAATAAATTCTTTTATTATATTTCCGATTGAATAAAATTGTTTTATTATATTTCCGAATTCAAGTCACGTTCAGACTAGTTTACGGGCTTATTAATGAAATTCTTCAAAGCTTAAAATAGGTTCGATAGCAGTAGTGAACATAAAAATAAAGATTTCTTTAAGAAAATTTTAGAATTTTGTATTTTTTCAGACTTCTTTGGGCGTGGATTTCTCCGAACCAAAGGATTTGAAGGGAATTGGAAAATTATTTTACCTGGTTGTAAATATTGAGTTTCTTTTCCTAAAATAAATATTAATATTAATTATTTATTGCTAAAAATCTTTCTTCCGAGTTGAAGCTTGCGTTAAGTTACATGCACTTGTATCAAAGACAAAAAAAATTTTCTATTATAATTTTTTTCCTATTTTCAAATTTATGCCAATTTAGTAGATAATTTTCATTTATTAAATTAGCATTTTTCATAATAAATAAACATTTAGTTATATTTATTTGCAACATTCTCGAAAAAATATGGTAGTCTAAACCATTTATTTTGAATGTGACGGTTTCATTCATAACTTCGGAAGAAGTTTGCTATTTGAATAGATATTTATACGAATACTCGATTTGAGAAAACATTTAATTTCATATTATATATTTTCCAATCATTTTCCTTCCTTCAAACAAAACCGGAAAACTAGACAAGGTGTTTCAAGTGATTTTGTCGATATGAATAAGAAAAATTTTAAGTTTATGTACATTCTTTCATTTGTAACTATAGGGTCTGACGGAAATGGAAAAATATATTTATATTCATCAAAATAAAATCAAATGGAAAAAAATGACGACAAAATATATCAAAAAATGTTATTACGTAAAACAGTTGATCTCGGCGATAGATAATGTATAGACCATGCATTTTTTGTAAGGTTAATTAATTTAACTGTGTTTTTCTACAAATTGGTCTAGTTTTTGCCTCTCATTGATAATGATAAATGTGACAAAGTTAGCTCTCGATTTAATATTCATATATGTAATCAACAGCTAGTTTTGACACATTGTCAATTTTATAACTTACAAATATTTATACACAGGTTGCACCATATTCAAATAGATTGATGAAAGAGTTTCCCTCTTAAGGTGTATAAAATGTGAAGGTAGCGAGTTAATTCATTAAATCAGTAAAACCAACCAGGCAGAAGTACCAATGAGGGATATTTTAAATCTATATGCTACGATAAGCACATGTCTAATTTTCGTAGTGTATATTTTCTTTTCTTTTATAGATTAAATAGCTTTATATTACACAGCAAGTGATTATTGTAAATTGGCATGTAAATTTTTGCCTCAAAAATGAAGAAAGCTTTTTTCATCCCGTTTATAATTTTTGGATATGACAAATCTTTAACAATTTTACATAACGGTTTTTCTCTAAAAAAGAGTTCGCCTGAATTTCATATTGCAAATAATTAGGAAATTATGAAATTTCAAAACACTTTCAATTTTATGAATAAAGCACTTGAACAGAATGGTCTTTGAACTTTCGAAATGATTTTTGGACGGCACTATAGCTCTGATTAAAATATCTACGTTTTCTATTTATTAAACATCCAAAATACAAAATTAAATTCAAAATTTATTATTTAATTGAAATTATTGACTGAAAATATGAAACTTTATTGTGTTCTTATATCGTTTTAAACTTGTAAGTAAACATAATCATCAAGCAAGCCAACCATATTGCTTCTTTATTAGATAATGCATTTCCCAATTATTTTTTCCCAGTATTTTGTTATTTAGTTTTAAAACGTAGAGTATTCAATGTTAAGAATAACTAAAGATTCGGTAAATAATAAATTTATTTACATAATTTGCTGCTAGTATAGGAAAGTGCGCACATAACGAAATTTTAATCTTATTTTTAGTTAATATAAATTACATTTTATTTCTCACCAAGGCGAATACTGCTAAAAAAATTGGTGTGGATTATGTAAGAGAAGTCCGTGTGCGAATCCTCCTAACAAATGTTGCCGACGACTTCGGCAAATGTACTTGAGCTTAAGAAATACTCAACTAAAGCGCCTCATACGTTGTTTTGGCAGGGGTTACAATAAGATGTTTTTTCAAAAGATTTTCGTTAACAATTGTTTAAGCAATTTACTATCGAAAAGCAGTTTATGAGTTTAATTCCTTGTAGCTCTTAGGCTTTTGGGAAATTTCAAAAATAAAACAAATTATATTTAGGGAAAATATAATGGAAATATCCTTTCAATAAGAGCAGTATTCAATTTATTTTTCAATCTCTTTGCTCAATAAAAAGAAGGTCCTGTGGCAAGCTTCCATTATCACGTTTACAATAAAATACTTGTGTGAAAGTTAATTTAATGACGGCAGAATTTTAAAATATTTGCAAATGTTGATAACAACGTCCATTTGGTGTTTTAAACTGTTAGGCGTCACCTGTTATCACATAAACTATTCAAGGTATTGTCGTAATGAGTGAATGGTGACGAACAGGCAACGCTTAATAGTCATTTATAAATTATATGCCATATGTTTAATTTTATTAATAATTTATTTACATTATTTAAACTGCAAGTGAATACTGTAGAACATATAGCTATGTAAATGATTTAAAAATCTCTCTATCAATGTATCCAACTGACTTTGTATATTTTTATATCCTTTTGTCGTATAAATATGATCAACTTTAAAAAGAATAATAGTTATTGTTATTTTAACATTTACGAAAGAAAATAATTTTTTGTTTGTTAAGTGTTATTCGTATCTGCTGCTTACGCACCTAGCTATAATTATATAATTAGATTTTCATTTGAATATAATGTTTTCGTTTTAAGTATATTTCGTATACAAATATTAAGGAAATTTTGCACTAAGTGAGTTGTGAGTATATTTCGAATTCGAATATAAAGGAAAACTTTTATGAAAAGGTTAATGAAACAACATTAGATAAAAATTATTTTCTTAGGTACTTTACCTCAAATAACATCATCATTGTCAAGTTATTCTCTATGAATATCAATAATAACATTATCCTGTCTTCTTTCAATTATTTACGATTATCATAGTAGAAGGTGACATGAAAATATTCAGTCTATTTGTTACAATTTTTTTATTCGTTCTATTGTGATAAAATAGAAAATATGGAGTATTACCGTTGCATATTAAGATGGCGAATATTTTGTTAAATATGAAGCTGATCTATGATATTAAAAAAAATTACGACCCCTAAATATTAGGGGGTATTCTTGCATTAATATTTTTAAATACAATAATTTATATTAAGAAGTCAATATTTATATAAATTCGAATGAGCACAAAATGTAAGGAATATGGTCACGGTTTTCTGAGGACCGGTAACGACAATGAGTAGCAATAAGTCCGCCATATGTATTATGCATAAAAGTTGGTAAATAAATATTTAAGGTGCAAAAAGCTTGAGGGTTTGGTGAAGTTAAAAATAGTATTTGAAAAATTTGAACTATTTATTTATTTCCATCAATATTAATGAGTACATAAGGAGGTTTTAAATAAGTATAATAATATTCTTGGAATAAGTTTTATTTAACAAGTCCTGGATATACTTGGATGCATAAAAATTTACACAAGCACATAGTCTTGTGGTCAATAGTCTTTGGTGACTTCAGTGCCCAAACTGGTGTAAAAGAAAATGAATCCCGCGATAAGCAATCTTTTTTATTGCGTAGTGGAAATCGTAGAGGATTTATGATAATTAGCTTTCGAGAAGAAGAGGAAATATTTAATGTGAGTCCATTATTTAATAAAAACAATTAATGAACATTAATAGATATTGTAAAATTCGCAGAAAACCATAGAGTAGGCCTCTTTGGTGGATAAGATGATACGGGAACTTAAATATGTCTCTGGACAATGTGGTTTGCAAATTAAACTTAACAAAAACCAAGATCATGACTTATAGCCCAAATAGTACTAAAGACACCATAAAAATGGCACAGTCATCGAGAGAGTGGAAAAGTCACAATCGAAAGTGTGGATCAATATAACTAGGCAGTTGCTTTAAGTCACGTACAGTGTTATTTATTCACATAAAATCGATAAAAATCTTTATGGTATGCATATAAAACTAATAAGTAAAGTAGTATTGAATAGATCTCATTTATTTCATCTCTAGAATTATTTTTCTTAAAATTCTTGTTTTTGCGGAAGAAATATAACAATTCGTTATTATTAGGAGAATGGATAAATATGATAATATTATCTGTGGTTGTTTTGTAAATTAATTCTTATTGTAAGATTTTGCTCTTGATGTTGGTAGGTATCTTTAAAAAAATGTGATGTATTATTTACTACAGTTCTTTTTAAATAACACAGTAATTTCCTATACAACTAATGTCATAAACCCACAGTACTGATGGATCAAAATATTTTTAACAACCTCAAATAAATTACGTTAGTTTTAATATTTTTAGCAGAGTACATTCACTAAAGCACCTTCAACATTTTATCGCAACAGAAACTAAAATTTATCGATGCCAAATACTTTTACTGCTTTTAATTAACTATGAAGACGTAAGCTATCTTAATAACTATCTAACCAAGGATTGCTTAAATAAATTAGAACAATATGAAAATTTTTGCGTTTGCTACATTTTAAACCTTAGGAGATTTGCCTATATTTCCGATTTGAACGCAGCTTAACTAGTTAGCGCATTCGCTGGCGGTGCAATTTGCACATTCTCTGCCTTCTATTTAATGTTATTATTTTAATTATTCCCGCGGTCTCGATTATCTTAATTCTAGTTCCCGGCATCAAGTGCAATACACTGAAATAAGTTGCATCCTTATACTTGAAAAGCGCCATCAATTCACACAAAAAAAGGTTGCTTGGAAAAAAATCCCTTGCGTAACTCTAATTCTTAACACTTTGGTTTTTACTCCAAAAATTTGTCCCTCTCCTTCTTATCTTTGCCGATATATTTTTATTAATTCCTTTTTATTTTATGTTATTTTTAAAGATTTTTTTTGCAATTTTATTCACAAAGTATTGCTGTTTTCCTCGACATATTATATTTAATATTTTTTTGCAATTTTATTCACAGTGTTGCTGTTTTCTTCGATATATTATATTTTTTAATTTTATGCTTTGGTATAAAATTGCAAAAAATAATTCCACCTTATACCATAAATACAAATGAAAAAAATAAATCTATAAATACTTTTTCAAATCAATATAAATAGAGCATGATATAGTACAAATTAGGCATTTTGATTTTAATCTACTGCAAAGTATCAAGATCACTATTTCTTAATTGTTGTAATATTGATGAGTACACTGACAATTTTTTCAATATTAGCTTACTGAAAGGAGCACTGTGTTGATAAAAAATTACAATCCTAAGAAGTTTTTATAATATCATCAAATCCGACAATACGCGTGTCCCAACCAAAGATTCCCTTTGAATTAGGTATCCATGGATAGGTTTTTAAAAATATAATTAAAATTCATTTACTATCTTTAATCTTAATCTGCAAAGTTCCTTACGATACTAATTATTCAACGTGTGCTTTGAAAAACGAAAAAAGTTCTTGATTTCATAATCTTTAAATACCGTTACTTTGTTCAAAATAAATCAACAGTTAAAAGAGATTTAAACAAATGTTTTTGCAGTATCGGCACGCATTCGGAGTGTTTTTTATATTATAAATAGGATTTTTTCTTTGTACGTCCCTTAAACATTTTCTTTTCTTCTAACCTAAATTATTTTTTTTGTAACCTACGGAATATCCTATGAATTTTACAGGGATGATTTTCATACATATCCATCATGTTTCACTGTATCCCTTGTATTATTCAACTTTTAGTAGCCTTAAGTTTAAAGAAAAAAGTTTAAGTTTAAAGAGTTTTAGTAATATTTTATGGCGCTAGTCAAAATGTCTATTATATTTAGTAGAGATGTACTTAGCTTATTCACCACCTGACTAGTCTCCATGTTAGAATTATTCGAACCCCGTTCGTAGTTTATCTCGACTCTCGTATTAAATAATTAAAATACACATAGTCGGTGAACATTTTGTAATCCGACAAAATATAAGTTAATTTATGTTACCTTCAAAAAGAAAATTCTGATTTTTTGTGTAATGAAAATTTTAATTAGCTACGCATTTATTTAATAAAAAATACTTATTTTTCTTTTAATTATTAACAATTCATGTTTAATAAATATTGGTGGTTTTAGAAATTATCCATTCCCGCATTTAAATTTTACTTATAGTTAGTTATGATTGATCAGTATGTACATTCGGAATGATACTTTTAACTATACTCGTTGTATAATGAAGATGATTTAAATTTTAACACCACTTTTCTGTTCAAAAATGACCTTTAAAATTAATTTAACTATGAAATAGATCACTGCATTTTACAACCGACTAGTTGTCGGTCTCAGCAACCTATTTACCGCCTATCAAATTTGCTGAGTGTTTTGCTTAATAGACTAATCGGTACATCTCTGGTGTTTCTACAGACATCTTTTCATCCTGTCTGACTGGAGTGTTATGACTTCATCTCCATTTCTTCTTTGTTGCATGATTTTGAATAAAATATTTATTTTACTAATACAATTTTGTGTGTATACATCCTATTGTGTTACTTTTTTGCCTAATTTGTTTTCATGATCTATGGCTATTTTCTATTTAAGAAAGTATTGTTAAGTGTCATCCACATATCCAAGTTATAAAGGCTTACTAGGTCGGCAGAGAGCAGGTTGACTCTCTTGAGCAAATACCTTTAGCTTCCACAAATGGTTATAATTAAGCTAAATTAACTTAATTATTTTCCGTAAATATTGTATTCATGAATGCGTAATTCTTCCATATTTACTTGTTATTGAATTTCTAATTTTACGAAATCTTATATACAAATGATCATACGTGAAAACATACAATGATTTCTTAAGTGAATTTATGTATAAAATTTAAGCAGTTTAGAGCTGCTCCGATAACTACTTTTACAGATCTTTTCATGCCAAGCGAGTCAAGTATGTTGCAAGATTAGAAGAGAAGAATTCCTAAAATCTAAATTAGCATCTTGAAAATGTATGTCAAAGTATGGTACGAAAAATGGTTTTACCTTTTTAAAAATAAATACTTTTATTTTTTTATTTATAGTTTGTTTTAGCTATTACCGTCAAAACATATTATAAGTATCTGTTATTTTGTTTAAAGGATGTTCTACATAAAACATCTATAAAAACTATAAAAAAAAATTCATATCTCCGGGGGGCTCAAGCTTTCAAGATAAAATTTTAAAAAAGAGTGTTATTCAAATTTATATTAGGCAACTTTTTGCTGGTATTCCAATTCAATATTCAACAAAAAAATCTCTATAAAAAGATGTTTCACCTTAATGACCATGTCCCTCCTCAATCATAAGACCCAACTATTTATCAAATTTTGAATGATCAATAATATGGATATATAAAAAGGCACTCTAAATATCATGTAGTAAAATATCCTTAGAATTACGAACAACAAATTGAAAATAAAGTGGACAGTCGCCACTTGTTCACAATGGTTCCAAAAACTAAAAAAAATAAGTGGAAATAAAAGTCCACAGCGAAACACGAAGGAACGACCCCTAGTAAATAAGATAAAAGTCTCGGAAAATAATAATACAAAATGTATTTTTACTAAACGAAAGTATCGTAATTAAGTTAGTTTCATTTTATCTTATAAAACTATAACCAATTATAATTAGTCTTGAAGGTAAACAAAGTTGACTTAAGAGAAACTGAGGATGCGTTGATAATATCACTGTTCCTCTTTGTATCTTACTGTACTTTAAGAAAAGCTCCGTACCGTATAGCGTATTACGGAAACAGTAAAATAACTTTATACGGCCATAAATATTATTTGGACCTTTACCGCTAGTTAACTACAAATATGTTATTAGAGTTTGCTCTCACGAGGACAGTGTTTCCTTTGATCTTGGGAATAGTACTAAGCGTATAATTTTAATGATTATAGTAATAATAATATTATATGTGTAGGGGAAAAATGTAGCAATAGATCATAAATTTTACGTCTATATATTGATAGCAAAAATATAATCTTTCAACATTTAGGGCGTGTCGTCTTAAATATTTCGCCAGAGAAATTAACACAAAAGATATAAAATTCAAATGTCGGCCTATTTAAAGTATTGGCACAAAAACGGAAAAAATTTTAATTACCGTTAACGAGTAAAAATAGCAACGATTTCGTACCATATCATTTTCAAGTAACGTTTTCTACAGAAGATGGATAAAGACTATTAATAGTGGTTAATTAAGACGGGGATTAGGTGAAAAATAGATTAGGACTTCACACTCTCCAATTCCTTATTCAATGTGAATCCAATTTAGAGAATGTAGGAATTAAGACGTATAGTGGATACGGTGTATGTATAAATTATAATTTTCAGCGAGTTAAATAATTTTAGTTACATTCAGAAAGAGATTTCAAACTATAATTCTATAATTTTCAGCGAGTTAAAAAATGTTAGTTACATTCAGAAAAGATTTTAAAACAAATATCGAATATTATATTTTTCATCAATTAGAGGAAACATCTAACTTGAGATTCGAATTTCCTAAATTATTTTTAGTTTTTTATTTACATTTGGTTTGATATATTTAATTCTTAAATTTTGCCGTTATCTCTCTAGACCTTTTCGTTAGGTTACTTTCAGTTTCATAAACTTGTATATATTGGTTTAAAAGAAGCTCAAATACTACCACGGCCTATTGTATATTTATGTTGAAATCTATTTGTGTCATTTACATTTCAGAAATAATTTTAGAATAAAGATTGTTGAGTGACCTTATTAAATATTTGTATCGAAACATAATTTTGGTGTAGATTTTTTTAATAATAAATTAAAAAATTGAAAACTAAACTTCTGTTTCGGTAATAAATCGATTCATTAAAGAAATTAGTAGATCGAGTTTTTTTAGATTGGTTTTCAGAAAAGCGATTAATTTTGTCCTAACGGTGTTTATTTAGTCGGCCTATTTTTCAGATCGTTGAAATCGCTTCGAAGCTTTCGAAGTTGAATCGTTGAGAAGCTTTCGAAGTAATTTGTTATGTATTTTATTTTTTGACATATAGTTTTGTATTTGAGTAAGTATATTCACTTACTCAAAATAAATTGTGTATTACTTTTAACCAAAGTTTTCTGGATATTAAAGCATTTTCTCTCAAACTCCGAATTACGTACAATGTTTATAATACGGCCACGGAGTGTAAAATAATGAAAATAATTTTTCTAATAATTACGTGGCTCATATACTAGTAACCGCACAATTTAATAAAAGTTTGAATCCAAAAATTTAAAAAAAATGCTACTAAATATTTTCATGTGAATGACAAAATTTTAAAAATACGTTTAAAGTTACTTCACAGGCATATGTCAAGTATAATTTAGACATTAGATATTATAACCGTAATCTAAGTACAGACCTTAAAACAACATGAATCGAGTATATTCAAAGCTTCTGCTTTTCAAGTTATACCTTGAAAGTAAAATATCTAAAGCCTACAATATGTAACATATTTTTAAAGCCTTATTCATTTAAAATTATTTAACCTCCCTACTTACAGGTTCCATGTACATACTGCAAGATAGACCATATAGCGTATTTTCTTTAGGTACAGCGTCACTACAAGTTAGGTAGGCTCCTCACTCCTCAGCGTCACTACAAGTTAGGTAGGACGTTAGGCTCCATAGATAGGGCGTAATGTTATTTTATTTAAGATGTTATGAAGATCTATTTCTGCAATATAATCGCCTATACATCAACACACACACGCACACACGTATATGTGTATATATATGTATATATATATATATATATATATATATACACATATATATATATATATATATATGCATGTATACATAATATATGTGTGTGTGTGTTTCTCTCTGTGTGTGTGTTTGTCTGTATTTGTACACGTAAATTTACTTAAGACATTTTTTTGCGTAGTTGGTGTATAAGAACACTGTTTACATTTTCAGAATGTATATTTTTTTTTAAGTTTGATAACTGAATTTCTTTCTCACAATTTTCAGTCGTTAAATATGTGGGGATTGTCTGGTAAGAGTTTAAGTCGTTAAAGAGAGCTTTAAAAGGTAAATTTGCATTTTCAGTTGTATGAGGTAATTTATAAAGCAAAAGTATTTAGTACAAATAAGATTTTAAAAGTAGAATTGGAATTAATTGGTTGAAGATTCTATGAGAGGTCAAACGAAAAACAAAATTTGGCACAATTTATTACAGAACGGAGAACGGAGGACTATTTCGATATTTATATATTGAATCTAAACTCGGAATATTTATTTTCACTCAGAATTGAGTTACCTAGGCTAATTTAATCAGTTCAGGCTATAATTTACCTACGTTCTAATTTTTTTCTAAATTTAAACCAGAAATAAACCAAGACAAGGGATTCGATATGGAAATTTTGAATACACCGTACGAGATAAAGCAAATTAAAATCAAGCTTGTCAAATGTATGTTAGAATCAATGTTAGGGGATGAAGTAAAAACCTATGAATATCGTAATATATGAAAGCTATTCCCAGGGACTACTTAAAATTTCGGCACGAAAGTTTATATACTGATCCAGATTGCTTGAATGTCAACTCATGTGTAGATTCGTTCAGAAGTCACGATGTTATAAAGTAAGAAACATCCCTAAATATATCCATTCACCCATCGAAACTAGTATTTAAAAGAATAAATAAAAAACTTGGCATTTAAAAGAATATTCGTGAAGATTCATTTTTTTTATGTGCTGGATTCTGTCCTTGGTTTACACGATCACGTATGTGCTGGCTTTTGTCCAAGATTTAATTATACTAAGATCGTGTTTTTTTGAGGTGAACAAGCAAGATACTTAAAATAGATTAAAAGAAACCGTTATACAGATTAGAGAAGAATGCAATCCTATTGTTAACACAAAAAACCGATCAGGCACAAGTGGAACTTCCAATATGAGTATGTCGTACATATTCATGTATTTATAAACATTTAATGGTACATTATATTCCTTTTAAACTATTTAAAGAAATACATCTTTTAGAACGAAAATATATTGCTTACTATATTTTCCACAAGCGTATATTGAAGAAAAAAATCTTTTTATGTGGTAGTACAACTACTAATTATCGATTTTTAATTAACAATTAACGATTTTTTCTTATACTCGTACTATGAGATCTTGCTTCTTACCAAATTTGATGATTTTAGGTCAGTGGAAAGTACAGAATAGAATAGATTTTGATTTCCTTTATATTAAAGGATATATAGATTAGGTTTTGATATACTTGCGAGTGTCAAAATATGCGGCATAAATTGCCGTACTTTTAGGTTTCCTCTTGAATGCGTTGACTTGAAAGTTTGATTTTTTTACAGATTCAAGGGACCGCAGATATAAGTATTTGATATTAATTTCAACTTAATGTCTCCACGCGTTCATGAGAAAAAAAGTCTTGAGATACCGACAGACGGACAAAGAAGTCACCTAGGATGGGTTCGTTTTTCCTTTTGTGGTACGGAACCCTAAAAACTAAATCGGTATTCACTTAATTGTATAGAAATAAAGCCATAAATGGAACCAGATTCATGATTATTTTTAATAATTATATGTAAATTTTCTTAATACATTAAATTGAAAAAAATACAGGAATAAGAAACGAAATGAAAAAAAAGGTACTAAAAATTAATCCAATTTGCGCAAAATAAATCCAATTTTTTGCAGAGGTTGCGCGCCTATTGAGTGACATTTGGATTTATTTATTATCCGAAGCCAAGTGAAATGTAGGACTCATTTTTTTTGTGATTGTACAAGTACAAGAGAAGACCAATTTCAAAAATCTCTAGCAGTAGTAATATTTTGCAAATTTATTTATGTATAGCATTAAATACTGGAATTTTCATTATTTTGTATTTTTATATGTACCATTCAATCGGAGTTATTTGAAGTCGATTCAATTTTTGTATAAAGATTGATTTTGCACTTTAATTTTCTACCACATTTCCTAAACATTTTTTACAGGTGTACCATCGTAAATTTCCCAAAAACTGAGATTTAGTCATATAATTTTTCTATGGTTGTATTTATATAATTTTCTATGATTGTGATTGTAATTTTTCTATGGTATTTTTCTGTGGACGTAATAGGCTCCTAGAAATCCTCTTATTTTTATAATTTTATAAATAGATTTGCAGGAGTTGATTTGGAGTTTATCACGAAAATTGGCAGTTGTGTATATTTCTGATGACAACACAATAAATTGGTCCTATCGGACTGACTCCATGATGGAACCGGAAGTTGAACTCGATAACGGAACTATGTACCTTAACCATGTTTGGGGACTAATTGTTGTATATAATCATGAAACTTGGCAGTTGTGTGTATTTCGGATAAAAATATGATAAAACGGTACCATCAGCGGCAACTTCTTTAGACGTAGGAGCATAGAAAAACCTTGGTGTTCTCTAGCAGGCTTTTCATTGACATTGGTTACCATTTGAAACTCTTTTTATCCTTTTGGAAATCTAAGCAATAACTGCCCTAAAATGTTAAATACACTTATTATATTCATGCTATAATTTTTGCAACAGGCCAAGAAGCTTTAAATTAACACCAGGGTAATTTCCGTAGCGGATATATCTCTGTTGTTGTCATCACCGACATTATGTCGTCAGATTATATTTGTAAAAACGGATGTGGCTCTTGAGACGCACCCATAATCCTCCTTATCCAGTGGTACACCTGGAGATAAAATGTACTCTGTAAGTGCCCGATTCTGGGATTAAAAAAAAATACTATTTTAGGTAAACTATGCTCTTTTAGTCGAGGAAAATTAAAGGAATTTCATTTCAGGAACTTTAACTGACGAATTCCACTTACATTTAGTTTTATAAGTGAAATGTTTGTTCATTTATATTTAATATTTCATATGTAAGGTGTATATTTATTAGGGATTTTTTCATTTTATTTTTTTTAATATGAATACAAATGTGTCATAAAATATAATATATTTACAAATTGGAATTTAACAATTAAATACTACGAATATGAAATAATATTTGAAAGATATTATTCCAAAAGCCGATTAGTTAGTTATAAAAATTTGCTAATATAAGTTGAATAATTTTATACCAAATAACGAAGAAGAAGCTATAACGAAAAATTATAGACTATATTTTATGATTTTAGGATGACAAGTAATTATTTTAATTTTAACATAAAAATAAAATGTGGGCTCTGAATTTTCTTTTCCTTAAATAATAGGAGATAACTAATATAATTAAGTGAAGTATTAATTACACTCTTCAAATTATTTCCAATTATATTCTAAATTTGTTTCTCATTCTTACAATTTTCCAAGCACTCAAGGAAAATATGCTATCGGATCTGAAAAGACCTTTACAGTAGTAAATTGTCAGTAGAAATTGTTAAGCAAATTCCTCTAGGATTGTGCTGGCGTAATCTCGAGTGAAACCATATGAAAAGGCTTGGTTGTGAACTTTGTAAGCTTGAGTGCACTTGCATAAACCACTCTCGGTGTATGTTTATTTATATGGTATTCGAATAACTGAGAATCTTGCTCCATTTTGGCATTTAAACTGTGAATTTTATTTTAAATAAATTGTATGTTTTTGAACGATTCCAAATAATTTGTAGTTTTTATTTACATTGCCACTTTTTTCCCACATTTAGACAAGATTAAAGTAGTTAATTAGAGCGTTTAATTAGAGATTAATTAGAAATTTAAAACTTATAAATCATGATTTCATCAAATCTTTTAGATTTTATATGACAAGATTAAATAAACTACGATTTAGAAGTTTTCAATTATAGATTAATTAGAAATTAAGAACTTCTAAATCATGATTTTATCTAAGTTTTTAGATTTTATATGAAATACTATCACGTATTGAAATACTATCACGTACGTTTTTTATTTTAAATATTTAAGATGATACCGAAAAAAATGTAAACATTTTGTATCATAATGTAGGGAGCTGATCATATAAAATAGTTTTTCGTTTCATCATTTATAAAACGTTATATATTATTTTCGTATTTGAATGCAAAAAACGAAGAAGACTATTGAACATATTGAAATTAAAGGCTATGTAGTTAAGGTTTACAACAGAACCACGTTTAAATAAAGCCTTTACAACATACAAGTAGTTATAAGCAGAAATTAAAATTGCAAAATTACCAGGTAATTAATTAGGGAATCAGATGCAATTTGCGTCTACCTCTTTGCAATTATTTGCGAAATTAATAAATAATTCTTAAGTTTTAATCAGGACATTAGTAAAATAATTTAATGACAAGAATACTACGGCTTCCATCAGCTACACTATAATAATAAATTTGATACAGAACATTTAAAATGCTATCTTTACATCCATTTATAAATGCAGAAACTAATTTGATTATATCGTCAACATTTTACCTCTAACGCAAAAGGTCGCGGTTTCGCAGAATTCCTTTCATTCTTGGAGCTATGTACTGACCTATTAAAGTAGACAAACCTTTCATTTTATTTCGTGGCTTTATTCGAATTTTCATCTTGTACGTGGTGACTTGAACTATGTTGATATTGTTGACTGGCTTAAGTGAGCTTTTAAAAAAATATTCAAAACATACCCTTTGTTTCTAAATATGACGCAAAGGGATTACTTAAAAACTTGCAAATTAATAATTATCTCTATCTTTTAAATGTGATCAGTTAAACAAGACAAACATATCGATTTTAATAAGAGCTATAACCAGGTTTATTTTGTGTTACAACATATAATTTGTGTTCTTCGTAGATGCTGGCACAAGCGAGCACTTTCAAATTGCTGCGAAAAACAATATCTGCATTATAACTGTCTAAATTTGTGAATAAATTGTATGCCTAACTTATAATTCATAAATTCATAGGTTTACTTATTATACGTTTATATAATTTCTTACGTAAGTAAAAGATTAATATTTATAAGGTAAGGCACATATCACAAAATAACTTTTCATTTTACGATTATTACTTTAATTATATTCATATGAAAATAAATGTTTTTCTTTGATCTACGTGTTTTATTCTTAAATATTTTCTTATTTTACTTTGAAGTGACTTTCATGAAGATCTACAGATTTAATAGGGCTTTATATAAAACTTTTTGCTTTTAGACATATACGAGTGTAAAGAAAAACAAAATAGTTATTGAAATATATTTATTAATTTCTGGAGAACGAAATCAAGTAATGGTAAGAAAATTTCACCCGCAAACTATTGTGATTAAAATGAAGGAAGAGTGAAAGGAATGTTTGTCTTTTTAAATCGTCTTATTGAAAATATTTGGCATTAATTTTGTAAAAATTAATTATTAACAATTAAATGAAACTACGTGATGTCGTGAGTAGGCTTTTAGCAAAGATAACCTTTGCTAATAGCCCACCTGAAGATGTTGTAATACAACGAAACCTAGGTCGTGGCAAAGAATTTAAATAAAGTAGAAATAATACTACATCACGTAGTTTCATTTAATTGTAAATCGTCTTACTTCAGAAATATTATACATATTATGGGCATTATTCAAAAATTATTTCATTAAAATATTAATTATAAACTAGCTGACCCGTTCGAAGTCTCCGCACTATATCGCCATCTAGCGTGTTCCAAGTATACAATTTGGCTAAGATATTTGATGTGTCGCCCACAGATGGCGCTCATGCCAATTGTTATAAAAATTAATTTTTTTATTAACAAAAAGATTTTTTTCGAATTTGTTTATATTTTTCGCACAAAGTAGAAAACATAAGCTTTAAGTGGGTATTTTTTTTGGTGCAGTAGTTAAAGAGATCAAGCCGCTCGACCAAAAAACACCTTTTAGAAATAATATATTTAGATAAGTCTACATTGGATGTAATAGCTGTAACAGTAACATTTTAAAAAATTTTGAAGCTGATGCAAATGCTAGTTTTAACGTAATTGTTTATTTTTTCTTGAAGTAATAGTCGTAAAATTAAAACTGCAAACTCCGTGTTTTTGTTGTTTTATTAGTACTCGTTTTATTTCGTTTATTTTTTTCTCCCATATTAATATCTCACTAAGACGACAAGTTTACATTATTTAATTGTAACTTATAATTAGGCAAAATGGAAAAAAATATTATAAAGCACGCTTTTGGTCATATCCCTGAAAACAATTCAAAAGAAATAAAAAGTTTACAACTTTAAAAACAGCACGGAGCAGAGAGATTGAGTCAGAAGTTTTGCGGAGACTTAGAACAGTTGTCGTACAGGAAAAAAGGGGATATAAAAAAATAGTTTGGAATTGACAAATTATTTTGAGAATAAGTAGTGTTCTGCTCCAATAGTTTCAATAGGAACATAATCACCAATATTGGTCAAATATTGAAACCTGTAGCGCGTTGTCATACGTACATAAGTACAGACTAATGGATGGAGCCGTACATCAATTTATTTTTCAAAGGAAAATTTAGATCAAAATAAAATGATACAATTTTAAGGAAAATTCCCTTTTTCCAAAACACTACTCTAAAAATTCAATACTTGTAAAATTACCCGATTATTTACTTTTATAGTCAAAACTCAATCCTGGAGCGCATGTCGATAGCAAGGCACACACATGTTAATTAAAAAAGGGGTTTACTCCGACCAAAAAATTACATATTTGTAGCCATCACAAAATTTTTACAAGTATTCACTTTATATATTTCACATAAAATATGGCGATATTTTAAATTATACTTGCAATAGTTAATGAATATTTACTTATAGATATATATATATATATATATATATATATATATATATATATAGATATATATATATATATATATATATATATATATATATATATATATATATATACATAATTAAATATTAATATAAGATATTTAATTATATTAAAATTTAATATTATTAATTCATGACGATATTTTAATTATAATTTACGATATTTTAAATTATGTATTTCTTGAATACCTTTTACAATTTCCTCAGCCAACTCTATTCAGAATCGCAAATGTTGGGTAATAAATGAATTTCCCCTGATACTTTTTTTTTATTTCAAGGCTACCCTGACAACCTGATGCATAAAGTATTCGAGTATTGACTGTAGCATTTTCTATTATCTCAATTTCGGATCAATATTTTAATCTTTTATTCTATCGTGTTCAATCTCTCTCCATCTAAATTAAATACTTTGCTACGTGACGATATTTTCAATTACTATTTCATTTACGTGTTTTGCAATAACGCGTTTTCCTTGTTTTCAAGAAGAATTAACTTACTTGATTATTAGTGAATGGTCACGTAATAATAAATTTGTTTGTTAGATTCATGTAGTTAAAAAAAATATTTCATATATATAAAAATACTTCTTTTTTAGAAACACCCCTATTTTTTAAAAAAACCTTACGTTAAAAGATAATTACTTGTAAAATTACCAGATTCATAATTTCTTTCATTGTCAAAACTCGAAGGCGGCTTACTAGTCCATAACAAAACGCATACTTAAGGGTGGGAATTAAAAAAAAATTAAAGCGTGGTAAGTTTTAGATAACTTAATAAATTACCCTCAACATGCAATACAATATCACTCAACAAAACAGCTGAAATAAATAACATAAATTTTCTTACAAATCAAAACTTTTACCAAAAAGTGTCTTCCATTTCCTTTCAAGTCCGTGAATCGATATCATTAACATGTAATTGCGTAGAGCTATTCTCTTTAAGTAACATAAAACCTTAGACGACTAAACCCTTTGCAAAATTAATTTATTCCTCCATTGATAGTCAGTAGCGCGGTGTGCCTTAATGTCACCGAGCTTTGATTGGAAGTGCCTTTTTCCTCTCGATGAGAAAACTTGATTTAGAATGTTCGTTTATTTAGATAGGCACTTGCGATTGAAAAGGGCACGGCCTTGGCTTCTGTTTTAAGGCTTTGTGTCTTACAGTTAAAACGCGGTTAACTATTTATACAGAAATTATTTGAAGTATTATTCACTTCGTCCTTTACGTATTGTACATAAGCGGTAGCAGTGGTCTATTGAATGTTGATAAATGATTTGAAGGTTTTGCTTTCTTTTAAACTTTATTATTTTTTCGTTATTTTTTTCTTAATTATAAGTTAATGGTTCCTTGATTCTTAATGAACGATTGCACTTGTAAATAAAACATTCATGATAATGTTAAGTCGTTCAGAAATTAAAAATTTTGTTTTTATTTCACTGATGTGATCACTTTTATTATTTTAACTGTGTACTTTTAAATTTTGAATAATTTGAAGGTTAGGTTTTTTTTCTTATGAGAAATAAAATCTTAAAATTCGAAAGTATTGTACAGTAATAAAGTGAGTTATATTGTATAATGCAATTATGTGAGACCTTTTATTTTGACTCTAGGTAATGATTTAAAAATAGATTCCAATAGAATCGAAGGTGAAAAATTAGGACCTGTCACATATATAGCTCTGTTTTATATATTTACCAAGTAACTTCTTCGATACTTTAATAGGTTATTATCTTAAACCAAAACCCGTTGAGAGATTGAGTCAATTGAAGAAATGTATTGCTTTCCATACTAAAAAAAATTATAATGTGAACGGGCATGGCTGATGTTGTATTGAAATACCTACTGAATTATTTGCACTATGTATTTGTAGTTTTAGCACCATCAAGTCAGTTTTATTTGATTATAAGTTTAAGAATATAAGGTTATTATATACAACGCTATTGTAAGTAATCTGAATAAAAGCCAGTAATTTTATTACATAACTTTTTTTGAACATTGCAGGCTTTGTAGATTCAAAAGTAGTTCCTTGGACTCAACAATTAATGATGGAAATCTTAACTATATGACTATAGATGGCGCTGAAATGAAAATTCACGCATTTATTGAGTAATAGATTTTTAAAAATAGATTTTTTTGCTTTTTGTTATCCACATTTAACACCAAAATGTAGATTAAAGAATAATGTTGTTTAAATTACTTTAGATGGGGAAGAAAATTCGTTTCGTGATGGGAACCTAGTACTTCAGAGCATAAATTCCAATACTTTACCGTTGTGTCAATTACTTCTTTAGAATAGCGACAAACTAAAATTTTACTTACCTATGTGATTTTGCAACGAATTTTTATGACTATTGAAAATTTAAGTCTCAATTTTAACTCAACTAAAATTGTTGAAATAACATAATTACACTATGACTTCTAATGTTAAAACAAACACTTGACTTTTGAAGTTAGTTTTGCAGTCATTTTTTCTCTTTTTTTTCTAAAGTTTGTTGTTACGAATAACAAGTGATGGACTAATTAATATTAAAAATGTACCAATAAAAAACATGTACGCACTTACCCATGGATTATATTTCAATTTTATTATTCTGTCGGGAAGAATAATCACGCCTTCTAGTTTATCAGTAAGTATTTATAATAGTCAACAAATATATGTCATTGCAATGAACAAAAATAATGACAATAGCGGTATACAATGAAGAACAGCCACGTCTAATGACTTATCAGTAATTATTTATATAAATTATTGTTTAGTTCTTGCATGATCAGAAAGGTAAATATGTCAATGCCAAAAAAGCTAAGTACGCTCTCACGCATATCTTAATATATTTCATCTTATATTCTTATAGTTTCATTATCGTGTCATGAAGAACAGTTGTGGATTATGGCTTATTAAGAAAATATTGTAATAATATATATGTCAATATAATTTCGTCCTACAAAAGTGCTTAATTCAGTATTTGAACCGGATACATGGCCGTAAAAATAACTAGTAAAATGGTGACTTCGACGTGCAATGAGCACTTCAAGCGACTGTCAGGAATTCTTAAGGAGGAACTTTTTTACAATCACAAAAATTAAAACTACTATACTATATACTATCAGTATCGAGTGGGATTTTAAGGGCATTTTTTTACAATTATTTACAAAAATTAACACTTCAACCTGTGTATTTTTTATGAGATGAATGACCCTAGTGAAATTTTTAATGTTTTGTGTAATTAAATTGACATCATTTTGATCGAGTGAATACCGGTGGGCATCTTCGTCTGACTTACTTTGACGCTTTGTTTATCGACGTATTCATACCAAACTATTGTATTATAAAGGTTGTAAATAAATTGATGGAAGCCACGATCATGAATTTTTTTCTTTATTTGCGTAACATGAAAACTCTGTGTAGTACGTACGTTCGGAATATAGAGGATATTAACTCCATTAACTAACTGCAAAGTATCGTTCACGTACTTTCCCATAACTATGACGAACAATGATATTTTGTATTGGGTTGAGGCCGTTGCAAATGCTTTTGCTAAATTTGTTACATCACTATTTTTGTACAAGATACTGGTACATAACCTTGTAAAAGTGATACGTTTCACAAAAATAGTGCATTCCGGTTGCGCGTAGTAAGTATAACTTGTACCGGCATCGAAATGGCTCCAGCCAAAAATGGGCCAAATATTTTGATAGCCTATTCAATACCAAACCTGTCATATTTTCATTAAATTTTTATCCCAATTTCCGTAAGTTATCCATCATTTTGGAAGGTTTCCCGGATAACCTTTGTTTTCAAATTTGGTTCCAGTTCTGATGTAAACAATGAAGATCTTATTTGCTAAAATATTTGAAACTGTTTTGCATTGCCGTAACTCTTCCAAAACTTAGTGCCATTAGACGGTTCGGTGCATAAGAATTCGACCGTCAATAAATAACTTTCTGAATATGGTGGTGACATAGTGAAATGGTGGAAGGTAGATAGACGGGGCTTATAACTATATTAAGAAAAGATTTGGTAGATGTGACCGCTCTTATGAAATATTACTTTGAACATTTTAGACTTGAAAACAACTTTCAATTAGTTTTCAAATTTAAAATTATGGACTTAAGATTTTTAATCTGAAGTAAGCCAAGTTAGTAATCGGGGCTCTCTTTTATTTCTCATTATGATAAATGACTTGTCATTAATTGTCAGCCCTGTTTGTTATGATCTTTGATTAGCCCGTGATTTAAAATTCTTCCAGGGGGTAAAAACAATCTAATCCTGAACTGTTTCAAAATGATATTTTGACAGTTTGGGAGTATTTCAGTGAAGTCAGAGTAATAATATTTGTTTTAAGATGGGCAAATGTGAAATAATGACGTATTCCCGCTTACGTATACACTTTGTGCATAGTTATGAGTTAAATGGTAGGACCCTCGAAAGGGTACCATCCGTACGAGACTCAGTGTAATTTTAACATTTCATACTCTTAAAATCGAAACCTATCGGAAGACCTATAACATGTTTTGCCATGCAACCTGCCCGTAATTTTCATGACAACGAGTGGATTATGATTTGTACAATTTCTAAAATTGTAGTCCGTACGACCTTTGAAAAAAATGCAGACATCTGGTCTCCATATGAAGTAACATATGTACGCGTGTTGAAGAAAATATGTAAATAGTTGTATACATTTTTAAGTAAATAACTGTAGGGATAACTTCCTTATTTTTTCCTCCAAATTTTTGTAATAGGCATATATGAATTAATTTCTTTCAAGTCCGACGAGAATTTTTTTCCATCATGCGTTTTACTAAATTAATAAATAATTATATTTATAACGCGTCGCTCTTGGGTTTATAACAGTTTGTGGTTTGACTGCTGTATGAAGATCCAGTCATAGTTTATTTCGTCTGCCTGAAGTGCGCAGTGACATTCTGAAGCGCATTAAACTACTTCTGCCGCGCACTGTCCACGGCATTTAAACTTTACTTCTCCAAAGAGATTGAGTGGTCTGCCACGTGGACAGCCAAGGACGAGCTATTGGCGGAGTTCTGTTTTAGGAAACAGATAATATGGTAGCCATATCTTCTACTAAAGTCAAGTTAAGTGACATTGTAGATCTATTTAGCGGCTCTGACTAACTTCTATAAGAACTTTATAATAAGAACTTTATAAGTTCTTATTGAAGTTATTTAGTATAATGCTGTGTATATAATAGCAGAAAATTTAGTTGAAACCATTTATTTTGCGTTGAGTTTTTTGACTTTAAACAAATGGAAAATATGAATCTACTTTAATGTAGTAAGAATGGCAGGCAAGAAAATTTAAATGCAATATTTTTCATGTTTTTCTTTATATTTTCAAATTTAGACTATGAATTAATTTTAATGAAATCTTGTACAGGAACATTCAGTGCATGCATACAAAGACATCAACAATGTAGACTTATTTCTAACAACATTTTAAAGCGCATATATTGATCTGTTATTTCTATGGTTGATTGTTAAAAAACACGTGCAACTATCTGTATAGTGCACCCATAACAATTAGCAAACGATAACGAGATGATCACTAAAATGCTATCGGAATGGGCAATTAAGGAGTTATATATCATCTGTATACGAAAATTATGATTTACACGTAATCGAAACTAGGTTTTCTTTTGTTTCTTGCCTTGCATCTCATTTAATTAATTAATTTTTAGCGAGCATTGGATTTTACGAAAATTTCTTCTTGTGAATCAATCGATTACAATAAACGCATTGCATTATTTTCTGCAAGAAAAATTTTTTTAAACAAGAAACTACTCTGTCTCTGTATTTACTATTGAGAACTATACTTATATTATCAGAACAATCGGGGATAAACACAGTTTTCTGACAACGCTCTAATATTTGCAAATGTCGCAAATTTATTTTAGAAGCAATACACTACGTATGTATATATATATATATATATATATATATATACAATACAATGTCTTAGGTCCGCTTCAAAATGAATGAATACGTTATGTAAAATCATGGAAAAGAAAATTACTTGTTTCCATAAAGATTACCGTATCTACTATATCCATTAAACAAAATTTATTTTATGTCATCAGACCAATACGTTATAACCATTTTTTTAAACATTCTGTTTCTTTTTTTTTCAAATATACTGCATATTTTCCTGCTGAAAGAATAGTTAGTAATTTTTTAATTAAATGTAACAAAACTTACTGCACTTATAAAATAATACATTTATCAGACCAATAGATGTATGATACCATACCAAAGATGAATATATTCCTCTTTCAATACTTTAATCCTTGCAAATACGAGTATCTTAGCCTCACTTCACAAAAAAGACACTGTATTGTTTCCGGTAGAAAATTCGCTTTTTCATTTAAAACTAAAATTACTACACTTACTGCACTGCACTAATTATAGAGAACAATTAAATTACTACACTATACTAATTAAAGAGAACTTTACTTATGATATTATATCATATTTTTCCAACAACTTGAATGATAACCATATTTTTCCGAAAACCTGTACTATTTGTAAATATCAACCCTACCATCCCCTCTGAAAACGTTTTAATTTTTCTATTAGCCATCGTACACAAAATTAATTTCTTTTGCTAACTTTTCTTTCGAATAACTGTCTCTCTTGAAGGATTCTGAATAAAACATTATTAAATTTTTTTTAATACCTAATCGTAAAAATTGTATTATCATCTTTTGAGAAGAATGGTAGACCATATTTTATGGTCCTGCGTGACAAGTGTTTTATGCTAATGTAAAATAAACGAATTATTCCAATCATAGCGAATGTCCTATTCGATGACGATATGAATGTTTGCGACTATTTGAATAGTAATCGTTCTTTCAAAATGTGAACATTAAGATACTATTTTATGAATAAAATGTTTCAGTATGTTTATTTAAAAAATTTATATTATCGATCACCATTTGATGAAATTAATTAGACATTATAATTTTTATATTGAGGAAATAATAATTGCTAACAAAGGTAATGGGAATAATGTCAAAGCAAAGGGAGCATACTTTAGAGAGCAACGAAATAATCTATTTTGTTTTCTTCAATATACCGTATATCCTCTTCTCCACTGTTTACTCAATTTTTATTGAGGCTGCTTAGTAAAGACTGGAGGAGAGAATATACGGTATATTGAGGAAAACAAAACCGTTTTAATTGAAAGTTTTAAATCTGCAATTCAAGATTATTACCATATATATATACCATAGTAATGAATTTAGCACAGGAAACTATATCCCATGGTTTTGAATATTACCAGAAAGAGATTATAAAAAGTAAAGAAATACATTTTACTTCTTATTTCTATGTTACTGTATTTTATTTTATTATCATCAATGTTTAAATTTTTTTTTTTATTAAAATTAAATACACATTGTTTTTAATTTTTTTCCTCTCCAGTATTACGCCTGAAATTATTAATTGACACTTGATATTAGGATTGTTTACTTTAATTGTTCTGTATTATATTTATTGGAAAGTTTATTACATCTAAAATGAAATAAGAATTAATTTTAGTAAGTTTAATCTTGATAAATCAATATTTGCTCAGGTTAGCAATATTCACGTTTTATTCATAGTAATAAAATTTATGAATGTGGGAGCAGATATAAAAAGACGGGGTGGGGGGGCAGAAATTTTTTCTGCTCTCTATTGAGTTGAATATCATTCGTCACTTTAGTTCCTTATAAAATTCTCCACGCAATTATCCGTAACTATAGTTAACTGACGATAGTTTAGTTCAAAAATTATTCTAATCTACATTTAAATGTAAGTGTTGTTTTATTATATATATATATATATATATATATATATATATATATATATAAACAAGTATTTACATATAATACTAACAACGGGGCTGAATTACTTTTGACTAGGTTTTGAGCCAATGTACTGGCGGTAAATTTATATTGACAAGAGTAGGTTTGTTAACTACTCTTAAGTATTCTATTTTCAGTGAAATTTAGTAAGGGTACACTTTTAATTAAAAATCTACAGCAAAAGTACAGTAAGATCAAAAATTACATAAAACTTTTATTAAAACTTTATCGAGTTTTGAGCGTTCAGATTTAATTGTTGCGATAAAGTGGTCATAACTCTCATTCTTATTCGATATAGTAGAACACATTAAAAATTACTAAAAATAAAAACACCGTTCAATATTGTCATTCTTGTTTAAACAATACGTTGAAATCTATTTACTCGGTAAATTTTTAATTATTTGAAAAATAAACTTTGCCACCTTTTATTTCATACCTTGAAATTTTTCCATACGTATATCAACATGTTGCTATATTTTAATGATTAAAATTTACATAATTAGGCATCAAAGGAATGTCAGAGCAAGAATGAGAAAGGAGTAAATTTAATAGACACTTGAACGTTTTGAACGCTAAGATGAAATAAACCTTATTTTCATTCTAAAAATTTGTCATGTTTATAAGATTTTTTTCACTATTTTCTAAATACAAGCGATTGATTGGAAATGAAAAATGCAGTAACGTTATATCGTTGTTACTAATTTCATCACTTAAACGTTTTGAACGATAAGATGAAATGAACCTTATTTTCATTCTAAAAAATTGTCATGTTTATAAGATTTTTTTCACTATTTTCTAAATACAAGCGATTGATTGGAAATGAAAAATGCAGTAACGTTATATCGTTATTACTAATTTCAACACTTAAACGTTTTGAACGATAAGATGAAATGAACTTTTTTTCGTTCGAAAAATTTGTCATATTTATGAGATTTTTCTCACTATTTATTGAACAGAAATGAAAAATGCGGTAACGTTATATCATTACTACTAGTTTCAATTTGTTGGAAGAAAACGTAACTCAGAAAACGTAACAAGTCAGAACATAAATTTATGAATAAAAAGAATGAAATTTAAAATTCAGCGTGCTAAACTCAACATAAAATATTGTTTCTAAGAAAACTTAATTTTAAAAAATATTATTCTCTGTAATAATGCTGTATTAATACTTATATTTTTTTATCAATAATTTAATAAATGTAACTTGATTTAAAAAAACTTTCAAATATATTTTGCGAAAAATAAAAATATCTATAATCTAACAACTGTTTGCAACGAACTAGTTTAAGGTTAAGAATGAGTTAAGATTAAGCATATAACTGATAAAATTAAATTATTAAATAATTATGAAACCTATAATTTGATTGTAAATATTAAATACCACTTTAACAATAACTACTATATATAAAGTATTCGAGTATTTATCTTCAGTTTTCTGCGAGGGGTTTAACTATATTTAAGGACCTGTAAATTTGTTTTTATTTTCTCATAATTCGCCAACTTACGAGTCCATACTAGGCTTTGTGAAAGTATTTCACTAACGCCCGTATGCACCACACAAGGTCCGGACACTCAGTCAAATTTACTGACAGTTAAAAACATATTTTGACTGAATACTTTACTGACTGGACCGTGCAATAGGACACGGTCGGTAAAGTAGGTCTCTTGTTTCGATTTGACTGACAGTTATTGAGAAAGATAAATATGTTTTTAACTGTCAGTAAGTCTGACTGACAGTCTTAACCATGTGTGGTGCATTGGACGTAACTCTTGTAGTGAAATACCTGACTAATGAATTAAGAAGTAAACTTCTACTGGCACTATGTTATTGATTTGATTCAAAATATATACATATATGGTAATAAAAAATATTTATTTGTTACGATTTGAAAAGTTATACGCATGGAAAAAAGTTTTAGAAAATATATTTTTTTAGGTTAACCCTATACAATCTTTTTTTTAAAACTTAGCATAATAATGATATTTCATTATTTATCCTAAACAGTTGTTCTTTTAAACAAATTACAATCTGTTTTTTGTTTGTTTGTTATTCCTTCTAGTCCTTCAAATTCATGCAGTTTCTATATTATATACATATATATATATATATATATATATATATATATATATATATATACATATGCATATGTATATATATATATATATATATATATATATATATATATATGTATATATGTAAATGGTTTCTCGGGAACGGCTCTAACGATTTTCCTGAAATTTGTTATATTTAGTACTTGGGTGATTATATTTAATAATTTTGAAAAAGATGAACTTTGTCGGTTAATTATTTTGGAAAAAATTTTCAAAATAGATAAAAAAAAAAATTTTATGTTTTCAAAATTACTATGAACACTGTCATTAAGAGTTAATAACTTTTGAATGGAAAAAAATAGGATAGAACGGCTTGGTGTAGGGAAAGAGAGAGGGGAAGGGAAAGGAGAAGGGGAGGAGGAAAGGTGCGTGAAGGCAGAGGGTCCGGCTAGGGGAGGGGGTGGGGAGGGGATGGGGAGGGGTTGGTGAGGGGTAGTGGGATTGTAAGAGGAGGGGGGAGGGCGGTTGGAAGGGGAGGGGAAGTGGAAGGGGAGGGTAGGGTAAGGTAAGGGAGGGGGAAAGGAGGGGAGAGTAAGTGTTGGTAAGGATGTGGGGAAGGGGTGGGGAGGAGATGGGGAGGGGGAGAAGGAGGAGGAGGGAAAGGGGAGGGGTCGGCGAAGAGGAGTAGAGGGGGAAGGGAAGGGAGTAGAGGGAGAGGGGAAGGGGAGTAGAGTAGGAGGGTGAGGTGAAGGGAAAGGGGTGGTGAGAGGGGTGGGGAAGGGGGATGAGAAGAGGAAGTGGAAGGTGAGGGAAAGGAAAGATAAGGGGAAGGGGAGCGGAAGGGAAGGGGAAGGGGAGGAGAAGGGAAGGGGAAGCGGAAGGGAAGAGGAACTGAAATGGAAGGGGAAGCGTAAGAGAAGGGGGAGCGTAAGGGAAGGGGAAGGGGGCCGGAAGGAAAAAGGAACCGGTAGGGATGGGGAAGGGGGAGCTGGAGGGAATGGGAAGGGGGAGCTGGAGGGAATGGGAAGGGGGAGCGGAAGGGAAGAGAAGGGGAGTGGAAGGGAAGGGGAAGGAGGAGCGGAAGGGAAGGGGACGGGAAAGCAGAAGAGAAGGGAAGGGGGAAGGGGAAGTTGAAGGGAAAGAGACGGGGAAGAGGAAGGGAACGCGAAGGTGAACACAAGAGCAGACGCGAAGGCGAACGGGAAGGCGAGGGAGAAGGCGACACCGAAAAAGAAAACAAAGGGAAGGGGACGGGGAAAGAGAAGAAAATGTAATACAAAATCTAATACCAAAACTAAGCAAATTCACGTTCCTATGGGAAACTCGAAATAAACCGGTCACCTGGTACTATATACATATATATATATATACATATATATATATATATATATATATATATATATATATATATGTATATACATATATATATATATATATATATATGTATATATATTTATATATGTATATATATATATATATATATATATATATATATATATATATATATATATATATATATAAGTGGTAAAAAGTATAACGAGTCAGCGAACACTGCTTAGATACATAGTAGAGAGAAACGGGTTTACATTTAAATACTCGTTTAATGACTGGTAGGAAAACCGCATAATTTAAATAATTTTACATGGTTGGAACCACAGAGCTATGTTAATACAAGTCTACGATGTTAAGATCACAGCAATAACTTTTCTGTTCAGAGTCTAGTAGATTTAATAAAAAAATATAAAAATATTGGGATTTTTTATAGCTATGTTTTAGTCACGATTTTTACAGCATACGAAATTGTTCAAATTTTCTGCAAGTTCCAAGTGCCTCTCCCTATTTATTATTATATATTTAATTCATTATTACCGTACATAATATGCTTTATATTTAACTAATATTTGATGTTGGAAGCAAGTCTAAATCGTATTTGGTTATTTTATTTCGATTTTTTTTGAAGTTTAGTTAACACCGAAACTGGAGTTACCGATACAACTTGCAATTTTTAATTTCATTTAAATATATTTTAATTATAATAAATTACATAAGTAAAAAGTTGAAGGTTATGGGGTTTATTTTGGATGCAATCATAGGAGGGTGGGAGGTGAGGGATGCAAGCACAAGTGCAGTACAAGGTAACCCTTCACATGACTACTGTAAAACGTTTGTAAGATTCCCAATATTAGCGGTTTTTTTAGTTATACTATGAAATTAGTCTCGTCGCCTGAAAAATAAGATGCGCGGTATTATAATCTTATTAACACAATCGTCGGTTTCATTCTTATGTAAATGAAATCTTTTTTCAGCGCTAAAGTATTATTATATTTCAAAGAAATAAAAAAATTATGAAAACGAATATACGAATGCACGTATTTGCTATTTTTATGCAAATACAGAAACAAATTTTAATAAAAGGGAATCTTTAGGTTTTTATATAAATATACTGGTAACCAAAGGTTCCAGTTCGATGACGAATTGACTGCTACTATAAGAGAAAAAATATTTAAATTACGTCCCATTGTACTATAATGAAAAAATAAAATATATAATTACATTAAAACAAAAATATCTAATTACCTTCCACGTAAAATGATCTTGCAGTGGTTATTCAACTTTTTAGTACTATTTGATTGTTTTAATAAAAGTGTGAGTTTTGTAACTTTTTCAACAATCATTTCAATTGTGTTCGTACTACTGAATCCAATTGCTTCACGTTTTTTCTGATATTTCGTTCATAACCATTCTATATTTCCGGGTTTATATAATATTTTGGGAAATTGATTTTTTTATCTGAAAGCTTTAAATAAAATAGTGCCAAAAGAAAATTATCCGTTGTATCAATTAAGAAAAGGACATAGTTTATAAATATAATGATAAACTTATTATACCTAAGGAATTTCGCCTTTTCTTTAATTTATGATAAAATGAACACCTGAAATTGAGGTTTCAAAAGTGAAAATGCACAAGAAGTTATGTTGTCACGAGTGGCAGTAGAAGAAATAATTCATTAAAAAAATTAAAGCCTGTAAATAATATATTATGACTATGGAATTTAAAAAGTGATAATTTTATCAAGCTTATACTTGCCGGTTATATGTGATGTCACTCCAAATAACTTTTTGTCTGTGCTATGTTTTTAAATACAAGCACTGAATAATCGTCGTCGATATTTTGACAAAGTTTCAGAACGATATCTACAAGAAGCGATCCAAATACGCCTGGTGGTAGTGTTTCAAGGGCGATCGCGTTTATGCCTAATTTAGGTATACCGTGGCGACACACGATGCGCTCTCTTGGCATACCTCTTTCGATCTATGCATGAATATTTTAATTTCATCAAGATAGTAATATTATTAAGAGAAACTTCCTCTAATTAATTAATTTTTCCGCACCGCATTTTCCCAACCGCTGAAAATTGATATGTAATAAAATCCATAAAGAACCTTATAATGGCCATTCCTAAGAGATATAGTTAAGAAAATCTCTTTTATGATTACTTTAGTGTAATATCGCGAAAAAAAAAATGTAAAGAGGCTTTGCTGTGGACTTTAAGTTCGAATGCACTTATGAATCCACTATATATTTATTAGAGTGGTTCAAACGTGTATTTTCTCCTGCGTGAACTGATATGTTGTTATAAAAGCTGTTTGTTAAGAGCAATTTGTTTTTATTATATCTATATTAACGGGTCTAATTCTATATTAAGTGCTTTTCAATTTATTTGTACAAATATATTAATTTTTTTTAAATAATTTGGTTATGGAAGAGGTTAACGAGGGGCAAAGAATATATTGATCGAAAATAACAGAAGAACAAAGGAAAATACTATTTTGAATAGAATTTGTAATACAAATATTACGAAACTGCTTGATACACATATTTTCTCGAATATTTTTCATTAATTTTTCTGTACACCAATCAGGTGCTCTCTAAATTATTTTTAACAACTATACAAAATGATTAAGTAATTTGGTTATGGAACAAGTTAAGGAGGGGCCAGGAAAGTAATGACAGATAATAACAAAAGAAAAAAAGAGGATACTGTTTTGAATACAATTTGAAACATCAATTTAGTAAAACTGCTTGATTTAGATATTTTCACCAATATTTTTCTCACCGTATACCATTTATATAAAAGGTATGAGCACGATGATTGATAAAAGACAAGAGTTAGGAAGAAATGACAGACCTTGACAAACGAACAGACTGAAATGATAAGTATGTGAAGGTCTCTTTGCAAGTATGAAAGTATTACTGTTGCGTTATGATAAAATTTCATAAAAATAAATATGACAAAATAGTCTACTTACTGATTTAGGTGTTATTCGTGTTCTACGGAAGGCAGTTTGGTAAAATACGTGTTCGACTTGACGTCAAGAAATTACGTTAAACCGAATCAGTTAGGCTTATATTGAAATTGCCTACCGTTGCAGTTATTATTATAACAATAGATCCACAGAATAAGATTGTTTATCGTGTTGTCACTATCTATATAACGTGGCTCCTGGCTGTGGGAAGCCAATAAGATGATATATATAGTCATCCACTTATAAGCTGTATAGGAAAGAAGTGAAAGAATCGTTACATAACTAGGGCGTTATTTATTTGAACAATTTCTTTACAATAAATGCTTAATTTTTACCACGGATCTGCTCGCGTAGAAGTTATGATGTTCATATTGCCATGATTTATGAATGAATTTCACTAATTAATTTTGACAGTCTTCTCGCTATCTGTAGCGCTTGGTTCCTGTTTGCGTTTAATGGTACGCAACACTAGTATCAACATGGCTCTATAAGATAAGCATTTGAAGTATATTTTGTTCAAAATAAACTTGTTTAAAACTTTTCTTTACGATAATAAAATATGTGTTAACATTCATTAGACGGTACCGAAGTTATAACCAAACCAACAGTTATAAAACAGGTGAATATTTTTTGTATCGTACATTCATTTGACTCTCGTTATTCAAAATATTTGTGTCTCACTGTTATAACATTATTTTATTAATTATATAAATATTGTTTAAGGTAATGGCATTTTGAATTGCGGGTCTAGTATAATTAAATAACGATGTTTTATATTATATTTTTGATATTTAATTATTTGTTTCAAAAGGTTTCGAGGGATGTACTTTTTACCAGATAAAAATTTATCAAAATAATTCATAAAATATATGCTTTCAACATACCTACCAATTAGTCAGAAGCTAAAATCTAAATTCGTAGTCACCGATTATTTCAGTCGATGTTCACCTCAATTTGCTTTTGAAGTTATACTTCTTTAGGCGCGTTATGAAAAAATGATGAGAGTGAAATTTTAAGATTCGTCACACAAAAGTTACAGTATGAAGTTGCAGTTATTGAGACTATATATTAATACCAATATTTTGTACGAAACTCACGTTGGGGGCGTAGCTCAGATGGTAGAGCGCTCGCTTAGCATGTGAGAGGTACCGAGATCGATACCCGGCGCCTCGACAAGTTTTTTTATTTTTAGATTCTGCATTTTATTTGTCTTTCGAATAATTTAAAAATGTTTGATGACATTAATTGTGATTCTTTATTTATATTACTAATAAATCTAATATCCAAGTTTCACAGATAAATACTTAAACAGAATGGCAGATGATATTTAAAAACAATATTACCATTTTATGCGATTTACTTGATGATTTTAATTTATGCAGATAAATAGATAAAAACAATATTACCATAAGGCATTTAGCTTTATGGTAATATTGTTTTTATCTTTATTTTGTATTCACTTTTCATACAGAATTAAAATATCAATTAGTTTATAATTTCCTTAAATCAGCGCAGCGCCATCTTTTATAGATACGATTATTAATTTCACGTAACAAAAATACTTCAAGTACATAATATTGACGCAGTGAGCCGCTTTTTCATTTGAATTTATTGGATAAAAAAATATAAGTGCGATTTATATATGTGCTGATAAATTATATTCAGTAATGATTTATATTCAATATTTTGATTAATATATTTACTATTCGTAAATATTAGTGAAAAAATTGTGTTTATAGACTTTTTCAAGTGCTCCAGTATAATTAAAGTTATCTATCCGTATGTATTATTTAATGATGCCAAAGAAGTATAACTTCTCACGCGCGTACATAAGTACACGCACCTTTCTTTTTTTTATTAAGAGGATATTTTAAAATATATTCAGAAAACTTGGGTTCCCCAATATCATGAATTTCTAATGCATTTCTTCAGCCCACGGGCTATATACGATTGTTAATATGAGGCAAACTAAAAACCAGCTTAATCACTTATGCAGTCTAATGATTGAACGTCAAATACAGCGTAATGACTGAACTTTCTCAAAAATGTTATTTCGATATCCGTATACTGTCATTTGCGGTATGTTTATTAAACTTTCCCTTTTTTACCGATTTACATTGTTGCAAATCTGAAAATACCATCCGTTGTAGAAATTATTTTTGAAATGTTAAGTTTAAAAACTTTCCGGTTCTATGTTTTTGATAGAAATGTATTTATTTACTGGTGAATCTTCTTATATTTGAGTAGCAATTATATTGAAATACTAGCTGTTATATTTAAATATAGCCTAGAATTTAATTGTTTTTACTATATTGTTTAATTTTAATTGTTTCAAGTACGAACTACGCATACTTGAAAAAATCTCTGTTATCATGTACTCTGTATATTGTATGCGTGCGTGCGTGCATGCGTGCGTGGACATTACATGTGCGCATTATACGCACATTACACGTGCGCGCACATATAATTGAACTAACGAGTTGATTGTGTTCAAAATGAACACACCAGCGTTGCACTATTAATTAATGTTATAAGATTTCACATGCAAAATTTCGAAATATGTTCGGATCTAAATCGGAAATTTATAAATGAAGAATTAAACATCATGAAGAATTTAACTATCATGTCGATAATGTCTTGAATGTAAAAGACCGTGGTTTCGTCGTGTCCCCTTTGTTTTCTGAGCTTTAAATTTGGCAATTAAAGGAGACAGTGCTTTTATTGTACTGTGCAGAGTCATAAACGTTCTATGCGTGAGTGGCAATCTGAATTATATTTATATTATTAATAAACAAAAGCGAACCTCGGGGCGAATGAACGTGTCTAAGTATCTGCTGTAGGAGACATGTGAAACATTTATAACTTATGATAGAAAAGATCACTTAGAAAGAGAATGAATACCTTGATATCTGCAGATATAGTAATGATGTATGTGTAGCTGACAAGAAAATAAACGCGGATTTAAATTTTCACCTTCTAAGAAGTACCTACAACTAAATAGTTAGCACTGAAGTGAACGTCACACATCTTTAAGTTAAAATAAACTTGCCCAAACAAATAATAATGAATTGAAAATAAGACTACGGGATAAAACTTAACGGAAAGTAAAAAAAAATCATATTGTAATCATTACAGAGAAATTTATGTTCTACTACTGAGATTTGCATAGGGTTTCGGGGTCCCACAATAGAAAGTCATGGATCATTTGCTTAAATCTAATGACTGCTATTACTTCTCGTTTTTTTTGCTTTCATTTGAATTTGATCACGTAGTCTTGTTTTTCATTTTAATTTTTAATTTTTAATTCTGTTCTTTCAGTAACGATTGTAATTCATAATAAAAAAATAAATATATAATAAAAATTCACATAATTTTCTTGAGTGATTTAATTCCTCAAATATACTTTTATTGATGGTATCATATTTGATTATCTATTTTTCATAGGTATCTATATCTGCTTTTCCTATCATACGTAACTAAATACACAAATGAAAAAGCCAGATAAGAATCATGTTAACGTTGAGCCAAAGTCAAGGTATTAATTTTAGACGTGAAATAAATAGATATAATAAAATCAACTGTCCATAATCACAAAGAAACGAGACTTCTTTTAATTACGATAGCCAAAGTTATTATAATATTTCTTAGAATTTAAATTTACTTTGAATATTCTGAAATCGAAAGAAGAGCGTTATCGTCAGTTAGTGAGTCATTCCAAATACCCCCTTACGTTATAAATACCCTTCACGAAATACCAGTTGCTCATTCGATGACATGCCCTTCTACTTTATCACCCTCGCGGAACGTCACTACCCCATTCCTCTGTGGACTTGTGCGCGATCTACCGGGTGACGTGTCGGTGTTTAATAGCGAACACTTATTATTTATTATAATTATCACAGTATTTCTAAATTTTTGACTGAAATCATAAATGTGTACTAAATATTTTTTTTTATTACTTAATTATTTATTATTTATCCATTTTCCCTTTCTTTCCTCTAATTACATATCCTTGGTAGTATCTAAAGAAACTCATGAGCACAATATAACATGTTAAAATGACGGGTGTCATTTCAATTTTATTATAACATTATGATGTTATAATTATGTCAATAAACCGATTCCAACGGCATTTTATTATTAGGTATTAAAATCGATTAAGCTATTTCATTGCTACGAAGGAATAAAGAAAAGCACAGATATATATGATCCTTAAACAAATGACAATATTTTTTTTTCTATATTTTGATACTCCATATTCCAAAAGGAAAGGTTAATTTTCGTCCTATATTTAAATCTATAATTCTTCTATGCGAATGTTTTTTTCTACTTATCTTTATGCTGCGGCGTATATCAGTAACAAAGCTTATCCTAACCGAGAGATATAATTTCTACATTCCTATGAGAAGATAAGGAAACAATTCTGTTAAAATTTATTAAATTTTATTTGGCGGTGAAAATAACCGCTGTTATATACTTATCTTATATATATATATATATATATGTATATATATATATATATCTTTTTTTTTTTAAAAAAAAGAGTCTACTTTTAATAGTTCATGTAAGTTCAAGTAAGTAATATGTTATTATTTTTATTTTGCGCTCTTTAACATTACTTGTCTTTTTACCCATAATATTATTTCAATTAGAATGCAAATGACGGATTATTTAAACAATTTTAGTGTAAATAATAATCATAATCAAAAAGGAATTTATTTAAACATTTATCCATTCCTTAAACTTTTCAGCAAAAAAATATTGAAAATATTTTTTAACACATAAAACATTAATTTCAATGAAAAAATTTTAGTTACGTGTTTACCAATAAATTAAATTCGTTTTCTTGAAAGTGTGATGTCTTTCATTTCGGTTTAAGTCGGGTTCTCGATGTTATTAACGTGTAATTAAGTAGAACTCTCCCATTTAAATAACATAAAACCTCTCGATGACTGAACCCTTTACTAAATTAATTTATTCAGTCATTGATAGTCCATGGTGCGGCGTAGATAAAGGTCGCCGAGCTTTGATTGGAACTTTCTCCTTCCGTTGATGTGGAAACTTGATATAGAATATTGGCTTATTCAGATAGACACTTACTATATTAGATAGGTCTTCTGTTTAAACTCTAATAACTACTATCCTTAATAGTAATAGTAGAAGTACTATTCTTTTAAACTTTTATTTATATTTGCTCTTTTTCTTTGTACAAATATATGGCTCATATTTTTCACAAGTACATGATAGATAACTTGGTTACCTATAACCATTTATCAGTTATAATAGTTTTGCATATTTTCCAATTGACCAAAATATAGAATGCACACATTTACCAAAATAATTTGGTATTTTGTTATTAAATTATCCCGTGTTGACTTTCTAACTTCTTTTAGCTTATCACAAATGTGTTTTGAAAATTAGGAGCTATAAAGCACCGCATAATATTCCCATATATCGTAAAGAAGAGTCACATCTTACGAAGGAGCCTTCGCATCAAAAAATATTTAGAGACACGATAATAATATCGGCGAACAAAATTGAAAAGTGTAATTTGTGATAAAAATTATATACTTTACAATATTTATAATTTTTACTAATAATTTGGCCTAAAATTAATATAATATTTTTTTATAAATCTTACATGTGAGACAAATGAAAAAACTTCGAGAATTTATTCTTGGCAGTTTCAGGGCCAAACGATATATTACTTGTGCATAAAAAGTAGAAATACAGTATTTAACTTATGCTTTTTTATTTTGCCGTTTCGAGAGATTGTTACGTTTATATAATTTTTTTCTCTAATATTAGTTATTTAATAAATTAATTTCAGTTATTTGAGAGAAAATAGTCGTCTAAAAACTGATGTGGCAAAAACTTACACTGTTTTAAACTTATAATAAACAATAAGCATAATGGACTGCTAAGTTAACTTTATGTTAACACTGCTCAACCTAGCGCAAAAGTAACAGTAAAACACAAAGAACTGCGCAATAAAACTTATTATGTAATAATGGTTGTATTTAAATTACTTAATCTAATGTTATATGTTATTAAAATACAAACATTTTTTGTAGATTAAAGGAACTTTGAAATTTTGCCTTGTTATTGGATTTGGTATAATGTAAAATATTTCTCTACTTAGGAGCTTCGAAATTTAGACTTTTTTAAAAAAAAATGAAATTTCTAAAGAAGTCAGCGGTTATCTTTATTTCTGTATCTAGTTTTATTGTGATATATTTGAATATTTCGAATAAATATTTTCTGTAAAAGTTTGGAATTATATCACAGTATTCAACTTATTAATATTTATTTTTATTAATTACTTAATACATATATTATTTCCAAATAAGTCGCATTCTTACCATTGGTTTATGAGTCCTAATTTACTTGGATTATTAAATTTCAATTACAATAAATAATATGTATATATACATATATATATATATATATATATATATATATATATATATATATATATATTAATAAAGCAGCGGTCTAGTTTCATTATTATTTGGAAAAAAAATAAAATCGATTTTTTTAATTCTTCTATGTTTTATGTGCAGTCTCCTAACGTTAATAACTAAAAACCATACAAAGTTTAAGTTTTTCAAATTTTTAGTCTGCAGAATCTAAATATATTCTTGATGAAAATTCCTCTTCATAATCTCAAAATAATGCGATCCATGTTTCACGTTTACTGAATTGAATTTAATGTAATTAAAATTGACTTAATCTTGATTTAATTGCGTGTTGGGAGGCAGATTGCAGCGGGCATGGAACATTAGGTGAACAAATTGCGAAACCCATCATAAATAATATATTGATGTATTATTGTCCTAATTTCAATTTTATGATAAAAATAAGCTAAACTTTTTGTAATTGGAAATTGAACGGAAAGGTACATATTTTGAGATAGGAAAAAAAAATTAAAAGGTCAATATGTATATAAACAATAACGAGGCAAAATTTCAAAGTTCCTTTAATCTACAAATAATTTTTGTATTTTAATAACGTATAACATTAGACTAAATAATTTAAATACAACCATTATTACATAATAAGTTTTATTGCGCAGTTCTTTGTGTTTTACTGTTACTTTTGCGCTAGGTTGAGCAGTGTTAACATAAAGTTAACTTAGTAGTCCATTATGCTTATTGTTTATCATAAGTTTAAAACAGTGTAAGTTTTTGCCACATCAGTTTTTTAGACGACTATTTTCTCTCAAATAACTGAAATTAATTTATTAAATAACTAATATTAGAGAAAAAAATAATATAAAAGTAACAATCTCTCGAAACGGCAAAATACAAAAGCATAAGTTAAATACTGTATTTCTACTTTTTATGCACAAGTAATATATCGTTTGGCGCTGAAACTGCCAAGAATAAATTCTCGAAGTTTTTTCATTTGTCTCACATGTAAGATTTATAAAAAAATATTATATTAATTTTAGGCCAAATTATAAGTAAAAATTAAAAATATTGTAAAGTATATAATTTTTATCACAAATTATACTTTTCAATTTTGTTCGCCGATATTATTATCTTGTCTCTAAATATTTTTTGATGCGAAGGCTCCTTCGTAAGATGTGACTTTTCTTTACGATATATGGGAATATTATGCGGTGCTTTATAGCTCCTAATTTTCAAAACACATTTGTGATAAGCTAAAAGAAGTTAGAAAGTCAACACGGGAGAATTTAATAACGAAATACCAAATTATTTTGGTATTTCGTTATTATTTATTAATATAAATAATATATTAATTATTAATACGTATTCAACGTATTAATAATTAATATATTATTTCCAAATAAGTCGCTTACCATTGGTGTATGAGTCCTAATTTACTTCGATTATTAAATTTCAATTACAATAAAAAATATGTACACACATTTATATATATATATATATATATATATATATATATATATATATTTATATATATATATATATATGTATATATATATATATATATATATATATACACATGTGTGTGTGTGTCAATAAAGCAGCGGTCTAGTTTCATTATTATTCGGAAAATAAATAAAATAAATTTTTCATTTTTCTATGTTTTATATGCAGTCTCCTAACGTTAATAGGAAGCATCTCCACTAAAAACCATAAAGTTTAAGTTCTTTAAATTTTTAGTCTGCAGGATCTAAATGCATTCTTAATGAAAACTCCTTTTCATAAACTCAAATTAATATGTCACGTTTACTGAATTGAATTTAATATAATTAAAATTGACTTAATCTTGATTTAACTGCGTGTTGGGAGGAAGATTGCAGCGAGCATGGAACATTAGGTGAACAAATTGCGAAAACCGTCATTAATAATATATTGACGTATTATTGTCCTAATTTCAATTTTATGAATGAAGTTGAATGGAAAGGTACAAAGGTAAAGGTAGGTTTTGAGACATGAAAACTTTGGTTTTCCAGTCTCAAAATATGAATATATTCAGAAGGTCAATTTTGATCGATTTTTATAATAATTTATGAAATAAAGAAGCAATTAAAATAGAATATGTTATTGATGTAATAGCTTTAAAATAAATATCACAAAAATATGAAATTAATTAAAAATATACTATTAATGTGAATTATGTTACACACAGATACTCATATTACATATAAATAAATTAAAATTATGCAGAAATTTAAAATATTCATGTGTTATATGATTCAAAAGTTCTGTAAGTTCTATTATTCAGACATGAAAATCAATATGAATAAACTTTAAAAACAACAAAAGATGTATCGTTTTGTGACGCATTTGGGTCTCATTTGTTTATTTGATTAATATGGAAATGTTCTTCTTTACATTATTGAAAGCTGTTGAATCTTTTCAATTTTAAAATAATTATAATTCAATTTTTAAATAAAAATATCAGGCAACATGCCTGATATTTATCCGTGGAAATAGAAAATCCGAGCAATAAGATTAATATGTCATTCTATTGCAGTTTTATGCCACAAATAAGTTAATTCGCAACTTTAGTGGAAACAATTCTTCTTCTATTTACTAATGTCTAAATGTAAATTAAACATTTTATGATTCATTTACTTCAAATTTCACTTATACTTGAGTAATATTCTTTAAAAAAATGCTTGTTAGTTCTATTAGGAAGGATATGGATGTTTATTTAAATATGGTAATATATATATACGTATATATATATATGTATATATATATATATATATATATATATATATATATATATATATATATATATCTCCTCCTCTAATCATCAACTTATTAAATATTTGTAAATCAAATTTGAAGTCTTTAATGCCATTCGTTAACGAATAATTGTCCCATAAAGAAGTAAATCTGGAAGACATAGACTCTGGCGAACATAGAGCAAATCGACTTACGTACTGTGATTAAATTCCTCAGCAAGCAAGGGAAAACCCCTCAAACCATCATGAGTGCGATGGAAATTGTTTACAGATATCATCGCTCTGGTAAAACCATGATTTACAAGTGACATGGTCTATTTAAAAAAGTCGAGATTCGATTGAAGACGCCCCCCTCAAGAGGGCTGATTGAGGCCAAGGCTTTGGATATTGTCAAAAAAGTCTGCATAAGAAGGTGCCCACCTAATGAAAAAACAACTTTTTGATAGTTAATGCATCAGATACAAAAGTTTTGAGATTTCTGAATCTTTTGACATATCTATTAACATATTTTATGAACCGAACACGCCGTTAGTCCGCGTTTGTTTTGGTGAATTTACTAAAGAAACCGAAATTAGTTCAAAATGTTAGTCCATGGGTCCAGGTTATTTATAACAAAAGTTCAGACTAGTATTATTCATTTGCGTATTTCTTTTATACCAAGTTATTTTAATTATTCCCGAATATTGAGTAAGCCAAATATATGAAAATGTGAAAGTTTTAAATACCAAATGTACGAAGTGTGAAATTTTGATGTTAATTATTTTAAGAAGTAGATATATAGTAAATGGTGAAAAAACGTAAGAAAGTTATATTTGTACTCGTAGTTTTCAATAAATGCTTGTATGTGCACTACATTATTAGCAGAATTGATTAACGAGTATTCAGATATTAAGTTTGTTTATTATTTCGTATATGTTTCAGATATGAAAAAGCGAGAAAATCTACGTACATGCGCGAGTTCCAGAGCTACAGCTAGCTAAAAAGGAGTTATACCGCCGTCCGTCCATAAAGTAATCGTTGTCCGAATGCGCAGTCGGCCTTACCACATAAAAATTTGCAATACAAAATATTTTGTATTTTGCATATTAAATACCTCTATTCGACCTCGACATATCAAATATTTTTACCGATGACAGCAAATATGCCCTACCTCTTTTCGCCACGTAATCAGTAACATCTCAGCTACCGCTACCATCATAGCTACGAGTCCCATCGCAACGAAGATTCTGGCCGAGTCAAGGAAATGCACGACGCCACGCTCATTTAAAATGTCCACCAAAACTATACTAAACGCAAACTGACTGCAGCGGAACCCATTGGTCACTAAATATCCCACTGCCTTTTCGTCACGGATAAGAATTCTAAACTTACCATCCTGGTAGACACTGGCACTAATATATACGTCCTACCACGAAGAAAAGGTAATTCAACGCAACGACTACTGTTTCAGCTCTACGCCGCCAACAACTTTGTAATTACAACCTACCGCGAGAAAATCCTGGAACTTGACCTAAACCTACGATGACTATATAATTAGCGATTTATAATCGCCGCGGTTGATAAATACATTAAAATATATTTGGGTCATCTTTTTTAATTCACGTTAGAAATCTCAAAGCTCTCGCTTTAAGTCTTACATGAATTAAACAAAAAAAGAGTTTTCTTCATTTGTAAATGCGATTGATTTGACGTATATACAAATTATTATTGAAATAAATATTTATTTTTATTTTAGTTCAGTATCATTTAATAACAATTATTATCAACTTGCTTTTTAAATAAATAAAAAATTCTGCAAAAAACTTTAGTGAAATCCTATTAAATCGATCAAATATACTAGTCCCGTTGCATTTATTTCAATAACATATTAATTTTACTACTTTTTTTTGGAACTCACTAATGAAATGACTATGAAAGTACCATTGAGGAGCTTTTACATACGTATTAGGCATTGAGTTGTATCGTGTCTTTATAAACGTATTTACCATATTCTCATATGAACCCTCTTTCCTAAAAATTTGAGTGCAATTAGCAATAAAAACGGTGACAGATTCCACCAGGATATTTCTACAACAGAAAAACGGGAGCAGGTGGAGCCCAAGTATGTTGACGGATTATTGTTAGGCGTGAAAGCAAGATACTCCCAAAGCAAAATACAGGAGACAATCCTAAGGCAATTTTTATATTAATACTGTAACACAAAATATAAACTCATTTTCTTTAATAACAACTGTATTTTTGAAAAAAAAAGACAAAAAATCTTTTGATGAAATAACTATTTCTATCTGATATATTCAAATATAAATTCTATTATATTAAACCTTGTTCATGATATAAATAGTTAATACCAACTTAAAAATGTAATTTTTTCTTTATTTTAAAAATATTGGAAAATAGGTTTATCCATTATAGGAATTCATGATATCTGGAAACAAATAGCAAGATATAATTGAATGCTATTTCAAAATATCTAAAGGTTAAATAACGTGATGATGTAAGTATGTCAGTGGAATAATGTGACCGAAGGCCAGCGAAGCTGATTACGTCATTACTGTGTACACTGTAATTTGACATGAAAATATGCGTCTAGGTTATTTAGATCAATATTCCGGTTGTGTGACATTCAATTGTGTATTCTTTTTATATTAAGTTATTTTGATTTCCGTTGAACATCGATTAAGCCATATATATGTAAAGTTAACAACTGTAAGCATAAGGTTCATATTGAGAACATTGATATCAGTTATTTTAAAAGTTACTCCGGGTATAAAAAAACTTGGCAAGCACGGATAGAAGTCACAATGGGAGGGTTTCGTACACGTTCAACGCTTATAAATATTAAAGGGAGAATAATGCCTATTAAACTATTTACATATATTTATATTTCACAAGGTAAATTTATTGTCTACCATATCTTTTAAAACATGGTTCATGTTTCGGACATTAAGAGAGCTTTGATAAAACTATGTACCTCTACTTTTCTAGTCAAATTTTACCAAAACTCTTTTTTTATGATTTTTGGTTAAGTAATTTCGAAAATGTGTGTGGGGGGTGCTCTATTTTCGCATATTTTTTTCAAATATAATTTTAAATATGTAATTGATAATAATGAAAAAATATTAATTATAATATTTTATATGAATTTTTATATTCCTCGTAACAAGCCCTTTCAAATGCTACCGTATGATGTATAAAATAAAAAAGAAATTGTGTACTTCTTTTAAACCCTTTTAAATTCTTATATAAATATTTTTTTAGGAAAGTCAGCTAGTGCAACACATGTACCTAGTAAAATGTGTTATCACATCAACTTTCAAGTTTCCATGTCACATTTTTCTGAGAAAATCGGCTGTTACAATGTATTCATAATTTCATGTAATTGCCTTATTGTTATCTGCATTGAGAACTTTATTGACGAAAATACGTTGAAGCTGCTTTTCACATTAAAATAATAAAAAGACACGATTTCACTCTTAGAATAAGTGGAGAAGAGCGAATAAATCCAATAAATATTCTTATGGAAATCGGCCACTCTCAGCTTTTAAATCTTGTTCCATAAAAAAGGGTAAAGATGAATAATGAGTTTGCGACGCAAACCAGCCATTAGTGAAATGTCATTTGAGACGGAATTTTGTTGCGAGTTTTTCCTAATCACTTGTTAGGTAATTTCCACTTATACTTTGGTTAAATTTTAAATGATATTAGTAATGATTTAAAAAAAAAGAAATTTTAAAATTTGTTTTTTTTTCTAGATAATTTTGGTGCATTGGAATTAATCCAAAAATATGTATATGTCATGAGTGAAATTTCTTAAATTAATTCAATAAAATAAACATTTTCTGCGAATATTCGAAAACGCAGAAGCCTTTTGCTGAACAGTAGCATGCACCTGCCTGTTTATATCCAAATATGTAAATATATTTTAGGTTGCATAAATAATAATGGAAGAAGACATTTATTTGGGGAAGGGGAAGGGGAAGGGGAAGGGGAAGGGGAAGGGGAAGGGGAAGGGGAAGGGGAAGGGGAAGGGGAAGGGGAAGGGGAAGGGGAAGGGGAAGGGGAAGGGGAAGGGGAAGGGGAAGGGGAAGGGGAAGGGGAAGGGGAAGGGGAAGGGGAAGGGGAAGGGGAAGGGGAAGGGGAAGGGGAAGGGGAAGGGGAAGGGGAAGGGGAAGGGGAAGGGGAAGGGGAAGGGGAAGGGGAAGGGGAAGGGGAAGGGGAAGGGGAAGGGGAAGGGGAAGGGGAAGGGGAAGGGGAAGGGGAAGGGGAAGGGGAAGGGGAAGGGGAAGGGAAGGGGAAGGGGAAGGGGAAGGGGAAGGGGAAGGGGAAGGGGAAGGGGAAGGGGAAGGGGAAGGGGAAGGGGAAGGGGAAGGGGAAGGGGAAGGGGAAGGGGAAGGGGAAGGGGAAGGGGAAGGGGAAGGGGAAGGGGAAGGGGAAGGGGAAGGGGAAGGGGAAGGGGAAGGGGAAGGGGAAGGGGAAGGGGAAGGGGAAGGGGAAGGGGAAGGGGAAGGGGAAGGGGAAGGGGAAGGGGAAGGGGAAGGGGAAGGGGAAGGGGAAGGGGAAACTGCGAAGGTGAATGAGGACGCGAAGGTGAACGGGAAGGAGAGAGGGAAGGCAAGACCCAAGATCAAAGGCGAAGGCAAAGGGGAAGTATAAAGGGACGTGGGAGGGAAAAGAAAATCGAATACTAAATCTAATACTATGAAACAAGCAATTTCACTTTACTATGGGAAACTCAAAATACACCGGGCATCGCTCGGTCACCTGGTACTAATATATTAAGTAGCAAAATAAAACAATACTTGTCATAGTGATATCTGTGCATAATATATCAGTAGTGAAATATTTTATTTAAAATTATGCTAATATGCTAAGTAACATAAGATGATAGGGTTTAGTTTGTTTTTTTAAGTTGACAAATGATAGTGGCAGTAAAGCGTTGTCTATTCCTGCATCACTCATAATCTCCAGTCATTATTACAATTATTTGTTTAATATTATTTTGAAAGTGCGTTGCAATAAAATAATAATCATATTAATTTTATCATAAGGGTCTCGATGTATTAATTAATTAGATGACCGTAGTCTACGATACATTCTCAATTCTTATTTATATCAACAATATTTATGTTCATTTTATTAAGTCGGATGAGATGTGTGAAAAATCAGTTATTATAATGAGCGACTTCGTACACCAAGGATCTACTCGAAAATTTTATTCGAAAAAGAAAAAGTAATGGAAAAGATAGTAAATATTTCAGTTTATATCTTCATTGAAACCCATTTCAAATTTAAAACCAAATTTAAAACAAGAATTTGATTATCTTTTTTGGATAGTTAAAATGTGTTGGTAATAAAAACTGTTTTGTTCGTAAAAGATATGGTAATATTTAATTACTCTAAATCATTTGTTAGTAAGGAAATATAATTTCATGTCGAAAATATGTGTACAAATATGTGATATATGTGCAATAATATTATATGTTTAAATGCATTTATATGTTTATATGCCTTTGTGATTTTGTTTGCTCTTTGCGTAATAAAAATACGATTACGAATGATTAGTGAATCGATATTTCGATAATAAAATAAATAGTACTGAAGCGTGAATTAATAATTAAACATTGCTAAGCTTTTGCTTCCTCTACACGTCTAATAAGAATATATCAAACAAACCAGAAGGTGTGCCATTTTGAAATATTTCATTATATTAAAATAAGGCAATTAATCAATAACATTTTGTAATAACTTTTCTTTTTCTAATTTATTTATTAAACAATTTAAGTAAAAATGAACCAGGTAACTGGTGAGAAAAAAATAGTGATGGAATATGATATTATACGTATTTAATTACGTGTAAATTAATTAATATTCGATAAGGTTTAGGAATTTTAAGTGTTGGTTATAAATATTACTGTAAAATTTAATTCCTTAATGGAATTAAATTCCTTTCTTTCCTTAATGGAATTAAAACAATTTCGTTTAAGTAAATACATTTTATATCTTTATATCTTGGTATCTTCGTATAGATCCTCTTAACGATCTGTCAGTATTTGATTTACCTGGCATAGTTTGATTTTGAATTGATTTCAAAGTACTGTAGCTAAATGGCGTAGTAAAATGAATCACTTTTAATTTCTACATGGATCTGCTTCTCTCTATCCGTATATAATAGCATCATTACTCTTTAAGTTGGAATCCAATAATATTGAAATTTGAAATGAAAAAGTTAATTATGATGATAGGTATAAATAAAATTTGTAATTTAATTTTTTTTTGACCTCCCCTTATAACTTAGGTATGAAATTTTTTTTTTAATCCTTAGATCAACCTGAGACAAGAAAATATTTTGTGTGCCACATCGAGCGGAGTGCCATAAAAAACCGTGCGATAAAAAACAGTGAGATCTGTAAAGCGTGTTATAGTGCCAAAATTAACTTTATTATTATTGTACTAAAAAGAACAAGTTACATATAAGTTATAATAAGTTATAATAAAAATATAAAATAGAAATAAGTGATATTACATTTCTTACGCCTCTTGAATATGTGCTAGGCAAAATATTTACAAAGTGAAAAAAAATGTTATGCGTAATAGTTTATTAAAAATATTACGTACTAATAATTGGTCAAACTTTTGGGTACCTATGTAGGTACGGAATCTTAATAGTATGAGTTCTGCTCATAATTTACAAGATTTTTTATTAGTTCTTAGCCAAAATAAAAACATAATTTTATGAGGAACAAAATAAGTAAAATACCACTAGAAATGAGACAAATTTTGCAATCGGGGAAAGGAATAAATATATAAGTGACAAATTTCTACTCACGTCAGTATCTTGAGAATATTGTTCTTTTCATTTGGCAAATGGATTAAATAAAAGCATACATTTCCGGCAAAGATATTGTTAAAAATTATTTTAAATTTTGATAGAAATGGCAAGTCGGAAAATTTCTAGGACAATTGACATTTTTCCTTTTACCATAATTTATTATTTTCTTCAAAGAATTGTTACTTTCCCTTTACCGAAGTAATTTAGGCTCGCTAAATATTTCTAATTCTTAGCCTGCCATTTTTTTTGGAAATCACTTAATGACAACAAAGTGGTAATGGATGTAACTCTTACCACATCAGAATTGACATCGATCTTTTTGCTAAAGATATAAAATCAGAATTCGCATCAGGGTTCGACTTATTTAATTATTATATGTAGTGTTACCGCCAGGTGAGTAACGATACTGAACAAAAGAGAATTTTCGCATCTAATACTAATATACAAATATAATATAATAATGATTGTTTAGGTCCTTTGTCCATAAATAATGGTAAATAAATTTTCATGGAAAATAAATTATCACTTTCCGGTGCTCGTATCACACGATGCTGCATTTTCTGGCTTTAGACCAATTATTCTGTTTTACCTTCTTTCATGTGTGATTTCGAAGAAATAAAGGCTAAATCATACTTTAAGGTAATCTATTTATTTTTGAGAAACTTCATCTAAACTAAGTCAATAATTTATAATGGTAAATGGACAAAAATAGTGTAAAACTATTTTTGTGTTCTCTCACTTTTATCACGTACTTTAATAGTTTGTCCAATTATATTTTATTCTCCGTAAACACAGGGTTATTATGAAACAAAATTTACATACAATTCAAATGTTTCTAAAACTGGAACATTTGGTTGAAAACGAGCAGATATTTTTAATAGTATGTGAACGCTTTTTAACTCTAAAGTAAATATTACGAGACCAAGCGATGGTTCGTTTCACTATACAATATAATGAATTTCCCACTCAAATGCCTTGGATTCCAATAGCTTGTCATTTAAAACTTTTACAAATATTTTGAGAGCTTTTTGTTATTCTACCATTATTATCAGAGCTTAGGTGACATTACGTCATTTTTCTTCATTAATATTTCCTCTTAAAACAACATTATTTGAGGCACGTTATGTTTTATTTAATTAATCTACGTTGTCGCCAAGAAACTGAATATCACGTTGTGCACTCCCAATAAAATGCCATATTTGAATAGAAGCTTTGTGTTCATTATTTCATAAGTCCAACATTCACAGGACAAAAAGTTACCCACTAGCTTTTTCATTTGAAGCACAATGGCAGAGGAAGTTTTAAAATTTATTATTTTCACTTAAACGAACATTAGAAAAGTTTCGTTATGCATAAATATATACATATATACATACATATATATATATATATATATATATATATATATATATATATATAAATATATATATATGTATATACACAAATGCACATGCACATATACATATATATTTGTGCATGTGTGTGTGTTTGTGCGTGTGCCTGTACGCAAGAGCACGTGTGTGTACGCTCAAATGAACAACACGTCATGAAATAATACTGGCGAGAACATATATAACATTGTAATTATTTTCTAAGATAATTTTTAGAATATTTCGTGCATAACTTATTTAACAGTTTGACAAATATAATTAATAAACACTCGATTTATTGCGAAACTAGTTAAATTAAGGTAAAAGGAAGTAAATAGATTTCTTGAATTTTGACGTAACAATGGGGCAAAAATATATTGTTTTTACAAATACTTTAAAAAACTATGAATGTTTCTACGTCATTACATTCAAAGTCACTAGAATCGTTTCCAGTTTAAGATAGCAGATGTATTGGAATAACATTTTTTCTTACCACGTGTTAAAATAATTTGACCCAAAATTGATTGAGAGAATTCCCAGTAAAAAGGTTGCAAGCCCTGTCTTTTTAGTGGACGTTTTGAGTCCTAATGCAAGGAAGATATCGTAGAGCAGTTTTACCACCGCGGCAGTAAAAGTGAACTACGAATAAAACGACGTACCATGCTACAGGTAAAATTGTTTGTGATGTTAGTTTGAACTTTAAGCCATTAAGAACGCTTAGAGCTTCTGATGGCGGTTTTAATTTTTTTTAATAACCGACAAATTAGCAGTCGAATTTTCTTTTAAACCTGTTAATAATTTTAAACGCCGATGCGTTAAAACATTCAAGTTGTTGAAATTCTCAACAATAATCAAAGTCGTAACAAAAACAAGAAATATTTTGGAATACAAAAAAAAATAATAAAATTTAAAAATGCAAGGTTACAAAATATTTCTACCAATTTGTTAACAAATATTAATATAATTTTTCCCTTAATTTATATATTCACTAAAATTAAAATAATTTAACTAGTTAATGGAAAAGTAATGACAAGAAAATTATTAAAGGCTACACTACTTATAATTAAGAGGAAGACTATAATTACCACAAGAATATTTAGTTGTTTTCAAACAAATAATGTTTACGAGGTTAATTTATGATGAATTCTTCCATTGCTTTTATATATTCCACAGTATGTACTTTGGGTAGCATTATTTTTAACTTAAAATTGATCTCTTATTTAATTTGATTGTATTTAATGTCTTACACTAATATTGTAAGTAATAATGTAGGCATAAATGCAACACAAGGCAATAAAACATGCATGTGGATTCAGTGAGACAGTCCACCTTTCTCCAAGTATGTAAAATGAATTATTATTAGTACCTAATGAACATGTTGTATTGGGTACTAAATATTTACATCTTTAAAATTCTTTTATGTCATAAAAGAATTTTAAAAATGTAAATTATAAATAACTGATAACTGGAATAGCGAACATCATTTTTTAATAATTATTTATTTAGTTTTATGTTAGGTAAATTCAATTAATACACTTTAAGAATAATTCAATTATTTTTGTTATTTAACCTTCTAAACTTTTTAAATAATTTCAGTTTCAATTCATTTTACGAGTATTCGGTTTTGGAAATTTTATATTTCATTTTCGATATCAGTATTTAAAACGGATGTTGAAACTTCATTTTTACTTAGATTACATGTCTTTACAGAATTCATGTTTACTAGTTTAATAATAAAAAGTTAAATTATCCGATTATTAAGTAATAATTAAAAGATTTTAACCCTAAAGACTGTTAATTTTTATAATTTACTAACCTTTAGTTGAATCATCGTAAAATTAATAACGATGATAAAGTAATTAAGGAAAATTTAGACTCAATGTGTAGTCCTATGATATCACTTAATCATTATGATTTCAACACCAAACAAATTTATGCCGGGAATTTTCTCACAAGTAAAGAAGCAAAAGCAACAAATAAAAACTAATAAAATATTAATCTCTTTGAACGGTCCATAAATTTCCTCTTAGTGTATCTTAATTTTTCCTCATTTTTACAATTATTAAACGCTATAAAACGATGTGCTGTCGAAACTAAAAAGACCTTCGCTGTAGTAAATTACCAGAAGCATAGTTAAGCAAATCTGCTTTAGGACTGTGTTGATGTAATCTCGAGTAAAAATTATATAAAGGGGCTTCGCTGCGAAGTTTCTAAGCTTGAGTGCACTTGCGAAAACCGCTCTCCGTGTTTATTTGAATAGTTCAACAGTGAATTTAGTCCCATTTTTGCTTAGTATTATTTTAATTTCAAATAAAATGTGTATTGTTTGACCGATTCAATACAATCTTAATTTTTATTTATTTTTATTTAATTGGCCAATGTTTTTTTTGGGGTATTCGTTTAAATTATTTGTTTATTCTTTATTTAGGTAATATTATGTATTATCTGTGAATTGTCTATTTTTGTCCACGTCTTTCTAATAATATGCCCTAATAAAATTTAAAAATCATTAAAAACCCGAAAGCAGAGAAAGATCACCATGTCGAAATTAATGTGTACAAAAATAAGGTATTCAAGAGAATTAGGTTTAAATAAAGTCCTAACAACATGGTACCAAGTTTCGTAAATAAGTAGGGTAGATGACGTGCAAGGAATCCTCATCTACAGAGAATTAAGCTTAAATGATATGACAAAACTACATCAGTTTTGATCTGGACTTACGAGCTAGACTACAATAATACATTAGATATACAACATTTCAGAAGGTATGTGTAGAAGATAGGGAGAATTTATGAAGGTCAAAACCAATTTGATTATATCTCTGACAATTTGTTTCAAAATGGGAAGGTCATGGTTTTGCAGCGCATCTGGGAGAACACTCTAATCTTCGATCTGATTAAGTAAAGTAGACATAACCTACATCGTATTATATTGCTATTACTGGAATTTTCAGATTGTGAGTGATATATATATATATATATATATATATATATGTGTGTGTGTGTGTGTGTGTATGAAAACGAAGTTTTAAAATTTGTTTATTAATTTTCAAATGAAGAGGTCAAGTAAGGGTAATCAAATTTTACATATAATGCTTTTAGGATCATAAAAAACTTTTTGAAAAGTCGACTTCAAAAAAGAAGGTACTAAAAAGTAAAAAATAATTAACTCATAATAGGTACATATTGGCAATAATTAACTAAGACTAACTTAAACAAATTTATAATTTCGTTTAATTTATAATATAAATTTGAAACCTTAACTTCTAATGTACTCAAAATAAGACAGAGTGTCATAAAGGGCGTATTTATAATATAAAATTTTGCATTTGTTTACCTTGATCGGTAATGCTGGCACCGAGTTCAAAAATAAGTAACTTAGTTATTGGCAATAAATGGGTACCTACTGTGAGTTAATTATTTTTCGCTTTTTAGTACTTATTTTATTAAAGTCAGATTAGGAGTGAAGTAAGATTAGGGGATAAATCTTCACACTGTAACTCACATTCAAATATTTTCTTTCTAGCACAATTATTAAAAGCACCGGCAGAAGCTAGTATATCCTTAATTTGCTTCGTGTCTAAAGTTGGTTACCAACAAGACATAGAAGTAAAGCGAATGTAGTAACTGCAAGTTAATAGCTGTTAACCGTTGAGGAGTTTTGTTGTCCATATCCAATGTCCTAAACCAGATTTTGTACAGTAACTACTAATATAACACACATCTTGAATCACGGTTGGTTTACTACCATCCTTTAAGGAGTTGCACTGTTCGTTACAGAAATCATCGAGAGACCTTGATCTGGACGACGGTGTAGTTTTTGGCAAAGTGAAATTTATCAGTAGCGAATATCTTGAATCACGTTTTATTTTCTACTATCCGGTAAGGAGTCGTATTGTTCACCACCAGAACGCATCACCAGATTCTGACTTAGTCGATGGTGTAGTTATTTTGAAAAGTAACAACTACCAGCAGCAAAAATCTCGTATCACGCTTAATTTATTACCATCTGTTAAGGAATTCCATCGTTCATATCCAGAACTCATCATCAGACCCTATCCTGGTCGATGATGTAGTTAGTTTGTAAAGTAACAACTGCTAGCAGCAAATATCTGCAATCAGAGTCGATTTACTAATATCCTTTAAAGAGTTTCATTGCTCGTCTCTAGAACTCATCATGAAACCTTGAACTGGTGAGTGGTGTAGTTATTATTCTAAGTAACTCATATCAGATATCATGAATTGTAATTGATTAATTGTCATTTGTTAAGGAGTTCCATTGTTCATTTCCGAATTTCATAATCAGATCATCATCATATTTATATGGGACCATCCCTAAAGTACCCCCTTTCAAATAAAAAAAAAGAATCATCGAGATTGGTTCACTTTGTAAAGAATTAGCGTTGAACGGACATAAAAAAAGGATTCTGATGAATTGAGAATCACTTCCTTTTTTTGAAGATGGCTAAAAATGAAGAAAGTGTAAAAGAAAAGTTTGCACTTATAAATTGTTTGACTTCAGAAATAATAAACATATTATATATTTAAAATTTCGATAAACGATGCTAATATTAGTTTTTCACATTTTATTTTCTAGAACCTGGAGAGGTTTAATCAATTTTTTTTAAATGAAAGTGTTGTAGCTATAACTAACAGTATAAACACCATGTTTTTGTATTCCTTTCACTAATTTAATTCTTTTATTTTTTTGCTTTTATGTATTTAAGTAATGCCATAAGTTTAGATAAGTTAATTATAACTATAGTTAATCATATATTTGGTCATCTTAAACTCTTTTCCTCTTGATTTAGAATGTTCGCTTATTAAATAAGCTCGAGTGAAAAAAGCACGACTTTGGCTTCCGAGGAGTATTTGTGTCTTACCCTTAAGATACTGTAACTTTGTACAAAGTAATTATTATAAGTATTATTCACATAGTATACATAAGAGCTAATGGTGGAAAATTTTAAGGGAATGAATAACTTGAATATTTTGTTTTCTTTTAAATGTTATTAATGTTTACCCTATTTTTTCCCTAATTATAAATAAAATAAAATTCGAAAAGAAAATTAAAGTTTCTCGATCTTCAATGAATAAATATGCTTCTAAATAAAATAAATGTTGTTAATAACAATTTGTTCAAAATTGTTGGGGTAATTTAACCGTTTCTAGTGATTAGGTACTGATAAAATAATTTTAATTATTTTAATGTACTTTTATATCACGAGATAAATTTGTAAAGGTTTCTTTTTATTTTGGAGACATAAAACCTTAAAATTAGCAAAGACATTATGATATCAATATGTCTATATGAAGATAATATATTTCCATAACATTGCGTAATGCGACTATATATTAACTCTACGTAAAATTTTAAAATTTACATTAAAATTGAATGCAAAAAATAAGAATCGTTCACATTTATGGCGCTGTTTCGGATATTATTGAAGGAAATTCCTTACTAACATAATAAGTGAAACTTCCCGGTATTCGAAAGTCTGAGAAAATTGAGGAAATATATTGGTTCTTACAATAAAAACAAATTACAACCTAAAAGCGAGCGGCAGATGTATTGAAATCGTTGTTGGCTTTGTTTTGCCATATACTAGTACTCTTGTTGCCATCTAGTGAGTCTTTTTGACGATTTGATTATTATTTTTTAAACAGTATTTACTGTACTTGCTAAAGAGAACTACATTTATGATATCGATGAAGACCATATTTTTCGATAACACTGTACTATTTACGACTATTCCAACCCTACTTCCAACAACACCGAGTAAGTTTTCAGTTTTCACTTACCCGCTATACACAAAATTAATTTCATTTGTTAACTTCTCCCTCGACTGGCTTTCCCTCTTGAATGCCTCTGAGTGTGAGATTATTTAAGATTTGTTCCGAATTCTTGTTATTTACTTGTAAAAATTGTAATTTCCATCTTTTGCAAAGTACGATAGATCTTGAAATGACTTACTTAAATGAACCTTGAATGACACAGAATGAAAAGCATTTTATACTGAAGAAAAAAAATTGAATGAATTATTTTAATCATAGGGAGTGCCTTATTTATTGAAAATTTAAACATTAATACTTTCATTTTTTCCAACAATTTAAACAGTAATCTTTGCTTAAAGTCTCCAAAATTAAAATTTAATTTTTTTCCATAAGATTATCCGGTATGTTTATTTCTAAATGTGGCATTAGCTATCATATTTTGGTAAAATGAATTAGACGTTACAAGTTTTCCTACTGAGGATAAAAATTGCTGCAACGCAGGCATACCTAAAGAAGCACCGAAATTATTAAACAGTGCCTTAATGAATAATAGAAGTACCGGGCCTATACTGAGAAGGACAAACAGTTACTGGTACTGAGGAAGGAAACAGGTACTGATATTGAGGAAGACAAACAGTTTTAATTGTAAAGTTTTAAATCTCGAATTGAATGCTTAGGATTTAAAATGTTATTTATTTCTGTTGTTAAATTTAGCATAGAAATTATGTCTTCAATTTGTTAGTGTTATTAAACCAATAAAGAAATACCTTTTGTTTCGTATTTGAAGTAATTTAGCAGAACTCAATATTTAAATTTTGGATTTAGTTTTTTCTTCTTCACCATATAGGCCTAACTTTACTAATTGCCGCACCGAACGTAAAATTATTATTTGTTCTACTTTACATTCGTTAGAATCATTATTATGTTTCAAATAAAATAAAACCAAAATTTAAATATTTTTTAGCTTTTAGTGTACATTTTAATTAAATAAAGCCCTAACCCACATTAAATACCTTAAATATACCCAAATTAACTCAGCTCCCAAAATTTTCACAACGCTTCTTTACAGATTTAATCGCACGTGATTTATTGTGCGATTAAATCCGTAAAGAAAATTATAATAGTAGTCGCTAATAGAAATAGTTAAGAAAATTCCTTTGGTTAACGCTTTAGCGTAATCTCGCGAAAACACATATGTTTGAAGAGATTGTCTGAGATTCTTAAAAGTTCGAGTGCACTTGTGAAGCCACTGTTTATGTTTATTCAAGTAGTTCAAACGTGTATCTTCTCGTGCGTAATCCTTTTAAGTCATTACGGAAACTGCTTTTTTACTGTCAAATAAATGTTTATTTTTTAGTAGTTCCATAATGACGTTGTGAGTTAATTAACCTCTTAAAAGTATTTTATTTCTTTGACACGAAACTTAATGAATTAAGAAAATATGTTTGAAGGATTTCAATATGTTTTTTGGGAACAAATAAAATATTATTCTTTAATATGAATTTATTCATACTCGTCATAAAACGTGTATTTTCTAGAAAACATGACGATACTTTTTGCATAATCATATTATACCTTCTTAATGAAATATCGTATTAGTCTCTGTAAAGTTGTTTGTTTTGGATCCACAGGTTTATAATACTTTTTATTAAAATAAGCGATAAGGGATCATCAAATTTTAACTAAAATTCTGAGAGATTAATATTGATTAATACTGAAATAAATATTGCTAAGAGGTTATTAGTGAGCAGCAGTTATTTCAAAAATTAACAAAACTTGAAAGAAGTGCTTTACTACGTTTAAATGTAGGGGGTCAAGTAATATTTTGATTGGTTTTATGGTGTCAAAAATTTTTTTTGGCTACTTCGTTACGTATATAATTATTTAGTGTCTCCGTATTCATAAGGTGGACGTTGACAAGAACGGGTTTTTAAATTTTGACAAAATTTATTATCGTAAATTTAATAAATTTCTACTTAATTTTAAAACAATTTTTTTTCAATTACTATATAGTTATGTGCAACCTTCCATATTTTTGCTCTACTATATATCAGCGGTTATACAAATTTATAAATTTCTGACACATTAGTCCAATGTGAGAGTAAATTCGTTTCGACTCCCTTAATAGAAAAATATACGTTATTTTACATGGTGTCACTATGTTCATATATAAAGAAAATAATAAATTCTCCTTTAAAGAGTTGGAATAAAGCTACTTTGAAATGTGTGCAATATCACAGGTATTCAAACTAGTACATCAGTTGATCAATATATTTAAAATTTTTCTTAAAAAAACTGCAGAAAGACAAATGAAAGACAAATGAAAATATTTGCTTATGAATTGGATATTTATTTACTAAATATTATGAGGTACATGACTCATAGAAACCTCTGAAATTAAAGGTCTAATAATTAATTTTATTTGTGATGATCTACAACTGTTAAAATAAAACAGAAATTAACGGTTATAACTTTATTTTAAATACGGCCTAAATTATTTTAATGAAATATTTAACATATTTTAAACCAAATCATTAACAAACAGAAAATAAAGAAGATGATAAATATGCTGATAGATAAGAATAAAGATAAATGAAGAACACAGTGTTAAATAGGATTTGAAATATCTCGTTCTGTGTGACTGCTTGATATAAATATTTTCTCAAAATATTTTTCACTAATTTTTATTGAAATCACACTTTGAGTAACATCACACTCTTTTTATTATGCGAGGGTAGGTCAAAAAGTTTGCAGAATGGTGAGGATGGCGAGAGTTGGAAATTACTCACTAACGTATTTTCTAATTAGAGTCTCATCATGGGTATATATACCAAGTTTCTGCTTAATTGTGTCATTAATATCTGAATTATCATTGACCAAGCAACTCATTATGGAACAAATCATCATCGACTACGAAGAATATTGAATTTCAAGCTGTCATTAAGAACCTGACAAAGCAGGGAAACACACTACAAATGAGGTGTTATTCATTTACGAAGACTTTTGCCCTTAGAAAATCATAATTTAAGTCACATAATCTCTTCAAGGCAAAGATTCGAACGAAAACGGTTCGCGCTGACTGACAATAGTGGACGGCCGATCGTAGCCACCTCGTTGAAAATTGTTGAAAAAGTAGAAAGACCTTATATTCGAAGAGGCTCAATTAAAGAAGTATTTGGGATAAATGGTTTAAATATTTTTGGCAACCATGTTAAATATTCTCTATGAATATTTTGCATGTCAAAAGTCTGGTAAAATGGATGCCGGGAAAAACAACAACATGTCGAGTGTTTTCGGGACTTTTTAGATCTCTATAGAGAGGATAAAGATGAAATTATTAGCCAAAATTTATAAACGTGACAAATCTTGAGTTCATAATTACGAGCTTGTAACCAAGCAAGAGTTGATCCAGTGTCATATAAGGGTATTCCGCCCTCTGAGAAATTCAAAGTTTTGCAGTCGGCCGGAAAATTCATAGCGAAGAGTTTCTGGAATCCAAAGGGTATACTGTATTAAACTATAAAGAAAACGATTGAAAGAATCGTTATCTGACTAATGCATCATTTGCTTAAAAACTTTTTACAATAGATAAAAGTAATTTTTTCCGACTTAACTTGCGTAGACGTTTTAATATTAGAGCATGCTTCACAAGTATTATCACTGCTCTTCTTTATAAGCATTTTTACCACATTTTAATACAGAAAAACCTTTCCTCGTATATAAAATCTATGATTACAAAATTGGTGTTCAAAATTTATGTAGAAAAACTGCAGTTATAATCAGAAAAACATATATAGAGGATAACTAATAAATATTTCGTATGTTGCCATTTAATAATAAATATATATAAAATTGTTTGAAACTTATTTTAGTATGCCACATTCGAAAATAAAATATAACTTTCTAAAGACAAAGCAACTTTATGTAAAACAATACGGTTTTACATGGTTTTTTATTTCCAGATTCGTACTCTAACTTGATGCTCGTGATTCAAAATGTTTCTATCTGACTCTTAACCTATTACTTTTTTATTTATTTGAACATTGTTTAAGGTAACGAAATATTTTGTAAGGTGCGTCTAGCATAACTTACTTAGCGATATTTTTTTCATCTTTTGAATGTTTTATTAATTGTTTGAAAAATAACTTTCGAGTATTCTTTTTTAATCTGTTTTCAATTCGTTTTATTGATTTATTTTTTTATAGCTACCAATTTAGTCAGAAGCAGAAATTTTATGTTTGTAAAGCCATCGATAATCTCGGTCGTAGTCGGATCCAATTCACTATTAATTTTTTAATTAATTGAAGGATGTTAAATAACAATTCTAGAGGAATTGGATTCATAAATATTACATATTTCCGTTATATTTATTCAGCCCGCTTATTAACGTGAAGCAAGCTAGAAACCAGATTGATCACGTTGGCACACACGTCGCCAAATACCGCCTAAAGATTAAACATTCCCAAATATTTTGTCGTTAAGTTTGTAGCTATTCATTGTTACTTAATTTTCATAAATAAGTCAATGAAACTACTTACGATGACTTAGGTTCCATTGCATGACAAAATATTCGGGTAGGCAATTTGAAAAGATTCTCTTTTCAAATTACTCACCTGAAGACGTTATCATGCGACGAAACTAAGGTCGTGGTTAAGAATTTAAATAAAGTAAATGTAATACTACATCACGTAGTTTTATTTACTTGTTAATAAAAATTTAGTGATTCCCGAAAATATTATTTCCATATCCGTAAGCTGTCATTTATTGCATTATTATTTAACTCGCCTTTTTCTTATCGATTTCCTTTTAAGTAGACTTTCTTTATTGGGCCAAATACTGCTGCTTCTGGATTTAATGTTTTGAAGAACTCTTGTTTTTGTATGTTATAAGTTCTTGTGGTTATTTTGAAATATATAATATTGACATACCAGGAATATATTGGAATTAATGTATAAGTAGAAACTAAATATTTCCAATGTGCACTGTATGATATACGAGTACCTGTGTGTGCGAGCATATATGCATGTACATTGCGCGGGTGCTCACGTACACATGAATAAACGAGTCGATTTTATTCAAAATCGTTACACTAAAATTAATTAACGTTGTTAGATTTGACATACATCATTTCGAAAACTATCATATCAATCGAGAATTTATACATGCGGTAATCAGCCTAATTTCTTTATCGATACTCTCTTGAACGTAAAAGATCGCGATATCATTCCATTATTTTATTCTGTAAGCTTTGAATTGAACAATTAAATGAGTCAAAGCTTTCATTTTATTAGGTAGCTTTGATCACATTTCCACGTCGCGAGTGGTATCCAGAACTATATTTATGTTATTAGTAGAAGAAAGCGAACCTGGGGCGTGTGAATATTTCCGAGTATCGAATGTTGGTGACATGTGAAACACTTATAAGTTATGACATAAAAGAATATTTAGAAATAAAACAAATATATTGATATCTGTAGACATTTTAACGGTGTATATGCAGTTGACAAAAAAGAAAATGCAGATTTTTATTTCTGCAGAGAGAGAAACGTTCAAAAATTAAATATTATGTCACACAAAACTTAATATTTACATTATGAATTTCCCTACAACGAAATAGTCCATACTGAATCGAACCCTATACATCTTCAAGTTAAATTAAAATTGCCAAATATAAAACAAGTTTTAAAAAATTAAAAACATGCTCGCGGGAAATAATTTAAATGAAAGTAAAAGAGAAAACTTACCAAAACCACACCATATCGTTCTCATCATAGAGAAATTTAAGTTCTTTGACTAAAATTTGCATTGTAATTGGGAGGCCTGTTCGATAGTAGCGTTCGAAATTATGATGCATGCCATATTGTACTCAAAACAAAAAAATATGTCCTAATTAAATGGTCATAGTGGTTACGCGTACGTACGTGCATGCGTGTGTGCGTGCATGCGTGTGTGCGTGCATGCGTGTGTACTTTACTCAGCTAATATTGCTCGGGAAAACACAACGATTTCAATAGTACCTAGATTATAAAAATTTGTTGAGTAATTTCATCAGTATAAGGGAATACCTTAACTTATATAGTAACGTACAAGAAACATACATAACATTCATTTTTGTGCAGTTTTATGAATATTATCGCATCATTTTATTTTAATACTTCACCTGCCAAAATTAAAACTTTGGTTTTGATATACTCAAATTTATGTTTGTTCTTTGCGATTTAATTTTCAAGTTTTCATTAGTAACACAGATTGAGTAAAATCCTAAATATAATTTCTATACCTAAATGTGAAGAAAAACAGTAAATATTAGTGAATCGTTTTCATATTTATTTTTGTTAAGTGAAGCATTATTAACAACGTTATTGAGCACAGTTAAATGAAACTACGTGATGTAGTATTATTTCTACTTTCTTTAATTTCTTTACCACGACCTAGGTTTCATTGTATTACATCTTCAGGTGGGATATTAGCAAAGATAGTATCTTTGCTAATATCTTAGATAATATGAAAGATAGTATCTTTGCTAATATCCCACCTGAAGATGTTGTAATACAACGAAACCTAGGTCGTGGTAAAGAAATTAAAGAAAGTAGAAATAATACTACATCACGTAGTTTCATTTAACTGTAAATAATGAATTTCTACAAAACTAACGCGAAATATATTCAATATTCAACGTTATTGAGATTAAAGCAAACAAGTAGAAACACTTGAAATTTTAGGCAGTTGGCCCTCGTTAATCGTAGGCGTATGGAAATTTAACAGGTACTAAAATATTATTATTATGGGCGAAATAGTTTGCAAATATTTTAATGCAAAACTTTGCGTAAACCAAAGTGTTGTGACTAAGATTATAATTTTATGAGAATTGTAAAAGGAACATAATTTTTTAAAGAAGATTTTGAATTACTAAATAGAATTATTATCCATATTTTCTCTTATTTTTTTAGCTATTTCCTTTTCTTCTAGTTCCAATAACAATTGAAATTAAAATATATGTACACATTTTTTAATCCTATAGCGCAACGCCAAGGTCAAAAATTCATATCCATAAATTTTTGAAGAATCCTTGTGAGTGACTCTACTTTTACCCAGATTATTGAATTCCGTGACTACTTTTTTCTTTTCTGCTATTCTTTATGTCTTTTCCATATTTTTTTCCTTTAATAGTTCTTGAATAATAAATACTATCTCGTTATTATGTTTATTTTTCAGTACAACGAATTGCAATCTTTAGTTTACTTCCTTCTAATGGATATTATATTAACTTGATTAGACTGAAAGTGACGTATTATGAAGAAAAAAACGTTTGGGAAATTTATAAATTCCTTGAACTCTTAAGTAACATGATACCGAATATTCCATTTTCCTTAATCTCATAAATCTTCAATATTTATTGAAGAAATTCAAACCACGCATTATTTCCAAGAAATTAAATTCATTTTCTGGAAAGTGTGATGTCTCTATTTAGGTATAAGTCCGTGAATAGACGCCATTAACATATAATTACACAGAGCTCTTCCATTTAAGTAATGTAAAACCTCTGGACGACTGAACCCTTTGCAAAATTAATTTGTTCCGTCATTGATAGCCGATGGTGTGGCATGGCTTAATGTCCCGGAGCTTTGATTGGAACTACCATTTTCCATTTCTGAGGAAATTTGGTTTCGAATATTGTCTTATTCAGATTGACACTTTCAAATTTGGATGTTTTATATTTTAGTGCTATTAAAAGTTTAAGCATTATTTTCTCCATTGTTATATGTTGACATGAATTAAATAGGTAATTATTGTTGCTAGGGTAGTAGGAATGAATGGCTTGTAGTTTTTTTAATTTATACTAAACCTTCTTGTCACTTTTTCTTGTTTTTTTTAGAATTTCACAGTAAAACAAAGAACTCTTATTGTTGGGGGTTCTAGATGAAAACTTGGAAAGCTGTAATTTAGTTTGGTCCATTGGCCTGTAATTTCATGCATATCAAAAATTTCATACTTATCAATTTCATACTGTAGTCATACAAAGAATTATTATAATTTCATTATGTCTCCACATCCGCCTGTCTGTCACAAACTCACAGTTTCCATAGGTTTAAACTTCATATAGAGATTCCAAATTGTCTTAATTAATTTTTTTTTAGTTTATGCCCGTTATAAAAGGTGGCCCGGTTTTTTCGTGCAACCCTTTGATATGCGATAGTTTCTCTTTGTCGGATAGATCATTTACGATAAATTGGTTTTGGAGCTTAACATTTTGCAAGGAAAGACATTTTTTCCGTCGTTAATCTTAATTTTTCAAGCTTAATGCTTAAAAGTGGCGTGCGATATTTTTGCCAAAATTCTTTTTAAATAGTTTTTAATTCCAACCCAAAATTTTTCAGTTACGAAGATATCTGGTATCCAGTAGATTTTTATTATATTTTTCAACAAGGGAAAATGGTAATGTGAAGCGCTTGGTTTTTTGTAATACGACTTCCGTATTGAAATCAATATATAAACGAATCTAATTATTTTAAGCTCTACCTACTCATATTTCAAATAAAAATGTATTCAAATAAAAAAGAATCAACTAAATGGGTTAATTAACGCTTGATATGTCTAATAATATACACAAAAGAAGCCGCGCCTCTGCAGCATCTGGCCGAGAAATTGAAATTCGGAGTTCGACGACAAAATATTTCCTTGAGACCAACAATTATAATTTAAAAGCGAGAAGTCTAAGTCTCATGATTTAAGCAGGCAGTAACCTCGCAGGGTGGGAACTGAGAAGTAGGAATCCGGAGTTCAATGACATGGTCTTTTCTTAAGACTCATAATAATCATGTAAATATAGCAGGTCTTAAAGTCACATAATTTAAAGAGGTTGTACGCACAAAAAATGACGGCTGAGGAGTTGGAACCCCAAGTCTAATGAAAGAATTTCGGCTTGAAACACAAAATACCAATTTATAACAGCTGATCCCCAATTCTCACGATTTTAGTAGGAAATACCCAGACAGTGTCAACACTAAGAATTTAGAACCTGAAGTTCAATGGCAGAGACACTGCTTGAAATCCATAATATTAATTTAATAATAGAGTATCCACAAATGTTACGATTTAAGCAGGCAGTACTCCCACGATATCAAACCCGAGGAATTGGAACCCAAAGTTTATTGACACAGTATCTGCTTAAGATGAAAATACTAATTAAAAAGCAGATGCTCAAGTCTTACAGTTTAGCTACACAGTATTCCAGTACCGTCAGAACAACGGAGTTGGCACTCAGAGTTTAATGACGGAATATCTGCATGTAAATCACAATGCTATTTTAAAAATAGCAAGTCCTCATGACTTCCTCTAAAGCATCAGGACTGAGAAATTGGAATGCAAATTTCGATAACAGTCTGTTTAAGATAATTAATTTCAAAATAGAGGATCTTCAAGTCTGATGATTTAGGCAGGCAGTACACCGGCAAAATCAGAATTAAGGAATTCGAACCCGAAATTAAGGGATAGAGTCTCTGCTTAAAACTTGTAATACAAACTTTGAAAAAATAGGTCCTCAAGTCTCACGATTTAGGTAAGATATACCCCTATAACTTCAATACCAAGGTAGAGGAACCTGAGTTCAGTTGCAGAGTCTCTGCTTGAAAGCCACAATACTAATTTCAAAACAACGAATCTCCAAGTCTCTTTTTTATATAGGTAGCACTCTGCAGTATTAAGACTGAAGAGTTGGAATCCGGAGTTAAGAGACAGGGTCTCTATTTGAAATCCATAATATTATATTAGAAACAGCAGATCCTTAAGTCTCATAGTTTATCATAACTCATAACTAAGGAATTGACGCCCGGAATTATATTATAGAGTCTCTACTTAACACCCGTAATACTATCTCAATAACAACAGATCCTTAAGTATTGCTATTACAGTAGGCAGTCCCCAACAGCGTCGAGGTTAAGGAGTTGGAATACGAAGTGTAGTGGCGGAATCTCTTCTTGAGGTACACAACGCTGATTTAAAACAAGCGGACGGGAATAAGGAATTGAAACCGGAGCCTAATGACCGAGTCTCTGCTTGAGACCCAAATATAAATTTAAAAACTGCCAATTTTCAAGTCTTATGGTTCAGGAATACAACAAACTTGCAGAATCAGGATTTATGGATCAAAGGTTAAAATTACATCGCATGTACCCTTATGTACTTACCTACCCATGTACACTAATAGTTTTTTTCCATGTACTCATTTCACGAGAAGTCAATTGAGTCGAATCACGAAGAGATTACTCATCATCACTGAAGATTTCCTGTCACTACCTTCTGGTTTCATCGTTGCACCATGATTTTGCCAAAGAGCAATTTTACGTGGCCCTCAGGCAATATATATATATATATATATATATATATATATATATATATATATATATATATATATACCCCGAAAGAAAATACTTATTGGAAAAAAGGATGCAAATTGTTTTGATATACTCTCCAGCTTTGAGAAATTCTACTGTATATCTTAAATTTCCATAGTCACATCATTATCCAATTTTAATGGAACCATATTAGGGGCATACACTTTTATACAAAAAATATTATCCGTGTTGATTGAGAAATACCGGAGATATAAAGTAACATGCATACAAAAGTACAGTCCAATCAAGGGCCTACTTCTTTTTGAATTTTTAAAAAAAATTAAAGTATGAAAAAAAACCTAAGCATTTTCAATTTATATATTAAAATTAGTGATAAAAAGGTTTATTTTACGTGTCTGACTCTTTGTGGTCAAATGTAGCTAAAAAGTCCTATATAAAGCTTGAGTTTGTGTTGCGTAAAGAACTAAGGACTTCTGATATGCTTATTTTATAGAATTTTAGTGAGAAGCAAATTAGAAACAAGTTCTATTATTTAGAGTCCACACGAAAATAAATAGATATTACAATGAGGCAAAATTAAAAAAAATGTTCCTTTTTGTTTACGTATGACACGAAATATTTACTCTTTTTTTCCATTTCCTACCATTTTTTTCGAATGTATATTGCGTTACTAAATATGGAGCACAAAAGAAAATTTACTTTGGTGAAATTTATTTTCGATTGTTAAAAGTAAAATTTTCTGTCTTTGATTATTGTGAAAACTCTTCCACTTCGTAATTATCGGTTAATTTTCATATTAAGTCATAATATTTTTGCTCAATCGGCACCTAAAACAGAATTATAACGAAATTTTTCATTCTTCATGATTCGGTCATTGACTGCTGTTGCGCCAGTTTATTATATAGTGAGAATGAACTTATTGAAGTGTGTTATCCTCATTTGTTGTAATGTTATTAAACCTATTTAATTAGGTGGGTATTTTGTGCCCAAACAAATAAATGAATTATATGAATACAGCTTACTCTAATGCGAAGCAACGAAGAAGCGCTAAGAACTGCACGGTAGAAATGATTACAGAACGACGTTAATGTTTTATGTCATCACAAAAGCCAGTATTTTTTTCAGTATAAAATACCATTAGAAATTACGTCTCGGTATTCAGTTATTAATAATTCTGTCTATCGATAATTTTTTGGATGATACAAAAAGTACCAATGTGACAGTTCAAATAGTTACGTAGTCTAGAGTGCAACCATCTAATAAACATTTTATTTTGTTTGCTTGGTTTCTTCTAAATTTAGATCTATTTCTTAATGTAGCATTAGAATTTCCGGACTTAATCGTCATCTTTAATTTCGTGTCTCGTTTCATTACGCGTTATGTAATTTTTTGAAGATTATAAATAAATATCTCTCTTCGAAAATTCGGAGTTACATGATGGTATTGAAGGTATTATTATTACTTGTTATTTCCAATTATGTTATATCTATTATAACTAATTTTATTTCTTACCTTTTGCACATGATCTTTTATTTACTTCAATTAATAAATTTTAGTCATAATAATAATAAAAAATATTTATATAATGTAAGCAGCAATTATTTACGTAACCTAATGTGTTGTAATATTAGTAAAACTTACAGTTATTTACGTATTTACTTTTGATAGAAAAACTTAAAGATCGCGGAAGTAATAGAAAAATCATATAATATTATTGGTGTATTATGTATTTCTAGGTAAACATTCAGCTCCCTGGGCCATATATTTGAAGCTAAAATGAAAATGTATTCGTTTCTTAAATAGTATTACAGAAAAAAAAATTTCTTTCTTATTTTTAACATCAGAATTTTACACTAAGTTATTACTTTGTTTTATTTTAGTATAAAAAAGGTATTTATTATTACATTCACACCCAATTATTCTTAGTTCATACTCTTGTGCTTTATTGCTCCGTCGCTAAAATACTAAAAGAAACAATGAAATAAAAGTACACTTAATGCTCACTCTTTCACTTGTTCTAATTTCTTATGACAAGTAGGTAAACATTTGGTAATATTCCATGAATCGACAACTCAGGCTGTATGAAAGTGGCAAGTTCTCAACTAAATGCCCCAAATAACTAATAACGTAATCGCATAAAACGTTCCCATAAAGAGTCTCCACTAATTTTATTACGAAAATATTATTATCAGCAGGGTCAAAAGCTATAATTAAAATCATAGTAGATCATATTTGCCGGGTCAAAAGCTATGTTTAAAATACAGTGGACCATATTTGCCTTGTGTTATTGGTCTTTCACAATAGAGGTAATTCTTCGAAGTAAAATCTAGCAAAAGCTAAAGAACTTTGCTACTGATCTATAGTTTCTCAGTTTAGACCTTAAAATATTTTTGTAAAGTAATAAAATTCGCCAAGTTTTCAATAGAACAGGATGTATACCAGAAATCAAACAAAAATTTATTAAATACGCTAAAGGTAAGACGAAGAAGCATTTGCTAAATAAGATGAAAGTAGATCTGGGACATAGGTCAATTTCCATTGAAATTATGGAATTTCTATTTAAATATCATCACTATCTGTCCTCCCGATACTTACATGATGCAAATTGACAGAATCTATCTACTAGCACAACATATATTGTGGGATAATATGTCAAAAAAAATATTTAAATGTATTACGAATGCATTAGCTGCACCCGCATTTAAATAAGAGGTAAGCGACGATTAAGTAAGCAGACTGTAGATTAATCGTGAAAGTGGCAGTTGTCTATTTGAAATAATTTTCAAAATACATTTTCTCTAAAGAAACATTGCAAGTATATACAATCTCCTAGTATACATATTTGTAATAATTATATTGACAATTATTTGACTTAACTCTCTCTATCGTCGTCATTAGCAGCACCTGGGAACGAGGCGATAAGCTTTGAGCTACCACAAACGACGTAACGTCTCACAGGGTGCAGTCAAATAAACTTTGAACCATTTCCCGGTTGCAAAGCAATCTTATTGACCTTAATTTAGTGGAGGACCCTAATTTTATATAAACAAAATCAAGCCGTTGCAATAAAGGCTTTATTTAAATAAATATATTTTTCAATAAGGCATCTTTTGCATCCATGCAATTATTGAACTTCTGAACTGGCTGTATTTCCATTAAAATTTAATTGCGATTTACCAATTTACATATCAAATGTACACAATAAAATCGATTAAAATAGATAACTATCTACAGTGGCAAATTGTTCAATAAAATATTAGAATCTTATTACTCTAATTAAAGTACTATTTCCGTAAATTTATATGTTCTTTAGATATATATTCACGAAAGTTCCGAGTTTGTAATTTATTTAACACGATATCTATGGTTTCCAAATATCTCACTTCATTATTCCTGTGGTCAGATCACATCGATACATTTAAAGCACAAAATTTTCATACATGTATATAAATAAAAAAGGTTATTTTTATTTTCCATTAGTAAATTTCCTTAACGTCATTTTTCCGGAAAAAAGAGTACGTATGTATTAAAGCCTATGTAGTTTTTTTTCTGACATTTAATTAAACATTTTTTTTGTTTTCTTTGGATGGATATTTCAATTAATATTGGAAAAACATAAAAAGAACGGTTTTCCTTTATTTCCGACGGAACGGTATATACAAAATGTAGATAGCATTTTTTTAATTTGTTTCACTGCCGTATTTAGTAACGGGTGTTATGAAAAATTCTTCAATTGCGTTCATTATTTTTAAGAAACATGACATAACTTCAATTTTTTTGTCTTCTCTTAAGAGAAAAAAATTCAAAATAGTTATTACATTTTATAAAAGAAAACATAACTTTTTAATATTTAATATAAATTTTCGAATTTGAATGTAAAACTTCTTTACTAACCAACATTGAGTAAAAGTTTTGAAAATTTTGACCTCTGCGGTATTTAGATATACTCATAGTAAAAATTCTGCTTTGTAAATTCAAATTAAAGTCATTCATGTGTTCTTCACACAATTTTATTTTACTTTATTGAGTTTAGGCTGTTTGGATTAAACTCCTGTTGAGAAGTGGATTCCTGTGGGCATGTAATACTAGGTGAGAAAATTACGAAAACCTTCATTAATAAGACATATCATTGACTCAATTTCAAGTTTAAATAAAAAAAATTCTGAGAATTATGTTTATTGTTAAAGGTTGAATGAAAGTTTTATTATTTTTAACACAAAAACAAGAATAAAGAATCTATTTATATTATTTTTTTATGAGATCATTTTTTAAATAACAATTCAAACACAATATCTTATTTAATTTATGGTTTTACCACAAAATACTACCAAAACTGATAAAATATGAAAATGTATAAAACTATCTTACGCATAATATTATTTATATTATACATAGATCCTCATATTTAAAATAAGTAAACTGAAAAATACACACAAATTTGGGAAATACCTGATTTAAATAGTTAAAATTTCTGCATAGTTCTTTACATATGAAATAAATATTAATACAAATACACAAAAAAAACACAGATGCGAGATTTGTGTTTAATTTGTTTATCTGATCATTTAAATTTTCTTTTTTTTTATAATATTGAAGGTTGTCTATTATCCTTAATGTTTAATAATTATAAAAACAATTAAAAATGTAATGGAAGTTGTTTTGGAAAATAGAAAAAGCGATCAATAAAATTATTATCAAACTCTATTGCAGTTTAATAATCACAAACAATATTTTAGTTTAATATTCATGGAAAAATTTACTTTCATTATTTACTTATATTTAAAAATTTAAGTTACAAATTTTTTTCGGGGTTTCATAATTTATTTATTTTAAATCTCAAGTGAACTTGAGCAATATTTTGTAAAAAAACTTTATTATATTCTGAGAAGATCAACTTTTATTTCAAAAAATATGTTTGAATAATTAGCTGTTTCGTTGACTTCGTTCGCTGGGGTTTCGGAGTCAGAAAAGTTATAAGGATTTTTTTAGGTTTTTCTTTCTTATATAGTATTTTTGTAAAGATACAAAACTCTATGACCATAAAGTTGACTAAAAGCGCTAATATATGGCGTTGGCAGCCAAATCGGTTCTGTTGATTCTAATATTGGCATGTACAACGAACTTAAATTAAAGATTGACGTATATTTTTTATTTGTGAACCGACTGAAATGAAGCTAAGCCTGAATGTTAGCCCAAGCTAATTTGAATACCTCACTGAAAACCGTAATCAAATCGATTCACCCGTTGCTGAGACTAGCATGCCCAACGAAATTTTTTAAAAACTGTTGTTTTATGCTTAATAGCATGGTTTTAGTAGGTAGCTCTTAGTTTTTCTTAATAATATTCAATGTACAGTCTCTGTTTTTTGCAATTTTGTTATATGTGTACTAGATGACACGTTTTATTAAGATTAACATAGAAAATAAAGAGTTACGTTATATTATAACACACAAGCAGATTACTCATGTAAAATATACAATATTTTTTAAAAAAGCTCAGAAAACAGCGGGATGTACGTTGTGATCAGATACATAATATATTTTTGGAAAGGCGTAATTAACATTATAAAGACTAATAAAGCGTAACTAACAATTTTGTGAGATGTAAACTCACACCGAACAAGCAAACTATAAAAATATTTTAAAAGTTTTACATAAAAGTGGCTCTAATCAATTAATTATTTTATTACGCCTTAACGCGCAAAGCACAAGTCCGGCTTTTGTCAGTGCTGAGTCGGCGACTGACAACAGCCCACTTTTGTCGGAGAAGGCTGGTGACCGAATTTCAATTGATACGTCAAGAGTCCGATTAAATATCTCTCGTTCCCGTCAGTACGTGTTCAGCCGCTGAATATTTCCTCTCACCTTTGGCCTTGTATCATTTCTTACATACTATCGGCATATTCCATTAAGCCTTATTATTGAAGATATTTCCATTAAGCCTTATTTTTCAAACAACACAGTTCAAACAATTGGAATTTGTTTTTTTAAAGCTAAAGAAAATGTTGTTTGCAAACATATGACACGCAAATTTTTTTTATATTATATCATATTTGTACAAAATTTTTTTATTACATAAAACGTATATTTCTTTAACATCCTTAAAAGGTTTTTAACAATGAAATTCAATAGCTTTAATACCGCATAAAAATATGATATATTATTTCACTCTGCAAGAGTATATGATAACAAATTTGGGAAATTATTATACAAAATTTGAGGAAAATGAATTAATAAGTGAAGTTTTTTCTAAATTTGTATGTCTTATTTTAATAAGAGTTTGAAAATAACATTAATTTTTCGATTTTTCATTTAAAACAGTACGCTAAAAATAATTGTTTAAGAATACCAAATATATTTTTACGTAAGCTCAATGCGTAGTAAATTCACAATTAGTAAGCGTAAGAACTATTCTAAAACAATTTAACGCAGTGTCCAGGAACTTGTCCAACACTTTCCCTAAACTTAAACGGAAACTATTAATTCATTACGTCTAATACAATAAAATTTCCTCTGACCGGCAGGAGCCGAAACAATGTTAGACTTGATCTCGTGTTGGGTGGTCGAACACTATGGAAATGGATGCTGATTGAGAAAACTATCATAGTTACCTATACACCGTTGCTGAAATTCGGATTTTATTAAGTATGTTCTGTATGAATTGAATTTCATTAAGTGTATTATGTATATTCTAAGCTATATTATAATATGTAAAGTCAGGAAATACTTTATCAAGTCGAGCAAACATTACTGTAGCCCTCTTTAGTTGAAACAATTCGATGTACATACATCTGAGTTCCCCATAGCCTTGTTATAAAATTAAGCTGATGAATCAAGCAATAGCTTATACAATGAGAGAAAATTAAAAACTAAAATTAAACTCCAAATTACAAATTAATTTCTTCTCCAGTAATTAAGATATTTAAATACTCCATTTTGCTCTTTTAGAATTGACTAAGATATTTCTGCAGCCCTACAATCAAAAAGTTTTGCAAAAAATAATTAAATTTATATAATAAAAAATAAAATTATAAATAGAGCGATTAGCACTTAAATAAAAAAAAATTATAAAATAAAAAAAACCGCTTGTTAAATAATGGAAGAGCTACCATTGTTATTGATATGACTAAAGCTACTCACAATGTCAAATAACTTACAGTTGCTTAAGAAATAATAATCCGAATCTTGTTTTGCCATATGTTCTCTTTAGCATTACAAACAAATGTTTCGTATAAATGAAAATTGTATAATTAATTCATGAAAATATTTTGATATAATATTCATATTTTTTTCTATAAATTGGTGATTTCGGACTTCGTAGGAAAAAAAACGTTTTGACAAATTTAATAATGAAACCCAAGTTAGTCCAAAGTACTAACTGATCAAAACTTTACGATCTTGATGCAGTGTGGGACTATATTATTGTAAGATAACAGTAACAATGTAGTCAACAAAGTTTTGTTTCCTAAAACATTTACTTTGTTACAGGAGTTAGATACATACACGGATCTACTAGCTATTTATTTTATAAGAATAAAAGTTTCTAAATAAGTGAAATTAATTACTTTGTATTAAAAATATAATTTTTCCATCCAAAAAAATTATTTGGTATTATAGAATTCTGGGTGGCTAACAATTTAGTAAGAAAAGATAAATTAGTTCTATTACAAAATATCTAAACCTGCATAACGTGATGGAGTATGCATGTCAGTAGAATAAAATGTTGATGACCGGTGAAGTTGATTGCATAATCACTGCGTATCCAATAACTTGACACGAAAATAAGCATCTAGGTTATTTACGTTAATAGTCCAGCTGCATGTTATTCGATTTATATTATTTTGATTTCCACAGAATATTTGATAAAGCCATATACTCGTCTACGGAAAGATAACATTTAATACTAAAAGTGTAATGTTCAAAATAAATATATTGACATTAGTTACCTTCTAAATATTGAGGGGTACATAGTATTCCTATTATTATTTTTCACACTGTAAATATAATGCCTACTATATCTTTCAGAGGTGGAAAAGCATGGTGAACATTCAATAAATTAAAATTTTACGATAATACTTTATTCCCGCGATCTTCTAATCAGATCTTACCAACTCCATTTTTCACAATTTTTTTTCTAGCAGTTTCAGAAATAAGGAAAGGGCTCTTATTTTGGTAAATTTATATTTTTTAAAATATGAAATATAAAATTTTAAAATAAAAATTTAATATTATAATTTATATGATGTTTTAAATTTCTTCATAAAAGCTCTATCAAATGATACTTGACGTGACATATAAAACTAAAAAATGAATTTTTATTTACTTCCTCCCCCTTCAATTCTCATATAAATATTTTAAAAAAGTTAGCTAGTGCAAATTATGTATCACTGTGTCAAATTTTAAATTTACATGTCGCATATTTTCTAATAAAACCATTCTGTCTCAGACGGACAGGCAGACAAAAGGAAACCATCTGGGACAGACAGACAGGCAGACAAAGGATTGATCTCATAACGGTTCCGTTTTTTCTTATAAATGTTCCATTTTTTTAACGCACGATACCCTAAATGTAAAAATAGAAACAAAATTAAAATAGCTGAATATTTATTTAAATTTGAACTTTATTTTATAGGAACTCACTTGAAGAATCATACATTTTTAAATTTACAAATTTAATTTCCAATCTAGCTGTGCTTTACACAGGCAAGAAACCATAGAATCGGAACAGCATCTATTTACTGAATATCTGTAAATTGTGATTTATACCAGTAATTTGGTTAGTACTGTTCCAATATGTGAAACGTGATCCACGTTTTACTCATCTTAAAATAAGTGAAACGTGGGTCACGTGAATAATATCTATTCGTTCAAAATTATAATAAAAATGTGTATAAATTAACATGTTTTGGATATGATTTATTTTTTGTTCAACAACATTGTATACTATATTATTGAGGGTTTAGAAAACAAATAGTTCGCCATGAATCCTACTGCAGTGATAGTTATATCTCTGTTTGTTTATCAAAAACTTTTAGCGTCCAAACTGAATAAGGTATAGACTTAATTTTAATAAAATAGTTAGGTAATTTTTCATTCAAAATGAAAAAAATCTTCAATTGACTACCATATGGAAGGACACGTAACTTATCTTATGAGGGTTTTTTCTTTTGTAGCAAAGTTGATTTTGATGTAAAAACAGTATACATAATTCTATCCTGAAATATTTCATTGCTCAAGGTGGGTTATTGACACTAATATGGGTTTATCTTCAGGATATTTTGAATCGCCCCAATGCTCAATATGGAATAAGGAGACTAACATGGTGTAACACTTAGTCACCATTTACCTAAATACCTTTTAGGTAAATGGTGACTAAGCATAGACTCATGTTACTCTCCGTAACTACATAAGGACTTACACACGTCTATTTCAATTACCCTATTGCTCAACGTCAGTTATAGAGACTGACATGCATCTGTTTTCAATCACTCCGCACCTAATTACAATTGAGAAGTTACATAGATCTGTTCGGAGTCATTGGAATGCTCAACGTATTTCACGAACGTGATCGTGGGTATGAACATTAAAAATAAGGAATTTACTTTCAAAGAGGGCAGCGCATGCATCAAGTATCCGCTTGTCATACCGGGGTACAAGAAATTCGGTGGACACTTGGATGACCTTACCATAAGAGGGTACAAACCTTCGCCACAAATCTTTACCATGCAATAGGGACCGTGTACTCCGCTATACAGTTTTTTGAGAATATTTTATAACGTACAGATGGTCATCAACTTCTTAGGGCCAGTTCTATGGTTAAAAACTCTAATTTTGTGTTGCATTACGTCAACGTTACTAATTATTAGGTCTTTACACTTTACTTCGGGTGTTAAGAAAGTGCATTTGCCTAAATTTATAGGGAAACCTGCCGTTTAAACATTGCTAGAAGTAAGTCAACGAGTTTCACCTTCGTCTATCATTATGGAGTAAGGTGACATCATCAACGTATACTAGTGCCTTACCTGTCCCAATATATATTTTAAGGTACCTAACATGGTTTTCAATAGACAACTGGTGCGTTTGCAAGACAGTACGGTATTTTTTAAATATTCATAGTAGCCCTCCGAGGTAACAAATGCAAATTTTCCTAACGAACACTAACTGATACGGATCTGGTGGAATCCAGTTATCAGGTCTAAAACGGTAAAATATTTACTACCCCGAGCCTGTCAATATGTGAATGCGGAAATTTATCTTTAATCGTCAAATGGTAAAGTGCTCTGTAATCAACTACTTTTCTACCTGAACCATCTTTATTTCTAACTAATAGCATAGGATTAGCTTAAGCAGCTTGAGCTTCGCGTAGTATTCCCTTGTCTAGTTAACTACGAGCCACGTCGCGGTCACGCAGTTTCTCCTCGTGAGGTAACTTACACGGTCGGTAATAAACAATGTTATCTCTGTTCAGCCAAATGTGGATCTCGTCTGTGATGACGATATTTGTAGTAGCCATACAACTCAAAACGTAATATGATAATTTTTGTAATATTTCACTTAGTCGATTATATTTAGGAATACATAAGGGAGAGTAGTATAACAAATGATAATCTCTCTATCATTCATAATCTCAAGTTAATATTGCAACTATTTTTTAAATATTGTCTTGAATGTACATTGAAATAAAATAAGAACCATATCAATTTAATCACAAGTATCCCGACAATATTAAGTAGTTAGATGGCCAGAGTCTTCGATTTATTCCCATTTCTTATTTATATCAACTGCGCTTATATTAGTTTCGTTGAATTTTACACGGTTTGAGGTAAATTAATGATTGCAAACAGTGATTTAATTTTTCAACGATCTAACCAAAAATATTATGTAAAAGATTAAAAGCACATTATCGTCGCAATGGTGTGTTGGATTGATCACAGGGCATGCGACCTTTGAAGGAGGGGCCATCGTAGGGACCCAGGTTCGATTTCCTATAAAATCACGGCGAACGAGTGAAATAGAATAATGGCGTCGATAGAGCGTTAATTGAAGTGTCATTAAATAATTTTTCCCAATAATTTTTTAGCACCCAGATTTTTGTCAAAGTGATATTTTTATTTTTAGTCGAATATATCCATTGAATATATCCATTGAATTTTATAATTCCAATGATTTCTAAATATTATCATACCCTGATTTCCACTAGTTTATCAAATTTCATTTTCCATATTTGTAGAATTATACCAATCCTAACACAGCAGAGTACCTATGTCATTCAAAGAATTGCTTGATAAACTTTTCCAACATGAAATTATATTATATTATTAAATAATATTATTTTATATATTTTTCAGCCTTTTTTATTTATCGTAATTTAAAAACAACATTAAAAGTGATGTAACGCTTTTGTGCAAATATACTTACAATTATTTACAATTAATCCTATTATCAGACGAAATTTGAGACAACCAATTATTTTTTAGAACGGGGAAACTCTCTGGACCAACTGAAAACTGGAACCACAAAACAATTCATTTCCCACTCAAATGCTTTGAATTAAACTAATTTACCATTTCCATTTTACACACTCTTGACAAAAACAAGCTTTCAAAGATAAATTTTTGTTCTCCTGAAAGTATTCTCTGAGCATGTGCGACTTTCATTCGCATTTTTTAAAATTAAATTCCCATTAAAAGAAAATCTTATTTTATACAAGTTACCGTTAATATAATTAATTTACGTTGTCGTTAAAAACTAAAAATCATGTTGCCAACTCCCAATAAAAGAGCAAGTAGAATAGGAGCTTTGTGTCCCTTAATTCATTAAGTCCAACATGCGGTGGACAAAAAGTTTGCGACAAACCACATGCTTTTGCCTTAAAGCACAATGACAATGGAAGCATTAAAATGTGTTATTTCATTGAAAAGCTTTTGACCTATGTGCATATGTATATATATATATATATATATATATATATATATATATATATATATATATATAAATATATATATATATATATATATATATATATATATATATATATATATATTTACATGTACATGCACACGTACATATATACATAAATATATGAGTGTATGTGCATGTGCGTGCGCATTTACGTACGCGCGCGCGTGTGTTTTTACACAATAAAGTAATGCTGGTAAGGACTTAACATCATAATTATTTTCGAAGATTATTTTGGAACATTTCTGACAATACGAGTGAGTATATACAACTGATTAATGGTATGTAATTAGTACAAAAACTTGAAAAAAAATACTAAGTTAAATACATACCCAAAATATTTTTAACGAATAAGTAAACATTTTTCTAAAAATCTCCATATTTCAAGGATTCAGAGCCGGTTAAATTTTTAGCTAGGAGATAGTATATGGATAATGTTATTATTAATCACATGTTGACATAATCTAACCCTAAATCCGTGCTAATAATTTCCACTGAAATGTTTGTAAACTCACGTGCTTTCTGAAATTTGCCGCCATATTTGTACAGCAACCAAGGGTGTACTGATTCTTCATGCAGCGAAGATGTCGAAGATGAGTTTTATCGCTACGACTGCAGCTTAACTTCGCTACGAGTAAACCGGCAAGAGCGTACCATATTGAATTTAAAATGGTTTGCGATGAGAGTGTGGGCTTTGAGCCGTTAAAAACAATTAAAACTTTGTTGAAGGTTTTCTAATTTACTTTTTTAATGGAGAAATTGATAGGTCGTTAATCAAACTAAATTCTCTGAAGTTTCACATAAAATAACATTAAAGGAACATGTTACATATGGACAGAACAAACATTTAAAAGTTTTTGACAATTTTGGCTGCATAGTATTTTCGTCAGATAATAAATTAGTATTAATATTATTTTTGGCCTACATTGCCTACAATATAGACCAGTATATCTTTTGCAGTTATGTTATATTGAAACTTTCTCATACATTTTGGCAATAAAGGCTGCCTAGTATTTTCGTCATATACTTTTCGTATTAACATTATTTTTGGCCTACATTGCCTACAATATAGATCAGTAAATATTTTACAGTTATGTTATATTGAAACTTTCTCATACATTTTGACAATAAAGGCTGCCTAGTATTTTCGTCAGATACTTTTCGTATTAATATTGTTTTTGGCCTACATTGCCTACAATATAGACCAGTATATCTTTTACAGTTATGTTATATTGAAACTTTCTCATACATTCAGATTTAGAATTATCGCTTTAATTTTTCCGTAAAGTTAAATGAGTTTTTGAAGACACTTTCTCGAACAAGAAAGCTGTATATATTAATTTTTCTTTGTTTTTTGCATATTTCTTAAAATAAGCTACTGAAAGTACAAAAAAAAATTTTAAGACTCGTGTAACCAGTTTTTCAAACGACGCTTAAAACGAAAAAGGAAATCTAGCATTAAATTTCTGTTTTGGTGGAGATGTATTTTTCATTACTAAGTCCATTTACATTTAACGGTTTACCGGGAAAATGTCTTTGAGAATCAGATAGCTAAACGGAAAGAGAAGTGTGTGATAATACAATGATTAATTTTTTTTTGTTTTGGGGTTCCACAAAAAGACTAAGTGACATAATATTTTCCTTCAAATTAAATGAAATAGAGTTCTGTACCTCAATAGTAAAAAGTAACTTTTTAAATATCATTTACCTGTCTATCTGTTACAGTTTTTGTTTTTTGTTTTGGGGATCCATAAAAATACTAAATGATGTAATATTATATTGGAGAACAATTTGAAATAGTTACGGTTCCGTAAATAAATAATAAAAACGGAACCGTTTTAATGTCACTCATGTGATTATATGTTATAGTAATTTTTTCAAAAACCATTTGATGTACAAATTTGAATTTACAATAGCAATATATTTTATTAACTCGTGTATTTTATATTGATATTAGTTTAAATATGAAAATACACTTAAAATATTTGCATAATCATTTTAAAGTTACAAATTAAGTAATCGATTTTTTTTTTGTTTTAAGCGGAACTTGGAAATTGGCATAGTAATATACTCTATTGACCCGCGTATTTTGAATTGACATTAATTCAAATTATGACAATACTAAATTATTATAATAAAGTTTCCCATTTTAAATAGATGACTGTACATTTCTAGTCATCAGACTCTAATGAATTTGTAGAAAGTTTTATTACAAGTAGCCCATTATCCATCACCTTTGGAGGTGTCATCAGTTATGCCCCATTTAAACTATATCTAACTTGAGTTTATTAATATAAGCGGCAGTTCCACATACTATTTAATATCACTCAATCGTGATAAAAAGAGTTGAAGACCGGATTACAACCGTCAGAAGACCGGATAACAATCTAATGTTATATGTGAGTGTGCAACTATTCGATTTTATTTTTGACATAATTGCCTGGTACTACAAGTACAAAAATATTTTGACATTTCTATACATTACATAAGTGAACAGAAGGTCTAAATTAATGTGAACATAAGGTCTAAATTTTCTAAGAAAAAATTTCCTGCTACACAGGAAAACATATTTTATATTAGGAAATTTTCAAATGTTATGATAAATTACGCATAGAATGTATATTTTTTTTCATTTTATTTTCCGTGAAGGGAAAAAAACAAACACAAATTATTTGAAATATTCCATGAACACTTAATACGAAATAAGTTTGTGTTCTAACATTTCTACAAAGAAAAAACAAAAATAAATACATTTATAATATATCCAATTAAATAAAACAATACATAAATATGACAACGTTAATTGAAGTAAGTGAAACAATATTTTTTTTCTAGAATTCAGACATAAAATCAATATAGAAAACACTTGTTATTAACTTATCAATTAAATAAAGCTGCAATTATGAATTACAAGTTATTTCTGTAAGGCACTCTATTTAATTAATTTTTGCAAACAATGAATAAAGTAAAATGATAATAACATTACTGATCCGTCTGCTGTGCATAAATTTTACGAAGCTTGTTCTTTACATCTGATCAAAACTGGGGGCGTGGACTTGCAAGGATGTCAAGTGTCAACATCTCTTTATTGTAGAAGTCGCACAACCGCCGTAGCGGTGCTCTGACACCGGCGTTTGTTCGTGCAATATCGACATGAAATAAGAGATGGCTACGAGTCCAAAGTAACGTTCGAATCTTACGTCCAAATTAACGTTCGAATCTTTATCTGGCTCAGTAGAGATGGGCAGTCATAATTACTTTGACAGATGTTGAACATAATCATCAACTCTAATAATGAATGTCTGTGATCGAGGGCATCACATTTATAATTATTAAGTAATATTTCATATGATAATTTGTTGCCACCTATACGATGCTGAAGAGCTTTCAAAATTGTTTTTTGTATGTTCATAATACTATTAGAATAAGTGGCATATAGTGGATTCCAGACAACAACAGCGTATTCAAGTTGAGATCTTACAAGAGTATTGTAAGAGTACTTAACCTTGTGTTAAGTATGTTTCAGCATTTTTAAATACTTTAGCTGTTCTTAGTACGAAGCCAAGCATTCTATAGGCCTTGGATATAATCTGCTTAATATGCAAACTAAAATGCAGTTTACTATGGAAGACACCAAGGTCACGCATGTGTCAACTTATTCGAGTGAATTCCCTCCTATCGCGTAATTAAAGTTTATTTGTTTTTTTTTCTTTGCAAAAGATATTTTTGTTTGCACTTCGAGTAACTTAAAAGCAGTTTGGTCTTTTCACAGTAAACAGGAAGTACATCGAGATCAGCTTGCATATTCGAACAGTCGTGTATGTCTTTTACAAGAGTAAATAGCTTTAGATCGTCAGCATACATCAGGAAATTACTATTTCTAAAACAGGTACTTCTATCGATAATAAATATAATAAATAAGAAAGGGCCTAATATAGATCCCTATTGTACACCAGAAGTCACTTGGATATGTGGTGATAGGAACCTATTTACTTTAATTACTTGCTGCCTATTAGTAAGATACGAAATAAACCATCTAAGCAAGTTGCCCCTGATACAGTTAAATGCTGGTTTTAGCATCAATAATAAGTGATCAACCTTGTCTAATGCTCTCTTCAAATCTGTATATATCACGTCAACTTTCTGTCCGGAATCCAATAACTCGAAGGAGTGCTGAGAGTGAAGTATTAGGTTAGTGGTGGTAGATCTACCACGAACAAAGCCTTGTTGTTCGGGCATAATGTAATTATGGAGTATTGGATATACTCGTCCATGTACTAATCTCTCTAAAACTATGGGAATTACTGATAAGATTGATATGGGTCTATAATTAACTATGTTTTCTTTAGATACATTTTTATGCACAGGTGTTATGTGCGCCTTTTTCCAACATGTAGGAAAAGTCCCATGTTTTACGCATTTATTAAACAAGAGAGTTAAAGGAATGCATATGGTATCTGCAGTATATTTGAGGAACGCTGGTTCAATTCTATCTGGTCCTTGGCCTTTGTTCAAGTCTAATGACCTAAGCATTTTTAAAACATCTGCAACCTCAAACGAAATGGAAGATAACCTGACGTTATTTAAATTACTAGTAGGTATGTTTTCAACCTTTTCTATGAATTTGTTTATGTCTGGATCAGTGGGTTCGAAAGTCGACTGAAAAACTCTGAGAAAATTTGGCAAATTTCGTTTGGGTTATTACTGGCACTTTCGCCGGATGACATAGTTGATGGATAGCCATTTGTTTCATGTAGTGAAGAGACGCAAGACCAGAATCCTTTGAGGTTTGTCTTGATTATTTTTTCTGTGTTTGCAACATATGACTGACAACATTGCTTAGACAAACGCTTGAAACAATATCAAAGCTTTGAAAATTCATTATAGGCGGAAATGCTGCCATAAGTTTTTCATTTCAACCATGCTCGTTCTTTCTGTTTAGAAAGCCGTATGAGTTCACGAGTAAACCAGACTGGATACTTGGTGTTACGGGTAGCCTTTTGTGGCACAAAGGAGTCAATTAGATTTAAGATAAGGTCGTAAAATCTGGTCACAGCACATTCCGTTGAGAGTTCCCTTAGTTCAGTATCCCAGTCTATTTTATTTATCTCCTTATTTATTATCTCAAAGTCGGCCTTATAAAAGTTATATTTTTTGTTTGGTAAAACGGGCAGCATTATTTCAGGAATACACACAATGGTAAAAGTGAAAGCGGGATGGTTGCGATCTTCACTTAACATTGGGTCAGCTGTAATAAGTATGCAGTCCATATTAGTAAAAACTAGGTCCAAGATTCTGTTTTTATTATTTTGTAAATATATATATATTGTTTAAGATTCATGAAAGATAATGCAATAAGAGCAATATGCGTTATTTGAAATGTACATGTATATGGCGGGATGCAGTATCCTTCTTGACGTTGCCAGGTAATTAAAGGTACATTGTAGTCACCTACAATACAAAACTTGCTATCGCTTTGTTCCGTATACATTTTCTGTAAATTATTAAAATATATTTCGTATTTATTAAAAGGTAGATCTGGTAGGAGATAGACTGCGTTAAGAATTAGTTTCTGTTTACACAAGGATAAATTTAATATTATTTCTTCTATCTCAATACTTTCACGGTCTGTACGTCGCAGTCCCACATAGCCAGACCGTAAGGCTACCACCACTCCACCACCACTCTGTTTGTAACTCGTGAGAGCATCTCTATCTCTGCGATAGACTATATACCTACCGTCAATAAATTCTGAATTGAAAATACTTGGTAATAGCCACGTTTCTACAAGCAAAATTATATCATAGTTGTTTGCCAGTATATTTAGATATAATTCATTAAGTTTAGTTCTAATACCGTCACAATTCTGATAATAAATTGACAATTTGTCATTTGTCATTGCAAGAGATTAATTTTATAAAGATAGAAACATAATTCATAATTTACGTAATATTGCACATTACTACTATTTAGAAGCAGGGACATTACTACTATTTAGAAGCAATGTTCGGTGCATGTGCAGCGGATGATGCCCGCAAAAAGACCTTTCAAATACAGAACATAAATAACAGTTAATAAAACGCCAACAAAAATATGGTGGTATGCAGAACAATTACACGAAATATTGACAATTCTTAATATAAATATAAATATAGACAGAAATAGTCACATCTTAAAAATGTAATTTTCACATCTTATCTGCAGATACTTTGAGCCCGCCATTTTACGAACATAAATTGTACCGTTTTTAATCCACACAAACTCATAGTTCTTTTCTAATTTGGCTTTTCTTGCTTTTGCGTAAAGAATTTTGTTTCGTAGTGTGAGATGCTCATTAACGTAGACCCGCTGGGCAGCTCCGGCGATCTGCAACGACTCAGTGGTGAGTGCACGATGCACGCGCGTTGCAGCGATGATATCGTCACGCAGGCGTCGCGTATCTAGCTGCACGACGATATTACGTTGGTGGTCGGAGTGTGCGCGCGAGCGCACGCGATGCGCCGGAATGTTTAACTCAGCGCTTAAATTAGAGACGATGTTTAGAACATTTTCAGTTCTGGGACATTTTGAATTTCTAAGTTGCACTGTCTATTTGATCCATATCATCGTATTTGGCTTTGTAAGCCTCTAGCTCCGCGGTAAGTGCATTATATTTTGTAATTATGTTGTTCATTTTTTCCTCGTGAGATTGTATAATAATATCCAATTTATGTTGCAGTTCATCTATTCGACAACTGTAATCAGTCAGAGTCAGGGTGAAAGACTGTAGCTTAGTATCAATACTTTGCATGGCCTGATTTAAATTAGACTGCCAGTCGTTTTTAGTGTATCAAATTTTGAATACATGTACGCGATCAAAGTAGCAGTGTCAATAATTGCTAGTTGAAGGGGTTTTTCTAACAGTCGCGTCAATATCCGAGGCGCTGGTATTACTCTGGTTCGCAATAAAATTTTTATTGCTAACAACCGATGGCGAGTGTTTCACGTTAGAACTCATAGAAATTGATGGACCCCATCCTGTAGACGACGTGGGCGTAGCGGCAGTCGACGCGAGGAATGTTTCATCTCCAGTCTGTTCTTCTGGCTGGCTAATAGCGGGCTTTGATTGTTGCGTCTTGCAAGAAATACACCTCTACTTTGCACGATACATGGGAAGCAATTTAGAATAGGTCGCTTCACTAAAACCGCCGCAATATAAATTATATTGCTGAGAACATTTACTACAGATAATGCCATCTTTATCTAATATGGCCTCTTTGCACTTACTGCGCAGTTTTATATCAACTGTTATTATTGTAATTCTTGATAGTAGTAAAAAAAAAAGTGAAAAAAATATGAAAAAAAAATGTGAGGGCGCCCGGTCTCGAATCTGAATTGCCTGAGTACGAACGAGTGCGTTACGCACTGCACTACGCTTGTGGTATATCGAGCGGCGAATAGCAGCGGGCGGTACAGTGGCGGGTAAATGCTAACAAAACGTTGCTTGTTTGTAAACAAGTTTTAGTTTGCACTAGGTGCCTAGGTTTAAATTTTAAATCACCCACTTTTATATTAGTTTTTATTAACACTGTCACTGTATCACACAGAAATTAATGATTTTTAAAGCTATTTCTAAATTTTATTTTTAGATTAATTATGAACCAAAGGCAACTTTATTAATTCACTAAAACTTAAGGAATTATTTTATGTCCCTATATAACAAACAGTATAATTTCAAGCTAGTATTTAATTATTTTAACACGAGCTATCACATTTATGTCAGTACTACTGAAGGTTAGACTAAAACTTAGAACTATTATTCCGCAATAAATGTTAATCATTAGAAGGGCATATGCAAAACGACGTAAAATAGTTAGGTACAGTAAAAAAGCATCTATAGCTCTAGGCAGAACTTCAATATTTAAAATTATTGAGAATCGCTGAATGTAATGTCACATGGCCATGGAAAGATTTGTGGCGGCATTCCATATTAAATGGTAAATCTGGGAATTTTTTTAAAATTTTTGTAAGTAATTACTCGGAGGACCATTCGTGGAATATGTCATTTAAAATATATATATAAAAAAAACATAAATTGAATGGTACAAAGTGTAATAATACATTTTTTAAACAAGTAAATAGATTATAAGTATAAATTGAACTTATTTAACGTATAATTCTTGATACAATTCTTGAGTTACAGGATTAGGAAAATATTTAAAAAAATAATCTTACAAATATTTTCAATGTAGAAATTTGGTTTCTATTATTTTATTTACGTATTTTAATTCGAAAAACTATTAAATTTCTCAATCAATTTATTCATGTATTTTGTTTCAAACTACTACTGATTTTATAAAAAAGACTCAATTTCATTCCCAGAATATAAATTGATAATACAGTTCGATAAATCTTATGAAAATCAGCAACTAATAGATTTGGAAAGTATCCGCGCACCGAAGTATTTACATATAACAATAAATATCTTAATTTAAAAAAGAAGTCATAATTTGTGTCATAGCTTATGTAATATCAAAAAAGATGCGTATGTGTCAAAAAAATCATGCACGTCTTGTTACGTTTGTAATATTTTTTTCAATATTACGTCATATTTAGATTTTACTCGACCATGGAGAAGCCAGAATGAGGGATAATAAATTAAGCTTCATGCACTTATGTGTGTACATGGATTTTGTCATAACTCTTAATATACTAATGAAGTTTTCACAAAAAATCCGATTTTTACAAACAAAGGTCTATTTGTCTTAATTCCGCGCTCTAAATCTAAGTTAAGACCAGCATGGTCGATATCATCGCAGTCATGTAGTACAGAGGTTAATAACCCAAATTACGAGTCTAAAAAAATTTAATAAGACGGCTATGGAACGCAGTGGTGATATATATATATATATATATATATATATATATATATATATATATATATATATATATGTATATATATAATATATGTACATATGTGCATATATCTATTTTAATAATTTATTCTCCTAAAAATTCAGTATAATGTAATATAAATAAAAGGGGTTTTGAAAGAAAATCGAAAATATGTAATACATGTAGGAAAAAATTATTAAATTGGTCTCAATTATGATAAGTGACGAAACTTCATTCAAAATTACTAACTTCTTCATCACCGAAGTGTACTTCCATATCAGCAAATACAATTTATTACTTTAAATAAGTATACTGTCAACTGCTGAAGTAGCCTGGCAAACTTTTCAAATAATTTCATTTTGATATCATTTTAAAAGTCAAATAGTCGATCTTCTTATACTTAAAATATTACATATTTATATATATATATATATATATATATATATATATATATATATATATATATATATAGTTTTATATTAACCATGAGCTTTTTTTCCTTTATTTTTACATTCTTTAGTTTACGTATACATGTGATTTTTTATTTACGTATACATATTAAGCAATGATTGAGGGATATTATTCTAAAATTTGTTACTAAAATTCAAAATAATCAATAAGAAATGCAATAATTTTGAAATAAACAATGAAGAAGAAACAATCAATATTAGGACTCTGACGTGTTTATTCACGCAATTACTTTAATTTTAACATAATTTAAAATATATGCCGGGAAACGCCTTTATTTAAAGAGAACGAAGTACCAAAGTAAATAAAATACTAAGTCTCTTCAAAATTCTTCAATTTTTCTCTTAACCTCTAGAGCGCGCATGTCACTTATAGAGTAACATTGCAACTAGCGCCATATGACAACTAATCTGTTTAAAGCGACATAAGTATATAGATAATTATACGTGGTAGGAAAGAGAACGAAATAGCGAATGTTAATATAATCATCTGTACCATTCAATAATTTTTGCAACTATGATTTTTGAAAAATTGTGTTTTTGTTTTGGCGTGAAATTTAAAGATAAGAAAAATGTTTCTTATGATAAAATTTTTCCTTTATAACCTTTTTTGTCTTACATAAACAGAGAAATTTGTTTTCCTTTGTGTTCATTATTTCTTATACTCACTACATAAATATGGTACAAAAGCTTCGACTGTGTCGTAATTATATTTCTTTTCTGTTTACTTAAGAAAATTCATTACAAAATAAAAATAAACTTTTTGTTTTAATGCCAATTTTGAGTGAAAGTCACCAGCACGCTCAAAAAGTTAATATATCTCAATTTTTTTCCGCTCGAACAATTTTTCAAATACTCAAAAGGGATGTGTGGTCAAACCAACAAAGACCTCTTCAGTAGCAATTTACTTAAGCAAATCCGCTTTAGGACGATGTTAACGCGATCTTTAGTGAAAACCCGATGAAGTTTCATTGCGAACTTTGTAAGCTTGATTGCACTTGCAAAAACCTAACTTGGTGTTTATTTAAACCCCGGATTTTATCCCATTTTATCTGTTAAGCTGTATGTTTTATTTTAAATAAATTACGCGCTGTATAAATGAATTAAAATTTCGTTAGGGTTTTATTTAGTTTAGAATTCATTTACACATTTAAATAAACTAAAATTAATTTTTTTCATTTTTACTTTTTAGATTAGAAATGAAATGAATTCTCGTGCCAATCATTTATTTGCCTATATTAGTAATAAATCTTTCCTTTTTAATTTTATAAAACTGCAAACATTGTCTCAAATATAAATTAAGATACTCATAAAAAATTATGGTGTTAATATTGTAAGCAGTTCTTTTAAAATTGTTTTCTGATTCTTTATTTATGCCGACACACATGTTACCCTAGCATTTTAAAATTTTTCTACATATCTTTTGAATATTTTCTAGTGACAATTTAATAAGATAATTGTGTATGAATACAAAAACAAAGAATGTTCACATATCAAACTAAAAACATATGAAGTTTTGTCTTTCAGGAGAACTATTTTCAAATACAAGGCTAACAACATAGCAAAGTACATCAGCACAAGTTAAAATCCCAAAATTATTGTGTTGTCGATTTGGGAATTAGACTTTGTTTGTCTAAATTATTTCGTAATTTTAAAACAAATCATGCAAAGGGATTTCCTGCACATAGAGCATTAAGCTGGACAAGGACAAGGAAACAATTTCATAAGTTACCCTTCATTCCACTTGCAATTTATAAATGCATAACCAATTAGAATACATCGTCGACGTCCTTGCCTTGAACGCAGAAGTTCGCTGTTATACAGCGTTTTGTTCTCTGAGCTATAAGCTGATCAATTAATGGAGACAAAGTTTTTATTTTATTAAGTGGCATAATTTGAATTTTCACACTGTGAATGGTAACTTGAACTATTTTGATATTATTAATTGGCTCAAGTAAGCTTTGCGTCGAATGAATGTTTTTGTTCGTGACGAAAATTTATTTAAAATATATGTTTTGTACCTAGATATGCCGTGAAATCAACCACTAAACAAATTGTGCATTATTCATTAACTCTACTAAGGTGATCCATCAAAACAAGACAAATACATCGGTTTAAATATGTGCTATATTACATTTATATGTAAAAATATGTTCTTTGTACTTAGTAGAAAAAACGAACTAGTTCAAATTTACCTTCAGACCAATTTCTGAATGGGCTGTAATGTGTTACAAAAACATTTGTATTGTGAATCGGAAATTGAAATACGTTTAAGTAAAATAATTGTATATCAATATGATATCACATTTCACGACTATTACCTTAATAATAAACTATTCCCTTAATAATAAGCATTTTCTTTTCATCTATTTGAATGATAAACTATTCCCTTAATAATAAGCATTTTCTTTTCATCTATGTTTTGACGATTTTTTTGTTTATAAGTCTTCGTTCATGTACAGTGTGTCGAATCATGTACATGTATCGGGAAAAACAAAATAAAAAATATCGAAATATATTTGCATTTCTAAATATAGAAACAAATTAAAGGTAATAAAATTTTGCCTATAACATTGTTTGCTTTAAAATCAAAGAAACATGAATAAAAGTTTGCATTTAATTTTGTTTTTATTAGAAATTTAATACATGTAGATAAAAAATAAATAAGAAATTTTTTTAAAAATTTTTATTACATTTATGTGCACATTAAATGCTATAATCTTAAGAGTAATAGAATAAACAATTTTAAAATCTGTCGACGACGATGCCAATACTGATTTTTCATATTGTTATTCTTCACAACTTAAAGAGTTTGCAGTAATTAATTGTTTTATACTTAAAATAGTAGTAAATATCATTACTAAAACAAGCCTTCGAATTTCTATCTACTTCTGTTAATGTTACTTTGCTATGAAATATTTTTCTCTTATTTATCATCATCATCATCATCATCATATATATTAATACGCTAAGGTTAAGATATTACACTCCCTTTTTAGAAAAAACCTCACAACTAATCCACATAAATTATATTCATATATATTAATACGCTAAGGTTAAGATGTTACTCTCTCTTTTTAGAAAAAACCTCACAACTAATCCACATAAATTATATATCATTTTATAGATAATTGCTTGCTCTACCGGCATCCACAACTAAAAAATTTATTATTGCTATTCTTTTTGCAAATTAATTAATTATTAAAATTATATACACAAAACAGCAATGCTGCCATCTAACGGCTCAACGTCAATATGATTGACGGTCGGTAAAATTTTTGTTTAATTTCAAATCCACTCACGTATAAATAAAGTGGCCGCCTCTATATGTCAATTTTACTAAAATATTTGTTTGATCTGTCATCTGAGCTTCATAATGGAATAAATAATAATGCGAAGACTTCGCACGGGTCACGCTAGTTTATCTAATAATGTAATAAAGATAACTAATGATTAGGCCAAAATTATTAAAAAAATAAAAATGAATTAAAAAAGTGTTTAAACTTTATAAATAGCAGAAAGGAGAGAGAAGGGTATGAAGGTCCACACAAAATATAGACCGAGAACAGTCGACGAGCGTGAAAAAGAAAGGTCTTTGGAGAAAATGTTTGAAACAATTTGACGAATAATCCTTAAAATATAATATTTAAAGGGCTTCTATTCTAATATTTACCTAATCCGTGGAAAAATAAGCCCCACAGGCAGTTATAAATTGCGATCTGTAACATATCCTTTACAGTATAGATGTTACGTACTTATGTGCATATCAATAGATGAAAGCTTATGTTATTTTTCAAAGGAAAATTTATCTGAATTGCTTTTTAAAATAAAAAAATAAATATTTGAAACAAATTATGTTATTTGTTGAGGAATACCTTATTTTCCCAAAATGTTATATTAAATTTAATTATAAGTAAAATTACTCGGTTTATAATATCTCCCATAGTCAAAACTCCAAGCCGCAGCGGCGCGCCAATCGATAATAAGGTGCACCAAGCGGGATTAACAAACCATATCAATGCAAAATAAGGGTTTAATCCAACCTGTATGTATATATATATATATATATATATATATATATATATATATATATATATATATAAATATATATATATGTATATATATATATATATATATATATGTACATATTTATATATATTTTTTAATCGAAAATTGTCATGTCTTCTATTCCCATTTAAGTCCGCGAATTGATATCATTAACATATAATTACATTTATTTTTTTTTAAAGTAATACAAAAGTTTGTTTGTAGTCGATAGCGCAATGTGGCTTAATGTCATTGAGTTTTGATCGGAAGTGCCATTTTCTTTCTGAAGAGAAAATTTATTTTAGAATGTTCTTTTATTTAGATAGGCACTTGTGGTAATAAAAGTCATGATTCTGTTTTAGGACTTTGACTCTTGCAGTTGAAACATGGTACACGAAGTGATATTTACATATTTGATTTACGTGGTAATGGTAGTTAATTTTATGAGAATGATTAGCTTGTAGATTTTATTTCCTTTTGAATGTAACTTTTGATTCACAATTTTTTTGTTGAAGGTAATAAATATACTTTTAATAATGTGCTTTTAGATTTAGAGTGGTTTGGCCAAGTTTCAAGTTCAAGTGTGTAAAACTTCATGGCATGATTTAAAATACACGTAGCGCCATCTTTTTATGCACATAGCTACTAATACAATGTGAGGAATTTTTGAAAAAACTAAATTTGCGTATCTTGTAATAGGACCTTGCAATTAGATGAAATAAAATATTACTTCAAGTTTAGTTCTATGTTTTGCAAAAAACTTTAACTGAATATTCGGGATAAGTTTAATATGATACGTATTCAAACAAAAACACAACTAAAATTTTGTTTTAAAAGTCTGTGTTACACAGCATATGTTATTCGGCATAATATACCGATTTCAATGACACCTAATTTTTTAAAATAAATTTAACCACTTCGTGAAAATAAAACGAAACTTTTTTTATTTTGGTTTCTTTACAACCTTTTAGGGAGTAAAGAAACCACTGATTTATAATATTAAGAAGAATGAAATTGATATAGTTATCTGCTTATTGCAGATAATATGTATTTTATTTGATATAGTTATCTGCTTATTGCAGATAATATATATTATATTTATATTGCTGTTAATATGTAACACTCATTTTTGGGCAGTTGTTTAAATATTATCACATTAACGATAATTATAAAATTGTATCACTCCACATGTGAAAATTAAAACTATATTTTCTATATAATTATACCTATGATTCTTCTCTTATTGTTTTTCGAGTTTTGATACAATTCTGGATACAATTCGGATACAATATGTGGAGAATAATAGAAAATTATGTTAGGAAGTTTTTTTTTAATTTCTTACTGATAAATTAAACTGGTATTATATAAACTTGTCTCTCCATAGCGAAGCCTTAATTTTTACGTTGTTGGAATTAAAATAAACAAGTCAAAAAATAGATTTCCTTATCTTTATATATATCTGATAACTTCTGAACTTTTTGAATTGTTAAAGATTTATAATTTTTCCTTAACATTATTTTAAATTAATAATTAAAATTATTATTCATAATTCCTTTTATTTCTTTATATAATAAATTTTTCCAGTACATTTTGATTGGCACGTTTTTTTGCTTTATATCTCGGAGTAATATTGAATATATTGGCGTTAATTTTGTAGAAATACATTATTCACAATTAAAGGAAACTTCGTGATGTAGTATTATTTCCACTTTCTTTAAGTTCTTTACCGCGAGCTAGGTTTTGTTGTATTACGACATCTTCAGGTGGGCTATAAGCAAATATTCTTAAAGAAAATAAAAATTATACTACATCACATAGTTTCATTTAATTATGAATATTATTATTTGTTATTTCCGAAGATAATATTTTTAATGCCAATAATTAACTCTCTTACATTTTCTGCATGATTTTCCATTTACTTAATAAGTAATCTTAAGTAAAAGTAATAATAATAATAAAACGTATTTCTAAAGCGGCAGTAGTCTTACAAGTTATTCATGTATTTATTTTGGCCGTAAAATTTAGTGCCATTTCGTTGAGCATATTCATGAAATACAATCAATTAAAATAATGACAAATCTGACAAATATCCAAAACTAATAATTCGAAACAAAGATTGCAAACATAGTTTAAAATTAAATTAATTCACCAGTATGTTATAGACATACGGTGTAAATATTTGGCTCTTTGGATCAAATATTTACTTTTAGAAGAGATACGGATGATGCTAAATTGAAAATATGTTCATTTCTTAAACAATTTAAAAAAAATATCCATTTTTTTCTTATCTATGTTAAATGTTAGAATTTAGACTAAATGATTATGTTATTTTATTTATGTCTAAAAAAAGAAAAAACAGAGATTCGTTTTGATATTCGGACACAACACTTATGAGTTCATACTCCATTTACTGATGCATCAGTGACTCGCTTAGAGAAGCAACGAAATAACCTACTCTGTAATTTTCACTTTTTTCTAATTTCTTATGATGATTAATTAAAAAATTGATAAATTGATTTTTCAAACATTCACAAGTCAGGTTCTATCTAAATATGAAGTTTCAATTTCTGAACTAAAAGCTCTCAAATAATATGGTTACGTAATCGCACAAAACGTCCCAATAAACATTTCCCCTATATTACTGAAAATATGAAGCCAGTCATGAATCACACAAACAAACCAGCTTCTAAAGTCGCAAAACGAATGGAAAAATCAGTTGAAATTCTTTCAATACCACAATTTTTTCAAGGCCACATTTACCTTGTGTCATTGATTTTTCTTAGTAAACACCTAGTTCATAAAAGTAAAAAACCTAAATCTGCATTTTGTTTGAAATCGTATGAGTCGATTTGAATTTGGGGGAAAATGGCAAAATACAAAAATCATCGCTACAGGTCTATACTTGTCCATTCAGAAGCTAGAAACGTTTTCGTAAATTCGTAGTCTTCCATAACTACATCTCGATATGTACCAGAATCGAAACTAAGATATATACCGATTAAGAACACATAAAGTGAGAATAAAAATTTACCATACGCCTTTACAAGATAAGTTATAAGATCACCTCGGCTTCTTAATTATAGGGCTTATTAAATTATTTTCCAAAGGCCTTTGAAACATCATCACTATCTATGCTATATATATATATTTACATATATATTTTCATGATAGTCCCCAGTTCGCAAGTTATTACAAGATTTTTGGTTTTTTTTCAAAATGTTTAATTTCATATATTATTGTAGGTAGTGTCGGACCAAGTTAAAATTAGCAGAATTAAACATCTTGGAAAGGATATATTATAGACCCATATTTATTTTAAATGCAACTGTACGAAAAAATCAAGATACATAAAAACATAAAATGGAACCGTCTACTTACATCACACATGATTATTCTAAAAAACAAAACACTGGAAGAGCGGAAAGCTACATCAAGTGACCAAAATAAAAGCAAAAAAAAGAAATATATCAGAAAAATTTAGTTCCAAGAACTGTCGGGAACACAAGGAGGACGCAAAAACCAAAAATGGATGCTTTTAAACACATAAGGGAAAGAACGGGTTCTTTGCCTAAAAAACTCGCACACAAAGTTTAATAAAAACATACTGCTATCGGAACACCAAATCAAATTTAATTATATAGGAAAATAATTCTGGAACCGCGGCCGCTCATCGAAGGAGAAAGAGACTAATACCCTTTAGCAAAAATTGGCGAATACCTGAATGTAGTATCATTGAATAATAACAGCTAGAGGAGGCTACTGCCAAGAGGCATACTGAAGCAAGAGACGTTCTCTAACAATGCTTCGAAACGGAATCCAGTTCAGAATAAAAGGGCATGATCATCATATCATCAGCAGTAAATTATGTTAAGATACTTTATTATCTTTAATCAGTTTTGTTTTTACTCTCATAAAATAAAACGAATAAAATATAAAAAATAACATTTTAAATTCGCATACAAGCCGAATTAAATGTTCTTTTATTTTGTTAGTAACTTATCTTTACGTATATCTTTCGGCAAAATTATTATATGCTATGTTAAGTACATAATTTATAAGTTTTGTTGGAAAACTCTGTAAAATCAGTGGAGCTATTTTTGGAAAACTATATAAATGTTATAAATAAATATACACTTAACATAAATCTACATAAACAACCAGACAAAACAAAAATCGTTTTTGTTTGTCAATTTACCATTTTTTTTGCAACATTAACAGACTAATTAAGAGTAGGTGAAAGAATCTGCTTTTAAAACTGAAAAAATTACAGAGTTGGTTTGAAAAAACTACTTACAACATAAGTAAAATTTCAAAATTATTCTCTTTAAACTGTAAAAAAATGCTGTTAGGAATCTATTTCAATTATTAATTAAGTAAAGTATTTTGTTAAATGGAAATATCTGGTAGTGCAATTAATATCTAATGCTTGAAGTTTAATACCGCAAATGGTCGCAAACTACTCTTACTCCAATTTTGACTACTTAATAACATTATTTACTTCATTGGTACACATAAATTTCTTCCCCGCTCCATAAATTATTTACTTGGAATTTTCCTCACACTTCGGTATTTATTGCCAACAAAGATATCTTTAAAGTTTTGAACAGAAGGAAACAGACCTTAATTTCGAAAATTTATATTCTCCGTTTTCTCCCATATTCAGATTCACCTACTTGCACAAAATATAAAAAAGAGATGTTTATATTATATCCAGAAATACAACCAATATACTAAAAATAAGTGAAAAAGGCAGACTTTAGTTATACAAAGAAACACTCAGAAAAAAACGACATACGATATAAACCTTATTCAAGCGATATTGAAAATGTTGACGTGATCACGAAAAAGAAGCGAAAACTATAATTTTGTGAACCTGTTGTATAAAATTGAAATGACTGAAAATAATGAATTACTAGGGGTAAGTTTGATTTTTCCATTAAAACTACGAGTACACATAATATAGTGGATACTGCATATAACTGGATAATTAATGCAATATGTATATAAGGCACTCTATTATATTTTAAGTGCACGCACCATTTTATGTATATATTTATATATATATATATATATATATATATATATGTGTGTGTGTGTGTGTGTGTGTGTGTGTGTGTGTGTGTGTGTGTGTGTGTGTGTGTCTGTATGTGTGCATATATAATAGAATTGTTATAAATATTGAGGAGTATACCTCAGTATTTATAACATTTCAATGTACTCTTATTTTATTGTCGAATGAAACGATTAAAAAATATCTTTTTCGTAAAATTAAATCTAAGGCATCTTGGTAATCATTTAACTGTTAATATTTCTAAAGTGTAATTGTTTAAATAATTAATAAATCGTCTTAATTCCCACAATCGTGTTAATTTAACTTCCAAAATTTTGTTCCTGTTACTCTTAATAAACTGTTTATATTAGCTGTGACAATGAAAAGAGAAACAAGGAAGGCAATATTAAAATAAAAAAGAAGAAATAAAGGGGAGAAGAGGAAAAATTTGCTTGCATATTTTTATGTAAACCCCTGAGGAAACACACCCTGAAATTATAAAAAAAATATATTCTTGAGGCCCTTGATATTAATACAAGGTAAGTAAATATTATATATTTTTCGTTCTTTTCCCCAATTAGAAGAAAAACTTATGTCAGTTTTTAAAGAAATTAATATATATTTAGTTGCATTAGTACCAAAACCTCAATATTCATAAGTTTCACAATAAGCAAGCATAAGAACTGTGCGAATATAATTTATCACAGTAGCCACAGACCGATGCAAAATTTTCCCTAAACTGAAATGGAACTATTAATTCATTACGTCTAATACAATCAAATTTGATCTGACCGAGTGGCGCCGAACAAAGTTAGACTTGATCCCGTGTCGGGCGGTAGACCGCTGAGGGTGAGAGATTTGTTTCAGAGAACTAACAGGGTTGCGTATATATCATATCAACGTTGTATTGTTACAATTTGGATTTAGTGAAATAAGTCCTTGGAGAAATATATCTTGTTACTTTGAATTTTAAGGCCGGATGTACATAAATTTAAATAAAATGTCAATATCTAGAAACTCTCACCAATTCAAGCGAACACTCCTGAACGCTCTTTTACCTACATTTATAACAGAATTAAACAGAAACATAAGGTATTAATTTATGAATCTAGAAAATTTTTCTGACTGAAATGAAAAGTATTAATCAATGAAATTTGAGAATTTTTCTGATTAAAATGAACTTTCAAGTTCTAAGTTCCTTTATTTGCTAGAAATTAAAATATTTACATAATATCTTTTGCTCTTTTGGAAGTAATTAATTACAGAAATATGAAGTATTAACTAATGGAAATAGAGAATTTTGCTGACTAAATTGCACCACCAAGTTCTAAGTTCCTTTGTTTTCTAGAAATTAAAATATTTAAATAATACCTTTTGCTATTTTGAAACTAACTTACAAATAATAAAAAAATTAAAGTATTATCTACAGCCCTAAATACTGAAAATATTGTCTAAAAACAACTACGAAGCAATTGAAGAACACGCATCACGAGGATTCTGTACACACATTTGGTTATTTTATATCCATATAAGTTGCAGTAATATTTCTATTAACATATTTGAAATAATAATTTTCCACAACGTAGATATATAGCTAACTATATTTTTCAGAGGCTTAAAAATATGATGCATATTTCAGAAATTATAAGATCTGGATAATTGCTATAGTTATCCTGGAACCTTCCCGTAAGATCATAAAAATTCTATTTGTAATAATTTTAAGTCCTGTTGTTTCGGAATAACGGGTAGGAATATATTTTTTGAATATTTTTCAGTATTTCTCCGAGGATGTGAAACTTAAAAACAAATATGTATATATATATATATATATATATATATATATATATATATATATATATATATATATAATATATATATATATATATATATATATATATATATATATATATATATATATATATACTGTTTTTGAGGCCCTTTACCACACTATATGTGAAAAAGAAAAAAATTAAAATTAAAATGTATTATTACCAGCGCGGTAACAAAATATATTAATTAATTTCACATTTCTACTTCAAGCTTCCGTGAGGAAAACAGTTACGACCGTCAGAGAGACATACACGTTCGTGAACGGTTCCGTTTATATTTTGACTTTTTTTTATACCAACTAACACCAATATGTCATCTTATGTTAATAGCCCACTTCCAATTTTCTGTTGTGATCCTGTGAAAATTAATGTGAATATATTTTTTCAACATGGGTCATAAATCGGAATGAAACCATTAAATAAAGAGATTAAAGATAAACCTGTCAATACTGAAAATTAAATTATTTACAAAATTTTAATTTTTTAAAACGATTGTATATTGCCTACCATATCTTTCACAGGCGCAAATTTAAAAAAAATCTTTTTAATTGCTAAAACTAACGATTTTCCATTTTTTTATTTTAATTGTGCTGTAAGATTTTCACGATTCTAAGCCAGCAGAGAGTCACCTATAGGTTTTGAGTTATTTGCGAGTGTCAAAATATGCAACATAAATGATCTTATTTTTAGGGTTTTTTGACTTCGAAGCTTGATTTTTTTATAATTCCAAGTGACCATAAACTTAAGTATTTGATAATAATGTCAACTGGATACTTTCTCAAGTTCCTGAGAAAAATGGTCTTAACAGACCGACAGACGTATAACGAAGTGATCCTATAAGGATTCCTTTTTTCATTTTGAAGTACGGAACCCTAAATAATGTACAAAAGTAACAAAAATTTAATAAATTTGTAAATTCTCACGTCTATGAAAAATAAGTTTAACCTATTTTTCATAGTGTTGTTTATATTTATATCTTCATTAATGAATTTCCATTTAAACCGCTTTTCGCAATAAAGTAACAAAAACACACAATTCCACCCTCAAGATATGCGGATAACAGTGAATAAACCCAGTAAATCTTCTTATGTAAATCGGCCACCCCCAGCTTTCAAACGTGATCCCACACTGAAGTATTTACATAAAAAATGTTTTAATATGAAAAAAGTAGAAATATGAATCATGCGTTTGCGATTCAAACCGACCTTTATTAAAAGGGTGTCTTAGGTTAGAAAGTGAGACGGAATTTTCTTGCAAGTGTTTAAGAATCACTTTTTGTGTCCTCTTGTATATTTTCTATTTACAAACTCAGTTTAAATTTTTGATTATATGGTTATTAATTTTCTTGAAGAAAGCAAAATCGTGGAAACTATTTTTGTGACTATAACCGAGGCCATAAAAATGGAGATGTTCTAAATTTTATTTGGGGGACTTTTATGTGTGCTTTCAATGTAACAATGCATTGAAAGAAGACATTTTTTGTTAACAATTTCTTTTTTACGAAATATCCATGTTATTGTTGAACAAAAATTGAATATAAGAAAATATTTTTTTTTAAAAACGCACACATGTTTAGATAAAAATTTTCATGCAGGTATAAATTTATGTTTATATTATATTGTTCACAATGGGAGTAAAAATGTTTTTAATTGTGACAGGCTATGATTTCATGAAATATATAAAACATGAAAGCATTGTATAATACACCAATTGCCTATTGTTTTGCTTTCAACGTATAACTAATACTTGATATATCTAATTCGTCATGTGAAATATGACATAGAATATATTTAGCCTCAAGGAGAGTTCATGGATCACATATTTAATTAGGTAGGTATTGTTTTTGAAGCAAAAAATTTAAAACAAAAAAAGGCTTCATTCAATTTTAATATAACTTTTTCTACCGACTTCTGTATATATTTACAACTCTATTAAAATATTTGCCTCTAAATAATTTTCACTATAAAAAGGTCGAAATAAAAAATTAAAATAGTGTGAAGATATGAAGAGCGAATAAATTCAGTAAATCCTTTTATGTAAATAGGCCACCCTCAGTTTTTAAATGTGATCACGCGTGGAGGTACTTATATAGAATTTTTTTTATATAAAAAACTTATATGAAATTGAATCATACATTTGCGGTGATTATTTAAAAATGTGCTTGTGTTTTGATATTTTTGGTCAGTTTTAGCAACAGCTCATTTTTACAAAACGATACACTATGAACGTTATAATGCTTTTTATGAAATACTGAAAGCACTACAACAAACAATATAACCGTTGCAAACTTTTGAACACGGATTTGTCGCATTTAAATATATTTTTTTATCAATTGTAAATATGAGATTCATATTACTAACCAAAAATAGTTCTTGCATGATTCCTACGGAAAAAAATCGACCGAGGGCGTATCGGAACATGCATAAAGTAGGATTTTGTTCTGCTCTATTACTCTTGAAACTGTTAGTATAAGTCAGGTTAAGTAACTTTAATCGATAGTTTTAAAAAAAGCGTGGCTAGCATTTTATTAAAAGTACTATCATTATATTCTATGTCACTTTCTATATTAATATTTCATAAATGACACTTATTGTAAATATTATTTCCTTATATTTTCCATAAATCATATAAACTATTCGTGTGTGTGTATACGTATTCACGCACGCACGCATATCGACGCGCGTATTCGTGCGTGCGTGAATGCATGTACACACACACGAGCACATTTGCACGTATAACCTATCGCGTACCTGCAAAATTTGTTCTTTCTAACTTATTACCCGTAACGGAACGGAGGAGATATATGCATTGAGGGTGAGAGGTTGTTTGTTTTTTTTATTTGTGTGTGCAATCCAATGCTCCCCTTTATCTCTAGAATCACATTTCACTTAAAATTTATAATCAAAAGATGACGTCTATTTCTCTTAATATTCACAAAAACCTTCAATTTCACCAGTTTTAAAAATGTATTGTTAAATCCACAGTTCCTAATTTTTTTAATTATAATTTAAAATTGAAAACGAATGTGTTTTAGCAACGATAAAAATTTACTGTTAAATAAAGAGGATCCATGAAAAAATATTTTAACTAATTTATACATAATAAACTAAATATTTAACCATGAAAATTATTTAATTTCAAATTTTTATTATTGATATTTCTTATTAGACATTTGTTAAGAGTGTAGTATATAATTATAAATTTAAGGTGAAATAGTGAAAAATATTTCAACAATCACAAAAATATTTCTTTTACGTATATTTTCTTGAAATCAATTTTTGTAATAAAATAACACTATTGAGTTGCAATTTTAAAAATACTTCGAGAAATAATAAATTCTAATTTTACAGTTTTCCAAATTAGATAAAAGAAATAATAATTTGATAGCTGTTATAACATGTATTCCTTCTGACATTGTTTGAGATCCAAATAATAGTAATAGTTTATATAATTACTATGGTATATGTAAGTAGTATAATAGTTTATATAAGTAGTACTATAGTTTATATAAGTATTATAGTCTAATAGTTTGTTAGTCGTTACGGTGATTACTCATCAGGGAGTGCCGCAAGAAATATTTTGTTGCAAAGGAATGTTCCTCTTTATCTCCCAAACGACTTGACCGATTTAGTTTTCCGCAAAGTATTTGACACTAATCGGCGATGGTTAATAGATAGGTGTTATGGCGATTATTTACCAGAGGGTCCGCAATATACATTTTGTTGTAAACGAAAGTTACCATTTATCTCCAAAATGATCTGACTCATTTAGACACGGTTTTTTGCAAAATATTCGGGAGTAATCGGCGATAGTTATTAAAGAATTTGTATGTTGTTAGCTTAGCAGGTAGCGCTGCAATAAACATTTTTGAATGGCTTAGATTAACTATTTTATGGTCTTTCTTGGTCTACATCGATGTGTGATCCGCGTAATATGTTTCTCAAGCGCTCTAATTCTTCCAATGTTATGCTGTTGTGTGGATTGTTGAAGAGTTTTTTTTTGCTTTATATTATTTATTACTAAGCCGTTTAAAAATCATACTCTACTTAGAGCCACATAAGCTTGCCCTTTGGCGATTTTTTAAAAGCTTAGTTATCAAGAAAAAAATTTAAATGTAAAATTTAATTTTTTATTAAGTCCATGACAGATGTAAACGTTTTAATCCAAAAAGTATAAAAGAAAAAGGAAAATTAAAAATTTTGAAAAAAACCACGACAGATGTAGTCATTTATTTGAAAAATGATTAAGTATTTTTTTTGAAAACTCCCCGAATAAAAGAAAACAAGAACCTATTGATATAATTACAAACCCAAGAAAATCTGTCGCGGCTGCCATGCCCTGTCTATGCCTAAAATTTTATAGCTTTATCAATTCGTGTCTAATTGAAATTATCTTAGGTGCGCAAATAGCTTTTCTATGCTGCTACATTGTAACTGATACTGGAAACGGAAATGGAAATGGCAACTACTATAGCTTACTTAATGGTAAAGCAAATCGAATAATCAATCAGTTTATTTAAAAAAAAATATTTATCAGAAATATTAAGAAGGTCTTTATCAGTTTATATTTTCTTAACATGTCGATTATTCTTTATCTGATCCTACACCGACGTGCAAGTATTTATATCTAGTTATTTAATTACATCCTCATCGTATCATCATAATATCGCCATGTCACCATGTTTATAGTCGTATAATAATTTGTCATATCCCGTGAGCAATACCTTCATGAAATGAGAAGCAGAAAAAACTTTTATTCAAAGCTTTTTGGTGAACCACTGGAATAATTTTACTTTTTACAGATTTCCATATTTCATAACTTAATATTTGTTTATAACATTTTACGGCTTATTTATGGTTCCTTTCTGTTTAATGCATAAATGTATAAAATTAGGTAATATAGCATAAAACTATATTTTAGTGCTCTAATATTCGGTTAAGAGTTATGATCGGAGTTAATGAAAATGCCAATACCACTCAAAATTTGGTATGACAGTATTAGACATGATATTAATATGAGACAGCTTATATAAAAATATCATGAAACTATAAAATTTCCTAGGTTCTGTGTCTATTACGAAGCAATTAAATCTCAACTTCTAATATCTGCGGCAAAATCGGGAAATGCACTATATAGGTTTATATATATTAATATCTTCATATTTTATACGTAATATATAGGCGTGGTATTAATAATTCTTTCATATCTTTTGATTTATTTAATGTTTATTATGAGGTGCGGTATTAATAATTCTTTCATATCTTTTGATTTATTTTATACGTAATATAGGTGTGGTATTAATAATTCTTTCATATCTTTTGATTTATTTTGTACGTAATATATAGGTGTGGTATTATTAATTCTTTCTTATCTTTTGATTTATTTTATGTTTAATATGAGACAGCTTATATAAAAATATCATCAAACTATAAATTTTCCCAAGTTCTGTGTCTATTACGAAGCAATTAAATTTCAACTTCAAATATTTGCGACAAAATCGGGAAATGCACTATGTAGGTAAATATACAATAATATCTTCATATTTTATACGTAATATATAGGTGTGGTATTAATAATTCTTTTATATCTTTTGATTTATTTTATGTTTAATTATATTTTTTTGGAAGGTTAAGGAGGAATGAACATTTAAAAATATTACCGATGAAAAAGGTAATCTGATTTGATCCAAAACTTCAATACGGAGAATAATGAAAAGAAATAGAAAATGCATTTCATTTACATGTAATTGCTCATCGGTTGTGATAAGACGTCTATAACCTATTAGTCATATAGAAAAAGTAAATAATGATTAAACATTTTTTTAATTTAATTGAAAAATTAATAAAAAAGCAGTAAAAATATATCACCGTTATTTACTTTTCACTTCTTTGCCTTTATGTACTTTTCACTCATTAAGATCTATCAACATAATATTGATTCAGGGGCCAAAATTAGCAATGAAAGTTGAATAATTTTATAAAGTTGGGAATAAATTATAACTTTGAAAAGAATAACTTAGAATTCTATAAATTAATATATATACATATATATATATATATATATATATATATATATATATATATATATATATATTTATATATATATATATATATATATATATACACACACATATATATATATATATATATATATATAATAAAACATAGTAGTATTGCACGTACTCGAAGCCGATACGATTTGAAAAACGTAACAAATGCGTTTACAAAACTCGATGGAACTGTTATTTGGTTCATTTCTTAAGCCTGGAAGCTTCATTTCTTAAGAGTCTTCTTCCATATTTCTGTATATACATACTTGTATTCTTTTAGTTTTAAATTGTATAAACAAAATTTTTATTTTTCCGTATGTCTCGGTTATTAGCTGACCATCTATTATTAGGCATGCATCGCCTCACAACGTGTCAAGACTAAAGTTCGGGTAATTTCATGTACAGGTGTTATACAACACAAAGCACATGACTTAAATTATGGAAAACTTGTATTTACCTTCAAAAGGGATTAGCATTTATTATAAGAGAAGCACAAGAGGTATGGTATTCAAAATTTAAGTTCATATATAAATAACTGTAGTAAACATAAAATATATAAAATCATTTGTCAGTAGACCAGGCTCACTTCGTTGCTATCAACGTTTGTGTCATAAATCGAAAGCGATTGTAAAGATTTAAGAATCTGTATTGCGATATTAAAAACATTTGAAGACTTTACGCCGAAATCGTCAGTAACAAAAATACATCTTATATTCATGGTTTAAATTGAAAACAGAAAAAAAAATTAATAACGACCAAATTGAATATGAAAATTGTAACAGTTAGGAATTCATATTAAATTATGAAAGCACAAAAAAATCGAACCAAAGATTTAATAAATAACATACTTTAATAATAGACCTTCCTTAGAAGTAAACTGGAAGCCATTTCAATACAAATTATTTAGCTGCTAAAAAGCATTCGATGGTGGTAATCTTTGCTGATTTAAGCGCTTTAGTAACGTCGACAGAATGTGGTACGTACGGTTTTCATTGTATATGCCTTATATCTACATTTTTCTTATGTATTTACATTTTTCACTTTAATTTATTCTAAATTAATGTTATGGTTAAATTCTAGATCAATTCATTACTAAATTGCTGTTTTGTTGCTGAAATCCTAGCAGACACTGCCTCATTACTTTTTTAATTGGATTCTAGATACATTTTTTTACGCTTTTAACTGGTTTCAATGCACCTTTTTTACTTATTTAAAGATATATTGATCATGATTATAGAGACCAGTGGAGAAATTATTAATTGAATTACATATTTTATGCGAAGAATACGAAAACCAACCTAAATTTTTGGAAATACTAAAAAAACTGTTGCTGACTAGAATATAGAGAAATTACATAAAAATAGAAAGTCACCAAACAAATCAGAATGATGACTTTTAACTTGATAAATGTAAGTTATTCGCAAGCCCTATGTGAGTCGCCTAATTAAAAACTCAGAAATGTTTTTTATAATAAATTTAAAAATAAGCCATTTTGCTTTCCAAATTTGAATTTACAATGTCTAACACACAATTTTTATACATAAGCCATTTATCAGTAGCCTTCTATTTGATCAATTAGTAATAATATATTACCATATAATATATAGAATGTGATTAATATAGAAGAATGGAAATTAATTTATTTATTTGAGAAATACAGATTGTAATAAATTTAATTAAATATATATTTACATTTCATCATAATAATATATTATTGTTATGCTTTTATCAGGTAAGGGACGAAGTAAATGCATAAAGCCAACAAAACTTTAAATTATAACTTAGTGTACACTATTAAATAACTTAAATAGTGACATATCCTTACATAAGAATCATTGTTAAAAAACGTTTGAATATGCTATTTAGGCTTCAACGAATATAAAATATATTTTTGTTTTCCTCCTAGCTTTTTCATTCGAGAAATTTTCATTAAAGTAAGTTTGATAAAAAAAACATACGCATACAATGAAAAACATAACGCTGAATCACTTTACTCGAAGTAAAATGAATCAACGTAATATTTCAACTAAGACACGACATAGTTTTTTACTTTCAACTAATATATAAGTCGTTTTTTGGCAGATGAAAGGTGCTTTGGAAACGAAAACTTAATTACTGCAGAAGAATTATGAAACTAAAAAAATATATGTGTGCCATGAAGTAGATAAAAGTAATTTAATTCTATACATTGAATTAAAGTACTATTTACTTTATTTAATTACTTTTTGTATGGGTATCACGCAAAACCTGCTGCACAGATTTTGATGGTGTTTGATAGGGCACCTGGGTATATATTCTTATATTTTTTACGGCCATCAATTATGATTTATTTGGGTATCACGCAAAATCTACTGTAAAGATTTTGATGCAGTTTGGTGTAGCTCCGGGGTATATACCAATTTACATCAAAGACCAGAACATAAGAGAGAAAAAAACGAAGAAAATCTAATTTCCTAATTACACGCGAAAGAATTTGTAAGCACAGCTAGTATAACGTTGTTTGTTTATCTAACTTTGATTTGCATATAGTAATGGATAGAAACACAATTTCTTAAAAGTTAATGAGAAACAAAAGTTGAAATAATAGGAAAAACATAACCAAACGAAATTAAACTTAAAAAACTCGGAAAATTTGTTTGTTACTTTTTAAAGGTGTTTACACAAAAACATCCCCTTTTTGAAGTATTTGAAATAGGTTAATTAAAAGCTTTGTAAACGCATTAGATACTAGTTAGGCTCACTTAAAAGGTATGTAAAGTTTACAAATAATCGTTTTTTTACATAAAAAGTGAATAAAATAAAAAAAAACTTTGACTTATTCTCACGTAACGGTCAATATTCAGACTTGTAAGATATTAAGTAAAATGTTACCTGAAATGTATTTGAAAGATTGGATAAAATATAAGAGTTTAAATGCGAAGTGGTGATTGTACGTCTCTATCCCATGTTCATTTTAAAAAGGTACTTGAATTGATAGAAAGATCCAACTATTTGCTGGTGTTTAATATCACTTCTATATAAATAAACAAGCGTAACTAAAAAAATTATATTTGCAGGTAATTACGTCAACAATATAAATCATTTTCCTGAAAACTGATACAACACTCTTTACTTCAAACTAGTATATTTAAAGCGATAAAACGTTATTACTTACACATAACGTGTAATATAATTTGCTAAGGAATTTAAATACGTTTCATGAAAAAGAAAATAACAAAAACGATACTAAGCGAAAGACCAATAAATCTCCGACTGAATTCATGTCATTACAATAACTTAATACTACGCTTAGCCTCATGGACTAAGTTTAAATTTTCAATTAGCCGCTTCGTGACAAATTATTTTCTTCCGAAAACTTTTCCGCGGTTAATTTTTTATTTCCTTTGGCAACATCTGAAAACTTATTATTCGTATCTTATTCGGACAGACTTCTATTAATCATGCCTGAAAAATTGTCATTTAAATATTTTTCCCAATGTGAGAGGAATTTTACGTACAGTGTACTTACCATACGTAAAAATTATATGGTAAGTGCAATTAGTTTTGATAAGCTTTCAGCTTATTAGTCGTACGTTCATTTCTTATGGAATAAAATGCACGTATGAATAACATAGTAACCTAACGAGAATAATTTAAAATATTTTATTTTAACATATTTACCAAAGAAATTATAGTGTTACCTTTTACGGTTTTATGCCTTTTGTAGTATGTTAATATCATTTTAATAAATAAGAAAATATTATAAATTCAATATATATATATATATATATATATATATATATATATATATATATATATATAATTATAGCTGAATTTACATTATTATTGTTTATGTGTTAAATTTTTCACCAATGGTATCTTTATATTTGACAAAAATATTATTTTAATTGAAAATATAATTTTAGAAGGTGTAATTTCCTCATGCATAGTGTTAATGAAACTAAATAATTAACCAGCATATGCCACGAAAACTTCAACACTAGTGGTTCTTTCCCCGACTTCGTTGACATTATGCCCAAAATCTTTCATTATTCAAAATTTATCCAATGTTAAGTATATAACCTATCATTTTTTCTATGGTATTTCAAAAATTATAAGTTATAATATTGTGAAAGTTCTATGAGCTTTTAGCAGACTAGTAGCTTTTGCTTGATTTTCAAAATAACAAACAAAATAACTTCTGTCATTAGTAGGCAAGTTTTGCCAATAAACCAACAAGTAAAATTTCGTTAAGTAATAGATAGAAGCATTTAATTTTAATTCATATATTCATAATTCACCATTCCTGCACAAGTGGAAAGTGTCGTTTAGCCGAAGGTCAAATAATAAAAGTCATTTTTTAAAGACAGATGTAATCCTAGAATAAGTGAAATATCCAAAATTAAGTAACTAAATGTCACATTACCCAGACATGTTTGAGCTAGTTAATTATGTACTGAAATTAAATTATATATGTTTTACTTTTATTCTGATAAAGTGGTTTTATCAAAATACAAAAAAAACAACAAAAATAAGAAAAACAATTCACACCCAATAACAAATTAAATGTAACCAAATATGAAGATCAATATTATTTTAAAAATGGAAATAAGAGACGATAAAAACAACACAGATTATAACATAAACCAAATATATACATACACAATGTAAATGTACTTTTTTAAATAAACATTTATTATCATCACTATTAAAAAAATGAACAAACAACTCTATTTTCCTGCCATAAATAGCAAACATACATCAATAAATATTCTTACATAAATCCGTTAAATTCAGCTTTTGAATAATGGGCTAACTTTTTTTTATTTATAAATTCATAACTACAAAATGAAAGCTAACAAGAAGCGAAACTCATGAATTGATTCATGATGAAACTCATGAATGAATTTTAAACAAATCCTAAAATTTCCCGGATTTACAAAGATTTAAACTTGACGTTCAAATAGCAATACTGAATTGTGACGTCAGTTTTGATAATGCTCATTTTATTCGACAAGAGTGAATAAGAAAGGAAGATATCCTCACCCTAACTTCGTCATTGAATTACCAAACTCATGTCGGGCTCATATATACTTTTTTTTGCTTAAATTTGTTTCACTAGTGCTTTATAACTTACTTTTATTTTCATGATATTTTATGAAAAACAACTAGGAAAGAGTCAACTGCCCTATTTTGATCCCGCTCTGAATTTCGTTTAACTTTCAACTTAACCTTTAGTCATACAGTACCTAAGGGTAAGGAATTAGGAAGATATTTGTTATTATCAAATAATATTAATCTCTTGTTTTTCTTTTAATTGAAATTGCGTTGTAATTAATTTTTGTATTTTAACGTCCTTTGAACCACTATAATATTTAATGAAATCAATATAATTATAAAGAAAATGAGGCTTTAAAAGTATATAATCAAATTTAAAATTAAATTTCGTCACCGCTAATCACTCGTCTGAAAATTTGTCTTACAATATAACAAAAAACATAAATCAAGTAACCCCTTTTCTTTTAATACCCTCATTTATGTAGCAGAGATAAAAGATCTATTTAATAATTGAAAAAAAAATTAACCAAAGCTCCAAGTGTACATTACCATTAATTTTTGGTCAGACAATTGAGGTGAAAATTTATCATAATAGGACTTGAAATATATTTCGAAATGCCTTCGATTCTAAATGTGTTAAGTAGATGTGTGCTTATTATATATGCAAGAGAAAGAAGAAATATAGGGATATTTTAATAATTACTTATATGTTTGGCGTTAATTTTGTAGAAATTCATTGTTAACAATTAAATAAAACTACGTGACGTAGTATTATTTCAACTTCCTTTAAATTCTTTACCGCGTCGTAGGTTTCGTTGTATTACAACATCTTCAGATGCGTAATTAGCAAAGATTATCACATAAGATAAGATATCTCTGCTAATTTCCGACCTGAAGATGTTGTAATACAACGAAACTTAGGTCGTGGTTAAAGAACTAAAAAAAAGTTGAAACAATACTAAATCACGTAGTTTCATTTAATTTTGAATTTATTAACCATTAAATTTTAAGTAAAGAAATAATTAAATTAAGAAAGGATCAACGAAACTAGCTGCAAGATTAGTAGCGGTTTAACAATAAATTAAATTGATAATTTATTGTTACGTTTTGTATATAATATTCAAAACAATATTAGTCACTAATATTACAGTACGGTGCAGAAAGCTTATAAAATTTGAATCCTTTCGGTACCTTTTACATACAAGTATATGAAATTTAATAAAAAAATTATTTGGAGTAAACGACTTTTCAGTTGCTAAGAATTTTTTCATTGATGAATGAATATAAATAGCGGGTACATCATTTAAAGATTTAATGTACCTCATTAAAAATTTGTTAAGCTATATTTTTAAAAAATTTTTAAAATTTGTTATTTTTAAAATTTAAAAATAAATTGTAAATGCTTACTTCCCATTATCTTTCAAGCAAATATAATAATATTTACCATAAAATAAACCCATATTAGTAATAGTGAAGTTCATTTTTGCACGCTATATTTTTATTGGTTTATAATACGTTAAGACATTCAAATCATATACAATCTCGAATATTGCCTTTGACAACAGATTATGAAATACGGTAAATTTGGCATGAATATTTCGTTTGTTGGTATTGATTGCAAAATTAAAGAATAATGAAACAAAACACATTTTTTTATAGTTTTATAAATGATCTAATAATAGATTAAAAATTGAAATATTTTTTTTATAATTAGATGAGATATTTAAGTTATTCTTTGTGAAACTATTTGACAAATGAAATTGGACGTCTCTCCAGCAGTTTCGTAGAATTGAGAAATTTTTCCTTTTTTGAATTTGGATAAAAATAGAAACAATTTCTCTACGTTCCTTTGCAATAAACAACTGAGTTCCTGATATACCACCTTCAGTCGATTTATTATTTTACGCATGCAAAATCAAATCATGCTTCGGTAAATAATATTTAAATAATTTCTGTTTCTACACCGGGGAAATTATATATTACTTTTTCGAAGCAAATTGAATTACTTTCAAGAAATTTATGCTAGAATTTTTACATGTTTGGTGTTAAACAATTCTAGAAACTTAATTTTTGTTAAGAGCAATTTTCGATTAAATTTTTAAGCTCTAACTAACTATTTTAACAAGCCATATAATATAAACTATCGCAAAATATATTTGTGATTATGCGTTTATTTCTAATGAAAAAAAATAGCTAAAAAATTTAACACGATAGAAGATACTGCCTCTTTCTCAAGTCAGTTGCACATAAAGAGAAAAACGATACGCATGCCGTAGTATTGATGCCCAAATAAAAATAAACGCAAAGTAACACTCAACTGAGAACCCTATCATCTCAATTTGATACGGCTGTTAAAAACACATTTAAAAAATGTCGTCATAGCTTTTACTGACGTTCATTAACTGAAAACGTAAAGACGTATACGTATTTTATATTGATGTATTTTTATTAAAAGCGCTTTGCACAATAAAATAAAAAAATACAATTTCGCTTTTAGGGCGCAAATGCCTATATATTTTCAATTATTCAAGATAAATTTCTTGACGTAAATAAATAAGATACTTAACATTGCGTTTGTGTTTTTATGGCTTTCATTAAAAGAACGTGAAATAAGTACTAAGATGGTATTATTTATTTCCATTTTGGTGCCACTGCTGACCAAAATGGAATAGGCAATGAATTCAGCAAACAATTTCTTGCTATTTTGTCTGATTTTTACTTCCTAGACTATGGACAGGCTTACATCTATAAAGTTTTAAGCTATCGAAACGTACGCGCACTCGCAGGCGCCCGAGCACGCGCCCCGTCCGCGCACACGCACACGCACACGCACGCACGCGCACATACACACACACACGCACACAGAGAGACACACATAGAGAAATACGCATATACACACACACACTGAGACACAAACGCGCGCGCACACGCGCTCACATTAAATATTATTTCATTCGCTTAACATCGAATATTTTTTCACTTAGAGCCCTGAATACATGGTAATCAGAGAGCACAATATCCTGCGAATAATGACGGATGAGTGAATAGAACCCAGCCGAGCTCTTCTAATTTACCACGAGTGCATTTTGCAAGATGTGGTCTAGCAAAATCATGTAGAAAATAAACTCGATCCCGTTTACTACTCAATTTGTTAGCCAATCGGCCCAATTGTCCACAGTAAATATCTGCAATAATTGTATATCCCTCTGGAAGCAACTCCCAATGAATTATGCCCTTGACATTCCACCAGCAGTTGAGTATCACCTTTTTAGCACTTACTTCAGGTTTGGATACTGAAACTTCTGTTTCTCCGACACTCAGCCATTGACGTTTGTATGTATGGTTAACATATGTAACCACTTCTCATCGCCAGTAACTAACTGATTCAGCCAGTCAAAGTTACGTTTCAATGTCAAACTGACTAACCGTTCACAAGTAGCAACTCTGCACTGAAGCTCATCAACCAAATATATGCCGTCACGTAAGAGGCCGTGACTCACCTTTTGCATGACACAAATTATTAGTGGCTGTCCTTGCATTGTGACCCGGATGAAATTTGTAAATAAAATTCATATTTGCTATCGATTTAAATCCATTACCTTTTATATATTTCTCTTAAAATTTCGGCGCTGACTGATATCAACTGACTGCACTTTGGCCTATTTATACCCTACAGTGAAACTTTCGACTCTACAGTAAAATTTTCGGGAACCTTTCTAGAAAAGTCCCGAAGTTGTGACTAAAAACTTACTAGCCAGCCTAATATAATTAAAACAATGAAATAATCATAATTTCCTCTTGAAAATACTAAATATTACCGACCTTATACTTCTTATGGTTAATGAGAGAGTTTCAATAATATAGTAGTTTAAATAAATAAAAATCCTATTCTCCTGAATGTCAAGTCAATATCCTCGAAATTAATTTCATAATTTTGTCAACTGGTAGTAATTAAACTGTGTAGTTCATTTGTAATTTAGTTAATTTGTTATTTTTATGTTATAATAATCCTATATCATTATAAATATTGAAATGCTATGTTAACACAATGGTTATTTCGGGAAAGAAAATCTTTTTCTTTAGAAGAATTTTGAAGTTTACAGTCTTATTATATAAATTAATCACAAATTATAATCGAACGTGTTGAACTTACTTGAAAATGTTTATTTCAAAAATACTTGAATTAAAGTTACAAACAAATGATATTAAAAACATTTCTGTTTTGGAAGATGCGTTTGTTTCTTAACCGTGTGACTTACTACGTTTCTATGTTTATTATGTAACGAAGATATAACTTTATTACCTGTTATTAATGTTTAATAATATTTTTAACTAGTATTTAAAGAGGGGTAACGTTTAAAAAAAAATCAAAATGACATTTAGACATAATCAGATGTAGAGGTCAATATTTTTTCCTTCACAATTTCAAAACATCTTGATTACCATGGTGTATAAAATTTTTTTTTAAATTTTAAATATTGTATTCAATTTTATCTAAGTTCCCTTTCCATCAAAATATCAGTCCAGCTTCAAATTTAATTATCTGTAATATTACCGATTTGTATTTCCGAAAAAAATATACAGGTATAATGAAATGCTTCATCAAATGGTTCCATCGTTCTTAATGTTTTATTACCAACTATGTAAATGTCTCGCGTGCAAAAACTATTTTTCACAAAAATATTTCTGACACAGTCGTTTCCGTTCGTTAAAAACTTGTTTCATTTAACATATATCAAATTGCCCCTATGAGCGAATTCACTGTATTTGTGCTTATGTATAGCTTCCTATAAAATTAGTTTAAAAAAAAAAAAATGTAGGTTGTGATAGGTTATAAAGATTTATATGCAAAAAAAATGAAAATGTGTAACAGAAAATGACAAAAGATGAGCAGTACATTTATTTCTCAACTGGTGCCTGAAGCAGCGTATGAAGGCGTCATAATCTTGGTATCATCCCAAATTAAATGTAAATTCTATATACAACACAGTTGATAAACAAAAGAAAATATCTTCAAATATATGTATGTCAATTTTATAAAATTAGAGTATCACTGATTTAAAAAGATGAAAGCGTGTTTGTCTGCCTCTTTTTAAACTTTGGCAAAAAAACGGTTTATCGAATTGACAAAACTGTGAAATCTTTATGTCACAAAGCTTTCACTTTCATATATTTTTATAATATACGGGTAATGATTTAAATGAGAGGAGTGGAAATATGAAAATTTGAATTAAAGAAACGTTTCAAATTAAATCTAACGTTTGAAGGAATTATTTATATTATTAGGAGTATATAAAATAGAGCGAAATGCCAACTTAAATATTTTGATGCAATCGTAGTTTACTCGATTGATTGTTAGATGTCACCTGGTACTTTTCGTCAATAAAATAAAGTTTATTGACCCTTTCTCATCAATAGAATAAAAATAGACTTAAATCCTATAAAATTTGTCACAAATATCGAAAGATAAAAATTAATTAAAAGTAAATGCAATAAACTAATTATCAGATATTTCATTAGACCTACGTTATAATAGTACGCAGTGAAGTTATAACGAATTTTAGGGTACCGTATATTAAAAGGAATCTCGAAACCCTTATAAAACCACTCACGCGTCTGTCAGTATGTCCGTCCAAGCCGTTTTTTTTGGAATCATTTTGTGTAAAAAATTGGCAGAGTAATAACACGTATTAATTCACATATATCGTAGTAGGCAAAACTTAAAAATATTTGTTTGGAAATTTTATCGGTTAGGGGGGGATTGAGTTATTGAATTTTTTTAGTTTATAGAGCAGATTGTTGTTCGAAAGGTTAGTTAGAAAATTTTTAAAAGTATTTGTTGTGGGAAAAATGCTTTTTATGGTAAAAATACTTCTTATGGATTGATACTTCAATAATATAAGAAAAAATCACAAAAATATGCTCCACTCCCCCTCTTTCTTTCAAAACTACTCAACCTAAAATTACACAGAAAAATATGGGTTTTTAGAAACCGACGGAAAGGTTGAAGAAAACTATAGCGGCGATTTTAAATGTTATATTTTTTTAAATTCCTCACGTTTTTACACTCACAAAATATTTAGTAGGCAATATATTTATATTTTTTCCGTTTAAGGGAGATTTTCCCGGAAAACATGCGTCGAAGGAACTTGAAAGTTAGTTTGGTAATACATACTATTAACCCACATCTTTTGCATGTATTTTACACCCCTTTTTTTAAAATGATCTTGAATTATAAAGGTTATAAATGAAGACCCAAAAATATTTTTCCCATTTCATATATGAAATTTAGTATAATTTGAAAAGGTTTGTATTGAGGAATACAAAATTGTTTTTATAACGTTAAATAAGACAATTAAAAATATATTCCAAAAGAATATTCTAAAATATAAAAACCGGCTCCTTATTTCCGGAACTACTGAGCTAAAAATCAAGAAAAAATGGGATTGGTAAAATCTGAATAAAATATAGTGGCACAACTATAGCAATTATCATAGATCTAATAATTTTTGAAATAAATTTTTGAAATATGCTACAGGTTTTAGGCCTGTGAAAGATATGATATCAAATACATTGCAATATATTCACGTGTCGTTAAAAATTAATACTTGTAAATAGTTTAAGAGAAATAATATGCAAACCTTTATATATTTATAATTACGGAAACTGTGAAGAACCCTCATAGTGAGAGTTCTATTCTTGCTTGACAGGTTTTTATTTCCAATAAATTTGATATATTAGGAGGAATAACAAAAGATCAAAATTCTAGCGTTGACTTAGTTAGGAACTCATAAAGTATTTATAGGAAATAAAGTTTCTCTAATTTATACGATCAAAAAATAAAATGTCGTACTGGTCTGTAAGAAAATCTTTGAATGAAAATTTATGTGTTCAATGGAACTCTTTATCTTCTCTTATTTCAAAGTAAATTTTTAAATAATTTTCCCTAATCGCTTTATGACTTCCTTTCGTTCTTTTTGAGGCATAACGAAGAATATAAACGTTAGCTTTTCAAACTTCTGCGTTTTATTTTAATAAAGGTATTAGTTTTTAAGTTTATTTGATGGATATTTTAAGGCAATATATTTCCACAAAATTGTCTATAGAATATTTCATGCTTTATGCTATGTATTTTATAGTCTAATATATTACTGGATGTATTGATTAGTCACAGCTATAGGATGTTTGTTTAAAAAATATTAAATCTAGGTAATTTTTTCTATACATTGTTTCCGTAAATCTATGTATTAACACATGAAGAAAAAAATGTGTACCCCATTTTAAGCATATTGCGCATACGAAAGAATGTAAGATTTAGGGTCTTTAAAGTTTATATATAGAAAGAATGCAGGAAGCTAACATTTAAATATAATGTGTCTATATATTAACATGAGGAGAGAAAAATTTTGTATCTATTTCTAAGTGTATCGAGTGCACGGAGGAGAGTGGGATTTGGCGTAGCATAGTTTAGTTCAAAATTCAAAATTTGCGTCTTAGAATAATGACTACTTCAGAAGGCGAGAACATGCTTGATAGTGTGTCCAAAAAACACTAATCATAAAATGCGTAGCATTAAAATGCGACTGTCAGTGCAATTTAAGGCACAGCTCTGAAAGGTCGTGTGTTTTCTATTTGAAAATATAGCTTAAAATACCGGCTTATGCTATTCCCACCTGCAAACATATCACTGGACGGCAAAAGGAACAAATAGGCATTAATTTCGTATATAAATAATATAACCTAATTTAATTTTGAATTAACTATGCAATTTTAAAATATCAAAGTAGATTATTATTAACAGAAGAGTGCCATTTTTGCTGGTGTTGTCACTGCTTAAAAAATTGTTTACTCAAATTAAAACATCTTAATTGCTTGATAATGAAAAATGTAAAATTTTATCAGTTAAAATATCGGGTTTTGGGAGGTGTCGTTGGAGAATTTGATGTGACATTTGAAATTTCCGTTGTCATATTCAGTTTTAGATATTTTACCTTTTAATAAAATTGTAACAGAGTGAATTATGTACATTGAAAATATTTAAAAAAAATATTGATTTAGTGTGTAGAATGATTTAAAAACATTTTTTTAGAATTTTTCTTTTTGTCTGCATGTTAATTTGTACGGGTATCATACAAAATCTACTGGACGAAGTTTGATGAAATTTGTTACGCTAACAGTAGATAAGAGCAACATATAAGAGAAAAAAAACAATTTTATTTTCTATTTACTCGCGAACGTAGGGAGAGCTGTTTCCATATATAATCTTTTTGTGTAGGATTACAGAGACGCGCGAAAGAAATTAATATTACATTCATTAATTTTTCCCATCTTTAATTTTTTGAAAATATTGTTTAAAATATGAAGAAATTTAATCACCACACTGAACGCTAATTAACATAAATAAATTGTTGTCCTATTTTGAATTTCTTTATTACGGGACCGATTATTTTCTAATTTTTATTGCGGGCTTTTTAACCTCTCTTTTAATTTAAGACACTAAGCTAATTTTTTTATTGCTGTATTAACATAAAAAATATTTATTTGCATATATACCAAAAGAAAATTGTAGACTAATTTGTACACATGCTCGTATGCACGCACGCACACACACATGCAGACGCGCACACGCACAGGTGCGTGCGCACACATCACACACACTGACACACATATTTGATGATAATGTATTTTAATACCCAATTTAATTAATAAAATGGTAAAAAGTGACATTAAAGTTTTAAATAATTTTAACTTAAATACTTTGGCTATTGGTTGTGGTCAGAATAAACATTTTAGAAATTTAACACTGTGGCCTTAATAATACTTCATATAAGCCAAGCCATGCACCATATACATCGATGCAAATGTTAATAGTACTGCCACAAGCAAATTTATTCTGCTGGTAACACCATGCGCGTAGGGTGGGGAGCTAGTAGGCGGAACGCGTTGGAGGGAGAGAAGATTTTTGGCTTCATTGCGACCGCGAAGAGATTTGTGCGTATGTGCCTTCAGGATTACTCTATATTCTAAGATTTACGTATAATATGTGTTACAAATATATTAAATTATACATTACAAATACATAGGAAATTCATGTTCTCTTTCTTTTTGTCAATGTCGAACACATAATTGTCTGTGATAAAGCAGTCATATAGAGTAGAGATTGTCGCCAAAAAATTAAATATTAGAATGACTGAATGAGTTTGGAACTCTAAAGGACAAGCCCAAAAATTGTATGAAGCTATACCCCAAAATTTATCGAAATAAATTGGACATATTTGAAAACTGTGCACGTACCCAATTATGAATATAATAAATAAAAATAGCTCAGCAATCGTGGATAAGAGTTGTGAGGTTTTTAAAATCGTCTGTTAGATATGTATTTCTACAGAGTTTTCGGAAAATTCCTTACTATATAATTAAAATTTCTCTAAGTAATAATTAAACTGAAACATAATTTTCCCTACGAAAGTTATAAATCTTCTAGAATACTTTTAATTTAGTGAAATTAACTATAGGCGCTACCTGACAATCTTACGAATTTTTTACAATGGAAGACGAAAAAATTCATCAAAATCGACATTGCATACGGGCAGGATTTGTGTCGGCATAACAGCTTGTCTACCAGTTATGTTGCCAGAAATAAGTTTATTACCCCAATTTGAAAAATATTATGAACTTTACATTGCTCACTGCTTTTTTAGACATAAATATAATTTTCCTAATATCTGACTTTTTGTTAATCAGTTTTTCTGCAACATCTTTACTTACTCACTGGTGTCACAATAGGATATTTGACTGATGTCGACATTTTTTGTAAAAATATTTTAAAACTGTGGAGTAGTTTTAAAAAAACTTTGTGATGAAATAAATAATGCATATAACAATTAATTAAAACTTTTTAATAGGAAAAGTGCCAATTTGTTTGTTCATTAAATTGAAAACGTTATTATAAATTTAGTTTCCAAATAAAAAAATGAGAAAATTATTTATGAATTTAGTTTCGAAATAAAAAAATTATACTGTGGAAAATAAAACTGAAACACAATATTTAACGAGATACTAAATATATTTAATAAACTCCTTTATAATGAATGCTAAATAACTAGCCAGTGACGTCATAAGCCAGTTGTGTTTTGTATGGGGCGTTTTCGCGCGATTACTAATTCTTTTCGCGTAATAAATAAAATATAGACAAATACCTATTATTAAACTTATTTGACAGTGAACTAAATTCGATAAGCTGTATAAAAAACTCTTGCGGGTCCTATAAAATTATTTACCTTTATTAATATATAATTTAAAGCTGATCGATGCTGTTATTTATCATTATGCCAATTAATATCTTTAAAGTAAAAATATACTTCTTTTCAATAACCGGACGTTATTGTCCACTGATAATTTCAATTTATTTTTAAATTACAAACTTCCCCAATTGTCAATTTTACAATTAGCAATAGAAGAATATATTTGATTAAGAATTATATCAGCATTATCACATATTTTTCAGACAGTTATTTATTTTGCAATCATTATTTCTTTAGGTATGAGTACACTAAAATATAATAAACCTAATTAATCCTATAAAACATCCATGGCTACCCCAGAATGATAAGAATAACGCTAAAGTGAAAAAATCTGGATCATAATTCTTTTTAAATTTTTACTTAATCTTTTACGGATATTCTCGAAATGTATCACGAAGTAATAATATCTATCACGAAGTAATCTAATAAAACTTTTATGGTTATTTTTCAAAAACAAGGATAACGTTAAAATTAAAAATGGATCGTATTCCTTTTTACATTTTCATTTAATAATTTATTACAGTTGATATGTTATCAAAAGATTCAGCTGGTGGCTGAATATTCTATTCATATCTTGCCCAACTTAGATACCTTATAATCGTCATGACATGAGCACAGCAACGGACAGTACGATTTTCTGCAACACAATTACATCAATAGCTTGGAAAAGTTTTAATTTATTCGTTTGAATTCTAAGATGGCTAATCATACAATGTATATGTGAATTATTCACGTCTAGATGTATGTCAATATTGAATGTGACCTCTTAATAGGACTGGATAATTACCTCCAATTATAAGTTTTTTTAAAAACACTAGTTCTGGACTACTTCTTCATAAACAACTTGCTCTCGAATATGCTCACCGTAATAAGAACGAGCGAGCCATGGTTTACCTTATATAGTCCTAAACAAATGAGCATTAACTCGTTTTCCTTCAAGCGTAGAAAAGTATCAAGATGGGGAAGATTTGTATCAGTGCTCCTAAAATTACTCTTCTTCTTTTTAAATTGTTTTTCAAAATAAACTGACCCAAATAATTAGGCTGGTGCATGAGCAAAGATTCCACTTTCAACAATTTCCGCTGAATCTGGAGGATTTTCAATTACTTTGTGGAACTTATTTAAAAGTGCAGTAGCAATCCTAAAATATCATCAAATGCACAGAAGCCTTATTAAAAAATCTTGTTTAAATAATTTGAAGTATGGTTTGTACCTTTCATTTATAATTTCCACAACTCATTTGCAAAGAGTATTACTTAGTTGACTGGTGGTCCATTATTTCTGCATTGGTTTGTATTGGAGCGTATGGTCCAAATACATCGATAATATGTGTATCATAACAGACTTCCAAAAATGGTTTCGTTAAATTATTAAATTTACACTGACTATATGTTTTTTTTGGTACTTATAGTTGAAACTTTTTTTACACCTAGATGTGTACCATCACATTGTACAATAGCCCAACTGTCAGAAGAATAAGAGGCAGTATTACCATGCAACTTACCAGATATAAAAGTATTCCTTTCTGCTACTTATCGACGCGTTTTGTGCGTTATACCAGATGTAGTGGAACGAAGTGATCAGTAAGAAATTTTCTTATCTGTTCTATTTTGTACTCTAATGTAGATATAGGAATTCTGAAAAGGCTGGATATCCTGGCATCACTATCCCTAGTCCTATATTTCATTACAAGCATTGCTAATGCCGCTTTACTATCTCTTCTTATAAAAGCTTGTATCGGTATATTATTATATGACTCCAAAAATTCTTGGACAGTACGCCCAAACCAATGATGGCAAAAATGATTAGACATAGTTTTAACATTTTCAAAGTAAAGAATATTTTCTTCATTTTCGCTATCAGGAAAAGTTTCTATTTGTTTAGCTGTAAAGGTATTTGATAAGGTTTTATTTTCCCAGAAGTTTTCCTATTCTTTGAATATAAATGTTCTTCACATACTCTAGTCCGCGGGATGTACAGTTTATAACTTGCAAGTAGAGCCACTTTTATAGTAGCAGGTACTAAATGACCGGCATTGGTCCGACATGTATCAAATACATATCCTCTGGACGTATTAGCACCACTTTTATAACTCGGTAGCGTAATTGTTAAGATATCAGCCCCCACATTTCTAGAAAGAGGTGCAAGTGGAAGCGGAGGTGGTATGGGCCTATAAACATTTTGTTCCTCTTGATTTTGCGCAACATTGTCTAATCTCAAATTATCAACTTCAATTCTCCTGGCTGTTTCCCTCTTACCTCTCTGGTAGCAAGCATGGCACAAGAAAAAAATAAATGATTCAATATATAAATAATTGTAGTATTGAGGAAATACCAGAAATATTAACATATTTAGATTGATGTGTGCACCCATTCCAGAGAACCTGAAGACCCACTACTGAGAATAGATATCAATTTTTGAAAAATATTTGGAATATCCGACAAAGTGATGAACTGGTAAATAAAGCTATTTTTAAACTAGATGTATGCGATATATATTTATTGTACTATGTGCCTTTGACGAGTTCATGAAGATAAGAAGTACGTATTACTATTACAAAACGTCCGCAGCGTGCACACTTGCTTTTCGGATCTTCAGTTGGAAGTACGAAACGTAAACCACGTGACATAAAGTATCCAATATTTTTATGTTTTGTATATAAAGGGATATCTGGATATTTATCTGTACAAAACGATATTACATAAAATATTGAAAAAATATTGTCTCCTATACCAGTTAGTTAATATATAGGTGAAAATACAATAAGTTATTGATGGCCTAAACATTATTATATTTTTACGGCTGGCGGCCTTTCAAAGTTTCTGTTTCCAATATTAATATTTACACTTATATTAGTGTTTCACTTGTTTGAAATAATAAACTAAACACAAAGTTTCAAAAATAAAATCTAATGGTTGTCTTATGAAATGTAGATTGAAAATTAAAAACTAGAAAAAACATGATCACTGTTCCCATAAATATTATTTAACTTTTTATATTTATCTTTGTATATTTAGAAGTTTTGCTGAAAATCAATATGTTAATATTTTACATAATATTCATAAAACCTTGTGTCACGGGCCTCAAAAGTCCATGTATGAACATATGTGTCCCAAATATTTATACGCAATGAAGTTCAGATGGACTGGAGAATAACCAGTATGACGCAAGCATAAACTACGAATATATGGAATATTAGATTATCCAAGAGTATGACATGTCATGAATATGAGTCTCTTATGTGGAACATTTTTTATTTCATTCTTTCCTAAAAAAGGATTTATAAGATAAACAGGACGGCCTACATACTTCTGTAATCGTTTGGTGTTTTTTTTTGTTTTAAAGCAATTGAAGTTATTACAAAAAAAAATAAAATTTGTTATGAATGCTTGCATCTTTTAAAACAGTCATCTGCAAAATGTCATATGCTAGTATGTCCATTCCACGTAAATATTTCATACTTGCGCAGATTTAAATATACGTACCAAACTTCTATTTAAAACCTGGCTTGTTCTAATCTAAAACCTTATTTCTTCAAAATTGTTACACAGTTTATTATATACAAATTAATAACATTTTATTAATATAGTCATTTTATTGAATATATTTGGCGTTAATTTTGTAGAATTTCATTATTCATAAGTTAATGAAACTACGTGATGTAGTATTATTTCTACTTTCTTTAAGTTCTTTACCACGATCTAGATTTCGTTGTATTACAACATTTTCAGGTGGGTTATTAGCAAAGATTCACAATCTTACTTAATTCAATACTACATCACGTAGTTTCATTAAATTGTGAATAGTCATTTTACTTACGTGTCGATGCTATGATGATGCAACTAGAGCAAGATGAATGTTTTCTAATAATACATGCCTCCTAGCACGTATGACAGATCTTCCACAGCCATAACAAATGTTGTTATGTCCCAATTGTCTCTGCTTTACATTGGTTGTAAGATATCTTAAAATAACATCATACACGATATATACAGCTGTGTGGTGGCAACTGTGGTGCTGAAGAAATATTATATTAATTATATATACATTTTCTTTTTGGTTTTAGAATATATTTATTTAAGCTTTTTAAATGCAATCAATGTTCAGATAGACCCAAATTAGTACAAATTTATTCGGCAGATTTTATTAAACCTCACACTTCGTCAGAACCTATATACATTTATAGTTTTACTGACTCAATAGCTGTGTGTCTGATATTTACAAAGTGAGTCGCCTACATTGTCATATATATTGTTTTGGATTTTTTTATCTTAAATAACACAAATGATGAGATTATCTAAAAATCCCACTCCTAATCATTAGGCTTGTTTTAGAAAAAAAAGGCACAATAGTACAACAAAATTATTTATCATGTAATTAATGTGTGTGAAGTGCATTGAGTTAGATGGCACAAACACCAATCGCAAAAACAAAAATTTACATTTTCCCATAATTGCGATACCTCACACTTCTATCTGCTTTGTCTCTGCCTATTTCTATTCCAACCATGTTTTCTCCAAGTGGTTACAACTTTTCCAAGAGTTTCCGGTTAATATAAGTAAGGATCTCACTTCCTCTCTTTGTATTTTTTTTAAATTACATTACCTCTATAAAAATAGATTAGTTGCAATGACAATATAAACATTCAAAGCGGGAAAAAAATCTGATTTTTCCTGTTAAAATCAGATTTTTCCTGTTCCTTAAAATCACTAGATGTTTTGTTGATTCCTGTGAGTTTTCATTTGCATTAGAAAAATATGAAATAGGTATTTAACGAGAAACATAATACAGTAATTATTATTTGTAATAGAAAATACTTTCAATAAACGGATATAATTCTTGTGTCGAAAGATATTAAAAGAAATATATGGGCACCAAATGAAAATTATTTTTTCGTCTAAATTTGACAAGAAATAATGACACTGGTGATATTTATTCTCTATTTATGGCATATACAACGAAATAAAGAAAGATATCAACTGAATATCTTTTGCAGTTACACTTTCTTTAGCAACTGATACCAATAATATAAGGACGCTCAAAATTATTTTTCTAATTTTTAATGTTTATTACCAATGATTTTATCTCTCTACCAATTGGATTATGTTTTGGCCCTTGTCCTTTTATGTGAATAGTCTGTGAAGTGCATGTCAAACCAAAAAATTGTTTATTTTATATTTTGTGTAATAAATATCTGTGTTACTAACATTAAATTCAAAACTTTGTCGGTATTGAAGGGAGTTAAAACAAACAATACACGCTAATGATGTATTTGTTCACGCTCTCAGCGGATATAATAAAACAAAACTCAAAAAAATTACAGACAATGATTATAGCGGTATAGTACTTGACAAAAGAACCTCAATAAAGCTCAAATTTAAATATTTAATGAATTACACTCAAATTTCGGCCACATGTCGACTACTGGGTGTTATTATAGCAGCCATATTCCGCGGTTTAACCCACGTAGCCAATTACTGAACGCCTCCGTTCCATTCAAAAACGATGTCACTTGTCGTGGTCAAAGTTACATGGACGGAAATAATTGGGATGAAAATTTAATAAATAAGACGGTGTCTGTCTGCACTGCACCGTTTAAACATTGTTCACTGAAATTCGTTGTAATTCGTTATTACTATTCTGCGCATATAATTTTAGTGGAAGTGTGTGCCCTTGAATACCGAAAAACTATATAAAATCAAGGTACCTTTCCAGCGAACCAACAAACGAACAACCTTTTTAACTTTGTATATTAGCACAGATTATCTTTCTCCCTTAAACTGGTTGGCATTTAGCTTTGATTATATGATACTATCCTAATTGAACCTAAAACGACAAAAAGTTAAGCTGTGATAGGACATAAATGAGAACTTAATATCCAGAGCCTATATTATGAATAAATACTTATCTAAAGCGGACAGGCTATGTGTATGCTAATTTATCCCAAAAAGTAATAAAAATAAAATTAATAACAATATAATTCAGAGCTAACATCTCGATATTGCGTATTAATTTTTTTCTCTTGAAAGTGAGAACGAAAATTGAAAACACCAAAATGATCTTATCTTTTTATTACATTTTAGCAAATTATATACCATTATGTGCGTTACTAAATACACGTAATCTTCAATGTGCTCTGGAACAAAAACTCGGGAAATTATAAATAATATACCTGGAAAATTCTTTAGTTTCTTCATTTATAACAGTTTGTATGGAAAATAGTTTCCTTCTAGAAATTTGTTCATTGTACTTATATAATTGTTAAGATTAATAAGTATATATTGCATATATTACTACTATTCGTTCAACACTAATCAGACGAATGTTAGCTAGGTCAGTATCGCTATTTATCCTGTATATTTGTTTAAACTACAGAAACTATAAATATCTTGTCAAATCGACGGACTATTTAAAATAATACAAATCTTTATAATAAAGATAAATCTATATACGGTCGACATAAACCTGTATTTCTTAAGTTTTCAATTTATACAAACTTCATGGGATCAATCTGAATGATAAGTGAGTTAAACATTGTGGTCGATGAAATTCGATTCAACTTTTAAACATGAAAACCATAGTTAGAGATGACCACAACTTACTTAGAGTTAGTGATGAATAACTAACAGAAGGTGGAGAGACGTTAAACTTTATGAAATATTTATTCTCTAACTGAAATCCTAATAGAGTTAAGAGGTACTTGAGAAATTTCGACTAAATAATACATATTGGTTTTTCCCCATTTGCTAAAATTTGTTGAGAATACACTTTATAGGTCTTTTCTACTTCTGAAAGTACCTTAGAATAATTCAATATATAAAAATTGCATATGTGTTCGTTCGTATATTGACTATTGGTATTGAGGGATTTATGTCTTTTTTTGATTGCGAACTGCAATACATGTTCACAATACATTCTTCGCCAATAAAAAACAAGTACGATAGTAAAATATTTCGAAAATAAATTTGAAAAAGGAAAAGTTTGCTGTCGGTCTACAACCAATTATTTTTTTCCAATTTAGTTATGCGTTTTAAATAAGTTTTTAAAAGATTTTCTTTCATTTTATATTGTTATTAGTTACTATTTGTGATGCCTCACACTTCTATCTGCTTTGTCTCTGCCTATTTCTATTCCAACCATGTTTTCTCCAAGTAGTTATTTTTCAACGAGTTTCCGGTTAATATAAGTAAGGATCTCACTTCCTCTCTTTGTATTTTTTTTAATTACTCTACCTCTATAAAAATAGTTGCAATGACAATATACATATTCAAAGCGGGAAAAAAAATCTGATTTTTTCTATTAAAATCAGATTTTTCCTGTTCCTTAAAATCACTAAATGTTTTGTTGATTCCTGTGAGTTTTCATTTCCATTAGAAAAATATGAAATAGGTATTTAACGAAAAACATAATACAGTAATTATTATTTGTAATAGAAAATAATTTCAATAAATGGATATAATTCTGTGTCGAAAGATATTAAAATGAATATATGGGCACCAAGTGAAAATTATTTTTTTCTCTAAATTTGACAAGAAATAATGACACTGGTGATATTTATTCTCTATTTATGGCATATACAACGAAATAAAGAAAGATATCAACTGAATATCTTTTGCAGTTATACTTTCTTTAGCAACTGATACCAATAATATAAGGACGCTCAAAATTATTTTTCTAATTTTTAATGTTTATTACCAATGATTTTATCTCTCTACCAATTGGATTATGTTTTGGCCCTTGTCCTTTTATGTGAATAGTCTGTGAAGTGCATGTCAAACCAAAAAATTGTTTATTTTATATTTTGTGTAATAAATATCTGTGTTACTAACATTAAATTCAAAACTTTGTCGGTATTGAAGGGAGTTAAGACAAACAATACACGCTAATGATGTATGTGTTCACGCTCTCAGCGGATATAATAAAACAAAACTCAAAAAAATTACAGACAATTATTATAGCGGTATACTACTTGACAAAAGAACCTCAATAAAGCTCAAATTTAAATATTTAATGAATTACACTCAAATTTCGGCCACATGTCGACTACTGGGTATTATTATAGCAGCCATATTCCGCGTTTAACCCACGTAGCCAATTACTGAACGCCTCCGTTCCATTCAAAAACGATATCACTTGTAGTGGTCAAAGTTACATGGAAGGAAATAATTGGGATGAAAATTTAATAAATAAGATGGTGTCTGTCTGCACTGCACCGTTTAAACATTGTTCACTGAAATTCGTTATAATTCGTTATTACTATTCTGCGCATATAATTTTAGTGGAAGTGTGTGCTCGTGGATACAGAAAAACTATTTAAACTCAACGTACCTTTCCAAGGAACCAACAAACGAACAACTTTTTCACTTTGTATATTAGTACAAATTTTCTCTCTTAAAGTAGTTGGCATTTAGCTTTGATTATATGATACTATCCTAATTGAACCTAAAACGACAAAAAGTTAAGCTGTGATAGGACATAAATGAGAACTTAATATCCAGAGCCTATATTATGAATAAATACTTATCTAAAGCGGACAGGCTATGTGTATGCTAATTTATCCCAAAAAGTAATAAAAATAAAATTAATAACAATAAAGTTCAGAGCTAACATGTCGATATCGCGTATTAATTTTTTTCTCTTGAAAGTGAGAACGAAAATTAAAAACACCAAAGGGATCTTATCTTTTATTACATTTTAGCAAATTTTATACCATTATATGCGTTACTAAATACACGTAATCTTCAATGTGCACAAAACTCGGGAAATTATAAATAATATACCGGGAAAATTCGTTAGTTTCTTCATTTATAACAGTTTGTATGGAAAATAGTTTCCTTCTACAAATTTGTTCATTCTACTTATATAATTGTTAAGATTAATAAGTATATATTGCATATATTACTATTCGTTCAACACTAATCAGACGAATGTTAGTTAGGTCAGTATCGCTATTTATCCTGTATATTTGTTTAAACTACAGAAACTATAAATATCTTGTCAAATCGACGGACTATTTAAAATAATACAAATCTTTATAATAAAGATAAATCTATATACGGTCGACATAAACCTGTATTTCTTAAGTTTTCAATTTATACAAACTTCATGGGATCAATCTGAATGATAAGCGAGTTAATCATTGTGGTCGATGAAATTCGATTCAACTTTTAAACATGAAAACCATAGTTAGAGCTGACCACAATTTATATAGAGTTAGTGATGAATTACTAACAGAAGGTGGAGAGACGTTAAACTTTATCAAATATTTATTCTCTAACTGAAATCTTAATAAAGTTAAGGGGCACTTGAGAAATTTCGACTAAATAATAAATATTGGTTTTTCCCCATTTACTAAAATTTGTCGAGAATACACTTTATAGGTCTTTCCTACTTCTGAAGGTACCTTAGAATAATTCAATATATAAAAATTGCATATGTGTTCATTCGTATATTGACTATTGGTACTAAGGGATGTATGTCTTTTTTGATTGCGAACTGCAATACATGTTCATAATACATTCTTCGCCAATAAAAAACAACTACGAAAGTAAAATATTTCGAAAGTAAATTTGAAACAGGAAAAGCTTGCTATCTGTCTCGAACCAATTATTTTTTCCCAATTTAGTTATGAGTTTTAAATAAGTTTTTAAAAGATTTTCATTTTATATTGTTATTAATTACTTTAAATGTAAAATAAATTTATTTTTATCACATGTAAGCAGAATTAAACTCTTTAGGAGTTTAAAAGCCTCTTACGGAAAACAGTTTAAACCCTATGCTGGCATTCAGTGTGTTCTTCGAGTAAAATATTTAAAATTAATTGTAACAATAGCGGTATCGTTGCAATTTTGTTTACAATACATAAATTCGTGCTATAGTAAGATGGGCGGCTTCGGCGGAAGGTCAGTTGCATGTTTTCATAGTACCTCCAAACTCCACACCAGTTTCTGAAAAAAAATTTCCTGCATGTTTTGTTAATATAAAATCGTATTTGGAATAATGGAAGATTCATAAGTGAATGCCTTGTAATAAACAAAAAATAATAAAACGATGATTTGATTTTTAAAATATCCCTTAAAATCAAACAGAATTACAGTTTAAAAGGTAATTATTTTGTCATAAAGAACGGTCAGATTAGAAGTAAGAGAAACTTCTGAGAAAAGCTTGTAAAAAATTAGTAAAATATATTTTATAATATCTTAACTTTGAAAAATAACTTTTTTTTCAAAATGGGAAATACAGAAAAAACAATTTATTTTCAATAATGAATTTTTACGCGATATTTTTATGTTACAATGTACAGAATAAAAAAATAATTAATATAGTTTACTTAATAAATAATCCGTATACCATCAAAATACATTTATAACCATTCAAGTAACAGTGTGTGTGTTTGCCAATTGCCAATAAACATTACTTTTTTACTTTCAAAAGTTAGAATTTATTTGTTTCGTTGCTACTTTGAAAAATGTGTTTCAGGTTAATGATGTAAATAAATCCTACCGTTAAAAACATTAGATATACGTATCTACTTACATTTAATCTTCTTTTTATTATGAGGACAGAAAATTGATATAAATTTATGTGGGATGAAAGAAACAACATTGTAGAAAAAACTTACGAAATCCATTAGCCAAATAACATTTCTTTTACGTTCGTTTTTTGTTTAGGTATTCAGTTCCACTCATCGTTATCAAGTACCTTCATACTTTTATTATTTCCTTTGATAAAGAAATTTTTTTCATTAATAAATATTCATCTAATAGAAAATAATATTTGTCAATGAAACAACTTTAAATTTTTGCTTTCTTTTTAATATTACGAATGGACTTAGGCCAATACTGAACAAACTTCAATGCCCAGTTTAAAAATTCTACATGATATATATTACTAAAGTAGTTTAATAATATGCGACTTATGACGGTATTACAGAAATGTTTTCAGTACGTTTCAAAGAGTTAATATAGCAGTATATATATATATATATATATATATATATATATATATATATATATATACATATAGATTTTTTATACAATTTCAGAAATAAAGCGGTAGGGCACTCGTTTTAAGTTAAATCTGCAGCTTCTTCTTGAATTTATCTTTACTAATTTAACAATATCCTTATATTTATTTCAAATTACAGATTTTCTTAATTCCCATTGGTAATTGGCATACATTCGCACAACGTTTGGAAACGTTTGATTTTTTCCTATTATTTGTGAAATAACTAAATGAAGCAAATATTTGTGGGAGTAATTACGTAAATTAACGTATATTTAAAACCTATTTTTAAGTGGTTAATCTTAAATACTCCGCGCGTATTTACACTAATATATGTGTATCAAAACCAGACCGCAAAACGAAACAAAAAATAATATTCCGCTTTATAGACACGAACACGGACTAAACGCCATAAATTTTTTTATGCAAATCGTCAAACATTAGGTATCTTTCTGATGTAAAACTACGTTAAAATATTCTTGCAATCATATAGTATGCCAAAATAAGGAAAATTTTGTGCGTACGCAGTACCGGATTGATTTCGATTCCCCTTGGTTTTATCAGCGATTATTTTTTATTGAAGTTTTGTTTAAATTAATGAATCCCTGGTGGTAATATTTATAGTTACATGTCACACAATTCTCTTTTGATTTTATAGTATATCAAGTAAAGGGTTTAAAAATGTATACTTCATTTGCAGCTATGAGATCTGGTATGAACGGTATATCAATAAAATAAAATTTACTGGTGTGAAACATTATTACATTGTGATGAAATGCGTAAGGATAAACTTACTAAGTTATTAAAAAAATATCAATCAGTTTATGTCATGGCAATTCAGTAAAAATTTAAATGCATGAGCTTATTGAGATCAATTGCATCAGAAAGCGCCAATCAAATGCCTTTAAATATAAAGTGTATTATTTGTGAATAGAATGTTGTACAGTTATTCGCGGTTTTGATCACTAATAAATGTCGCAATCATTTAATTGTATTATGAAAAATAATTAGTTAAATCATTCATAAGAAAACAAATTAGAATTAAACAATTTAAATGTTCAAGTAATCCGTATACCTTTATTATAACATTTTTATAAAATATTTTTTATAGCACATAATGCTTTTACTATATGGAAAATAATGATTGGTAAATATAAGTTAAGGAGTTACAAAATATAAACGTAAGTTTTTCGGAATCAAATTGACTCAGTTTTAAACGCCTCGTTCAATTATTTATGCATTACTAATAATTTTAGCAACTAAGAAATTGTGCTGGTTATAATTCTATCTACTGTGGAAATTTCACTTTATTTTGCTCTCGTTTATATTGTAAGTTTACTTAATCTCTTACTCTTGAAGTAAAATATGTTTCTTTAACCTCATTTAATTATGAGGCTGTAAAATCCCAAAATTAATATTCGAAATCAGTAGTAAAAATCGTCCAAGTGCGAGTCAGACTCGCACAGGAAGGGTTTCGTAGTATCAAAAAATATTAAATTTAGAAGTTTGTATTTCTCAGACACTACGAGAAACAAAGTTATCGAGAATATCCAGTATCTCAAAAAATACACAACATATCAAAACAATCAAATTATTCAAACCAATTTTCATTAAAAGATTTTTTCAAGTTCTATCAATTTAACTTGTTTTAAATGTTACACACGTCAGTGGAAAAGTTAAAGGGTGACACTTTTTAAGATTTCAGAAGCCTATATATCACCGAATATCGACTTAAATAAGAGAGTTATTTTAAAAACTCTATATTATTTTAAAGGCTTATCTTACGATACGCCAATGAACACTGGGTTTTTTAACCCATAGTTACAAGTATAGACTGCCATACCTAAATATTTTCTTTCATAATTTAATTTTAAAGCGTTCCGATTTCTTTGCATAGCAGTTCATAGAAGACACCTACTATCCAAATTTCACTTGTACAGTGCCAACACTCAGAGTAAAATGCCTGTGTTATATGAACAGAGAGAGGGACAGATAAGATGGACAGACGGACATATCGACAACGTCAAATTAACATACTCATATAATAATAAGCATTATCAAGCATACGTAGCGTTATTTGTCACCTGGTTCAATATCTTTTCAACCGTGTTTATCATATCTTTCATATATATTTCATGCAACGAAATTATTGCAATTTATTCAAGCAACAACACACACTTCTCGAGTTTACAGTGTAAGAAATAAAATAAATTCTGCGTTCGAAGCGTAAATAAAAGCCATTAAAAGTTGCCAAGACTTAACTTTCTCTGTCTCCACGCCCCTTTAATAAAGATTGGGCAGAAATGCGAACATATGACCAAACTTCCTCCTTTGCTTTTACATTAAGAGATTTTTCACGTAAATATCTCAACGAAGGATCACAGCTGAAAGCTAAGGGTGGACGATTTACATAAGAAGATTTATTGGCTTTTAGGCCGTGTTCATGTCTTCAAAATGAAATTGTATTTTTTTACTGCCGAGCGGTTTTAATGCAAATATAATGATATACGTAGATGTTTACGATTGCTATTAATGGTTGCAAACTTGCAAAGATGAGGATATATTTGAAATTTCTTTTTTAACTGTGGCATTAAACCAAGTAAGAGGGTGTTTCGATAAGTGTCATTTTACTTTTATATTATATTGCACTCAATACCGCGAAGTGGTTGCGGTTCAGTTTTTATTTGTGATTAAGTTAATGCGATGAGTCTATTACATCTTATCTTTTGCTTGCTACATATAAGTTATATAGATTTTAGAAGATGTGGACGTATTTGATTTAACATAACTAGAAGTGTTAAAAAGTAATTTATTATAATGGTTTCTTCGTTTATAAAATTTATTACAAGCAGCCCAGGTATCGGGGGATCTGCAGTATGGTATGGCCAAATCATTTCAAATTTTTGAATTTTGCAAACTCATAGACTCTGCACCTCAAAGACATAGTACTAAAGATGTTCGCTAATTATTGTGTACATTCTACATGTTTGAATGGATTCGCTATGTGTGATAGAAACGAAGAAGACTTCTAAAGCACATTCGTCGATTTGTACCAAGATAAATTCTCACACCTACAAACAGAGTTGGAAGTAAATACACCACCAGGGACATTTTGATTTCGACAAAAGGAAACTTTCAAATAATCAAGAAGGAAAGTTTGGTTATCCTTAAAAATATTTTCGTATGCAGCTTTAACGAAACATAATTTATTGTTAAAACGAATACACATAGAGCATGAAGGACAATACAATACATTTCGTACTAGCTATAATAGTAACTAAATAATTCGTAATATTAATGGTTTAGTGAAAATGAATATTAGTTTCAGATGATCGTTTCTCCATGTTTACTGTTAAACGAGCTCCAGACAAAAAAAAATAATTTCACTCTTCGGTCATGAATGCAGAAATGTATATTCTAATGTAAATTTCTAATGAATACTATTCATTATATTATTACTTTACTTGTTAAAACATACATTAAATATACGGTGAAGAAAAAGGTGGTTAATTAGCTGGTTAAATAAACGTAGATAAACTGTTTAAATATTATGGAAATACTATTTGTATTTATCATATTTGAATGTAAACCCTTTCTACATGAGCTGTATCGTCAACAACAGTAAATATATAATCGTGGTATAGTCACATAAATCTTTACTTCTAAAGCAACAACGTCAGCTAACTCTAAAAAATGAAACAATGTCAGCAAACTCTGGAAAATGACCTTTCACAACGAATTAGGAGACCAGCCTCAAACGGGACGTGGTAAATGGTAGAAAAGTTAAAGAACGCAAAACCAAGCCTATGAAAATCGCAGTTCCTGTCAAGGATGAATCAATAGAACATAGTTATGTTTCGATTTTAGGCAAAAGGATATGCACAAGGAAGAAGTATAAACTATGATAAAATATTTTCAGGGCAACACGAATTCAAATTTCTGATATTTTTTAATTAAAGTTATTTCATGAAAAAATTGTAAGAAAAAAATTTAATTTCTTTTTTTACATCATGCTCATGTCTAAAATTTGTCTTCTAGGTTTAACTATACACGGTTTAACTAAACACTATTTCTAGGTTTAACTATACAACCTAACCTAACCTAACCTAACAAGGATATAAAATAATAGAAGAAATGTAATATTTTAAGTTAATTGTAATTCATTTGTATCAAGAATATTCTGTGTATATATACACTCACGCACGCATATAATCACCCGCGCAAACATGCTCTCGCCAACTTGTTCTATCGCTCGCTTACTTGTACGCTGTATAATCGCACGCACGTTTCTAAGTATGTGCCCATGCACACACGCCTGCACTCACACATGCTTAAACGCACGCCCGATCTCACGGACGGACGCGCCCACACTTGCATATACGCAGGTACGTAGGTTTGCACGTAAGCACGTAAGCACACGTGCACGCATACACGCACGTACATACTCACACATGCTTACGTAAGTCTGCATGCACGCTCACACTCATGCGTACACACAGCCACAGGCGCCCGCACAAATACAAACATGAAATGTGAACATGTTGAAACATAGAAATGTAAATCAAACATAAAATTGTAAGCAGGACGTACCTAGTTTTATGTTTTATCATGTATACGAAGATATTTCAATATCAGTTTATAGGTAATACATCACGTTTGAAATTGAATCCTGGAGAATTTATGAAAAATTATTTCTTAATGGCTTTAGTTTTCTTTGGCTTTTTTTAAATCATACAGCTGTAAAACAATGTATGTAAATATGACAAAGATAAATGCATCATATATTTTTTGGATTTTTTTGTTTGCAATCATAACTAAGTATAACTTATAAATTAATAACCTAATTTTGATGGAAGGTTCATACAAAAGATTCTAGAACTTTTTAGTGTGACGTTAAAGTGCTAAGATATGCCAGAAAAAATGATTTTGTATTAATTAGATTTTTATAAAATCTCATTAACACATTGGTTAGGATATGAAGCCAAGTGATATGTATCAAAAATTTCAGATTCCAATTAAATTTTCATTTCACTTACAGTTATGGAATACATGTACACTAGAAAAATAACAAATTACATAATTTTCTAATATTCATTAAAATTACTACCCGACATTAATTCTATCTCATATTCAACAGATAGCAACCCAAGTAATTAATTAGTGCTAGCTGAATATCGTGGTGAGTTTGGAAACCTACGACATAAGATTATTTAATGCTAAATTATTATGGAGAGAAGTTTTCTGCAATTTTTGGAATCTTTGTGATTTATTCTTTTGATTGGATTTTTCGGTTGGTTTGCTTAATCATACCGGCCAATTTTGCAAGTAACAAGTGTCGCTTTGTCGACTGTTTTTTTGTTTTATTTTTTATTGTTTGACGCAAATTTAACTATCAACCAGTAATTATAAATTTATTTTTATAAAAGAAAGAACCATGCAGATATAGTCAGAGAAATTAATATTTATCATAGATATAATTTTCCTTCATTAAACAGCTCATTAATTTAATGTAGAAGGTTTGTACCATGTATAATTTTTACTGTCACCAAGGCATTTAATACTTTGCGTATTAGAAGGAAAACATGACATTTTCTATGCATAAAAACTTTTTTTTAAAAACTTTCTCCAAAATTGTTTACCATATTTTTTTACGTGGAAGACTGTGTTTCAATGTACAATTTTTAGGTGGACAGATTATGTTAATAATCAAAACAACTGTTTTTGTTTAGTTTGCCAAATTAATTTTTACCCGCAAATATTTTTAGAAAACCAAAAGCCTTTGATTGTATATACCATTACAGAAAACTTTAAGGTATGTTCATTCATTTTTAAAATTTTCTTCGGATCGTAATTGGCATTATTCTTCATTTATATCTCTATTTTAATTAAACTAATTAATTGCTAATATTTGTCCTATGATTTAAAAAAGTAATTTCTGAATCTAGTTTGAATGTATCAACTCGGTGGTGAAATCTAAACAGAGATGCTGAATTCGCTATGTAGAAAGTAATAATAGTCGGCGACTTGAATAAAAATTAGTTTCAAGTAAGGCTTTATTTTCCAGAATACGTTCACAATATTTGATCATTCGAAATCAATTAGTCCAACGTGTTCGTCTTCGTGACAAGTTTGCAAATATCTAATGGCACTTGAATTTTGATGTTCAAAACGAGTTTTATTTCGGGTGAGAATATTATTCTAGCGATTTTGCGCAACTGTATATTATTATACATTTTTTCCAACGTGTGTATATATATTTTTAAAATTGGATACGACAGAACATATTTATATTTTGAAAGCGCTTTCCTCTTTATTTCACTTTATATTATTTATTTAACAAAATTAAAAACCACATTCAAATGGCACGGCTGCTATGGACGGAAAAGAAATTGCATTACTTTTAATAACTTTTCCTTACCTTGTTTCGACAGATTTACCCCGTTGATCTTCTAACTCTAGAAAGATTGTACATAGTAAGAAGCAAAAAGAAGTAAAGAGTAATGAAGGAAGAAGAAAAACTACATAAAAAAATTAAATAACGTCTTACTTCGAATTCCACGCCAAAGAAGTCGCAGCCCTAGTTAACAAATACAAAGAAGTTATTTGAAACATGGCTTCGGCTCGTTTTTGAGAAACAAGAAAATTTAAACGGTGGTAATATTTATTTGCTTTTCCAAATTATTATTAATGGAAAACAGCTCTAAAGAAGAATTTGATAGAAGATGCATAAAGAGCTGGGAAAGATTTTTGAACAAAAACATACGGAATTTAAAACGGAACATTTAATAGCAATCCAAATTCCTCTATAATAACAATCTCAACTTCCTGTATAATAGCAATTATAAATTATGGATTCCAGACAAAAGCTTAAAATATACATATACGTGACAAATGAAAGTACTAATTATAATAGTTTTGAATTTAGTCTAAAAGTTCAACTCGAAAAAAATTCAAAAACTTGATTTGAATTGAAAAATAGTATGAAAGCCAAACAAGATTGGCTGGTTACTTAAGGAGATCAAAAAAAAAATTACAGACTGTTACAACAATTCATGCCTCAACTATAACAAACACTATAAAGGAATTCCACTTGTTCTTGAACACTTTGGAGAACAAACAGAATTCGCGGGTCCCCTCTCATCAAGAACTGCAAAAGAGTATAAATATGAGTGAGGGAGGCCAGTAAATAAGATAATTCTGCGCTGTTCAAACTGCGGGCACAGCTATAAATTAAAGGCAGTAAGGAAGCGGTCGAGAAATGTGTTCTGCTGTACCTATTCATAATTTTATATTCGAGTTCGACTGATCTACCGTGTTAAAAGTGGGTATATTGTTTGATAATATTGGATTGTAATATTTAATTGATTATACAAATTCATTACTGTCATACGATACGTTGAGTTTGAAACAAAATTTATTCTCTTGGAGCAACCTTTAGTCCTATGGTTTTTAAAAATTATTTAAGTATCAAATTATCGGTAAATAATTTGATATATTTAAATTTATAAGAAATTTCTAGATATATACTGTTACTGATGAGTAAAAAAGCAACATTTCTGGGTGTATTCTCTTGTGTAACCGAATAAACATTTAATGCAACACAGTATGCGCTTATAATTTGTTTCATTTAAACCTGTTTGCAACTAGCTAACTAATTTAACGTAAATCTCGCGCCCACAGCGCTATGCCGCTCGACACGAGATCAAGCCAAACTTTGTCCAGCGTCGGTAAAGTCTAATTTAATAGTATTAGTAAAATGCACTTATACTTTCAATTTGAATGTGTGGTAATGTATTTTCCTCAAGTACAAAATAAAATAAAAAAATGTCTGATAAGAAGTCTTATAATAATAATGTTTAATTAATGTTATTAAGGTATAAATGTCATTAAATCGTTGACTTTCTTCTGTTTGTACCATTGTAAGCGAACAACTATGACAGTTAAGAACTCTGAGATTGAATATAAATATTTAGGTTGATGGAGTCTATTCACTTCCAGTAAGTTTGAAAGATTGGTAACGCCTGAGAAGATAAAAGCCTGGGCTCATTTTCACGGAAATATTGGTAGTTCAGAAAAGAGAAAACTAATTTAGTTATAAATTTCAAAAAACTAAGATGTAAAGATGTAATACTAAGTTACCAATTAAAAAATAACACTAACTTTGAAAACGGTTTCATTTCGATTGTTAATTCTTATGTTAAGTTTGGACTTGTACAGGACAAGTCCAAACTTTCGTGATTTCTATGTACTTTTTTTAGTATATTTAACTTAATGATAAAAACGAATCCCTTATGTATTTACCATGCTCGTCTGTTCATCGGTCAAGGCGCCATCTATTAATCAGTGCGGGTGCCTGTCAATTTGCATATTTTAATGTCGCTGCATCTGACCTCTCAAATCGACTTTAATGAAATTTTACGAGAAGATTTAGTTAAATTACTCAAGCAGATAGAAATTTGCAAGAATATAAAAGCAAAAATAAAAAAAACGGGTTGAACCACATACTTAAATTTTCAAACTTATGCATAAAGTATTTTTTTATTTCAAAGTTCCACCTTAAATATTGAAATGTATGTTTTGTACGGCGTTTCTTTCGTCATATGTGAATCACCAAAACATTTTTTTCAATGCTGGCTCCTCGCCTCTTTACGTTTAATAAACGCAGCATGTACGTCGAAGTTCAGAAGAGAAAAAAAGAAACCAAATACTTCAATGATGACGTAATTCCGGTTAACTCGCAATGATCGAAATAGCATCAACGAACAATTTCCCATGAATGATACAGGAGTACTAAATATGATGATATAGTATTGAACATATTTTTTTTAAATAAAGTACCAATTACATCATTAGACGTTTAAAACTTTCTTATGGACTTAAATGTATACGAAACCCTTTAGAGGTAGTTTTACGCAAATTTGACTGATTTTTATCACTTTGTTATACGTATGAAAGAGTAGGAGAGCGTTAATATTTATCAGCCGTCCTCAAACCCTTAATGAGTCAGTTGTATTGTGATTAACTGATCTACTTAAGGTACATCCTTGCAGTTGTGTTCATAAAGCGTGTTTAGCGTTAAAGTCTGCATTTTAATTAAAGGAAATTAAATGCTTGTGTTAAGCAACACATATATTGCGTTGTGTATTTGAACATTCGAGTCGTAAAGGACGAAGCGAACATCCGCGAAAGTATTGCTTTAGCCGATCGTTCGCGCGATGGAACTTGTCACTCAGTGGAACGGAAATCAAGGTTAGAATTCCACAAAACGTCGTTTCATAAAATATTTCATTGCATTTTATTAAGAAAATAATTTCTGAATTTTCAAATAAGAACTCGAAATTCGAGAATTAAAAATATACCAAAATTTGTACATTTAAATGTATTTTGTGTTTCTATTAACTTTTAAAATTATTAGCTCTATTCTTGTGAAAGTAGATGACCTAGCATAAATTATGCAGTCGCAAAATATCGTGGATTTCTTAAAAATACTTTAATTCTGTTATTCAAAAAAGTTTTATGAATTTTTATTAAGTTATCTTTAGTATTCTTTATCTAAAAACAATATAAGAAATAATAATACCCTCATTTGGTGGCCAATTTATTAATAAATTCAAAAATAAACCTAAAAGTATAGATGTCTCTAAAAATTGCAAATATTTGGTTTAAAAAAAACCGTACAATGAAAAAAAAATGTCTTCTCAATTATTCACTTTACGTCTATTCAAAAATTAAAATTTAAAAACTAGACTTAACTTATTCTAAAAGTTTATAGTTTTAAGTTGTAATAAGATAGGAAAATTCACATTTTCATACATTTTAATAAATTGTTGAAATTTTTTTTGCCGTATTTGTGAAAGTAACCATATTATATGGTCCTTTTTATATAATAATAAATTTCTTCAGAAAAGTATGTTAACCTAATCTATCGTGTAATTATCAATCTATCGAAAATCCTGACCTACCAAAACCGATATAAACGAATCAAAATTTATATTACATTCGATATCAATTGTTATCTTAGACATTTGTTTTAAAATTGACACCAAGATAATATTTTATATGTAAAACATTTCTGCAATAGCTAATATAACTTCTTAATAAATTTGTTTATCTGCGTCAACTATTAAATATGTGTAATAAGAAATTTTAAAATATTTGCATAATTACATTTTCTCTACAAATGGTCTTTCTATTTAGAGGAAGATTATTTTAAATTTTTAATTATGTTGAGAAAAAATTAAGTATATTTGGGAATCATTGGAAAAACAATTACATTTAAATTATTTCTTTGTGGATGATTATATCATGATGCGGTGACGATATATTTTAATAATACCAATCACAGTTAATAATCGAAAAACGAATGCTTTGCTGAAGAAATCAAATGTCAAGTAAGCAGCAAGCATAAGTAATCCTGTTAGAAATATTGCAGAAATTTACATTCATTAACCAATACATAAGTCCTTCAAACTCACGGCTTACACGCGCATACACAGTCAGAGATTCAAATTCAACGGAAGGGAGCATTCACATTTCTAATTGCAACTAGTTTGATGGAGATAGTGATTCAACATTTCACGTCCATCGTTCGACACGAGATCAAGCGAAACTTTACCCAGATCGGGTCAGATTTGATTCGAGTGCATTAGCCATAATGAATTAATTGTTTCTACTTGCGTTGGGGAGGATGGATAGTTGTTTCAAAGTTTCACACCAGTTTTCACCTAGGCAATGTCGTGTCTCATTCAATTCATATACTCATTTGTACTAGTAGAGCAATTAACGTGTAGGGGAGCCGAGGATGGTTCACTAAATTTCAACAGTTATAAGTAATAGGTTTTTAGAAAACCTATTGCTTACTTATATAGAATTTAAACTTTCTGTGGAAAAGTTAATACACTTGCTTTTATAGAACACTAATAAGATCCACTCCATGTCTTGTTTGCCTTCAAATTAGGGATAGGTTGACTTGAAGCAGGTATAACGAAAAAAAAGCATGTAATAGTTATTTTTTATTTTATTTTTAAACTCATCAAACTTTCCATGCAAATCGTACTTAAAAAATTACTTATGTAAATTTAACAGTCAGTTTTCTTAACTTTTAATCTGAAAAAATAACCAAGTTTAAAATTGTTGATAAAACGTAAACTTACTTATACTTTGCTTATTATAATTCGAACTTAGCAACCGTCTCTAAATACTTAATAAAATGTATTACTTTAAATACATTCTTCATATATTCAATTTATCATTTTCTCAACAAAAATAAAATTCTAGTCTCTTAAATAGATATACTTGTTTTCAAAGGAATTTAACAAATAGTCAACAAATCAGTCTTCTAAATTAGTAGTGCAATTGTACAATTCTGGGAAAAACGACCTATCGTCATCATTATCATCTGTCTACCTCTTCTCTGTCTCACCAGTAGTTCTTTTTCCCTATATTTTTCTCTTTCTTTCGCTTGTCTCTTTGGATTTTTCTTCAATGGTCTTTCGTTTCTCAGTTTCCTTTTTCTCTTTCTTAAAGGTCTACAATTAATGCTTCTCTACTATTTTAAGCGTATAAACAAGCGATAAAAATCTTTCAAATTTACGTAAAACTCCCACTAAATACGTTTCGAAAACATTTAAATTCATAACAAAGTTTAAACATAATTTGTCCTTTATTCAAAAATAAAACATATTTAGCATTCGGTATCATCCATTTAGTACTCATATCCCATTCAGAAGTTATTTTTCGTATATATTATTTTGGTCACCGCCAGTTAGACAGAATAAGGTCATCACTGAAGTGCTTGTTTTTTTTTAACTTTGGCTAACATGCTTTGGCCTACAAGTCAAAAAAGTGAGGACTAGCATTGAGAAATATTTTGGTGGTCCATATATTACGAAAGAATCGGCGTGTCTAATCATAATTATGAATATGTAAGACAGAAGTTGAAGGAAAAAATTTTTTATCCCAAAGTTTGAAAACTGAGGTTTGTGGTTTAACATTTTTTTCTCATTTTGGCTTTTATACTCTTGTATATTTCTATCCGCTTATGTAATTTAACTACATCTTCTTGTATAATTTTATTATAATTAGTTTAAGAGATCAGATGCAGCGGCATAAAAATAGAAAATGGATAGAGCACCCGGACTGATTAAGAGATGGCGTCCGCATAAACGGACAGACGAGCATAATAAAAATACAAGGATTTCGATTTTATCCTCATGGGTAACAAAAAAAAAGGTACGTGAAAGTTCGAATTTGTACAGAATAAAAATTAATGATGGAGTCCTTTATAAAGTTGATATTATTTTTCAGTTGTTTATTTAATACGTTACGTCACGAAATAATTACGTTTTTATGTCGTAGTTTTTAACATTTATAACTAAATTATTTACTTCTATTTGAACTGTCGATATTTTCGTAACGATGATGTCTAGCTTTTATCTTCTCGGTCGTCACCAGTCTTTCAAGCTTACTGGAGTTGGACAGACTCCATATACCTGAATATTTCTACTCAATCTTGGAGTTCGTATCTGGCACGGTTATCCGTTTACAATGATAAAAATATAAGAACATCACTGATTTATTAAAATAATTAACCAATTCTAATTAAACTTTACTAGGAACTTTTCCGGTAAGACATTTTTAATTTGATTTTTTTATATTTTTACTAAATATTTAACAATGACGTTGGTCAATCAAAGTGAAACATCGCCTTTGACTGCATAGGTTTTTGTTGGTAAATATAAATTCATTAGATGAAAATACCTGGTATACTACACATAAATTTCATTCATCTGGTGTGCATACTATTTATTTAGAGCTACAGCAGAATATCGATATTGTTAAAGGAAAACCCATTACCACATTTTCAAATTGAAACTATTAGTGCATTTTAGCTAATGCTTTTTAATCAGATCTAACCGACGCCGGGCAAAGTTTGGCTTAATCTCGAGTCGAGTGGTAGACCGCTGTGGGAGCGAGATGCTGGACGAGAGAATTTCGTTAAATAGTTAGCTTAGTTGCAAACAGGATTTAATGAAATAAATTATAAGCGTGTACTACCTTGCAGTAACTGTTTATTCGATCACGCAAGAGAATACACGGAAGGATTCTGCTTCTTTATTTGTTGAAGAAATAAATTTCTTATAATTTTTTTATATTTGAATGTGTGTACATAATTGATTAAATATTTTTTTAAATCAAAAGAATACGGATTGTTCAGAACGAATATTTTTTTGGAATTCAAAATATCGTCGGACACAATATTGAATTTCTTTAATTAATTGAATATTACAGTGTAATATTAGTCAAAAAATATACTTATTACTAGCATGGCGAATCGGTCGAAATTGAATACCAAACGATGATTAGATACAGCTGAAAAAATTCTTCACCACTTCCTCACTGCACGTGGTTAATTGTTTGTGCCTGCACTTTGACCAGGACAGAATTATCTTAATTATCTCCCCTTCTCACGGTCATTAAGTGATTAAGCCCTACCGCTTGGTTTGCCTAACGACATCGGTCATTGTGATTGAGGGTATAGTCGGGACGATCAGTCAATACATGGTCACTCTCCCCACCTTACACTATTTAAGTATTATTCCTCGACTTTTTAATGTTTCGAAGAACGTAACAACGATATGCTATTAAATTTATTAAGAAACAATTTACAACATTGGAAATTTGTTTACTTATTCTTTTATTAAGAGCCCAGCTATTATAACCCAATACTTTTGGAAAAATATTTCCTCTAACTCGCGGACACCCAAATTCTTCTTGTTCTCCAACGTGTTTTAGAAGAAGTAGAATGAGTGCTATTACACAGGAATTGAACATTATTCGTTTTAAGCAAAATGCGTTTTTGTTTGTGAATATGTATATATCCTTCGTATATCTTTCCCAACTCTTTATGTTAATTCCATCAAATTCTTCTATTGTGCTGTCTTTCATTAATAATAATTTGGATAAGCAAATAAATTTTATTACTAATAAATTTACGTGTTTCTCAGAGACATGCTGCGAGCTTGCTTCAATTTACTTTTTCATATTTACTGGCTAGGCCACTAAAAAAGTTAATAGATGGCGTTGACAGCCAAATCAGTTTCATCAGTTCTGATGCACAATGAACATAAATAAATATTTACGTATTTATTTTATTTGTGAACCAATCGAATTGAAACCAAGACTTAATGTTAGTCCAAACTAATCTAAATACATCAATGGAAACCGTATCCAAACCGGTTCAGCCGTTGCTAATATTAGCGTACACAACCATGATGCGTAGAGGCAAAGTGATAAGCAGGCAGAATTCTAAAAACTGTTATTATAGGCTTAGTTGCATATCTTTAGTAGAGTGCTGAGTTTTAATTAAAACCATTTTACGTACAGCCTCAGTTTTTTTACGATTGTATATATGTATAGATTACTTTTTCTTCGGTTACTAAGTTTTAGTCCTACGTTTCTGCGATGACAGTTCAGATCGTTATTTGTTTATTCAAGTTGGCTAGACTATTAACATCGTAATCAAATCTACGATTTGACGGTTTTGTTTATTTAATATGATTGCAAAATATTTCCATGCCAAATTTCTTCTGGTAAACAGTTGAGTAATTTCGGTGAGGAAGTGTAATGATTTTTTTCAAATTTTCTAATTGGACGATGGTAGAAGTCTATTCAGAAATCCGCCTACTCGACTGGTTGCTTTTCTTCGAGTATTAATTTAATTCTCTCCAACTGTAATTTTAAAGAATGAGATTCGAAGAGATTTCGCATTACATCAAAAGGGCGGATAGTCTCTTTTCTAACGAATAGGATCGATCGGCGATATGTTATAATTCAGATAATTTTTTGGTAAATAAAATAAGGTCTTTCTTACTGGTTCTCTTAGTTCTTCTAAGTTTGTTTTCAATTCTTCTTCATTTTTACCTTCCAATTTTGCAGTTTGTTGGATTTTACCTTTCTTATTTTGGGAAATAGACATTTTTCTATTTCTTATTTTGTGAAAGTCAGTGTTTTTTATGTGTCTCCATTTTTAGAACTATTCTGTAAATTTTTTTTTAACAAATCTTACTCCGGATTTCGTAATTGTATGAATTTTCATAGAAGTGGCAAGACTTTTTGGGAACATTTCTACTTAACGTTGTGTTCTTATCATATTTATTCCCTTGAGTGTATGTCCATTTCTATCTTTTAAACATTTTTTTTCCACCTAATCCATTAGCTATTTTCTACTTTATCCATGATTTTCTAAGTGATGACTAATTCTTTTTGTACCCAAATTTCTAATAGAGTTTTGTTCTGCTTTTGTGTTATCTTATTTTCAATTGTATAGACAGTTTTCGTTCACGTTTTTATTTAGTTTTTTACTATGCTCTCTCCTTATTTTAATGTTTCTTTGCATTATTTGATAGCCTTTAATACCATTGATTTTAAACAAACTGAAATTACTTTACATTCCTTGGAATTATTTTTGTCAGTGTTATGTATTTTCCTTTAAAAGTAGTGTCTTCTTTCCAGTTTTCTACGGAATGAGTGTAGACGCGTAAACGCGTAGGCGCGTGAGGACGCGCATCCTCGCCTCGCTAGACCCGCGTCGCGCGTCCGTGGGCGAGTACGCGCGTGCGCAGGCGCTAGCGTGTGCGCGTGTGTGTGTGTGCGTATGTGTATACGTGTGTGTGTGTGCATGTGTACGTACGTATGCGTGTGGGTGTGCATACGTGCGTTCCTGTGTGTGTGTGTGGGTTTCTGTGTGCGTACACTTCTGTGTACTTATACTAAAATAAAAAAAAGTTAATATAAAATAATATCGTAAATTTGCATTATAATGCTACTATTTTCCATTAGTTACTATCTTACTTTTCCTTTAGATATGTATCTAATCTAAAACTACCTTTTCCAAATTTAAATAAGGAAATGCAATAAAATAAGAAACATTATTTCATTTTCAAGCATTAAACCCAACCAAGCAGTTATGTCTCATTTGGCAAATCGCCCTGCTCTAGTGTTCTATTGTGGAGAATTATAAGCATCCTTGTCTAAAAAAATTAAAATTTAGTTGAAATTAAATTTTTAAGTGGAAAAATTATATAATAATTTTGCATTAGAAAGTATACTTATCTCAATTTTTTAATGTATGAGTTTAATGATATTTTTCGCTACGAAGTATTAAACAATTTGAAAATGAATGTGCCGATTTTGACAGATATATCTTTACCTAATTTCAAACATTTAGTTTATTGCTAAAATATTGTAATATATTTTTATTACACAGTGTAATAACTTTCATTTTAACTAAGTTTCACTGAAACGCTTAATACAAGAAAAAATATGGACTAGTTTTCTAATGACTATCGAATTTACATAAGAGTATATGGAAAATGTGACATTGTGCTTTTTAAAAAATAATAATAAAATTATATGTTCCCGTACTTAATAATTTTGAATGTGTTATATGAAAGAGCCGAGTATTTCTGTCGTACAATAGCCAGTAATATATATGGTATATTAGTTCCATACTTCTACTAAAAAGATGACATATTAGCTAAAAATTATTATTTCCAAATTTTTACAAAAATGTTATGAAAGTTCCCTAGATATGTAGAATTATTTCTATGACTTGTAGTCACATATAATTTAAGATTTTTAACCTACAATGAATAGATAACTAAAACAACGTGATTAATACAGTATCACTGACTTTTAAGATAATCCATTTATTACAATAATATCATCATAGTGTTTCAAATAAACAAAGATTTTGTTTGAAAATAATTTTCATTGTAGCTAATAGAGCGATTCAAATAAACAATTTGAACTCAGAAATGTATCACATGTATGAGAACAGTTTTCGTGACCTTAAGCTGAATACGATGCAAATTATAGGCCAGTACTTTGAAAGTACAAAATCTTGACAAGGCAAAGCGAAGCACAGGAAGAATGACTAAGCAACTGTAGAGATGCATGTTAGATCAATTTTAGAAATTATGTTTCCGTCGAAAATAGCTTACGTGAGCTGCAATTCAAAGCATGCAGACTATCAACACGATTGTTCTGAGCTTTTAAGCTAGGTGATACTATTTGTTGTATCACCTAGCTTAAAAGCTCAAGCTTGTAAGCTAGGTGATACTATTTATACTAAACGTATTTTTTGGTAGATTTGGTTATCTAAACATTTTGACCCTTGTAGATATTGAGCGTACACAAAATATTTATCAATATAGATTTTTCACAAAGTATACATATTGCAACATATTAGACACAATAACTTTCATGGGTTAAAGACTGTGCATGTTTTAAACATTCTTAAACCGACTTTAATCGCCATATATATTCTTTAATCTTTGAGTAAACTCAGTAGGTTCGGAAGTAAAATGGTGTAATTTTACATTTTTTAATATTTTAAGAACGCCTTTGTAAATATACAGTTTAAAATTGTGAAAGAAATATTTTATGTTCACCATAAACAATACTTCCTATTATATATAAAATGGAAAACAATTTTAAGATGTTTATTTTCACTTTGATAGTTATACGAATATTTTAAAACGTCGGTTGTCTAAGATATGTGCAAACTATGTGGGTTAAAACATTGTATTACTATGTCAAATTTCAGGTTCCCTCATTTATAGAAAAATCGGCTCTGAAAACAGAAAAATATAAATGTATTGCCTACTATACCTTTCGTGAGCTTTCGCGAGTTTCGTGACTTTTCGTGAGCTTTCGTGAGTTATAAACGTATTGCTATACTTTCGTGAAGAATTTATTACTATACTTTCGTGAGTTTCTCTTGGGGTAAATATAAAAAAGTATAATATCTAGAACCATCGCTGTAGTTTTCCTACAACCTTTGCGCGAGTTTATAAAAACTCATAACTTTTTGATAAATCCAGTTGCGTAGTTTCGGAAATAAGGGCTTACGGGGGAGGAGGGGCGGGGATTATAGTTTTTTACAAATTTGTTTGAAGATTACATACTCAAATTTACACATAAAATACTGTTGAGACCCTTATAATTGGCCTTTTCAAAACACGTCATGCATTATACACGATATAAAAAAAAATCGAGCATTAAATTGTCCTCCCTAAAATTTTCCTATGAAATGGTTTTTCAATTTTAGCTACTACGGTATTTGTGAGTTAATATGTTTTATTACCGTGTCAAATTGCGAGTTTCTACGTCAGGCAGTTTCTGAGAAAAAAAAAGAAGTGACGTATATACGGACAAACGAGCTAATGATATTATAAGGGTTCAATCTGTCGTTTATCAAGTACGTATCCCTAAAAATGTGATGTATACGAGGTATTATATGAAGTATGTGGGAGAACTTTAATTTTAATATACGTAAGTGTTACTAATCATAATTATAATGCGGCATTGTTCAATAATGGTTTTTTTTTCAAAAATATTTTCCTGTTTAGAATATTTTGTCAATAGTATAATTTAATTTGTAACATTTAAGTTCCTGTAATTGGCTCAAAAGTCTTATTACTTTCACTGATATTAAAGAAAAATAATTTTTTTCAAACTTCACAATTTTTTTCTGAAACTTAAGTGTAACATATACGAATAGGTTGTTTATATTTTATTTTATTACCACATGAATACTCTAATATGAGATAATATATTTTTTTAAAGTGTTAGTGAAATCTTAAACTTTGTAAATATTTTAATTTTCTGAAGTTATTTACCTCGTTACGTTAATTTGTGAGTGTAGCCGTGGTCTCTTTATTCAATAAAAAGTAATCTGACCTCCGAATTAAAAGGTCAAATTGAATTTCAATTGAATTTATATGTTTTCGAATTATGTATTTCGAACTAAAGTATTTTTTAGTATGTTAATCCATTTAGTAGCGTCACGAGAATATGTGGCGAAAGCGGCTGAATTGAGGCAACACGTTACCTGATGCCGTTAATAATAGAGGAATAATAGTATATAACTATTATCAATTAAATGTTCTGATCACTGAAACCTCGAATGAGTATATCTCTATGCTTGTACTAAACTAAAAACGCAAGCTCTCACAATTTGGTCACGAATTTCTATGAATTATTCACTGAAATTACCATATTCTATCAAAAAAAATATTTACGAAACCATTTATGTAAAGTTTTCCCAACCTAAATTTATATTTCCTAATATTCCATCAATCGAAGATATATGGCTTATGGAATTTGAGAAACTAAACGTAATGGATGAAGATACCGAATCAACGTCCACTCTACGGTCTGCCGAGCTTTTACTTCTAAGTGGCTGTGACAAACATTTGCAATGAATTGCTCGGTTGTAGCTAGACAGAAAAATAATTATTACTTTATAACATTATGTAATATTACTGAGAATGCGGCAGAAATATTATTTGAATTAGTTATTAAAATTACTGTAAGATATGTATAGGCCCGTAATATCTACGTAAAACCAAATTATATTTTCTTATAATTAATGAAATGGAAATACACTAAAGGGAACAAATTATTCTATTGCATAATCAATTAGAAAGGTAGGAAAGGCAAAATCATAACCGTTGCGAAAGATTTAAAAATATTTTATTTTTAGGCTCATTGAAATGATTAAAAATGTATCATTTATTATTAGACAGATTAACAAAGCATGGTTCTAAAGAAGTAATCAATAACTGAACAAAATATTTAACGTTAAATATAATAGAATAGCAAAACTTGAGTATAACACAACTCAGATGTCCAATAATTTGGTACAGGGGAATACAAATAAATTTGTTTCGTGCCTTCCCATAAGTTCACTTTTGGTTAGAAATAGTATAGATTGTAATAATGGAGGACACAGAACTTCATATTATTTCGAAGATATGATTTTTCATTTAATCAGAAGTAAGATAAATAGAGAAGAACATAGTAAACTAACCATATTATTTTTAATATGAATACGTCAAAACATTTCACAAACTTTTTTCTGCATATAAAATTACGATGAAATTCTAATGTTTAATTTACGATTAAATAAAATTCTATAAGAAAAAGAATACACCACAATACGTTGAAATAACGTGAAATACGATGAACAAACCTTACAGCACAAAACCATGAGTGCTGTACAGTGGTGTCACGTGATTTTGGTGAAATTTCTGTAGGTAAAATTGATTAGGATGGTTATGGACAAAAAATAGCAAAAAATACATTGATAACAGTAACCTAAAAGTTACTTTCAATTATATTTCAGTTTGTCATAAATTCCATGTCCATTAAATGAGAAAAAAATTCCATGAAAAACAAAATGTGTCAATATTCTCATATCAAAACAAAATTAACAAATATAAGAGAACTCATGCTAAGAGGGTTCCGTAAATATTTATGGTATAAAAGTTTTCCGATTAAATCGTTTATAAATATTAGCTTGTATTTATTCGAATTTATAACTTAAAAATAACTTTCAACATAATAAATTTAAAAAAATAAATCTTAGTTTATCCTTAGATTCTGTTTTAAATTTAAAGGTTGAATATTTTAGTAAATATTTTGAATTATCCTGAGAACTTTTTTCCATAGTGCCTATTTGTTTTGAAAATGCCGTTTCTATTTATTACCCCTCATTAACAATAGCAAAAAGGAAATATTTTTTTTATCAAAGGGGTAAGCCTTTTTTGGGTTCCATCTGTTATTCAATTCTTACTTCATGCAATATTCCTAAAGCAAGGAGTTCGAAGAAGTAAAACTGCTAAAGAAAACTGAGAAAAACTTCACTAAAAATAATATATCACTTGCAATTCTGCTATGAAATGGATTTGCAATTTTGTTTAATAGAGAATATAATAATTTTGTTAAATACAGAATTACATAGATAAAGGGAAAAGTGCGCTTTTAAATATAAATGTATTCTATCTTATCTAATTTAAAAAGTTTATTTATTGGAAAAAATATATAATATCTGGTATAAAGTTTTGACAAATAAACTGAGAAATATTTTCATCGAAAATAAAGCTCGTTTTGAACATCAATATTCAATCGTCTTTAGATATTTGCAAATATGTCACAAAGGCGAATATATTGTGACTGATTTGGAATGATCAAATATTGTGAGCGTATTTTGATAAATATAACCCTACTTGAAACTAATTCGTATTCAACTTGCCTACTTTTGTTATCTCTCTTTTGTTTTCACCACTATGTTGAATACAGTCCATACAAACGAGATTGAGAAATAATTTTTATATAGGAGAAATTTTAACAATAATTTAATTTAATAAATAGAAATATATAAATAAAGAATACTACAAACTACGGTCTGAAGAAAATTTTAATAATTTTTTGTAAATGTAGCCAAGTGTTGTTGATTTTCCAAAAATATTTCCTGTTAAAAATACAATTAGGCAAACCAAACAAAAGTAGTTATTTTATTCCTTTACCACGAAAATTAAGAAAATCTCCTTTACACCATGGAAAATTGTATTCATTACCTTGTTTCATACTTAAACGTAGGCACGTATGCACGTGAAAAATATACTAAAAAAATGAGAATTTAAAAATTGATCTTAAAAAGTTACGCAATGGGATATTTTTGTGCATAAAATATATAATGTTTTTTTTACATGAAACTTCTTTCATTTCGGTCAAAGGGGGGTCACTTTCAAAAACCATATGTAACCAAATATTTTATATCTACCGGCATTATTTTAGTATTATAATTTAGATTATAGAAGCCATTACTCGGTAGTGCATAGTCGAAGGCGTAAATAGCGCTACAGTGGCGTGCAACTCGACTCATTCGGAAATAAATTTACCATCGCGCACTGTGTTTAATTAGTGAACACTAAGCTGTATATTGACGAATTCGAGCAGTGTAGTCCCGTTTGGTAGAGCTCACGACATTACAATAGGTATGATATATAAAACTCATACTTGTGACCATTAGAAGTTGTCGAATTTAAAAAAAGTGTTTTTTTCGTGGAAATTTGACGACAACTCTACTATGGCGCCACTGCGTGTGGTACGTAACGTACAAAACTAACGTGCAAGAGCTCGAGTAGCCAGAAAGAGAGATTTCAGCCCTCTACAACGTGATTTGACCTCGGCGGAACATGTTCGTTTTCATAGGTAATGGTCATCTACGAGTGCGGCGGGTTCAAGCGGCGAAGACAGTCTCGAGCACCACTATTTGATTTAACTGTGGCTGCAATGGTGGCAGAGAACGAGATCATATCATCAACATTCATAAGAAGGAACCATATAAGACAGTGAGAGTACATGGCAATCTACTCTAGATTGCGCGTGCGCCGGTATAGGGCCGTTCGAGGAAGCTCCTTTCCCTAAGGTTATCATACATGCAAATACGATGGTTGTGATATGCAGAACCACATTATGGGACCAGTAATTTATATTCCGGTTGAGGTAAACAACATGGTGCAAACCCTCACGCCAAGACGTTACGCTCAAGACGTTACATGTACTCCACTGCGGCTGCGTCCCTGATACAGTTCACCAAATTTTTTTTTTCATTCTGATAAGGAGGTACCAATGGTGTATTAAATACCATGGTGACAGTAAATGTTATCCGTTATATAAATATTTTTCATTAATTAATGAGATTTTTTACCATATTCTTTAATCTAGAAAAATTATATTTCCGATGAATATTAATTGTGTGAATTTATCCTCACGATATTCTATTTTAAAGATAAATTTATAATTACGGGCCGGGATTTAATTTGTGTGAAACAATAAGAAATAAAAGAAAAGAAAAACAGTCGAGACAGCTAAAATTGTTACTTGCAATATTGACCGGTTACTTGCAATATTGACCGGATATTTAAGCAAACCGACTGAAGAATCCAAACAAAATAATAAATCGCATAGATTCCAAAAATTGAACAACCCTCTTCTACATGACAATTTAACATTAAATAATATTATCTTGTACGTTTGTTAACTGGTCACGATATTTTTAGCACTAATTAATTACTTTGTATGCCATATGTTCAGTAAGAGGTGGATTTAATGTTCTGTAGTAAATTTAATGCATGTTAGAAAATTATATTCGTTGTTATATATTTAATATACATGCGTTCCATAACTGTAAATGTAATGGTAATTTAAATGTATATCACATAATACATATCGCTTGACCTCATAATCTAACAAATGTGGTAACGAAATTTTTTTAAAATATAATTAGTACAAAATCACATTTTCAGACATTCTAAGCACTTTGATGTCACATTAAAATGACACATGCTACAAAATACATCTAGAATCTTTTGAATGAATCTTCCATCCCAATCAGCTTATTATTTTTTAAGTGATGCTTAGTTATTGTTGCAGAGAAAAAATCCACAAAAAAATATGACACACTGTTCTGTGTCTTATTTACGTATATTGTTTTATAGCTGCGTTAAATTGAACTTAAATATAAACAAAAAAAAGAAGTCAATACAAATATTTAAAAAAAATCCTGTTTTCACTTTCAGATGTAATTTAGTATCGAAACTCTGGTAAACCTACGAGACTGCGCATGTTCAAGCGTTGATACGCGCGTCCGAGAGATCGGGCGTGCGTATAAACATGGTGAGTGCAGGTATGGGTGCACGGACACATGCTCTGAAACGTGCGTGCGATTATGCGGCACATTTACTTATGTACAAGTAAGCGAGCGATCGAAAAACTTGAGGGCTTCCATGTACGCATGCGTGCGTATTAGCATGCGTATTTGCATGTGAAACAATAAAAACAATAATTTAGATATTTTATATTTATCAGTGTTTAGATAAAAGATACGTGAAATATATACACAGAGCGTTCTTGATACAAATAAATTACAATCCACTTGTAATGTTACATATTTTCTACTATGTTATACCCTTGTTGGCACGGACATAGTTAAACCTAAATATTTAATTATAGACATGGGTATGACATAAAAAATAAGGAGTTTCGTCCATTTTATTTTCTTTTTAAACAGTCTATCTTTACAATTTTTCCTTTAATAATATTGAAGGTGGTTTTAATAAATAATTCGCCAGAGCTACCACACTGATACATTAGTCAATGGATATGATAAATTAAATAATTTATTTGTAATGGGAGCTGCTACCACTTTGGAAATTGACTCATAATAGTCAATATTATTATTAACATGGTCCTCGCAATGTGCATACGAAAATTGCGTTTTTTCCAATGCCAAATAATTTAATTAATACCACGGGTAAACGTTTAAATGAAAATATAATAGACACAAACTTGACACATTTACATTGTATAATGCGGGAAAATTGTTCGATTGAAAAAAGTCATTGAAATTTTTATATCTCAAAGGCTGTTTTAAAATTTGTATCAAAGATAAAGTTACAAAATATTTCAAAAGTTTCTACAACTCACGTGAAAGTATGGAGAGGATGATTTCAAATTTTCTTTAAAACTCGCTAACACAAATGTTAAGGAGTACTTAAAGATAATTACGATTCCGAGAAAGTAAGTGAGAATCAGAAATTTTTCTGAGCTTTTATTCGGCTACAAGTCTTATTCCGACATTATGAAATATAAATTTCAGGAAAGGATTTAGTTCTTGTTTCCAGACAAAATTTTCTTTAATATTTTTGTCTATCTGTCGGGGTTTTTATTTCCTTTCTACTCTGCGAAAAACTACAGAACTAGGATCTTCTGCAAAATCATATGTTGTATATTGAGCTTTGCGATTTTTCTATGGATAGCATGGAAAATAAGTCTACAATGCTTCGAAATAATTTCGATAATGAGTTATCAATTTAACACTTAGATAAAATTACTATCTAACTACATTATGCGGCTTATATGCTTTAATGTTACAGTTATTCATATAGTTTGTTCTTTAAAAATGAAAATTTGTTACATTTTTACATACAGAAATAAAACGTTATAAATTACAAATGTGTATATCATCTAAAAGGGCAAATTTATTTTATTTATAAATATATTGCTAATAAAGAAATTGAATAAGAACTAATATAATGAAACACGTGTAAAATATTTGTATTATGATAAAGTGCAAAAGTGTAAAGAAAGAACAAATAAGAGGAAAAAAAAATATATAAACTTTGAAAATTAAAATTAAACAAAAATTTAACAAGACATCTGATTCTTTATTACGAATTTTTCATGAAATCACCTTGCTGTTTTAAAAAAGTCATTTCCGAACTTGAATTCGTGCTTTATAATTCAAAAGATTTTCAATCCAGGTTATCAATTCGCCTACTATATAGTTCAATATTGCAGAACTGTTTAGAATTTTGCTCCATTATTTGGAGACCACACGAAGCCAAGTATAGATTGATGATGAATCATGTGCAAAATACGTTCTTCCGGTATCTGTATATGACACAATATGGTTAATTCCCTTATCTATTCCCCAACCTGGCATATCCATGAGGAAATCTCTTGGGTATGTTAGGTTTCAAATTCTTGTAACTCACAAGAGACGTGGCGCTTAAGAAATTTATTCAGCTATTAAAAAGAAATATTCTATGGCCGGTATTATTGAGTAAACTTACATTTTCCGTATGTCCTGCGCTCACGCAATCATCACTTGTTTGATATGCTACTATCTAGAACCGAATTATATCAGAAGTTTTCAGTGTTCCGCGTTTCCAACTTTTCAACCACCTGACCGTTGTCGCCCTAAAGTATGGTTAGTTTATGATGAATGGAATTAAATTTGTTGAAATGTGTTTTCTATATCTTTTGTGGTTATTTTGTATTTTACAAAATAACTATAATTTAAATATAATTAATAGATGTTTAAAATATACCTACTTTTGTCTTGATTTATTAAACGATTAATTGCTTTATTACGAATAGTTTAATACAATGTATCGATAAATATTTATGAAAAAATAAATTATTATATCTGTACACTAGAATACCTGACTGATCAAGCCGGTTAATTGATGAGTCAGTTGATTAAATTATTAAGCCGAATAACTGCCTGAAATGACGGACTGAGCCGACTAGCTGTCTGAGATGCCGACTACGAGTTTGCAGACCTATGATGCTGATTATGCCGACCGTGGGTGAAAATATTTTTTTTAACATACTCGATACTTTCTCTTTGTGCATATCTTTTTGCATGAAATCGAAACCTAAACTAGATTTATTGGTTCATCATTGACACAAACCACCGATTTTCATCGACTTGGTTCTCGTATTCTGCTGCTCTTCCATCGTTCACGTTCCATTATGATGGTCATATTCACAATATAACAGTCGTTACAACTGTTTAATAATTTACAGTTGAAACTCTTATTTCAACTATTCAATTATTTCTTAATAAAATACAGTTTCCGAAGTTAGATGGCATTGTTGCATTAATTTAATTTAGGAGTACAGATTTATGTGTTGTTTTGTTAAAACATAGGTAACAACTTCCTATTTTCTAATTGTTTTAGAAAACATCTATCTGTTGGTTTCATGGTTTCAAAGTAATATTTCAACCCATAGGAACATCAATACTTATATCTGGCAAATGCCTGCGTTGTTTTAGTTATTACTCTTTTCAAGAGATATTGCCAACATCCGTTTCATAGTCCATAAAAATATTTGTAAAACTGATGTATTAATGGAGTTCTCAGAAGTAAGGTTGTTGTGTAATTTAAATTACCCATTATTTTTTCTACCAAGTCCAAGTCAAGTAGGAATTATAACATAATAATCTTCCCTGCTTTTAAAATATTCCTTGTATATCGCAAAACTAAAAATGACCTGAACTCTGCTTCTACGAGTAAATGTTGTGAAACATGTTCATAAAAATTATATATGTTTGTGCTAGTATTATACGAATTTATCCCTTACATAACGCTAATCAAAAGTATTTTTTCAAGAGGTATATTATTTCTATTCATGTCTAAATAAATTGGACTAATTCTTAAACTAACTTGATACAATTTTAATGAACAGACTGAATGGCAGTGAGTTTATTGTTGATTCTGTTATGCGTAGCATATATTTAACTATTTCATTGTAGATGTCGATACTCAAATGACTACGATCTTTTGCCGATATCACTTCATTTTATGCTATTTTAATTGTTTTGATGAGCAACACGCTTTCTGCTGGCGAGTTACGTAGTTGTCAGCCAGTGTCCACATAGCTAGCATCAATATCGTTTGTCGGAATTATAAATGCAGCTTGAAACTTGAACTTTTTTATTTCCTTTGATTTCTATTTTTACATGATTGCGCCTGTTACAACTTTTTAAATTATTTTTTTATATATTTTTCCCTTAAAATATATTTCTTTATATGTTTTTTCTATTACATAACCGCTTCTGAAATTACTTTTAATATTTTTTTCCATTAACATAATTGTCGATTGCAAAAGCTACCGTCACTTTTGCTCATTCTGATACAACGTATAATTTGTGCATTGACCGATCTCGCTCTTATTTTAACACAAAAACTCTCGATAGCGAAAACCATCGGTTGTGTATCGCAGGCAGACTGGAAAGAAGCAACGTTCTGAGTCAATTGTCATACCCTTCAAATCCTATATTTCTTAGTTTATGAGCTACAGCCGCTATTTTGCTGACATATTCTTCTACATTATTATATCATTATATACATACATATATCGTGAAACAAATCCTCTCTGTCTATGAGTCCTGAATCGTCAAAAGTATATGTTAGATTATCCCAGATTTCTTTTTCAGATCGAAACTCTTGTTGTAAACGTAGTTCGTTGAATCTGTTTACAATTTGGTTTTGGATTTTTAATTCATGCTTGCACTTTTACGGTTTTACGGTAGGTACTTAAAATGTGATCTCATAATTCTTCATTTTGGAGACAAAATTTAATTGCAAAACTTTGTGTGGAATAATTTTCATTGCCAGTTATTTTTTCAATTAATATCAAAAGAACGTATGTAATCTTTTATCGTGATCCATTGCAAAATAACTATAACTTGAAAATGACTTTAATGTTTAAATTGTTGACAGTTTTTGGAACCAGACATTTCGTAAAACAAGTCTATAAACTAGAGATATCAAGCACATGATCTATTGAATCGACTCTCAATTTATTTTTGATTTAGGACCCCGGATAATTAGTCGCTGCAACTTTTAATGTTACTGAATAAAAAAAGGAATACAGTGCTATTGACTCGGCGATTATATGACATCTGTCGTTGATAATACAGCTTGTGTAACAAGGGAATTTATTTTTATATGAGAAATACAAAGCTAGTACTTTGATAATGTTGAATCAGTTCACTTATGTGTACTTAAGCAGTTAATTAACTAGATTTTTCCTCGACGAAGACAGAGTATATATTTTAGCAATTCAGGTAACGGCATTTCATTAACATTCAGTAACGGCATTTCAGTAACATTATAGAAATAATCATATAACCAGATAGATTTTAAAAATATAAAATAAGTAAATTAGCTTCTGCTTACTTTGAGACTTTTTATTATTAAATTGTTGATAAAAAAAACACCGATAAAATTTATAAAATGAACGCTGTACTAAAATCCGCTTTCTAAATCTTGCTCATTGATTTATTCCTAACATAAGGATTGAATGGTTCGGAGTCAATAGAAATAAACATTAGAAAGTATGTGTCAGCATATCCTAAGAGTGAAATTGTGTTTTAATGTACAGTGACCATCTTTAATTAATTACGTTTTTCACTCAACTACTATCATTAAGAGTTACTTAATTATTGATATGGCCTGAAAAGCTTCTAAAGTATGATATCGAATAAAATTAAACCTTTAATGTCATTTCATGCTCATTTCCATACAAATGGATACGTATTGATTTAGCAAGCATCTTACGGAAATATATACACACATTCACACACACACACACACACACACACACATACACACATATATATGTATATGTATATATATATATATACATATATATAATATATATATATATATATATATATATATATATATATATATATATAAACGTATAATAAGTAAATAACCCGTAAACGTTTCGTCAGCCTTAAAACACATAAACATTTGTTAAGGCAATTAAGTATCTTAGATGCATAGACCGTACATAATTTTCAAACATTATTATACTCATGAAGTATCATTCTGATTAGCGAAAGCATAAGTGGTAAAATGAAGAAGTTAAATTCTCATTTTATGATCTAAACTCAATTTATTATTAGTTTATATTTTATTTATGGATACTTAATCAATACAAATCGGTAAACTTTGTTAACAACTTTTAAATAAAATATAACTATAAATTAACTTTTAATTGTTGACCATTAAATAAATAGGATTATTCCTTATCACAAATAAGTGTAATATTATTGGATTAATACGAGTTAGTTCTATTTTTTATAAACATACGATCTTAAATAACAGCTTTTTTAGGAAATTATATTCACTTTATGAAAGAAATTGAGAGGCGCGTTAATTAATTAAACTAGCACTGATACTCATTAAGTTAATCCATCAAAACATAAAATTAAAGACATGTCTCGCATATTTTTAATTATGAAGAGTATTAAACACGGTTTTAATATGATAAAACTACCTAAACCACGCGCGTGAAAGAACAGGACGACAGAGTAATATTGGTTCACCGTGGGACAGTAGGCACCAAGACCAGATAATAATCCCGATTCTCTGGTGGAAACCATCGAGTGGCGAATCTTATTTGGTCTTATCTGGCCTACATTACAATGTCTAATTATATTATTTCCGTCTAAATCTCTGGAGATGTATAAACGTCTCTATAGATGTATAAACTTCTATCCTTGCTTGTGGATGGAAAAACTTATCTTGGCACGAATCTAATAGATGTCCCCGTCATCGAAGTTAGTTCTTGATTTTTTCACCGAGATAGAGCATTATATGAATGTGATCTGGAAGTTGTCTTCATTTCTATCGCAAATCGAGAATCCGTTTTAATATGTTACGAGCCATTCGGAAGTCAGACAAATATTAGCGTCTATCTCACAAGTATCAGCAGTATCTACGTCAAACAAAGTTCAGAACTTAGAAAGGGCAGGTTTACTAGTGCTTTTACAATAATTCTAGAGCCCTATTGTGCGGAATGGTTTGGCTTTTTAACCAGGAAGATCGGCCACGCTTTTACCAAATTGTAGGTCTCCCGGTGCCTGGGCTACATATAACAGATTTCATAAACGAAAGAACGAGACCATTATAATAGAAAACTTATTAAAATGTTAGCATCGTAATTTTGTTTACTACCTTTGCTAACTTTTCTACTTAAAATAACAAAAGTGTTTTTACATCGTTATTGTAATATCTTTTAAAATCTAAATAAGTTTACATGTAGCAAGCAAACTATAAAGCGTAATAGAGCCATTGCATTAACTTAACTACACATAAAAAGTGAAACGTAATCACGTCACGGTATTGAGTGTGATATAATATGAACGTAAAATGATATTTAAGGAAACATCCTTTTACTTGATTTAACGGCATAGCTAAGAAGATATTTCAAATATAACGTCATCGTTGCAAATATGCGATCATTAATAGCAATCGTAAATGTTTGCGTAAATTTATATCGTTATCTTTGCATTAAAATCGTTCGGTAGTAAAAAAATACAATTTCATTTTGAACACATCACCACCGACTAAAAGCCAATAAAATTTCTTATGTAAATCGTTCACCTTTAGCTTTCACCTGTGATCTCTTGTTCGAAAAATATCTTAACGTAAAAGAAAAGCAGGAAGTTTGATCACATGTCCACGTTTCTCACCGATCTTTATTAAAGGGGCGTGGAGACTGAGAAGGTTGCGTCTTGGTAACTTTTACTGGTTTTATTTACGCTTCAAACGCAGAATTTATTTTATTTCGTATACCGTAAACTTGAGAGCCGTATATATATGTTGTTGATTAAATAAATTGCAATCGTTTTATTAGAGGTAATACAAATGAAAGCAATATTAAAAACGGATGTAGAGATGAAATTTCATTGTGAAAAATAATCCTTCATATTCTTTGTAGCGCATGTTATAGTTATGTGGAAGTTTATTTATATAAAAGTTATATTTGCCTTAAGAAATATTAACCAAAAAATAATTGTTTCACATTGTGTTTCCATTGGTTCATATTGAAGTTCATTTTCATTGATCTTTGGACATGTTACGATGGTTGAAAACTATTGAAAAATATATATGAAATTAGCATGTGTATTCTAACAATTACCTTATAATATATTATTTAAAATATTGCTTAAGCGGAAAGCTTAAAACTATGGAGAGACTTCTCTGAGAACCTTTAGCAAGAAGAATATTTGGAATTATCAATATGCAAACGGAACATAAAAAATTAAAATATGCTAAGCAAAGCCAATATTTGTAAAGTTAGTTTCCCATTTAAACATTTAATTCGAATATAAATACGTTTATTAATAGTAAAATATAATTAAAAGAGAACAAACCAAAAAATTAAAACATATAAATTAGATAGAGAGATAGATATATAGATAAAAAAGCTTATGGTCTATATGCGAGATATATTTGTTTATGTAAGTGTTATGAGCATCAGACGTTTAAGCGAATAAAACCGATCAAGGGCTTGTTGGAATACACTCAACGTATAGTTACATAGTTATCTACATCTATTTAAATGTTTGATGAGAGATGCCCGAAATATTTTTATTGTAAGTTATTATTATGTGTTATAAGTTAGAAGTGTATACCTATATTGTGTCTAATATTAAAGAAACAATCGTTTATATGTGAGGGAAAGGTGGCATAGATATTGTTTATTTAAGTAAGTGATAAATTCATCAGATGTATAAACGAGTAAAACTGGTTTAGTGTATGTTGGAACCCAATCAACGTATTGTTACCTAGTTGCCTACATCTAGGTGTCCAAAATACTGTCTTGTATGTTATAATCATATATTAGTATTTAGATGTTCATAACCACATTGACCAAAGCATAGTTGGAAAATTAAAAGAAGGAAAACATTGTACATAATTTTAAGTCCTACTATTTTGAAACGATATAAAGGAGGATTTAAAATTAAAAATCGCACATGTACGAGAAGATTCATTCATAGAATATTTTTGTTAGCATTTTGCTACATATTAATTCATATATTTGCAAAATCACATTTACATAATTCCAAAACTGCTATTTTTGCCACATCTTAAAAAAGTTTGATAAATAGTCAAATAAAACTTGTATAGTTCGAGAAAAAATCGTACTAGGAGGATTCTGTTTGTATTTAGATACATATAAACATTTAAGTTTACAAAGTATTTCTATTAAATCCTTTACATTAATTAATATTACCTCTCGTTATATAAATATTTTGCCTAGAGTATATAATAGTAGTGAATTATAGTAAACTTTTTCAAAAACTATGAGATTTTGAACATAAGCTACATTTTTTCAGTTTACTTTAGATAAACATTGTTTTTTTGCGTTTTTGACTGCCAAGATTTGGAAAAGATTTCAAATATTTTCAACAATACCTCTAGGAATATCTTTCGTAAAAATCTAAAAAAATCCTTATAACTTTCTCAATTAACCTGATGCATCATATAGAATTAACATAACTGCTTTCTCCTTCAATTATTATGCCACACAATACATGAAATTAATGAAAATCCAATATTTTATTTGCTTTAATTAAAATTTTAAAATAAATATTTTTGAACTTTGGAACCAAAATATAAGTGTATCAACATTTTTTATTAGTGTCTAATTAACACATAACACAATTATTTTGTTACTGTTGATTTCCAATATCTATTTAACAGAATTTACGCCTTTATTATTAATTAAATTAAAATAAACATATTCCCACGAAGTATAGCTCAGTAAATTTACTATAAAAAGAGCGCAAAATAAAAACTCCAAATAATGAAATTAAAACTGAAAAAAGAGTTTAATAGTATACTCAGCAGATTTTAAAATACCTAGCAAAACTTCTTTGATATTATATATTTTATTATTGGGTAAGTAATGGGATGAGCCATTGTTAACAAAATCGAATTGACTCCAAAAAACTTGTCTTATATTTTCCATATTGTATATGTAACACACATAATGATAAATAGTTTATAAAAAATAGTAAAAGTAGATGTATTCGGTAAAAATTTAAATAAAGTGAGAAAAATAGACATAAAGGCCAAAATTGTGTTCCAGTTTGTTTCTTTCAATGATTTAACTAAGAATTTTTCTTTAAAAAAATAATTACGATAGTTTTTGGTGATCAAAATCATAAAACGCATTTGATTTTCTCCAAATATAACACAATTAATATTTACAGGCATTTGATTGGCGCTCTTCGATGCAATTGATCTCAATAAGTGAATGCATTAAAATTTGTAATAGGATATATTTGTAATAGTGGATGCATTGAAATTGCCTTGTCACCAATATTGTCACTTTCGAAATATATATTAAAACTGGGAAATAAGCTGACTGCCCTTTTTTAATTTTTTTATTATATAACAACATAATCAGTTTATCTTTACACAATTTATGGAAACGTAGTTATTTTCTTACAAGTTAATTTAATTTCATCGATTTATAATTCCCAAAAAATCTCAGAGCTGTAAATGAAATAAATATTTTTTAATGCTTTGCTTGACATAGCATTAAAACGAAAAAGAATTGTGTTTCTTGTAACTATAAATGTTACCGTCGGAGATTTGTTCATTTAAACAAAACTGCAGAAAATATTATGCGCTTGTAAAACTACGGGGAATCAAAATCAACCAGCTACTGCGTACACACGCAATTTTCCTTCTTTTCTCATATTAAATGGTTGCAAGAATATATCAACATAGTTTCACATCAAGTCAAGGTAAGTCACCTAATGTTTGACGATTTACATAAGTAGATTTATGGCTTTTAGTTGAAGTTCGTGTCTACAAAGCGAAATAGTATTTTTTGTTTTATTTCGCAGTGTGGTATTGAAGAACATACATTAGTATAAATACGCATAGAGTATTTATGTTGACGATTAATCATAATCTGAAAAAGGTTCTAAATATACGTTTAAGGTTTTCTTTAAATGAAGTAAAAAATTGCTCCCTAAAATTATTCTTTTTATTTAGGTATTTTGCAATTAATAGGAAAAAAACCAAACGTTTCATATTATAGGCGATGACGTCATTTTTTAAAAGTTTAAAAAACCTTGCGTTAATATGTACTAATTATAAATACAAATTACAAAAACATATTTTATAAATTTTTTTACTTAGTTTAAAACGCGTGCCTTACCACTTTATTTCTAAAATGTTATGGAATAAACACGTATGCAGCGTAATATAGTTTTTTAATACTATTATATTAACCCTTTAAAGCGCACTTAAAATATTTCTATATTGTCACTATAAGCGGCATAATTATTAAATTACTTTAGTATATGCATTTATTAAAGTAGAAATTGAATTTTGTTCAATATTGGCCTAAGTGCCTTCGCAATATTCAAGAGGAAGTTAAAATTTAAGATTGTCTCATGGGTAAATATTAATTAAATTTGATGAATATTTATTATTTAAACTAATTTCGAAATCAAAGGAAAGAATAAAAGCCTGAAAGTACTTGATAATAATGAATGGAACAGTATACCTAAATAAAAAACGAACGTAAACAAAATGTTATTTGGCCGACGGATTTCATAACTTTTTTCTACAATATTGTTTCTTTCATCGCACTTAAATATAAATCAATTATCTATCCTCGTAATAAAAACAAGACTAAATGTAAGTAGGTATGTATAGATTTATTTACATCATTAACCTGAAACACATTTTGCAAAGCAGCAATGAAGCGGATAAAATTATAACTTTTGTAAGTAACAAGCAATAAACATGGCATTTGGAAAACACACATAGTGTTACTTAAATTATTATAAATTTATTTTAATGGTATATGGAATATTTATTATATAAAATATAGTATTTATATTCTTATTTCATACTTTGGAACACAAAAATGATACTGTGCACAAAAAATCGATAGCCCATCAAATTTGAAAGACAATAAAAGTTAATAATCATTTTTAATAAGAAATACTTTGCAAAATTACGTAATTATATAATATGTTTGGCTCACAGATTTATAAGTATCATAAATCTGTGGTTTGATTGATTAGTTTATAGTTTTTCCAAGAAGTTTTTCCTTCTTCAATCCTGACCGTTCCATGTGACGTGAAACTGAATTAAGCATTGATTTATGTGATATTGTAAAAATTAAATCATTGTTTTATTACTTTCTATAATAATATTTATTTTTTTATGTATTCTCTATTATTCTAAGCACGATTTTGTATTAAAAACATGCAGGAAAAAGTTTTCCAGAAACTGGTGCACGTGAGTTTCTGAGGTACTATGAAAGTGCCTTTTCGCCGAAGCCGCTCATCTTGCTATGGCACGAATTTATAAATTGTAAATAAAATTCGAACTAGTGGAATTGTTGTAATTAATTATGAACAATAATTGTAATCATTACTTGAAAGAGACATAGAATACCAGTATAGAATTTAAACCATTTTTCTTAAGAGGCTTTTACTTACGGTTAATAAAAAATAAACTATCTTAATAATAAAGATTATATAGTATAGGTTATTTTATATTTAAACCAACTATAAAATGAAAAGGCTTTTAAAAATTCATTTTATACCTATGACTATATTCGGAAAAAGAATTGGTTTCAGCCGGGTAGCAAGCTTTTTCTTTTTCGAATTTATTTTCGAAATATTTTACCACCCTAATTGTTTTTTCCTTGTTAAGGATGTTTTTTCTTTGTAAGCTTATACCTTAAATTGAATCAGCTATAACAAACTTTACAATGCACAATGACGTAAAAAAACCTTATAAACCTTATTCCTAAAAAAATGTTAAAGAAAGAGGAAATATTAACAGTTAATATTTATTTGATATTTCTCAAGTACCAGTTAATTCTAAATAGGATTTAAGTAAGAAAATAAGTATTCCCTAAAAATTAATATCGCTCTACCTTCTATTAGTTATTCATTATTAACTATAAATAAGTTGTACACAGCTCTAAATATTGTTTCCATGTTTCAAAGTTTAATCGAATCTCATTGACCACAATGTCTAACTTACCTACCTTTCACATTAATCCCATGAAGTTTGTGTAGACTGAAAACTTAAAATGTCGATCGTTATTTTTCTTATACAGATTTTTAATGTCTTAATATTCCATTAATTTGACAAAATATTTATAATTTCTGTAGCTCACACAAATATACAGGATAAATAACGATACTGACCTAACTAACATTGGTCTGATTAGTGTTGGACGAATAGTGATATATCCAATATTTACTTATTAATTTGAAAAATTATATAAGTATAATGAACAAATTTGTAGAAGAAAACTATTTTTCATACAAATTGTTATAAATGGAAAAACTTAACTAACGTTTTCCGGTTATATTATGTATAATTTCGCGAGTTCTTGTGCCAGCACATTGAAGATTACTAGTTTACTACTAGTAATCTTCAATGTGTAATGTGTAACGCACATGATTGTATATAATTTGCTACATGGTAATAAAAAGATAAGATCTCTTCGGCGTTTTTAATTTTTGTTCTCACATTGTATAGAAAAAATTGAATACGCGATGTCGGAATACTAGCTAGGAATTATTTTATTACTTTTTAGTATAAATTGGCCTTATGTGTGTCCGTTTTAGATAAATATTCATCATAATTTGGGTTCTGGGCATTAACTTTTTATATTAGTGGTAGCACAGTTTAACTTTTGTTGTTGTAGATTGAGTTAGGGTAGTGTGATACAATCAAAGCTAAATGCTAACCACTTTAAGTGAAAAAGATTATCTGTATTAATGTACAAAGTGGAAAAGTTTGTTTCTCTGTTTGTTCGCTGGAAAGGCACCATGTTTTTAAATAGTTTTTCTGTGTTAAGAAGCTCACACACTCACTAATATTATAAACTGTTATCATCACGTTGTGATATATATGCGCAGAGCAGTGATAAAGTGTTATAACAAATTTCAGCGAACAAGGTTTATACGGCGCGGAGCGGACAGAGACCGGCTTATTTATAAACTTTTTATTCTAATTATTTCCAACCATGTAACTCTGACCACGATAAGGGATATCGTTTGTCGAATGGACCGGAGACGTTCAGGAATTGCCTACGTTCTACATGGGTCAAACCGTGGAATATAGATGTTACAATAGTACCTAATGGTCGACAACTGGTCGAAATTCGATCGTACTACATTAAATAGTTTTTCTGTCTTAAGAAGCTCACACACTCACTAATATTATAAACTGTTATCATCACGCTGTGATATATATGCGCAGAGCAGTGATAAAGTGTTATAACAAATTTCAGCGAATAAGGTTTATACCTAATGGTCGACAACTGGTCGAAATTCGATCGTACTACATTAAATATTAAAGTTTCTATATTATTGAGGTTCTGTCGTCACAAACTATACCTCTATGGTCATTACATATAATTTTTTTTGAATTCTTTTTATGATATCAGAAGAGAGCGTGTACAAATATATCATTAGCGTGTGTTGTTTGTTTTAATTTTCTGTAATATCTATGAAATTTAAAATTTATGTTAGTAACAAATATCTAATGTAAGAATTATAAAATAAAGCCCTTTTTGCCTTGACATACATTCCAGAGACTTTTCACACAAAAGGACAATGTCAAAATATATCCGAATTTGTACAGAGATAAAATTATTAGTAATAAACATTCAACATTAAAAAATTATTTTAATCATCTTTATAGAATTGGTAGCAATTGCCAAAAAGGTAAAACTTTTCAGTCAAACGGTAAAGAATAGATTTTCAGTTGATCTCTTCCTCTATTTCTTTTTATGCCATAATCACAGAATAAATATCACCAGTATGATTGTTTTATTTTTATTAAATTTAGAGAAAAAAATAATTTCCACTTGGTGCCGACATAATTTCTTTAATAAATATCCTTCGATACAGCAATAACATCCATTTAATGAAATTTCTTTCTATTTGAAATATTAATTATCGATTAATTAATATATGGTAAGGAATAACAGAATATTTTATATTTTTACACGGTACACAATATGTTTAATACAAAACGTGACAAACTTTTTTTCTGGCAACATTGTTATCAAATTGTCATTCGACGTATTTGATTATGATTGTTGTGTCTTAATTTTATTTTAATTTTCAGTGACGCCGAGTTAAAAATAATTAAAATCTCTCGCATTCTGAGAATCGTTTATTTTATCCAAACAAAAGTTCCGTAGCCCCTCATTAGTGAGCGCTTCACTTTTTTACGAATCATATAGTAAAACTTATAAGCATTTAGAGAACGCATCGGCCGATATATCATCTATGCCACCAGAAATTACTAATCGTTTATTCGAATGGTTAACATGTGAGGTAAAATCGTGTTTTGTTTATAATTTAATTAATTATATACAACTAGCTGACCCGTGCGAAGTCTTCGCACTATATCGCCATCTAGCGTGTTCTAAGTATACAATTTGGCTAAGATATTTGATATGTCGCCCACAGATGGCGCTCATGCCAATTGTTATAAAAATTAATTTTTTTATTAACAAAAATATTTTTTTCGAATTTTTTTATATTTTTCGCCCAATCGAGCCGCTCGACCAAAAAACACCTTTTAGAAATAATATATTTAGATTTTATAATATTTTTATCGCTATAACATATATATATATATACATATATATATATATATATATATATATATATATATATATATATATATATATATATTATATATATATATATATATATATATATATATTTATATATATATATATATATATATATATATATATATATATATATATATATATGCTAAGCAACATATTTGCAAACGTTAATAGAAATATTTTATAACCGTAAATGTTAATATGTACCTAAGTGCAAACGAAATCATCTTGGTACGAATGCCATTCAAACTAAATAAGTTTATTTTGAGTAGTTAATAAACTTATCAAGGCGTCATAGCCAAAAGGGAAGTTTTTAAATTATGTCAACGTAATTTTGCAAATATCTTAATTAATATGTACCAAATAAATAAAACTTATTCTTTGAATGTACCTCTCCACACATGTACTGTTTTTAATTTTAAAATCTCATTTTTATGGTTTCAAAATAGTAAGATGCATGAAAATAATATGATAAAATGATTTACAATGTGTTTCTTCCTTTAATTTTCCAACTATATATTCGAACATAACGTTTATATCTATATAAATTCTAAATACTGGAATTTAATTATAACATACAAAGAAAGTATTTCGGTCATCTTGCATCAAACATTTAAAGAAATGTAGACAACTATCTAACAATACGTTGAGTGTATGCCAACATGCACTCGATCGGTTTTATTCACTTATAAGTCTGATGAATATAGAACTTACTTAAATAAACAGTATCTATACCGCCTGTCCATCACATATAAACCATTAGATCTTTAATATTAAACACAATGTAAGTATCAACTTCAAAATACTAGCACTTAATTATAACATACAAAAGAAAGTATTTCGGTCATCTTGCATTAATTTAAGAAGATGTTGGCAACTAGGTAACAACATGTTGAGTGTGTTCCAATGTGCTCTTGATCGGTTTTATTCGCATAAACATCTGATGAACCTAGAATTTAAACAATCAATATATATACCGCTTTTCTTTCGCACATAGACCATCGGCTCTTAACCCGATGAGCGTAAGGTTGAATATGTAACACGGAGCGCCAAGTGGGTATAACACACCCTGATAGTAATTGGGGGATTTTAATACAATATTATTTTTATAACTTATTTTATTGAGTACTAAATTAATATTTACTTCTATTTTGTACTATATTTATAGATGAAATGAAAAAAATAAATGAGATATATTATTTATTAAGGGAACTAATTAAATGGACAATTTAAACTTATATTTATTGCTTAAGGCACATAGTCATCACTTTTTGTCAAAAATATATAAACAAAAACAACATAAAGTATTTTTTCTTCTAATAAACTAAACGTCAAAACAAAATAATACTTTTATCTTATCAGGAAAGTAATAAAAAATTATTTATTCATCTTGAGATCTAGTGTACTTATCACAGACGAAAATGGCAAATACATTAATAACGCTTACATTGGTAACAAACGTATTTAGTTTTACGATCTTTTTTGTAGGACATACTTCACATCTCCTTATTGTTCTGGCTACTTTTTGTGCAGTACTTGAAGATTCACCGACATGATCTTGGATCCTTTTACGAAGCTCTATTGGTAAATGAAGGTTTTCCTTTCTGTTGCCTAACTGTTCTGAAATCAATTCTATTCCTAAATCTCTGATGAAATCTCTACGCTTCACTGGCGAGTTATTCTTATAAGCTTTATAGATTATCATGCTATTTATACCTGACATATTCAAAATGGCATAAAAAATTACCATTGGCCATCATTTTGTATTGCGTGATAATTGCTACATAATTGGTCCACAACATCTACACCTCCTTTCATTTGGTTGTAAAATGTAATCATTTCAGGCTTTTGTTTCTCTAAACTTGTAGGATCAATCTTATCATCATGATGTAATGTCGACATCATCAAGACCACCTTATTTTTCTTTGGCACATAGGATGCTAAAGAGTGTCGTACGAAGATAACCAAAGAGGATGCTATAATCTACTTTGGTTATCTTCGTACGACATTATAAATATGTAGCCTGAAAATAAAACAAAACAAAGCAGGAAATTATAAAAACAAAATAAAATAAGTCTGCTTAAATTCGTTACGTGCAGCGTAAGGTGGGTTCAACGCACCCGTGGTCAACTTTAAACACCTCCACACAGTTCGCCGGGCGGCGAACAGCTCAACCTGCGAAGCTACTCAGACGCGCAAAACATAATAATAATTAGCTATTAAAATATTGATCGATTTATCTTGACCTGGGTGTAACATACCCAACCTTACGCTCGCCGGGTTAATATAATGCCTCTTTTTTATTACCTTTTAAATTTTGGCTTTATTTTATCTATCTATTTTATTAGGTATTTATTTTTTAGCTTTATTCTCTTAATAACATTTTAATATTATTATACGTATTTATATTCGAATGAAAACGTTAACTTTAAAACTATGTTTAAATTTGCTACAAATCCTTACTTTATTTTATTATTTAGCAGATTTTACATTTTTGTATTCAATTTGCATATTGATAATTCCATTCATATGTTTTTTTGATAAACTCATATGCTTTTTTGCATATAGTTGCGCACAAAAAAGTCTCAATAATTTTAAGCTTTCAGCTTATGCAATATTTTTAATAATATATTCATAGGGACTCGTCAGAATACACAGGCCAATCAATAGTTTTCAACCATGATAACATGTCCCAAAATCAACGAAAATGAACTTCAATATGATAAAGTACTCTTTTATTTAAAATTTCTCAAACCAAATATTTTTTTATATAAATTAACATACAGATATTATAATAGGCATTATGAAGCATACGTAGCGTTATTTATTATCGTGTTCAATATCTTCTCGCCAGTGTTTATCATATCTTTTATTTATAATTTATGCAACAAAACTATTGCAATTTATTGAAGCAACAACACATGCTTCTCGAGTTTACAGTGCACAAAATAAAATAAATTATGCGTTCGAAGCATACATAAAAGTCAATAAAATTTGCGGAGGCTTAAATTTCTCTGTTTCCAGTTTCTCTGCCCCTTTAATAAAGATTGGGGAGAAATGCGAACATATGACCAAACTTCCTGCTTTGCTTTTACATTAAGAGATTTTTCCCGTAAATATCTCAACGAAGGATCACAGATCACAGATGATAGCTAAGGGTGGATGATTTACATAAGAAGATTTATTGGCTTTTAGACGGTGTTCATGGCTTCAAAATGAAACTGTATTTTTTTACTGCCGAGCGGTTTTAATCATATAAATATACGCAGACATATTTACGATTGCTATTAATGGTTGCAAACTTGCAACGATGACGTTACATTTGAAATTTATTTTTTAACTGTGACATTAAACCGAGTAAGAGGGTGCTCCGTTAAGTGTCATTTTACGTTCATATTATATGGCACTCAATACCGTGATGTGGTTGCGGTTCTATTTTTATTTGCGATTATGTTAATGCAATGGCTTTGTTACATCTTATCTTCTGCTTGCTACGTGTAAGCTTATTTAGATTTCAGAAAATATTACAACAAAGGTATGGACATATTTTATTTAAAATAATTAGAAGTGTTAAATAGTAATTTATTATTATGATCTGATTTCTTCGTTTATAAAATTTATTATAAGCAGCTCAGGTATCGGGAGACATACAGTATAGTATAAGCATGATCGATTTTAATTGCTAAAATAGCCACACCATCCCGCACAATAAAACACTATAATTCCTACTTAAATATTGTAGATTGCTCGCCCTTTCTAATTTCAAAACTTTGCAAACTCATAGACTCTGTACCTCAAAGGCACAGTACTGAAGATGTTTCTAAATAATTTTCTGCTTTTCACATATTACAATGGATTCGCTATATGTGATAGAAACGAAGACGAGTTCTAGAGCACATTCATGGAATGCTCCATATCGGTGGTAAAATCACGAACCAAATTCGTTGGCGATGACGTCTAGTAGATTTGTATCAAGATAAATTATCACGCTTGCAAAGAAGGTTAAATGTAAGTGCATAGCCAGGGACATTTTGATTTAGGCAAGAAACAACTTTTAAATAATTAAGAAGGAAAGTATTTTAGCCTTAAAATATTTTCGTATCCAGGTTTAACGAGACATAATTTATTGTTTATACAAATAAACACAGAGCAAGAAGAAGTATACGATACATTTCGTACCAGCTAAACCACTATAATAGTAACTAAGTATTTCCTAATGATGATAGTTTAGTAAAATGGAATTTAGTTTCAGATGATAGTTTCTCCATGTTTTGTGTTAAAGGAGCCCCACACAACAACAGATAACTTCACTCTTCGTTCACGAATGCAGATACATACATTCTAATGTAATGTAATTTTTAAAGAATAGTAATCACTAAATTACCATATAAACATATGAATAAATCAATGACTTTATGGTATATTATTTGATAAAATGCCATTACTTTAACTGCTAAAATATATACTATATAAGCGGCGAAGAAAAATGTGTTTAATTAACGGATTAAATAACTATGGATGAACTGATTACATATTATGAAAATACTATTTGTGTTTATTATATTTGATTGTAAGCCCTTTATACGTGAGCTGTGTCATCAATAACAGTAGGTATATAATCGCAGTATAGTTACATAAGTTCTAAATTAGAATGATGTAACAATGTCAGCTAACTCTGGAAAATGACCTTTCATGACGAATTAGGATATCAACATTATAATGGGACACGGATAGTTGTAGAAAAGTTAAGGAACGCAAAATCAAGTCGATGAAAATTATGGTTCCTGTTAAGGATGAACCAATGGAACAAGGTTATGTTTCGATTTTATGCAAAAGGATATGCACAAGGAAGAAATAACAATTATGATAATTTTTGTTGTCAGCGCAATCATTTGGTCAATCATTCATTCTTCTCCGTCAGTCAGCTCAGCTCGTTATTTGGCTTAATTAATTAATCAGCCGATTCAACCAAATAATAAGCTCAATCAGTCAGATATTTTTGTGTACCCGTATATTATTTATTTACCTATTCTTGTATATTTTTCGATACATTATATTAACCGTATTATTTGTTCATATCGATAAGCAATTTATCGTTTAACACATTCAAATAAAAAAAGATAGATTTAAGATGAATATAACATACACAAGAACTACAAAAGAAAACGACAACACATTTCGATAACTTTACTTGCACTCATCATAAATAATCACTCTGTTGCAACCACGATCAGGTTGTTAAATATTTAAAAACCACGGGACACTAGGAGTTCAGATATAATTTGGTTCTAGAGAGTAGCATAGCAAAACAGGTGATGATAGCGTGAGTGCGGGAAATTGTCAGGTACGAAGAATGAAAGTTTACTCAGAAAAAATCATAGAAATTTTCTATTCAATAGCTGGAAGATAAATTTCATAAGCGCAACATCTTTTCTGAGTTGCAAGGAATGGAAACCTAGAATACCCAAGAGAAAATCGGTAGGAAATGGAGATGAGAAATAACCATACTGTCATATTTAAAGGTACCAGAGGAAGGTATGTTGCACAAGTTCAGCAATCAAGCTAAACTTAACTTCGTATAGTCTTGAATAGCAAAGTGTGTAGCAAACGAATTGATGACATGAATTAAATTATGCAACACGAATTCAAGTTTCTGATACTTTTAAATTAAAGTTGTTTCATGAAAAAATTGTAAGAAACTAATCAAATTACTTCTATAATTTTTGTATTACAAATTATAAATTGTAACTTACAATTTTTCTTATATGTTATTTCTTCAAACTTCTGCAACGTATTACGGCAGAAATATTTTCCACCTGTTTCATAATATTAGTTCCTATTAAATTCCTCTACTAGCAATATATTATAAATTTATAACTTTCATATAAAACTTTAAAAATTACTTTTTAATATTTATAAATAATTAAATGAATTCCCTGTATTTGATGTTGTAGTAGACATTTCTAATTTTTACGTTTGATTTCTGTATTTAAAAATGTAATAAATTATAATTTATAAAGTACAAACAAACATATAAGGTGCGTGATGACAAGTTGGTGTAAGTATGCTATGTTTCATACTCGCTAAATTTACGTAATTTCATCAAAATCTTTAACTTGAAGGAAATTTGATTTTTTTCTTACAATTTGTAAAAAACAAATCAAATTTCTTCTTTAATCTTACACTACAAAAATAACAAATAACATAATTTTCTAATATCCATTAAAATTACTGCACAACATTAATTCCATCTCTTATTCTACAGATGGCACGCCAAGTAATTAATGAGTGCTAGCTAAATATCGTGACGAGTTTAGAAACGCATGATATAAGGTTATTTATTGCTAAATTGTTATGTGCGGGATTGTTTTTGGAATCTGCGATTTATTCTAGGGATTGAATTTTTCGGACGGTTTGCTTTAACATACCGTTCAATATTGCCAGTAATAGGCATCTTTTTTCTACTGCTTTTTTGTTTTATAACTTATTGTTCGACACAAATTCAAATATCAACCAGTAATAGATTTATTCTTAAAACAGAAGACCATCCATATTAAGGCAATTAATATTTATCGCAGATATAATTATTTTTCATTAAACAGCTCATTAATTAATGAAAAAGGTATATAATGTGGATAATACTTACTGGTATTTAATACTTCATTGGTATCTGCGCATTAGAATGAAAAAAAAACTTGACTTTTATACATTAAAAATATCCTATTGCCTAACTCTTTAAGGCCCATTTGTAAACTACCATTTTTCTCCAAAATTGTTTAAATAAGCAATGCAGCAGTCAGTACAATTTTTTAGGTGGGGAGAAGAAAATTATTTTAATAGACATAGTAAAGGAATAAAAAAACTGCCTCTATTTAGTTTGTCAAATTAAATTTAAAGAGAAATATTTTTAGAAAACCAAAAGCAATTGATTGTATATGCCATTATAGAAAAAGTCAAGGTATGTTTATTCATTATTAAAATTAGTTTCAGATCGTAACTGGTATTATTCTTCATTTATACTTATGTTTTAATTAAGTTAATTTATATTAAAAAAACATAACTGCTGAATTTAGTTTGAATGGATTGTGATCAACGCGGTGGTGAAACTAAAAGAGAGATGCTCAATTTTGCTGTGTGGACGGTAACAATAGTAAGCGACTTGAGTAAAAAGTAGTTTCAAGTAAGGTTTTATTTTCCAGAATACGTTCACAATATTTGATCATTCGAAATCAATCAGTCACAACATGTTCGTCTTTGTGACCTATTTGCAAATGTCTAATGGGGATTGAATTTTGACCGAGCTTTATTTTGGATGAAAATAGTTTTCCAGGGATTTAGCACAACTGATTATTATGCATTTTTTGTAATGAAGCCTTTTGATATTGGACATGACAGAATATATACATTTTTAAAGCGCTCTTCTCTCTATTTCACTTTGTATTCTTTATATTACAAAATAAAAACCATTTTTACATAGCACGATTTCTATGGACAGACAAGAAATTGCATTGTTTTTAGTGTACTTTTTCTCAACTTACTTCAATAGATTTACCCCGTTGATCTTCTAGTTCTAGAAAAATTGTGTGTAGTATGAATCAAATAACAGATAGGATATAATAAAAGCTTGCCCTTTTTAGTATAAAAAATATTTTCAAAACGGACTGAAAGCAAAACGAGGTTGGCGGGTTACGTAATGAGAGTAAAAGAAAACTGATGGACTAGGACAACTAACAATTCATGGCCCAACTGTAACAAACGCCATTAAGGATTTCTACTTGTTCTACAATACGTTGGAGAAAAAACAGAATTCGCAGGCCTGCTCTGGTCAAAAACTGCAAAAAGAATGAAAAATATATCCTCTGACAGAGTTAGGAGAGATATTTATGGCAGTTGAGTTGTAATTGCCGGATTTTAAAAAATTAATAAATAAATAAATATACATTAACATTTCATTTTTACTCGCTTGAACCATAAAGAAGTTGGGGAATAATATTTAAATAATTTAAGGTAGGAAGAGACGGATTGATCATTTCGATTATACCTTCAATCAGGATGACCGATGACGTTTGCAAATCAAGCGGTAGAGTTTAATGAGCGGGGGGGAGGGGGGAGTAAATCATATAATTCTACTCTGGTCAAACTGTAGGCACAGCTAATATAAATTAAAAGCAGTAAGTGAGAGGTCGAGAAATGTGTTCTGCTGTACCTATTCATCGTTTGGTCTTCGATTTCGGCTGATCTGCCTTGTTAAAAGTAAATATAGTTTTTGTTAATTATGGACTGCAATATTTAATGGATAATAAAAATTCATTGCTGTGTAATATGATACGTTGAATTTGAAACAAAATTTATTGTCTTGGATCAATCGTCTTTAATTATTGTCTTGTTAAAAATTTATTGTCTTGGATCATCGAATCATAGTCCTATGATTTTTAAAAATTATTAAGTATCAAATTATCGGTGAATTATTTGATACATTTAAATATATAAGAATTTACTAGAAATATATTAACATTAACAAACAGAAAAGCAAAATCTCTCGAAGTATTCTCTTGTATAATCGAATAAACAGTTAATGCAACACAGTGCGCGCTTATAAGTTGTTTCATTAAATCCTGTTTGCAACTAGCTAATTTAATGTAAATCTCGCGCCCACAGCGGTATGCCGCTCGACACAGGATCAAGTCAAACTTTGTCCAGTGTCGGTGAGATCTGATTTAATAGCATTAGTCTAATGTACTAATAGATTCCATTTGACTGTCTGGTAATGGATTTTCCTTAAATACAAAATAAAATTAAAAATATCTGAAAAAATATTATCCAACATTTCCTAATTATGTTTAATTAAAAGTGGTTAAGAATGTTATTCAATCTTTGATTTTCTTCTATTTGGATCATTATATGTGAATAAACGTGACAATAATTAACTTTGAAATTAAGTGGAAATATTCAGGTTGATGGAGTCTATCCAATTATCTATAGATTGGTGACGACCGAGAAGATAAAAACTTGGATATCATTGTTATGGAAATGTTGACAGTTCAGAAAGGAGAAAACTTATTTTTTTACAAATTTAAAAAAAAGTACAACGTATAGACGTTATATTAAATCGCCGATTAAAAATTAACATCAACTTTAAAAACGGTTTCATTGAATTGTTTATTAACAATGGATTGTTATTTGATTAATAATTGGTCTATTGTTATTTGATTAATTTTGATAAATAATTGATTGTTAATTCTTATTATGTACAAGTCCAAATTTTCATGATTCCTACGTACCTTTTTTAGTATATTCAAACAAGACCAATTATTAAAATATTCGTCGAAAATTAAAGATTTACAAAAATTTTAATATTTAAATGTATTTAGTGTTTTTGTTAACTTATTAGGAGTTATTAATGCTACTCTTGTGAAAGTAGATAAGATAAACATAAATTGTGCAGGCACAAAATATCGTATATTTCTCAAACATATTTTAGTTCTCTTATTCAAATATGTTCATATATTTTTATTGAGTTATCTTTAATATTCTTTGTCCAAAAATAATATAAGAAATGTTTATGCCCATATTTGGTGGACAATTTATTAACAAATACAAAAATAGACCTGGTGATAATACAGGTCTAAAAATTGTTGATATTTTGTTCCAGAAAAAACCGTACTTTAAAGTGAAAAAAAAACAATCTGTGTTCTCAATAATTCACTCTATGTATATTTACAAATTAAAACTTTAAAAGTAAACTTAACTAAATGTATATATATATATATATATATATATATATATATATATATATATATATATATATATGTATAGCTTTAAGCGGTAATAAGATAGGAAAATTCCCGTTTGTACACATCCGAATAAATTGTCAAAATTTCTCTTTACCGTATTCGTGAAAGTAATCATGTTATACGGTTCTTTTTATTCTATAACAAATTTCTTCCGCAAAGTATGTTAAGTCAATTATCAATCTACCAAAAAGGTCCAGTTATCAAAATCGATAAAAAGGAATCCAAATTTAAACTAAGTTCGATATAAATTGTTATCTCAGTTATTTGTTTTAAAATTTACAAATAATTAATATTTTATACGCAGAACATTTAATAAATTTTTTTATCTGCGTCAACTATTAGACAGGTATAATAAGAAATTTTAAAATATTTGCATATTTACATTTTCTCTACAATTTGTCCTTTTATGTAGAGAAAAATTATTTTAAATTATTAATTATGTTAAGAAGAAATTAAAATTTATTTGGGAATCATTGGTAAAAATATACATTTATAAATTATTTCTCGGGAAATAATTACATCATGATGTGGCGGTTATATATTTTAATACCAGTCACAGTTAATAATCGAAACACGAATGCTCTGCAGAAGAAATCGAATGTCAAGTAAGTATCAAGCAAAAATAATCCTGTGAGAAACATTGCAGAAAGTTACATTCATTAACAAATACATAAGTCCTTCAAACTAACGGTTTACACGCGCACTCACCGCCAGAGATTCAAATTCAATGGAAGGCAGCATTCGCTCAAAACTTGTTTCATTAATTTCTAATTGCAACTAGTTTGATGGAGATAGTGATTCAACATTTCACGTCCATCGTTCGACACGAGATCAAGCGAAACTTTAGCCAGATCGGGTCAGGTTTGATTCGAGTGCATTAGCCATAATGAATTAATTGTTTCTACTTGCTTTGGGGAGGAAGGATAGTTGTTTCAAAGTTTCACACTGTATTTCACCTAGGTAGTGTCATGTTTAATTCAACTCATCTATTCGTAAGTACTAGTAGAGCACTTAAACGTGTAGGGGAGCCGAGAATGTTTGACTAAATTTCAATTCAAACATTAATATTTTTTTTTAATTATGATACCTATACGAGTAAAAATACTTATAGTTGTTAGGAAATCTATCACTTATTTATAATCTAAACTTATTATTAAATAGGTAATAAGGCACTTGGTTTTGTAGAACACTAATAACTAGTGGATCTACCCCATAGCTTGTGCTGGTTGACTTCAAATTCGGGATATGTTGGCCTACATGGTAATTTGTATTAAATCTTGGAATAGATATAGTAAAAAGAAAAACAAGTAATAGTTAAAAATATTATTTGAAATCTCACCAATCTCTCCACACAAATCGTACTTAAAAAATTACTTTTATTAATGTGAATTTATCAGTCAGTTTTCTTAACTTTGAGTTTGAATTAATAACCAGTTTTAAAATTTTTAACAAAAGATAAACTTATACTTAGCTTATAATTTGAACTTAGCAATCAATCTTTAAACATTTAATAAAACAAACACCATGTATGTAATTATATATAGCAACGTTACGTACGTAAAAAAATCGTTGCAAAGTAATCGAAAACTTTTATTTTCATAATTTTACGTTGCTTATCTCCAGAAATATAGTGAAAAAATATACTGAAGGCATACAAAAAATGTCACTACCTATGATTGTAAAATAATAAAGTTTTTAGAAGCTCACACAGGGGTTGTAGTAAAATTATAATGATGCTAGTAGAATGACATCGTTTATATATATATATATATATATATATATATATATATATATATATATATATATATATATATATATACATCTCCTGCTTCTTATTAAATCTTTTTAAATAAAGTACTTCCACTTCAAACGAAGTGCGAAGCGGTTTTTTATAAGTTATTACTGTTTTCAATAAAAATTTAATTTACTGTTTACTTACTTTAACTTTCTTAATATCACAGAAAGAAATAGAAAAAGAAGGAAAATGATAACTGAATTTAGAAGTTACGTGCGGATATTAATTCGGAATTTTTCAAAGATAAAATATTATGCTTCATTTTTTTATTAATGTGTAATATGCTTTTCATAATATACATTCTTCTTATATTAATTCTTCTTAATACGTTCTTCATATATTCAATATATTTTTTCTTAACAAAAATAAAGTTCTAGTTTCTTGAACTGATATATTTGTTTTTAAAGGAATTGAACAAGTGGTCAACAAATGTTGCAATCATAAACATCAAATTGCCTTTTGCACAATTCTGGACAAATTGAGCTATCGCCATCATTTTCATCTGTCTACCTATTCTCTGTCTCGTCAATAGTTCTTTTTCCCTTTCCTTTTCTCTTTCTCTCACTTGTGTCTTTCGATTTTTTTTCAGTGATTTTTCGTTTCTCAGTTTTCATTTTCTCTTTCTTGAAAGACTTTAATTAATGCTACCCTACTATTTTATGCATGTAAACAAGCGATAAAAATCTTTGAAATTCACGTAAAACCCCACTAAATAGGTTTCGAAAACATACAAGTCCATAACAAAGTTTAAACATAATTTGTCTATTTAAATATAAAACATATTCAGTACTCGGTATCATCATATTTAGTACTCGTATATCATTCAGGAGTTATATTAAGTAGATATTATTTTGTTCACTGTGAGCTAACCGTTAAATCTTCAGGTGGGATAATAGCAAAGATTGGGTAATATCCCACCTGAAAATGTTGTAATACAACGAAACCTAGGTCGTGGTAAAGAAATTAAAGAAAGTAGAAATAATACTACATCACGTAGTTTCATTTAATTGTGAAGAATGAGGGCTATTAAATAGGAATTGAACATTATTCGTTTTAAACACAATATGTTTTTGTTTTTGAATAAGTGTGTACCTTTCGTATATCTTTCCCAACTCTTTATGTTTCTTCTATCAAATTCTTCTATTGTGCAGTTTTTCATTAATAATAATTTGGATAAGCATACAAATTTTATCACTATTCAATTTAGGTGTTTCTCAGAGACATGCTGCGGGCTTGCTTCAATTTTTGTACTTCATATTTACTAGCCACTCCCGTGACTTACTTCGCATGGACTTCGGAGTAAGAAAAAGTATTATGAAATTCTTGTTGTTTTTTCCAGTCTTTGTCTTAGGATCCTATGAATATAAAATTTACTAAAAAAGTTAATAGATAGCATTGACAGCCAAATCGGTTTCGTCGATTATGATGCTCAACGGACATATATGAAGATTGACGTATCCTTTTTATTGTGAACTGATTGAAATGAAACTAAGTCTAAATGTTAGTCCAAACTAATCTGAATACATCAATGAAAACCGCATCCAAACTGGTCGAACAGTTGCTAAGAATAACGTGCACAACCATGGTGCGCAGAGACAAACACACAAACAGGAAAAATTATAAAAAACTGTTGTTTTGGGCTTAGTTGCATATCTTTAATAGAGAGTGCTGAGTTTTACTTAAAAACATTTAAGGTATAAACTTAGTTTTTTACGATTGTATAATTTATATAGATCACTTTTTCTTTGGTTGTTTAAATTGTAGTCCTACGTTTCTGCGATGACAGTCTATATCATTCAATATTTATTACAAATAAATTTAAGATTTGACAGTTTTTTTTTATTTTAATAACAGTTGAATAATTTCAGTGAGGAAGTGCAGTGTCTTTTAGTATCTTTTTTAAGTGGACGGTAGTATAAAAGTCTTTTCTGTAGTCCACTTACTCAAGAAGTTGTTTTCTTCAAGTATTGGTATAATTAGCTCCAACAGTACATTTGAAGAAAAAAAGTTGCAGAGATTAGAAATAAAGTCAAAAGATCGATAGTTATTAATTAGCGCTTGGTCTCTCTTCTAATGAATAGCACCGATTTGCGTTATGCTATAAATCAGGTAATTTTTTGTTAAATAAATTATCGTTGCAGTTCTTTCTTACTGGTTCTCTTAGTTCTTCCAAACTTGTTTTCAATTCTTCTGCATTTTTAAGGAGGATTCTGGAGAATTATTAGCATACTTTTCGAAAAAAAAAATTAAATTTTTAAATGGAGAAATTATATAATAAATCGCTCATTCGAAACTCTATTTGTCTTAATTTTTGGACGTATGAGTTGAATGATATTTTTCGCTGCGAAGTATTTAACAACTTGAAAATTCATGTACCAATTTCGACTAATATATATTTACCTAATTTCAAACGTTTAGTTTATTGCTAACATATTATATATTTTTCTTACACAGCGCAATAACTTTCGTTTCAAATAAGTCTTACCAAAACGCTCAATACAAAAAAAACGAATGTAGAAAAAGTGATACAATGCTTTTATGTTACAATTTTAGCAGAATTCAAAATTAATATTGAAATGATATATTCTCTTACTTAATAACTTTGAATGTGTTATATGAAAGTACCGAGTATTTCTGGTGTACAATAGCCAGTAATATATAAGTGATATCAACACCGTTGATATAATCATATTGTTTTAAATAACCAAAGAGGAAAATAATATTCATTTTAGTGAAAAATGTTTCAAACATATAAGAACTGTTTTTGTATGTGATCCAAAACTTAATACGATGCAAATTTTAATGGCCAGTATTCTGAAAGTACAATATCTTCACAAGGCAAAGAGGAGCGCTGGAAGAATGTTTAAGCGGCTGTGGAGATGCATGTTTCATCACGTTTAAAAATCATGTTCCCGTCGGAAATAACTTATGTGAGCTGCAGTTTAAAGCATGTAAATTATCAACCCGGCTGTTCTTAGTTTTAAGTTATGTGATGCTATATTTTTTTTCTTAAATTTATACAGAACAAATTTTTTTGTAGATTTTGATTTTAACCTCCTTATTTCTTCAACTGCGAAATACAATGTAATTTTAGTTTTTCTTCGTTATGTGCAACGGCACTTAAATTATCTTATATTAGGGCAATGTAATTTAATTTTGAATTTCATACAAAATATTACTTAAAATTAAAAAATAATCTTTGGAACGCACGAGTAACAGTCGCACTGTGTCGATACCCTAAACATTTTGATCTTTATAAATATTTGAATGTACATAATATTTCTATTAAAATATTTACTAACATAGACTTTTCGCAACGTAAATATATTGCAACATATTATACACTATAACTCTCATGGGTTAAAAATATTGTGCGTGTTTGAAAAATTCTAAAACCTGCTATAATCGCCATAGATATTCTTTAATCTTTGAGTCAAACTTTCCCAATGATGTTTTTTCCTGAATTCTGGCTCAGCAGGTTCGGAAGTAAAAGGGCGTAATTTTATATTTTTGAATATTTTACGAATGCCTTTGTAAATGTACAGTTTAAAATTGTAATAGAAATATTTTTATGTTCCTCATAAACAATACTTAATATGATAAATAAGATGGAAAATAATTTGGAAACATTTTTTTCTCTTTAACAGTTGTACAAATATTTAAAAAAAGTTGGTTGTCTAACATATGTGCAAACTATGTGGGTTAAAACGTTGTATAATTATGTCAACTTTCAGGTTCCTTCATCCTATTGTTTGTGGAAAAATCGGCTATGAAAACAGAAAAATATAAACGTATTGCCTACTATAACTTTCGCAAGCATAAACTTTTGGAGAAAATATAAAAAAAGTATGATATCTAGAACTATCGATGTAGTTTTCCTACAACCTTTGCGCGGGCTTTTAAGAACTCGTAACTTTTTAATAAATCTGGTTGAGTAGTTTCGAAAATTAGGGCCTATGAGGGGCGGGGAATATATTTTTTTACAAATTTGTTTGAAGATATAACCCTTAAATTTACAAATAAAATAGTTTTTAGACCCTTATTTTATTAAATTATTATTAATTCTTAAAATTAAAATTCGAGAACTGAATTGCCCTCTCTAAAATAAATCTATGAAAATTTTTTTGTGTTCTGATTTTGACGGTTTTTGGGAGTTAATATGTTTTATTGCTGTCTCGAATTGCAGGTTTGTACGTCAAGCAGTTTCTGAGAAAGAAAAAGAAGTGACGTACATAAGGACGGACGAGCTAGTGATATTATAAGGGCTCAATTTATAATTTCTAAGGTACGGAACCCTAAAAATGTGAAGTATATAAAATATGTGAGAGGAGTTTAATTTTAGTATAAATAAGTGTTATTAATCATAATAAAATTGCGCCATTATTTGCTAATGGTTTTTTCTTCAAAAATCTTTTCACTTTTTAGTACATTTTTTTCAATAGAGTAATTTTATTTGTAACATTTAAGTTATGTATAAGAAAAATATTATTTTTCAAACTTCATAATTTTTTTTCTGAAACTTAAGAGTAACGTATACGAATAAGTTGTTTATATTTTATTTTCATTACCACTTTGATATGAGATACGAGATTTTTTAAAGGTTGAGTGAAATCTTAAACTTTGTAAATATTTTCATTTTCTAAAGTTATTTATCTCATTACGAATCAAAGTTATTTATTTCAGAAGTAGTTTTCGAACTAAAGCTTTTCTAAGTATGTCAATCCATTTAGTAGCGTCACGAGAATATGTGACGGAAGTGACAGAATTGGAATAGCATGTTACTGATCACAAAAATGTTGAATAAGTATATCTTTTTGCTTATACTAAATTAAAAACACAAGCTCCCACAGTATGATCATGAGTCTATAAATTATTTACTGAAATGACAATACCAAAGATAATATCAAAAGAAAATATTTACAAAATCATTTATATAAATTTTTTCCAACCTAAATTTATACTAAAATATTCCACCACTCGAAGATATATTGGCTTATGGAAATTCAGAAACTAAACGTAACGTGTAGTAGATGAAGATGCCGAATAAATGAGCACTTCATGGTCTGCAAAATTTTTATTTCCAAGTGGCTGGGACAAATATTTGCAACGAATTGCTCGGTTACAGCTAGTCACAAAAATAATTATTACTTTATATTATTAAGGAATATTACTGAGAATGCGGCCGAAATATGATTTGTATTCGTTATTGAAATTACTGTAGGATATGTATATCTGTATAAAAGCCAATTATATTTCCTACTAATTAATATAATGGGAATGTAGTATTGGCGATTAATTTTTGAATTAATTATTTTATTGTATAATTAGTTAGAAAGTTAGGATATGCAAAATCTTACCTATGACGAAACAATTAGAAATATTTTATTTTTGGGATTATTGAAATGATTAAAAACGTATCATTTATTAATAGACAGATTACTAAAGCATGGTCATAAAGAAGTAATTAATAATTGAACAAAACATTAACACGTTAAATACAAAAGAATAGCAAAACATATAATATAATAGAATAACAAGACATATAACAAAACTAGATGCTCCATATAGTCTAGATTGGTACAGGGGAATGGAAATAATTTTTTTCATGCCTTCCCATAAGTTAATTTCTGACTAAGGATAATACAGATTGTAATAGTGGAGGATATAGGACTTTAAATTATTTCGGAGGTGTGAATTTATATTAAATAAAAAACAAGACAAATAGAGAACACTTAGTAAATTAACCATATTATCTTTAATATGAATATGTCAAAACAGTTCTCAAACTTTTTTCTCTTTATAAAAATATGTATTTTCTGAAAGAGCTCAGATAACAAAAAGTTGTCTTTATTTACTATAAAATAAAATCTTATAAGGAAAAGGAATACATTATAATACGTTTAGGGGGCATGAAATGCGCTGAACAAATCTTAGAGCTCAGAAGGATGAGTGGTGTACAGCAACTACGCGATCGTGGTGAAATTTCTCTAATTAAAATTTATTAAAATGGTTATGGGCTAAAAAGGCAAAAAATACATTGTTAACAGTGACCTTAAAATTATTTTGAATTATATATCAGTGTCATAAATTCCATGTCCATTACATGAGAAAAATATTCTATGTAATACAAAATTTGTTAATAATGTTATGTCGAAACAAAATGTATTAATATAAGTAGAACTCACGTTTAGAGAATTTGTAATTATATTTATTCAAAATTTAAAAATTGATACATGTACAGTTGTTGTATAAACTCGTTTATAGATATTAACTTGTATTTATTTGAATTTTTAACTTAAAAGTCACTTTCGAAATAAAAAATTTAAAAATAACTTGGGTACAGAAATCTTGAATTTCTGAGACACTTTAAAGTCTAAAATCGGCCCTGCAGTTTCCGGTAAATCGAAGTTAATTTCTAGTAAATGTATTTTTGCAAGGTTTTCAATTTACAAAAATATTTTACAAATATTTTTAATAATCCTGAGAAAAAAGTTCTGAAATGCTCATCTCTCACCATTTCTATTTATTTCCCTATATTAATAAAAGCAAAAAGAATATATTTTTTATGCCAAAGGGGATAAATCTTTTTTTAGGTTCTATCTGTTAATAGTTTCTTACTTCATACAATATTTTACTTCATGCAGAGTTCGGAACAGTAAAGCTGCTAAACAAAAATGAGAAAAATTTCATTAAAAATAATGTAATTTTTTTTCTATTCCTTGCAGTTCTACGTAAATGTGGTTTGCAATTTTGTTAAACAGAGAATATAACTTGAAATAAAGAAAAAAGGTGCACTTTTAAAACCTAAATATTTTCTGTCGAAACTAATTTCAAAAAGTCCATATATATTGGAAAAAATTACAATAATCTAGTGTTGAGTTGTGAAAAATCAATTGAGAAATATTTTCTTCGAAACTAAAATTTGTTTTGATATCAAAATTCAATCGCCATTAGACATTTGCAAATATGTCACAAAGGCGAACACATTGTGACTGATTTCGAATGATCAGATATTGTGAGCGTATTCTGATAAATAAAACCTTACTTGAAACTAATTCATATTCAGCTCGGTTACTTTTGTTATCTCTCCTTTGTTTTCACCAGGCAGAGAACGAGACCCTCTCACCAACATCCACAAGAAGGAGTCGGGCTGCAAAAGACAGTGACAGTACACGGTCTGATATATGATCTGGTTTACGCGTGCACCAGTCTAGGGCCGATCGAGGAGGGATTCCTTTCCACCAGGGTTACCCTACATACAGAAATGATGGTTGCGACATGCATTACTGCATTGTGAGACCAGTAATTAATATTCCAGTTGAGGTACTCCACTACAGCTGCGTCCCTGATACAATCAAATGGAGTATTAAATACCTAGGTGAGAGTAAATATTGTCCATAATATAAATATTTTATATTAATTAAGGAGCTAGTCCACAATATACTTTAATCTAGAATAATTAAATTTGCGATGAATATTAATACTGTGACCTTATCCGCAAGGGTTTTCAGTTTTAAAGATAAATTTATAATTACTGGTTGGGAATTGAATTTGTGTCAAACAATAAAAAATATAACAAAAAAAAAACAGTCGAAAAAACGAAAATTTCTACTTACAATATTGTCCGGCATATTTAAGCAAACCGACACAGGAATCAAATGTATATGATAAACCGCAGATTCCAAAAATTGGTCAAACCTCTTGTGCAAAACAATTTAACATCAAATAATCTTAACTTGTACATTTCTTAACTGGGCACCATATTTCTAGCACTAATTGTTTACTTCTGCCATCTGTATGCCATATTTTGAGTAAGAGATGGAATTAATGTTGTGTAGTAAATTAAAGCACTCGGACGTGCGTGTACACATGCGTGCGCGTCTATAGGCGTGTGTGTTTGCGTGTGAAAGAATGAAAATTATAATTGGAAATTTTTTTTTCCATAAGTTTTGATAAAACGACGTGTAAAAAATATACGAGATATATACACAGAGCGTTCTTGATAAAAAATAAATTATAATCCTCTTGTAGTGCTATGTAATTTCTTTTATATTATACCCTTACTGGCACGTGCCTACTTAAACCTAAATATTAAATTATAGATATGAGATGATTAAAAAAATAAGAATTTTCATCGACTCTCTTTTTTTTGTTCAATTTATCTCCTCAATTTTTTCCCTTAATAATATTGAAGGTCGTTTTAGTAAATACTTCGCCAGGGATACGAAAAATTAAATAATTAATTTGTAATGGAAGCTGCTGACACTTTGGAAATTAACTTACAATCGACAATATTATTATTAACATGGGTCTCGTAGTCTGCATACGAAAATTTGGCCGTTTTTATATCTCGCATAATTTAGTTTATACCACGTATAAACACCTAAATTAAAAGTACAATAGACATGAACTTGGCATCTTTACATTGTGTAACATGGAAAAATATTTTTGATCAAAGAAAAGTTACTTTTTTATTTCTCAAAGACTGTTTTAAAATTTGTATCAAAGGTAAAGTTGAAAGGTATTGACGAAGTTTCGACAACTTACGTGAAAGTATGAAGAATATGATTTTATATTTCCCTTAAAATTTGCTAACATAAACGTTAAGGAGTACTTAAAGATAATTATGATTCCTGGAAAGTGAGTGGCAATCAATCAAAAATATTTCCAACCTTTTGTTTGACTACAAACCTTATTCCAAAATTACGAAATATAAATTTCAGTGAACGATTCATTTCTTGTTTCCAGAGAAATTTTCTTTCATATTTTGTGTACCTGTCGGGGTTTTCACATTTTCTTTCTTATCTGCGAAAAACTACAAAAATTGCACACTAGAATCGCTAGAATCCTGTGCAAAATCACGTGTTGTTTTTTGAGTTTTATACTTTTTCTGTGGATACCATAGAAAATAAGTCAACAAAGCTTAGAAGTCATTTCGAAAACAAGTTATCAGTCCGAAATATTTATAAAAGTACTACTAACTTAACCACATTAGGCATCTTATATGTTTTAATGTTTTAGTTATTCATATAGTTTGTACTTTAAAAAATATGATTTGTTACAATTTGACACGCAGAAATAACATGTATTAAACTAGAAATATCTACCATAACTCTTGGGTATGCTAGTTTTCAAACCCTAGTAACTCACAAGAGAAGTTGCGTTTATGAGTAAACTTGCATTCCCCGTTTTCCTGCACTCACACAATCATCACTTGTTTGCTATGCTACTACCTAGAACCGAATTATACCAGAATTCTCCAATTATCCGCGGTTTTCAACTTTTCAACCGTCTAACCGTTGTCGCTCAAAAGTATGATTTGTTTATGATGAGTGAAATTAAATTTGTTGAAATGTGTTGTCCTTATCTTTTGTGGTTATTTAGTATTTTGTGATCATCTTTAACATATACTTTCTTTTGTCTATAGGAATATTTTAATGTAATACATCGATGTATATATATATATATATATATATATATATATATATATATATATATATATATATATATATATATATATATATATATATAAATATATATATATATATATATATATATATATATATATATATATATATATATGTATATATATTTCCATTAGAATGCCTGTCTGATTTAGACGATTAATTGATGAGTCGGTTGATTAACTGATTAAGCCGAATAACTTACCGGCTTAAATGACTGACCGTGGGTGAACATATTTTATCATATTCGATACTTTTTCTTTGTGTATATGTTTTTGTGTAAAATCAAAACCTAATCTAGATCTATTGGTTTATCATTGACAGAAACCACCTATTTGCATCGACTTGGTTCTCGAGTTCTGCTGCTCTTCCATCATTGTTCATGTTCCATCATGATGGTGATATTCACAATATAACAGTAGTTTTAATTGTTAATAATGGCAGTTGAAACTATTGTTTCAGCTGTAAATTATTTCTTATTAATAGACATTTTCTAGAGTTAGCTGGCATAGTTGCATCATTTTAATTTAGGAGGACATATTTATGTGTTAATTTATTAAAACATAGGTCTTTTAACAACTTTCTTGTTTTTATATTATTTTAGAAAACATCTGTTGGTTTCATGGTTTCAAAGTAATATTTCAACTTGTAGAAATATCATCATACATATTAATACGCTAAGGTTAAGATGTTACACTCCCTTTTTAGAAAAAACCTCAAAACTAATCCACATAAATTTTATATCATTTTATAGATAATTGCTTGCTCTACCGGCATCCACAAATAAAAAAATTATTATTGCTATTGTTTTTGCAAATTAATTAATTATTAAAATTATATACACAAAACAGCAATGCTGCCATCTAACGGCTCAACGTCAATATGATTGACGGTCGGTAAAATTTTTGTTTAATTTCAAATCCACTCACGTATAAATAAAGTGGCGCTTTAGCTCAATGCTTTTGATACTTGCGCCTCTATATGTCAATTTTAGTAAAATATTTGTTTGATCTGTCATCTGAGCTTCATAATGGAATAAATAATGCGAAGTCTTTGCACGGGTCACGCTAGTCGTTATTTATATCTGGTAAGTGCCTGCGTTGTTACGGTTATTACTCTCTTCAAGAGATATTGCCAACATCCGTTTCTTGGCCATTAACAATATTAGTAATACTTGATGTATTAACAGAGTTCTCTGAAGTAAAGTTTTCGTCTAATTTAAATTACCTATTGTTTTCTCTGCCAATTCCACGTAAAAAATATCTTTTTTCAATAAGCCTCAGGTATAGGTTAAAACTCTGTTTTATATGATAGGAATTATAACCCATAACCCAATAACTTTCCCTGCTTTGAATCAATTCCTTGTATATCCGACTAATTAGAAATGAGTTTATTGTCGATTCTGTTATGTGTAGCATATTTTTAAATATTTAATTGCAGATTGAGAGACTCAAATGGCTATGATCTTTTACAGACAACGTTTTATTTTATGCTATTTTAATTGTTTTGATAAGAGACACGGTTTCTGCTGGCGAGTTACGTGTTTTTTCATTTCTATTTGCAGTAAATTTTTATGTTCTGTCTTAGAAGCATCTAGCATCAGTGTCGTTCGTCTAAAGTACAAATGCAGTAGAATAGCTTGAACTTTTTGATTTATTGAATCGTTTTTAGCTTTGGTTGTCTCTTGAACAATAAATTAAAATCATTGCAATTTTAAGAATATTTTTTCATATATTTTTCCATTAACATAAAAGAAATATTCATACAAGAAATATTCTTCATAGATTTTGCTATTACATAACCGCTTTTGAAATTGATTTTTATATCTTTTTCCATTAACATAATAATTCATAGCAAAAGCTGCTACAACTTTTGCTCATTCTGATAAAACGTATGGTTTGTGTATTGGCGGAGCCAGCTTTTATTTTAATACAAAATTCTCTATAGCAAAAACCATCGGTTGTATATTTCAGGTGAACTGTAAAGAAGCAACATTCCGAGCCAATTATCATATATTTCAAATCTTATATTTCTTGGTTTATGCGCCATAGCCGCCGACTGACGTATTCTTCTACATTACGATATGCGGCTAGAGTGTTTATGCATATATCACGAAACAAATCCGCTCGGCTTGTTTGTCCTGAATCGTCAAAGGCGTGTGCTAGATTATCCCAGATTAATTTTTTCAGATTGAGCCTCTTGTTTGTGGACGTAGTTCGTTGAGTCTGTTTAGAATTTTGTTTTGGTTTTAACATTTAAGTCATTCTTGGATTTATACGGTTATACAGTAAATACTTAATCTTTGTGTTGAATAACTTTCACGGTTAGTTCATTTTCAATTAATATCAAAATATTATTGGTAGTCTCTTATCATGAATCTATTGCAAAATGTCGATAATTTGAAAATAACTTTAAAGTTTAAATTTTTGACAATTTTTTAAATTAAAAAAATGAAACGAAAAGTATTTCGTGAAACAAATCTATAAAATAGAGGTTTAGGCATATAATCTATTGAATCGTTAATAAAATATGAGGACACTTGATTTATTTTTAACTTAGGACCCCGGATAAACGTCCGCTGAAACTTTTAATGTAACTGAATAGAAAAAAGGAATACTACTACATAAAAAATCTGTCATAAATAAAATCTGCCATAATAAAGCTTGTATAGCATTTGCGTGTATTTTTATCACAAATACATATATATTTTGATCATACAATAATATTCTGATAATATTTCATCTATTCACCTATGTGTACTTAATTAGTTAAATAAATAGATTTTACTTCGATGGATTTAGAGGATATATTTTAACAATTCAGGTAGTGGTACTTAATCCAATAACATCCTAGAAATGATAACATAACCAAATAGATACAAAAAATACAAAATAAGTAAATTTGCTTCTGCTTATTTCCAGACCTTTTATTAAAAACATTTACATTTAAAATACCATAAACTATATGGGATAAACTGTGTACTTAATTCGGTTTCTAAATCGTGGGCATTGATTTATTCTTAACATGAGGATTTAATGGTTGGGAGTCAATAGAATTATATATTAGAAAGTATGTGTCGGCATTGATGTACTAAGTGTGAAATTGTGTTTTTTCGTTGGTTGGATCCTCTTCTAGCATAAAGTATAGCCTAGTAATAATCTTTAATTAATTTCCATTTTAACTAATTTACTATCACTAAGAATTACTTAGTTACTGATATGGTCTAAAAAGGTTTTTAAGTATGATTTTAAATAAAAATAAACCCTTGAATGCCTTTTCATGCTCATCTGCATACGAAATGGATGCATAGTGGTTTAGCACATATATAGGTGCACACATATATTATTGTACTCATAAAGTATTAGCTTGATAACAAAAGAATAAGTAGAAAAATAAAAGAAGTTAAACACCCATTTTATGTTCTATTTACATTTTATTTAATGGATGTTTAATCCTTACTAATTGGTAAACTTTGTTAGCAAACTTTAAATAAAAGGTATATTCTAAATTAACTTTGAATTATTGACTATTAAATGTATAAAATTATTCCTTCACACAAATAATATTAGAGGATTAAGACAAAACATCACTTAGTTCTTTATCCGTCTTTACGTCCTTTTTTTATATACATACGATGCAAGATAACATCATTTCTCGGAAAATTATGTTCATTTAATAAAAGAAATTGTGAGGTGTGTTAATTAGTTGAATTTGCACTATAATTAAGAAAATTCATCAAAACATAATTAAGAGACACGTTTCATATATTCTGGATTAGTTATGAAAAGTATTAAACATGGTTTTAATATGATAAACGTACCTATAGCGCGCGCGTGAAGGGATGGGACGGCAGAGTAATATTCCACCAAGTAATGTTGATTCACCATGGGACGGTAGGCATCAAGACCAGATAGTATTCTGGATCTGCTTGTGGAAACCTTCGAGTCGAAAATCTTATTTGGTTTGGGTTAAAAATGTATCTTGGCACAAACCTATTAACTATCCTCGTCACCAAAGTTGGTTCTTGATTTTTTCACAGATGTTATAAGAATGTGCTCTGGAAGTTGTCTACAATTCTAACACACATAGCGAATCCATTTTAATATATTAAGAGTAGTTCAGAAATCAGACATTTGTTAGCGCACATCTTCAGTACTGTGACTTTGAGGAGCAGAGTCTATGAATTTCTAAAGCAAAGTCTAGTTCTTAGAAAGGGCAGGCTTACTAAAATATTTAAGTATTGTTTTTACAAGAATTTTGGAGCCCTATTGGGTGGGATGATTTGTTCTTATAGCCAGGAAGATGGCCCATGGGCTCCCGGTACATGGGCTACCTGTAATATTTTTAAAAACTAAAGAACGAGACCATTATAACAAATAACTTATAAAAATATTAGCATCTTGAATTTCCTTTTATTGCCTTTGCTAATTTTTCTAGCTAAGATAATGAAAGTCTGTTCACATAGTTGTTATAATATCTCCTAAAATCTAAATGAGCTTATATGCAGCAAGCAAAATAAAAGGAGTAATAGAGCCATTGCATTAACTCAACCACACATAAAAATTGAACAGTAATCACATCACGGTGACACTTAACGAAACACCCTCTTACTCGGTTTAATGACACAGCTAAAAAGATATTTCAAAAATAAAGCACTCGTAAATATGTTTGCGTATATTTACATCGTTATCTTTGCATTAAAACTGCTCCTTAGTAAAAAAATACAATTTCATTTTGAAGACATGAACACCGCCTAAAAGCTAATAAATCTTCTTATGTAAATCGTCCACCCTTAGCTTTCAGCTGTGATCCCGCGTTGAGATATTTACGTGAAAAATATCTTAACGTAAAAGAAAAGCAGGAAGTTTGGTCACATGTTCACTTTTCTCACCAATCTTTATTAAAGGGGCGTGGAGACAAAGTCTTAGCAACTTTTATTGGTTTTATTTACTCTTTGGACGCAAAATTTATTTTATTTCGTATATTGTAAACTCGAAAAGTATATTGTATGTTTCGTATATTGTAAACTCGTATATAAGTATACGTTTTTGATTAAATAAATCGCAATCATTTTAATAGAAGAAAAATAAATGAAACAAATAATAAAAACGGATTTAGGAACGAAATTTTATTGTACAAATAACGCTTCATATGTTTTGTACAGCATATGTATAGAAGATTATTCACATGAAAATAATATTGTGCCATATTGTGTTTCAATTGTTTCATATTGAAGTTCATGGTCATGTTATGATGGTTGGAAACTATTGAATAATAAATATTTGTACTGTGACCATTCCCTGTTAATATATTATTAAAAGTATTACATAAAATCATTGAGGGATATTCGTGAGAAACTTAGTTTAGCAAGAAGCATGCTTGGGATTATCAATATGCAAATTGGATAAAAAAAATTAAAATATGCTAAGAAAGAAAATATTTTTAGCATAATTTTTTAAAGCCAATATTTTTAAACATAGTTTTATAGTGAATAATTTAATTCGAATGTAAATACTTATATTAATACTATAATATTACCTAATGAGAACAAAAGCAAAAAATTAAGACACAATAAAATAGATAGATAGATATTTGAAGACAACTTATGGTATATACGTGAGGAAAAGGTGGCATAGATATTGTTTGTGTAACTATGTGATATATTCATCGGATGTGTAAATAAATAAAATTGATCAAGTACGTTTCAGAACACACTCAATGTATTGTTACGTAATTGTCTACATCTCTTCAAATATTTGCTGTAAGATGACCACAATACTTTTTATATGTTATAATCAAGTACTTTGAAATTTATACCTACATTGAGTCTAATATTAAAGAGCCGATGGCCTTTATGTGCGAGGGAAAGGTGGCATAGATACTGTTTGTTTAAATCAGCGCTAAATTTGTCAGATGTATAACTGGGTAAAACCGATCAAGTGCATGTTGGAATACACTCAATGTATTATTACGTAGTTGTCTACATTTCTTCAAATATTTGATGCGAGATGACCGTAATATTTTTTGTATGTTATAATCATATAAAGTTAGTATTTAGAAGTTTATACCTACATTCTGTCTAATTATAAAGAACCGATGGTCTAAATGTGAGTTACATGCGCCATAGATAGTGTTTGCTTAAGTGAGAGCTAAATTCACCAGACGTATAAACGAATAAAACCGATCAAGTGCATGTTGGAACACATTCAACGTATAGTTGCCTAGCTGCCTTACTTGCCTGTTGTAACAGCAATACACACTATTATAAATAATTTATAAAAAAATAGTAAAAATCGACGGATTCGGTAAATACTTGAATTAAGTGAGAAAAATGGATATAAAGTCAATAATTGTGTTCCAGTTTGTTTTCTATGAATGGTTTAACTAAGTAATTTTCTTTAAAAAAAAATAAGTACGTTATTAGTCTTTGGTGATCAAAATCGTGAATAGCTTTTGATTTCCTCCACATATAACACAATTTATATTTACAGGTTTGCGCAATTGATCTCTGTAAGTGGAAACACTAAAATTCGTAATAAATTGCCTTGTCACCAATATTGACACATTCGAAATATATATTAAAACACTATGAAATAAGCTGACTGATCTTTTTAATTTTTTTTAAATACATAACAACATAATCAGTTTATCTTTACACAAGTATTATAGGTATAATTATTTCCTTAGAAGTTAATTTAATTTCATGAATTTATAATTCAAAACAAATCACATAGCTGTAAATCAAGTAAAATGGTTGCAATAACATATCAACGTAGTTTCACATCAGTACGTCACCTAACGTTTCACGATTTACATAAGAAGACTTACAGTTTTTAGTTGAAGTTCGTGTCTACAAAGTGAAATAGTATTTTTTGTTTTATTTTCTGGTGTGATATTGATATACATACATTAGTATAAATACGCGTGGAATATTTATGTTGACGATTAATCACAATCCGAAAAAGGTTCCAAATATACGTTTAAGGTTCTCTTTAAGCAAAGTGAGTAATGACTATAAAAGTATTCGCTTTTTTAGATACTTTACAAATTATAGGAAAAAACCAAACGTTCCCAATTAAAGGCGAGGACGCCATTTTTTTCAAGCTTAAAAACCTTGCGTTAATATATAATAATTATGTAATATATAAGTCCAGTCCAATTTTCATTACCGTATTATGTCAAAAATGCTTAAATTACAGTTTATAAACCATTTTGCAAATTTCTTACTTGGGATAATTCTTGGCTAATAATTTATATAACTTAATTCTAAATGAGATGATTCTTAAATAATTTCATGGAATTCCTGCAAACCTCCAATATCTATTCCAATGAGACTTGAGAATATTTTTATTCAATTATGTATAATCTAGAATCAACTGACCGAACAGATTAATATTACTTAAGCATTGTATATGTAAGCCTGGCTGATGTCTACGAAGTGAGAAACGGACGAAATAGCAACAAATTTTTTTGTTGAATATTATATTGCTGCTTTATTCCATTTTGACTAGCAGTGGCACGGCGTGAAGAATACTATTTTAACACTTAGTCCATATTCTTTTATTAAAGGCTATGAAAACATAAACGCAATACTAAGTAGCTTATTTACGTAAATAAATGTATCTTGAATAACTTGAAAATATATAGGGCACTCCCGCCCTAAAAGCAAAATTGTATTTTTTATTTTATTGTGCAAAGCGCTTTTAATAAAATACATCAATATAAAATACGTAGACGTCTTTACGTCCTCAGTTAATGAACGTCAGTAAAAGCAATGACGATATTTTTGTAATGTGTTTTTAGCAGAGATATCAAAGTGAGGGTACTTGGTTAAGTGTTACTTTGCGTTTATTTTTATTTGGAGATCAATACTACAGCATGCGTATCGTTTTTTTCTTTATGTGCAACTGACTTGAGACCGAGGCAATATCTTCTATTGTATTTTTTAAATTGTTTAGTTAATTAGTTGTTTTTCATTAGAAATTATTGCATAATCAGAAATATATTTTGCGTTATTCTATATTACGTGGATTGTTAAAATATTCAGGTACAACTTAAAAATCAATTATTTAATAAAAAATTGCACCTTTCCAAGGAAAAATATTATGTGTCTGAAATGATTTAACACTAAACTGATGAAAATGAAAACAAACGATTTCGAAACGAGTAATATGTAAATACCCCAGCGTGTAATAACATAATTATAATTTAAGCGCCAGAAAGTGAAATACTTTAAATTTTATTTACCTAGGTGTAATTTGATTTTGCATGACAAAAATAACCAATTGAATGAAGGTGGCACCTATTGAACTGAGTTGTGTAGTGAAAAATATCGGATGGAAATTGTTTCTGTTTTTAACCGAATTCAAAACAGAAGAAATTTCTCCATTCTCTACGCATTCATGTTTTTTTTCATGTGTTGACGATTGATGATGCGTTAACCGATTTTTATTATTGTTTTTTTCTTTATTTAAAAGGAAAGGGCTTCAGAGAAGTCCGATTTCATTTCTGAAACGGCTTTACAAAAATAATAATTTGGTTTTTAACATATTGTTCATTTGTTAAGGAAATAAATTATGGGTGAAGAAAAAATATCGCGAGCTATGAAGTCATAAAAGAAATATATTTTCTTTTGCATCCTTATTTCGTTTGTCTTTCGATCGGCTTTATTTTTCATCCAATAGCAAAAAAATTAATATTGATTTAAAATTTACTGTATTTCATAACCTGTCGTCAAAAGTATTGAAGATTATATCTGATTTGAATATCTTAACATGTTATAAATAAATAGAAACAAAAATGGCGTGCAAAAATTAACATCATGAGTACTAAAATGGATTGGTTATAGGGTAAATATTATTACATTTGCTTGAAATATAATGAAGAAAATTAATAGCAATTTATTTTTAAATTTAAAAATAAAATAATTTTCAAAATTTATTAAAAATCTGGCTAAAAAAATCTTCGAATAATTTACACTAACACGTCAATTATTTTCATTTATCACTGACAAAAATGTTAAAGAACAGGAAAATCGATTACTGTAAATAATTTTTTATTTATCTTAATATATGAAAAAGATACAGAACGGATTTAAATTTTAAAAGCTTTCTGTACGGTATTGAATTTAAATACGTATAATAATGCAGTCTTACGCAAAAATTTTAAAATTGCACTTTCTGCTTTCAATTGACTAGAAGCTTGGTATATGAATTGTTTTTTATTTAAAACTAATTTGAAGAAATTGTTAGACCGGACGTTAGCCAAAGAAATACGTGGAAGAAAAATAATGATTTTTTTCATATAAACATTCATACGTATACATAATCCAGTAACTTCATTTACAGAGATTGAAATGTTAGTGACTAAAATTGTATTGGATTGTATGTTTAAAACGTAAGAATAAAATATCGATTTAGTTTATTGTTGAACAGCTACTAATTTTGAAGAAAAATATTCAATGAAACTCTTGAACATTTTTCTTTATTTTAGTGATTTCTTTCGTAACAATTTAATGGTTAAATAATTACTATAATATCACCACACTTCTTTTTTCTGTAGCAGATTAAATAGCACATATCTACTTAATACATTTAGAATTAAATGAAAAATTGCGCATTTGTGGTCTGGCCCAGAATGAAATCTTATTTTGGAAAATTTCTATATTTTTGGTCTGGCCAAAAATCAGTGCCATGTAGTATACATTTAAAGCTTTGGTTAAATTTTTTTCTATTATCCAAAAGACCTTTTATTCCTGCTATATAAATGATATTGAAAGTGAAAGTGTTATTTGATTTAGGTTTTTTTTGTTAAATTTCAAGAAAAATTTATTGAGCAGTAATTAAAAGTGACGAAATATAATTTGATATTTCACAATTCACTTTTATAACCCCATTTTCTTTGAATTATATTGATTTCATTACATAACATAATCCTTAAAGTGATATTAAAATATGAAAATATATTACAGTGCAATTTCAAGTGAAAAAAGAACAAAAAAATTATTACGAATCATTAAACTATGAGACTAATAACATTTGAGAATAATAAATATTTTTTCAAAATAAAAGTAAATTGTAAACTAAATGTGAAAGAAATTTAGGCAAAAAGATAAAAAATTATCAAGATGTCAGCCAGTTACGAATTTATAAATTGAATGGTGGGAATATCTCTATTTCTCATTCTCTCTCATAAAATACGATAAGCATTACCAAAAGTGACGTCATAATTCAGTATAACTATTTGAACGTTCAGTTTAAACCTTTTTTAATCTGTCAAATTTTAAGATTTGTCCAAAATACATCATTTCTCCATCAATTCATAAGTTCACTTCTTGTTAGCTTTCATTTCGTAGTTATAAATTTATGGATAAAAAAAGTTAGACAATTAGTCAAAAGCTGAATTGAACGGATTTACATAAAAGTATTATTAATAACTTTATTAAAATAGAAGAAAAACATGAAATAATTGATATCAGTACATTATAAACTAGCTCTAACATATCTAGGTAATGATGACATTATGTTACTCAATTTTGCGTGTTTCACTTACAAATGCGAATACATCTGTCTTTACAAACCGTCTTTGATTAATCTTCACCTAAGCCACCTTTACCACTTGTGTAGAAGTGGCAAAATGCTAATGTGAGCTTTAATCAATTACTTAAGGAATATTTTACTTATTGTTTTGATTGGTTTCTTATAAAAATATTTGCAATTAAGATATGAATAATAAATTTTCAAAAATTGCGAAAGGAAATAAAAAATTCACCGTGGAAAAGTTTCTGGGAGATAATAATTCGTCACGAAGCGGATAATTGAAAATTTTAATTTAGTCCTTGAGATTGAGAGTTGCATTAAATTATTGTAATGACATGAATTCAGTCGGTGATTTATTAGTCTTTCAATTATTATCATTTTTGTGAAATTCTTTTTCATGCGACAATTTAAATTCCTTAGCAAACTTATATTACACGTCACGTGTGAGTAATTGTATTTTATCACTTTTTATATACCAGATTAAAAGTTTGTTGTCCAAATTTTTTGACAGTTGAAATATATTTTTCTGTAACTACTTGCAATTATCAATTTTTTTAGTATTTAGTATTCACTATTATGAATGTTGCAGTAAAGAGTGAAGTCTCTCTAGCAATCAATCCAGGTATATTTATACAAGGAACATGGAATAGAGAAGTATATATATATATATATATATATATATACATCACATCGTATTTAAATTCTTATATTTTGTCGTTTTACTTAACATCATACGAGTCTCAATATTGACTGTTACACGTGAATATGTTCAACTTTTTTACAAACATGTTATTAGCTTTTAGAGACGAATATGTGATATTATAGAGAAAAATTAAATTAAATTACTATATAAATGGATTCAGAAATATCGAGCAGACAAAGACCATGAAAATATGATAACCATGATATTAATAAACTGGCCTCTGGTCTTTTCATCCATGGACTAGAAATATGTTCTGCTTTATTATTATTCATATCATAATCTATTCATATTTTGCTTTTAATACGATGCCACAAAAAGCAAAATTATTTTGCATGCCCATTATTTGTAATTGTACAAAATTCTTAAGATCTGCATTGGATTTGTTTCTTTTTTACCCACGACGGAACCGAGGATTTATTTGCGTTTATGGTGAGAGGTTGTTTGTTTCGTTGTTTGTTTGCCAATGTACCCATTTATATCCAAAACGGTTTGACCGATTTAGATACGGTTATCTGTGAAACATTTGTGATTTATTGGAAATAGTTCTCAAATAAGTGTTATGGTGATTACTTACCAGGAGCGCGGCAATAAATGTTTTGTTGCAAACGAATGTTCCCATTCATCTCCCAAACAGCTTGACCGATTTAGATATGGTTTAACACTAATCAGCAAAGGTTTATAGATAGGCATTATGGCGTTAGCTCACCAGGTGGCGCTGCAACCATTTTTGCACACAAATCGTCCTATTTACCTCCAACATGGTTTATCTGATTTAGGCACGGTTTTCTACAAAATATTTTGGACTAATCAGCGATGATTCTCAGATAAGTGTTATGGCATTCGCTCAACAGGGGGCAACAAATACACTCTAAAGAGCAACAACAGCTGATACAAAATATATTTAACAAAACAATTGAATATTGGCAATTGTTAAATGCGGTATTTCTATTTTCTCACCCAGCATTCCTGCATCTGACAGTTCTATATCATATATGAGATGAAATTGAATATTATGTGGTCTTGTTATACTATATATATATGAGATCAAATTGAATATTATGTGGTCTTTTTATACTAGTTTTAATTGTGTGTAATAAATTAAAGTGTTTATTTCTAATTGAGAAAAATGGATTTCTATTACAGGAAGTTCTTGGTCTTATATTAAATTCCGTTTAAACAGTTCTTAATCCCTTAACTAAAATTTTTAAATTTGTAAATGTGTTTGTTATTTTAGGTAAAATATTACGTGTCTCTGAAGTAAGATTACTTTTCATAATACTAGCCAACTATTTTGATACCTTTTTTTTGCTCTGAAAATAAACTCTATTTTTCTTATTGATTTGCTAATGTAAAATCAGAATCTGGAAGTTTAAAATTATATGAAGTCCAGGTTATGGTAAAACAATATTTTACAACATATGTGTTAAATATTAGTATACCTTTTCACTTAATTTATACGATCTTGCATTTTAAAATAAAAAAGGATTTTTGTATTATAAAGGCAGTCCCGATTATCATATAACAAAATCCAGTCATAGTTTGCTAGCATGCTAGGAACCAATTTTTCTTGATACCGTTTTTCCATACCCATTATATCTTGATAAAATCTTTCCCCATGTTCAAGACTAACTGCACCTAAATTTAAAGGAAATAAATCCAAATGAGATTGCACAAAAAGAATTCTCAGTGACATATTGCAAACTAAAACCTGATAATCTGTCAGAAGATTTGATATATGTTGTTCATAATCGAGTGATTTGGTTTTTTCGCAACTTCAACAAACGAAAGCCATTCACTTTTTTTCTAATGAATTTAATTTGGTGATAAAATTTTGATCTTTAATAACCCTTCTTATGTCTGGCCTCAAAAAAATACTTCTTTTAGTTGTTCATCGATAAGTCTTGGAAATATACTTTTAAGATATTAAAAACCTTTCACATAATTTTTCATCAAGCCTAATTTTATATGAAGGTTTGGCAAAAAAATATCCTCTGCTTAAACAAGACGAAGATTGAACACGCTTCCCTAGATAGATATGAAGTATGTTTTTTTCGGTTACTTTTTGGATCTAGTGTTTGCCTTGAGCCCTGCTATCCCAATCACAAATTTTGTGTAACTGCCTTGCATACCTAGTAACATCCCAAGAAATATTCAGTCAGCACATATCTTCAAGCAATGTTCCGTGTACTGTATTTTTTGCGGCCGATTTTTGAGATTTTTATACATTTCATTAACATATGCAATAGGTATAGGTGGAATTTCAATTCTATTATGTAACAAAACCGCTTTCAAATTTATTTTTGACGAATCTATAAATAGTCTCCACCTCCGTTAAGTAAGTTCAAAGAAAACATTATTGTCATGAGCCTGTTCACATTTTTAAAATAGACTAGATAATTAATATATTTGGCGTAAATTGTGTAGATATTCATTATTCACAATTAAATGAAACTACGTGATGAATTATTATTTCTAAGATAATCTTGTAATACAACGAAACCTAGGTCCTGGTAAATTTCTAAAAAGATGTTGTAATACAACGAAACCTAGGTCCTGGTAAAGAACTTAGAAAGAGTAGAAATAATACTACATCACGCAATTTAATTTAATTTGAATAGATTAGATGATATTCCTATTCAAAGAAATCTACCACACTACTATATTGTTTCCGGTAAACATTAAATCTTGTCTCTGGATGCAGTAAATTCCATTGATTTAGTTTTGCAGCTAATAGCCCTGATTTGTCTTTTGGAAAATCAAGATCACGAATCAGATAGTTTAGTTTACTTTCAGTTGCAAAATAGGGTGCCGTGGTTGGCGTTCGTAGATATCATCGTCAAGACCAGCATGATCAGAATCAAAAAAATCATCATTTTCCGAACCACGTCTAACTTTAGAAGCGACGGTTTTTCAGAAGTTGTGGCCGATGGGAATTGTAAAGGAAATATATGATCCTCATAAGGATTTTCGCTTTCAGCTTTGGCACAGACGACACGTCCGGTTATTTTATAATATTTTTTGACTTAGACTTCATTCTAGTAATTTTGTTAAACAGAAATAACAATTATTTACATATTTTTGCTGTGCTCATCCTATAGTTTAGATGGAAGAGGACATTAATGGGTGAGTATCTTGAAGCTATCGTGCAAGGTAACTTGAACATCTTCAACACAAATCATGTTTTTTTTCAAACAAAATATTATCCCAATCAGACACATAGACATTTTTAAATATTTTTCTAAATATATTCTTATTTATAGAGACCAAAATATATAAGTTTTATTCCAGAGCAAAAACCATGGGTGACGAGTGTAATCCGCTTTGTTTTTCAGATATATAAGCCACGTCCTTTTTTCAAATTCAATTAAAAACAATTTTTTGCCGGAACCGTTTTTTATACAATTCACTGAACGAGCAATATTTTAAGTACATTTTTGAAATAGTTTTCAATAAACTGTATCCATGGATATACACAAGCTTTTTACATTAAATTTGCGGTTTAGTAGATACCCTCTTTCATGTATCCACTTTCACGTATCCACATATATTTCACAGACATGTCAAATTTAGCATTTTTGGATAAACGTTTAAAACAAACCCGTTCATGTGTAAGATGTTGTCTATTTTCTTAAATAGTCTATATCTTCGCGTAAGCCTTACTTACCTGTTAAACAAGCCTAACTAATTTCTAATAAATTTACGAAACGTTAATTAAAAGGTAGATCCTGTTTTAAAACTTATTCCAAATATTTTCAAAAGTTTTTTATCACGTTATATGATGTGCCGTTAAACATAATAATTTTTTTTATTTTGTTAACATTTTTAAGTAAAATGCCTTTTCTATTAATATGTAGTAAAAAATATGCCGTGGTTTTTATATTTAATTTCGTATAGTTATAAATTTTGATATTATCTCGTTCTATGTTTCTCTATAACTTTTCAATATATTTTTTTTCCTATCTTTTACTATGTACACATCAAAGTTAGGTAAATAAATAATGATAATTAATATTTTATACTAATGTAATTTATAATGACGACGTTGCACACGTACGTTTTTTTGATTCTGCAGTTATGAGATTTTAATTTCAAAAGCAATTTTCATCTGACTGGAAACAAGTTATATCTTAGTTTAAATTAAAAAAAAAATACGTCACATATCAGCTTAAACATTACGCCCAACCGTTTTAATTAAACAACTCACTTTAATGAAAATTACTCGAATAAACAAGCTACGAGAAAAAATTCAAAAATATATTCATAGAAGTCTATATAACATATCTAATTATTTTTTCAACCATGTCTCTTATGTGCAGATACGCCCGTAGAGTTAAGTAATAGTATAGTACGCTATAATTTAAAGTTTTGTTAGTTTTATGATATGTTTAATCTCTTAACTAATTATATTTTATTGTAATGAAATGTAAATACATATTTAATTAACTTTAAGAAATACACTGATCTATTCTTCAATACTAATAACTTTTTCACCTATTTAGAAATTAGTAATTGATCAAGTAAAACACTATTGATAAATGACTTATGTAAAATCATTATGTTTTAGGTCGTGTATAATAAAACTTTGAAAGCACTTACTTTTTATATGTATTGCATGGAACATTTCCGAGTTTATAATTAGGCGTCTTACGCACGACTCTTATAGTATATATAAATTGAATTCAATGGTTTTAAAGTTAAGATTCTGACCCCTTTAGTAACTTCCTATTTTTACGTCTTTAAATGACAGTCAGGTGAACATACACAGCGTAATAATACAATGACCTATTCACCAGGTTGTCAGTATTTCTAATAAGGAAAGGTAGATTTTTGTATTCTTCAAGGTAAGCACATAATACCGTTAAGTATAAACCATCTCTCCAACCGTAATCAATATATTTTTAAAGAACTTGAAAAAAGGTTATGAAACCAACTAAAATAGCAATAGGTTAGTGTCTGCTAAGATTTTAGGTGTAAAATAGTGGTTCAATAATGCATTGAAAGAAGATTTGTGTTAAATTCATTAGGTTTCCAATCTAATGTATATTCTATTTTTAACTTAATATCTATTTTAAATTTGCACATACTAAAATTTTACTATTTATCGCGTTATTATTGTACGATTTTACCTCTATCCGTCTTTACCTATCGATAATATTTAACATAAAGTTTTTAAATCTACATTTTCCGTATATACGCAAAACTTAGGTCAAACTGCAAATATATGGCATGTAATATAGTATGAGTGTTTGATTATTTAGATTTTAATCGGAGAAATTTGATTTTCTTGGATTAATACTGGACCAAAATTCAATTCATAGGTACTTCATAAATATATCCATTTTCGTTTATATCATTTAGCATTTCAAATGAGATTTTTACCTTGATAGGTACTATTTTTTCAAGAAATATATATATATATATATATATATATATACACACACACATATATATATATATATGTATATATATATATATATATATATATATATATATATATATATATATATATATCGTAATCCGGTGTAGTGATTCTGAAACGGCATCCTTTCTAAATAATACGGAATTAATTGTAGAACTAATCAATAATTACGTTCTTATTGTAAAAAGCGTTTCATCTATATGGTATTATTGTTCATTTCAATTTTAATAATTCTTGTTTTATAATTACATACTATTCATATTTATAATTACTTTAGAGTTTTTGCATAGCGCGCCTTCTTTTCTCCGATTAAAGTTTTGATGCCATTTCGCTCTGCCTGCTGACCTATACGATGATTTTGTTAGCTAAAATATTTATTTGCTAGTTATGCTTTCCAATAATTAAAACACACATTTATTCTTTTTAATTATGCATATAATTATGTATAAATAATTATTTGCATAAATAGAAAGAATAAATTATGCAAGTACGCCATATTTATACGTTTGTGTGTGCTACGAGCACACTCAAACATGTGTGTATACATATGCATGATATGACATTAATTAGTTTACAGGTCTTTCAAAAATAATTAAAAATTTTATAATATTTTATCCTTAAGGGCCATTTGTGTAATATTAAACTACGAAGTGACACGCAATATAATGGTAGTCTCATTTTATTAAAGCTGAATTATGCATATAATTATGTATAAATAATTATTTGCATAAATAGAAAGAATAAATTATACAAGTACGCCATATTTATACGTTTGTGTGTGCTACGAGCACACTCAAACGTGTGTGTATAAATATGCATGATATGACATTAATTAGTTTACAGGTCTTTCAAAAATAATTAGAAATTTTATAATATTTTATCTTTAAGGGCCATTTGTGTAATATTAAACTACGAAGTGACACGCAATATAATGGTAGTCACATTTTATAAAGATTGAAATTATTTTACTTGATTTACGCCAACAGTTTCAAGAGTAAAAGATAAGAACAAAAGCTTGTTTTGTACATGTTCCAACGTGCCCTTGGTCGATTTTTTCTGTATAAATCATGCAAGAAATTTTTTTCATAAGTAATGTGTATTTCATGTTTAAAACTAATAAAAAATATATTTAATTTAGAATCATTATTACGTTTCTAAAACTGAAAAAAAATTATTTCTACTTTCTTTAAGTTCTTTACCACGACCTAGGTTTCGTTGTATTACAACATCTTCAGGTGGGCTGTTAGCAAAGATATCTTTGCTAATAGCCTACCTAAAAATGTTGTAATACAACGAAACCTAGGTCGTGGTAAAGAACTTAAAGAAAGTATAAATAATACTACATCACGCAGTTTCATTTAATTGTGAATAATGAATTTCTACAAAATTAACAAAAAATATCCAAACATAAGCACATTTTTAATAAATGTCGTGATGAATCCCAAATATATGTTTAAATTTCACACGATTTTTTTATATAAATAAAATGTCTATGCAAATGCATCCACGCGGGATCACATTTGAAAGCTGAGGGTGGCCGATTTACATAAGAAGATTTGCTGAATTTATTCACTCTTCATGTCTTCACACTATTTATATTATATATTTTAACGTTTTTATTGTGAAAACGATTTACAGGCTAGTATTTTAATAGAGTTGTGAATAATACAGTAGTCGATAGAAACATTTATGATAAATTTGAATTAATTTTTAAATTTGTTAAATATGATTATTGCTTATTTTGTTTTAATACTTTTACCTCAAAAACAATGATTAACTAACACCATTACATACACACACAAACACACAAAAGCGCGCGCGCTTGTGTGTGTGTGTGCATTTATATTTATATATGAATATTTATCTACCTATTTATAAGCTTTGACGAATCAAAATGAGGAATTATAAAAATAATTTTAATGCAAATATTTTAATAAGACATTACAAAATGGTTTCTGTATTTTTTGTACTAAAGTAATATAAAAGTTAAGGAATTTATATAAAAGGCATCTACCTATATTTTGACGTAAAATTCTAAGAAATGCAGAGATGATAAAATTATTCAATGTGAGGTATTTCATAGCTTATATCTCGACAACTTTGGGTTCCTTTAATGAGTTTTATAATTTTAAAAGCTTGAAAATTTAAATACAAAAGTTATAAGAAGTATTTAATGTTGTTTATGCACGCTTCTTAAATTTAAAGTTTGATCTTAATTCATTTAAGTGATTTTGAGTTCAACACTTTTCCTTTTACATGGATGTATATAGAGAATTCGTCCCATATTTCACATGTGTGCTAGGTTACGAAACCTACATCAGAACGTAAAAATAATGACTAATTATAATTAAATAATAAACAGGAGACATTGGGTAGGGGTAAATACGTAATTTTTCGGTGATTGGGTTAAAAGTTGGTGGCCATTTTTCAAATCTAAATATTTATCGTAATATTATAATTCATTTTCACGTTTCGTTAATTTCATTTAAATGTTTCTTAGGTTTAAAATATTTTATTATTATCTAAACAAAATTAAATTAAAATCTATTGAAATTATTTGGGAATATGTCTTTTATTTCAAATACTCCATTTCAATTAGACAGGAGATACAACTGAAAGAAATAATATGTGATCCATTGAGTCGTCACGAGGCTAGATATTTTTTATGCCATGTTTCCAATGTCGTATAAGTACATCAAGGACTATATTAGGATATGTTGCAAGAAGGGCAATAGGCATACATACATTTATATATTATACAATACGTTCATGTTTTATATATTTCGCAGATTTAATTTACAATTTATATACTCACTATGTTTTATTATTTATTCCACCATAGTTTTCGTAGACTTTTTGTTTTATTTCCAAAAAACTTGGTATGAAATGATAATCTGATGTTAGAATTAAAAATATTTTAACTTTCATTATGAACAATATAATCTAAACATCAATTTATACCTGCATGAAAATATTTAAAACCATGTGCGTTTTTATAAAAGAAACTTTTCTTTTCTTCATTTCATCGCGAACAATAATAGGGACGTTTCATAATTTTTTTTATGGAACGTCCATATTTTTTTATATTTACATTGAAAGTATTCATAAGCATCTCTCAAATAAAATTTAAGACATCTCAATTTTAATAGCCGAATTTTTTATCACATAAATATTTTCTATGATTTTGATTTCGTTAGGAAAATTAATACCCATATCACCCAAAATTTTACCAAAGTTAATGAAGTACACACAAAAAGTAGTTCCAAAACACTTTTAAGAAAATTCCGTCTCACTTTCCAACCTCAGACGCCCTTTTAATAAAGATCGGTTTGAATCGCAAACGCATGATTCATCTTTCTACTTTTTTCATATTAAAACATTTTTTATGTAAATACTTCAGTGTGGGATCACGTTTAAAAGCTGGGGGTGGCCGATTTACATAAAAAGATTTACTGGGTTTATTCGCTGTTATCCGCATATCTTGAGGGTGGAATTGTGTTATTACAAAAAGTGGTTTCAATGCAACGACATTAATGAATTTATAAATTTAGACAATACTAGGAAAAAATGGTTGATACTATATTTTTATACACGTAGAAATTCACAAATTTTTCAAATTTTGTTAATATTTTACATTTTTGAGGGTTCCTTACTTTAAAAGGAAATGGAATACTTATGGAATCACTTCGTTGTTCGTCTATCAATGAAGTTTTTCTCGAAAACGCGTGGATGTATCTAGTTGAAATTAATACCAAACACTTAGATCTATAGTTCCCTAAAACTGCAAAAAAATCAAGTTTCTACGTTAACACTTGAAAGTAAATCAGACTTATAATGTACTTTCCGTTGACGCAGTATCATGAAATTTGGTAAGAAGCAAGACCTTATAGCACAAGTAACGGAAAAATCCAAAAATCGTAAATTTATAGTTATGTAATTTAAAAAAATATATTTTTAATGTGCGCCTGTGAAAGATATAATAGGCACTATATTTTCATTCTACAAATTAAAATGTTGTCAGTAGTTTAATAGGAATATTATGTACCATTAAATGTTTATAAATACCTAAATATGTGCGGAATCCTCGTAGTCCGAGTATCATTAGTGCTTGACAAGACTTTTTACACCAAGAATAAATTTTAAAATAATAACCTTATTTAGCCATTTTTACTTTTAGTACCAAAATTGTTACTTTCATATATATTCGATTTAATCAACGATAATTTAAATAAGGTAATATAAATCGAATCCACCACTTGACTATTAATATATAAATAACCTAGACGCATATTTTTGTGTTAAAATATAAGATATTCGTAATGACATAATTATCTTAGTCGGTCTTCGGCCACTCTATTCTACTGACGCACCTACTCTATCACGTTATGTAAGCTTTACATATTCTGAAATAGCGTTTACTCATGTTTTATGAATAAACGCTTTTCCCGATATCTGAATACAAGTATTCAGGTAACGGATGTTCTCATGATAACAAGTTTTTTTTTTAATATTTTCTAATATGAAGGAAAAATTATATTTTTGTTAGTAAATCATTTCTATAATTTAGAATTTGGTACTAGCACGTAATCAATCACATGTTTACCTATATATTCATCCAACTCTTGTTACGATGTCGACGTTTTTATCACCAATATCATCGACATTATAAATTTAGTCGTTGTTTATAATGTGATAGAAACTATATAAATGTTGTGTCTGTTGTTAAGAGTTTATTTAAAAAAATGATTATATCAAACTACTTGTCCGTAATGCCAAATAGAATATAAGGCAAAAAAGGTATGAATTATATTTTTTTAATTATATTTCTTTAAGAGCGTAATGAAAAAATTATAATAGTGACATTGTACGACACGTGTATACGGTGCAACAAAAATCGGCAGGAAGAAGTTGCTCGCTAAACATAGGTGTAATTACTTTTACTATATTCATGATAGTTATTTATATACAAGTGTTTTATATTCATAAAAAGCTAAGTTGAGTGTGCGCTTTCAAATAATATTTTGTATTATTAGAAATGATTTTTTTAAATTTGTTAATTTAATTTTTCTTCATATCCTAAACGCTGTGGTTATATAACTGTTTTGTATTTTATTCATGTTTTTGTTCTATATTTCCTTACCTCAAAATAGAAACGAAAACCTTGCAAGATTATTCGCTTGGTTATCTGTCTGATGGCCGACAACCATTTTTCTCACGAATTATTTGACGTAGAGACGTAAAATTTAAATGTTTTATTACTGTACCAGTAAAAAGACATATTAACCCGCACATATCTCAATTTGTAACACCCAAAAATATCAATGTTGAAATTTAATGGGGGTGGGTGGGGGGGTTTCCGAGAATGGAGGTGGAATTAAGTATTTAATTTATTTACTTTTCAGAAACGGTTTGGATATCGTTTGAAAGAGCTAAGAGTAAGAGCGTCAAAAATATTAGGTTGGCAACTCATAAACCCACCACATATTTTGACCGATTCCAGGATTATTATAGAAGCATCTAAAATGTTCCTTGCAGAGTATACACAGAGTGTGGAACTCAAACTTCTGTCCAGTTTACAATTAAATAATCGGCGAGTAAAGAGTACATTATAATTTGAAGTACTTTGAAGGGAACTTAAAGGACTCCTCTTCATGAATATTGTTTAGCGCAAAAAACCAGCGAAGCATTATGCAATATATACACAACGATGAATGAAAGTATGTAGTGTTACGACAAAGCCAAAGATTTAAAGAAGGGAATTTTGACATGTCTGATAAACCTTGTCCAAAGCCACCTTCTATAACTGATTTAGAAAAATTTAAAAGCCTTATTGAAAAAGGTCCTAGATTAAGTTTGTGTTGTTTGACATAGCTATTTTTATTATCTTATATTGCATTAGAAAAACAACTTCATACTAAGAGAAAGAAGTAAAATATTTCGTTTGGCTACCACATGAGCTAACACCCTTTCAGTTTCAGGGGAGATCTAATGTGTGCTTATAGCTACTAAGCTCCCATCGTACCAACAAGAGGCTATAGTATCTGGTTACAGGAATGAAAAGTGGGTGGCTTTTGTTAATTTTAGTGTAAACGCTAGTGGTTAGGAACTGGAGAAAAAGGTGTACCTAGATATAATATTTTCAAAATTATCTTTTGTACCATAATATAATATTGGACAAAAGATAATTTTGAATGCTTGGTGGAATATAAATGGAGTTATTCATTGGTAATTATTTCAAGCTAACAGTGAAATTACAGCTAAAATTTATTCTGAACTACTGAATAATGTCACCGCTAAACTTCTTTCAAATCAAAGTAGTTTATTTTTAACATGACAATGTTAAACACCACGTAGCAAAATTATTGCGTGAAAAACTTTTTTCACTTATATAGAGTATTCTACTTCACCTACTCGCTTGATCTTTCGTCATATAATTACCATCTGCTTCGATTTTTATCTAATAATTTATGGTGATAGAAAATTTAAAGGCGAAAGTCATTTCAAAATCGAACTTCACCAATTTTTCAGTCAAATTTCAATTTTTTTTTACAATGACAAAACTTTATCTCTGCCTACCAATTGGCGATAAGTTTTAGATACCAACGGTGCTTATATAATTAACGACTGATTTTATTGACTAAATATAAAAAGTTGAAAAGCTTGTGTAGAAAGATTGTGGGTGTACAAGCTGCCAACCTAACGCAAAGATTTCTTTTTCATAATTTTAATTCACATGTCCTCTGAGATACACTGAAAAAATAAGCAAAAAATATGTTCCTACCAATTATTTCCGAAACAACTTAACTTAAAATTGTGCAAAATAGGCTTTTAAGAAGTTTATGGGAAATTACAGAAAAACTGTAGTGATGATTACAAATCTTATAATTTTTGAAATATGAATCATATTTGTGCGTCTCTGAAATATGTAGTAAGCTATATATTTACGTTGTGAAAAATAATTATTTGAAATATATTAATAAAAATATTATGTACATTTATATATGTATAAGTAGCCAGAGGTGTACGAAATCCTCGTAGAGCGAATTGTTATCTTGTTTCACAGGCGTTTTTAAACAATAATTTCAATCGGTTTTTTGATTATCCGTAAGTTAATTAGCTCTAAAACAGCAAAATATGTTACTTAAATATTTTAATTTCTAAAAAATAAAGGATCATAAACTTGAAAGTGAATTTCAGTTGGCCACATTCTCTAGTTTTATTAATTAATACTTTGTATTTCTGTTGAATTCTATATCAAATATGTAAAGAGCTCATATGTAAGTAAGATTGTTTCTAAAGAGCGTTTAGAAGTGTTGTTTGAATTGGTGTGTGTCTCCACATCTTAAAATATTATTTAAATTTAAGTTCGTGCGGCCTTAAAATTCAAAGTAACTAGATATATTTCTCTCGGGACTTGCTTCACTGAATCCAAATTGTAACAATACAACGTTGATATGATATATACGCAACCCTGTTAGTTTTCTCAAACAACATCCCTCACCCTCAGCGGTCTACCGCCCGACACGGGATCAAGTCTAACTTTGTTCGACGCCACTCGGTCAGATCAAATTTGATTGTATTAGACGTAATGAATTAATAGTTCCATTTAAGTTTGGGGAAAATGTTGCATCGGTCTCTGACTGCTGTGATTATATTGGTACAGTTTTTATTTTGAAAGTTATGTGCGATTATATTGGTACAGTTCTTATTTTGAAACTTATGTATATTGAGATACTAATTATGTTATGAAGGAATAAAAACAAATAAATTTTAAAATCTTTAATAACTGTCAAAATTGTTTTTTCTAATTAGGAAAAAGACGAAAAATGTGCAATATTTATGGTTGGCGAGGTATATATAATAAGAGATGACAATCGGGAGGAAAATACCTTGCTTCCTAATTTATTTTCTCAAATTTAATATATACAGTGTGGAACATCGTTTGAAAGTTTTAATAATAAGAGCACCAAATATATTTCTATTTCCTCTTTGTTCTTGTTTTTATTGTTAGTTATATAAATTATTTATTAAGATGAACAGGGTAAAATTTTTTGAAGTAACATTAATACAATTGTGGGTATTAAGACGATTTATAAATTATTTAAACAATTACAATTTTTTATTGACATTAACGGTTGAATGATTAACTAATGCCGTAGATTTAATTTCATAAAAAAGATACTTTTTAATCGTGTCATTTGAAAAAAAGAGTAAATACAAATGTTGTTATAAATATTTAAGCGTATGGTAGTACATAAATTATTTGGAATATATATATATATATATATATATATATATATATATATATATATATATATATTACGTATTTTCTTTGTTATTACTTGTGAAAATGGTGCTCGTATTTTCTCAAAAAGCTTATCGCTTAGCAAGGCAGCTTTTTTCCAGCTATTATATGTAGCACAAAATGAAATCAAAGCATTACTATATATGCAGATATATATATAACATATTACTGAAAGCAACTTTAGACCAACGATATGTTTTTCTCTTACAAGTATAATACCAAACTTCTTTATCCAGTGTATTAACACCATCTTTGCATTTGTTGTAATCTGAAATTATTAGTGATTCTTTCTCTACACGATTACTAACTTCTAAGCTTTGATCTAATGTACTAAGAAGAATCAAAGTTTACATTTTTAGGGATATACGATACGACTGTATTATTTTTAGTAAAAACAAAATAAGTTGAACTTTTTTTCTTGTTGGCTACTATTTCTGGTAGTAATTCAGACTTATTTTTACCTGTAGTTTCCACTAAAGTTATTTGTTTTTCTATAATTTTAATAAGAAATGTAAAAATTATCAGTTGCAACATTATGACTTTTTAGGCATGTTATAAAATTGAAAAGTACACACATTCCTTGGTTTCCTGCGGGTATACTACCCGGGTCTTTGTCAGCATAAGGTCGGATTTTTCATACGAAACTTGTTACGGAATCACATAGAACCTAGAATTTTAAGCAACCTTAGCAGATTCAGATGGTATGTATTACCGAAGTTGGGCATCTTTCCCTAAATATTCATCGCATTTTTTCCTAAAGGTTACTTCTTCAGATGAATTATAAAGCTTAGGCAATAAGTCATTCCACTGATTCCACAATTTGCAAATTGGAGTAAACTTGTTTTTAGTCGTCTTTCATTTCAAGTTTGCCCATTATTGAACCTTACAATTTTGGATATTTTTAGAACCATTTTAATGGCGTGACAGCTTCAAAATTCGGTCTAGATTTCTAACTATCCCATAATTTTTCGGAAGTTTCATTATTGGGCGCATATACACCAGCTAATAAAATTACTCCAATAAATGTGAACAAGACGGTACTATCAATACCTCCCCTATATTTATCAAATACACGTTTACCCTCCATGTTATTGTACTTCAAAATGTACTAAGGAAGATGAAAAAAATAATTGAAAACTTGAAACTTCTTTACTGGTGATTCTAGAATAGGAAAAATGGATCAACCCTGGTATCATATTGATAATGATTTCACTCGAAGTTTTTCCATATCTATCTGCACCAACTTCTTTGGGATATTTGATTTGATCATCCTTGATATCAATGTTTGAGCTACAAGTTTCTCACTATCACTTTCATAGAACTATCGAATGGTTCAGCTTGTTCTACACTATCTTCTAACTTACAACTTGATTCTTTTTAGATTGTATTGTTGTATTTTATTTACCATAAATTTTATGTCACCCTCTCATTTTTATTTTTATTTTCAATATAATAATCACCACTTCTTGCTAACACCCGTTTTATTTACTAACCGATAACTGAATGATGCGATATTATTGTGAGTAGAATAGTAAAATAGTAGTCGCGAAAAGTTTAAGGCCGTAAGCTAAAATGTTAAATAAGTTTGTTATCGTTAGGCATTGTCAGATATGAACCGAGAACTAAATGTGTCGAAAATCTTATATTTCTGTAAATAATGACTGTGTATTTATAAAGTGCTAATCATTTTAAAGCTTCTTTTTTTCCATGTTTCCAAAACCATCATTATATACTAGAACCCGAATAAAAATAGTGTCTTCAATCATGGTAATATATTAAATGTTCACGGAAGGTGAATGTAGAAAAAAGGAAGTTAAAAGGAGACATAAAGTTTTTAACTTTTTTAAAAGTTATAATATTTTTGTAAAAACAAACGGACTCATATAATAATATATAATTTCCTATTTAATATATAATTTCTTTCATTTATATTTATGTAACAAAATTATTGCTATATATCTAAGCAACAAGGTTTCTCGAGTTTACAGTATAGGAAATAAAATAAATTCTGCGTTCGAAGCGTAAATAAATCAAAAAAACTTACTAAGATTTAAATTTCCCTGTCTCCACACCCCTTTAATAAAGATTGGGGAAAATCCCGCACATATGACCAAACTTCCTTCTTTTTTAACATTAAGAGATTTTTCATGTAAATATCTCAATGAGGGATCACATCTAAAAGCTAGGGGAGGACGATTTACATAAGAAGATTTATTGGCTTTTAGTCGGTGTGCATGTTTTCAAAATGAAATTTTATTTTTTTACTACGGAGCGGTTTTAATATAAATATAACGATACATGTAAATATATGTGGAAATATTTACAGTTGCGATTAATGACTATCGGTTGAAGCAATGACGTTTTATTTGAAATATGTTTTTAACTGTGGCAATATGTCGAGTTAGAGGTGCTCCGTTAAGTGTCATTTGACGATAATATTATATCATACTCAATTATGGGCTCTGCTTACGGTTCACTTATTACAAGTGACTGAAATAATGTAACGGCTTTGTGCGATCCTACCATACGCTTGACCTGTACTAGCGAATTTTTGTTATCATACCTAAAAGGGATGAGGAAGATATGATAAAGAATTTCACGAACCGAATATAATACAAAATTCAAAATTTTAATACAAAATTCATCAAAATAATCTAATTTCTTTGTTCATTCACTCTATTATAGGTTGCTTACGATGGAACTCCATCAAGAATATCATTAAATATTGAAAAATGCTTGACTTTACCAAGCTTGAATCCAGAGATTCCACTCCTCAAACATATAATACTGAAGATACTCCCAATTGAACGTTCGACTTCCGAATGGCTGCGCATGAATTTAATGGATTCACAATGTATAACAGAATTGAAGACATCTTTTGGAACGCATTCTGGTAATGCTTTATCCATATATTCAGTGAACAAATCAATAACCAATTTCGATAGTGAGAAAATCTGGTGTGTTATTCTCAATATTTATCCTCCATACTTCTTGCAAAGAAGACTTTTTCCTTCTGGCAACAGACACGTTTCCGGTTAATACTTCGATAATATGGTAGTGACGAAAACGAGCGAGCCGATAGTTTTGCCAGATCCGTATGTATCCTGGTAAGACTTCACCCATGTAGAAAGTCGTGGTCATTTTAAGAAGAAGGTGTCCTTGCAAAAATATGGGAATCATTTGAATCACCTAAAACTGCCGAGAGACGTTGCAGTCACCGTCTTTGGAATAACTATCAGCCATAACTCCTTGTAAGGCCTCCCTAGTTGATTCCTGTACTCTCTATACAGAGAGGAGGAGGGGATGGCTAATTTTATCATTATTTGAAGAGCCAACGACCCTATTGGCAGTTTACAAGAAAATACTAAATTTTATAGGATAACACTCCATTGAATGGCTGATCTGCCAAGGACGTGTGTTGACCGAAGAATAAAAAAGTTATTTTTAAGTCGTAAAATATTCCTTTACTTTGCTAAATAAAAATTCATTTTGAATGTGTCTTATTTTCGCGCTTACCCATTTACGAATACGTACTTTACACGACCAAATGAGATATCCTATAATGACCTATAATAATGACCTATACCTATAATATATTTAAAAAAGTACACCAACTGTCTTATTGACCTTTGTTTATATTTTTAAATGATTAATTATTTATCTTGAATTTTATTATTTATACATAATATTAGCGCCAAGAAAAATTGCTAGAAAAATTTAATTTTATAGAATTATTCATTCAGGTCATTTCTCTCCCAAATATATCCCATCGTAATAATGTAATCTTATAAATTAAAAATTAAGGATTAAGCATTCAATATATATTAGAAATTTTATTTTTGTTTCATTCATTTTATACTAATTATATTTATTAAAGTGAATAGCGTTGTGCGTCTTCAAATGAACCAGATTGTATTTGAATTAGTCGATTATCCAACATCAGCTTCGAATTAATTTATAAGTATAGGTGTCAACGTTTTAATGCAAAAACATAAATTATTCAGTTTCTCGGATAACAATACCTGTTATAAGATAACTTTAGAACCATCGAGAGCACTGTGAGTGAAGAAGTGTTGGCGAAGAAAACGAAGGAAGCATACCGTGTACTTCGATGAGACGATGGCATATTGTGTCGATGGCAGAATTACGATCTCATTGTTATAAATACTACAGCGAGTACTGATTGTATAAATTTAATAAAGAAGAAAATTTTGTTACTTTGCCTTTATGGTTTGTTGTAAATATTACTAATCAGACTGACGGGAAATTTTCGCGATCGAATTTGTTTTTCCAATTTGTTTTTTGTAAGTAGCTATAATAATGATAAAGAGTCAGAATGTACTGGGGGTCTTTTTTGAGATAAACTTTAAATTATCAAAGTTATATTAAAATAATTTGTGAATATATTGTAAGCAAAATGGAAATCTACAAAAGCTAAAACTGTTACTGCTCTTTATTAAATATTGTCTTTCATGACTCGTATTATATTAAAAGTTAAACTATAACTACAAGGCTAGTTTATAATGATGTTCGATAGGAAATAAAATCTGCAAATGAAACATGATATAATTTAGAAATATTATAGATTAGAGTAGCGTTTTTAAATTACGAGATTGAACTGCACAGTCCTTTTTTCGAGTAAAGTATAAAATAAATAATTTAACCGGTAAACGTACTTTCAATAAGTTAATCACAATGCTAGGTCCAGTAGCTAGTCTGTGATATAAGCGTATCTTATTTATATTATAAACTAGTCGCCCGTCACATGTGGACATTACAATTACCATAAAAATGAAGAGAAAAATATTTTCCTGTACCTACAGGCATGTTTCTGAATGTATTGTTCACACATTAATCTAACTAAAATAAAGTTAACTAAAATTTTTAGTGATAATAGAATTAAAAAAAGTATTTGTATTTCGTATTGAATATTCTTAGTTTTTAAATTAACTCAAATATAAAAGAGTTAGCATTTGTACCCTTAGCCGAACATGGTTTTGTTTTGATTATTGGTCCTTTCATTTTTTTGCAATCTATCACGATATAAATGTTTACTTTTTGTTATAAAATGTGTGTCTTTAATAAAAGTTTATATTAGCAATATATCTATCATTTGTATACGCAAGTTTACAACTTACTAGTCAAGTTTCATAAATAAATAGAATAAAATTGCCGTTTCTCTATCTTCTATATTTTTTTATCTAAACATTCTGTCTTTGATATTTTTTTATATAAAACTTCGAGAACAGATTAGGGTGACGATTACAGGTGTTCGTAGTTAAAAAAAGTAACAAATTATTAAAAATGAACTTACAAGGATCTTTCTTCCATATTTAATATTTAATATAATGTTTATGAAATTTAATAACAACGTTATTTTAGCAAATGTTTGCCGAGTTATTTTCCAATAATCAATTAATTTTCTAAATTATCCATAGAAGCAATAACTAGCTGATCACACCAAATATAATTTGTTAGAAGATAACACTTTTGTGGTTTAAGTTTGTAATTTTTCATTAAAAAATGGTATGAAATGCGCGACAGGTAAAAATGATACTGTATACGATTTCTCTGGAAACAAGAAGTTAATTATTTACTAAAACATGAGTTTGATAAAGTTGAAATAAGACAAAAAGTTGAATAAGAATAAAAGCGTAAAAATATCTTTTTAATTTCTTAACGTTAGAATTCTATGTACTATATTTATCTACAAGTATTCCTTAATCTTTATATCAGAGAGTTTTAAGTAAATCTAAAATCATCCTCATTTACTTACGTTGGTGAAACACGCAAAATACTTAAGAAATTTGTCACATAACATTTCATATAAACGTAAAAACAGTACTTTGATGGTATAAATGTTAAACAGTACCAGTAATTTTTCCACAACTTAAAATATTTCTCATTTTATATAATATAAAGAAAACTGATTGCATTTATTTATTACATTTTTATTTAACCGTTCACACGTGGTATTAATTAAAGTATGTAGGGGAAAAAGGCGAAATTTTCGTATGCAACTGCAATATGCAGATAATAATACTAAAGTATAAATATTAATTACAAAAGTATAAAAATAATAAAACAATCTTCAAAATTCATGCCCTACCTTTTATTTCTTAAAGTACTACATATTCAGGTCTATCGGACACGTACAATATACTTAATAGGTACTGGTTTTTTTGAACACCCGTCGCCGATGATGAGCAACCGACGAGGATTCGCGACCGACTGCGTCCGAGTCACACCTCCGACACTCCATACTAGCGAATAGGTTTAATTGCCTAAATTATTACATATGCACTCGCCTAACCGTATCCGTTGGTATATGTGTGTAAATTAATGTAGGGCTGTCTGCAGCTTGCAGATAAAGAATGTTTATTATTACCACGTATCCTTCTCGATCGTTTCGGGATTTTCCAACCACATGGTATCGAAACAAAACAATTACTTTTAAAAACAGTTTGTGTTTTAAAACTGCTCAGTGACGTGTTTGTAGACATAAAATTATAGGTACTAACCCAATTAGTTGGTGATACAAAACAAAATTATTTGCAACAAAAAAAAGGAAGCCAATACAATCTTCTTATTGATTTTATTGCTTTTTAAGCACTCGCATATAGAGCATTAACGGACCTTTACATTGAATTCAGACTTGAAAAATCAATTAAGACTGAATCACATGCCCACGCAGCAAGCGGAAACCTGGGATTGTGTACTCTATTTATCGTACTCGCTATCTGCGGGTGACGTTAAACTGGTGGGAGATGAGTATCACTTCTTTACGCAGTAATAGTTAGTATTCTTTGTCCGTGTCATAAGTCATAGTTCGAAAATATTCGGACAAGTTTAGGCACAGTGGACAGCAGTAGTGCGCGAAAGTCACACGTCGTGCTCGACTGTCGGCGTTATTTCATAAAATAGACATATGCCTGTCGCTGTGCGCGCGGCGCCTAATTTTGAAAATTAATGATTTTATTAAAGAAAGTGATGAAATGTTAACTGATTTAGTTTTATGCACACACCGTCTTGTATGATGGATCAGATCAAAATTATAAAAACAATGTTTGAAACCACTGGTTCGGGAGAATTTAGGGGATACACTAAAAAATTCCAGCTACGTGTTTATTATGTTTATAAACTAAATAAAATTATATTTCCGAATATTTCTGCAATACCTAACATAGATTTACGATTTTATTTGTGATTTGTAGATATATTAATGGTTATTATAAGCGCAGCTGTAATTAAAATTAATACATACTCTCTAATCATCTCATATACATAGTATCAAATCTTATTTTTTTATAACAAATGACTATAATCGTGCTTTTAATACTTTATTTTCTATATATATATATATATATATATATATATATATGGGGTAAAACCTCTTATGTAAATTCATATTTTGATTATACAGAAAAAGTATCATTTACATTATTACTATCTCAGATTGAATTTAGTAACGTGTATCTATTTTTTTTTAATTTATCACGGCTATTAAAAATTAACATCAAAAATGAACGTAATATATTTTAACTTATGTAGTATGTAATCATTTATGCCATAATAATTCAATATTTATACGTATCTTCTTGTGATAGCAAGTTTTTGAGTACTCCCATGAATAAAAAGTTCAATAAAAAATCGTGGTTATTTTCAGTATTAAATATGATTTGTATCTATTTACTAACCAAAATGTGTGAGTGCGTGCGTGCATGCGTGCATGCAGAAATGTGTGCGTATGTTTATGTATGCAGCGACGTGGCCAGTAAAATTTTTTGAGGAATAAATAGTTGAGTTTGTCGTATTTATTTCTTTAATGGCAAAATCTTTTTACAAGAACCAGCATTTATTTTTATACACAACTAGAGAAAAATATAAGGAAAATTTGTGTCCTAACGCTCGATAGTAACAGCGTGTCATATCCATAATGTTACTTCAGTAGATTATTGTGACTTACTACTTGAGCAATTTACCCTATAACGTACTTCATTACCAAAGATATCAAAATTGGCTTTATTTTTCATATTTATTCCACTTTTAGTTAAGTTATTTCTACCATTAGCTTATTTTTATAATTGTAGGAAATTATTTTCGAAACAAATTGTTTGAATATATTGTGAAAATAAAGCGAGATACTGAATTTGCATTTTGCTATATATAGTCTACTATATAATAGCCTACTTAAATACAGATCTATTTCAAGTGAATCTTATCATCCAGAATTCGCTCACGAATTTGGTTATTCGAGATCAATTTAGTCCTAAACCGTTAGCTTTCTTAATGTATTTGCATTTGTAATGACGACTGAATTTTCTTGCTCGAAACGAACTTTACTTTCGTAGAAAATATATATCAAATGAACTTTTGCGCTTGTATAATAGATCATTAATTTTTATTTTCCTAAAATTTAATAAAACATGTAATATTTTATAAATGTTTTTTCCTTTGTCCAAATTTATATTCCCTATTCAAAAAAATTACAACTCGCTTTTATATGACGCGATCACTATGGGTAGAAATAATAGGTTTTTTTCTTTACTTCCACGTTTTAGTTTTTACTCTTTTTCTTTCATAGGTTTACAGTCTCAACTTTTTTGCTCGAGGAAAATCAATTATAAAGTATATTTTGCAAGAAAACAATATTTCTAGGACATATTTTCTTCAGTGTCACACAATATAAACTGACACACACACATATAAAATGAAGCCAATATATTAATTAAAAAAAAATTAATTAGCCCTGGGGATAATTTTCAAGGCAACATTTTTGGTTGATTTCTATATAAAAAAATAATAAGCTCATTTGAACTTGGCTTCAAATTACAAGGAAAAATATTTTATTGTTTGTTTTTTTTAATTACGCTGTTAGAAAATGGTAAATCTTTCCGCACTAGCAATACATTTAGTAAATAATTTACATGTTGTCGAGTAAAGCCAATAGCAAATAATTTAATGATTATTCTGTGTAAACAAAAATCTCTCTTGAAAAAACGAAGTGATAATCGTCTCGATAATTGTGATATGTTAGAATAAAAACAATAAGTCAATTAACACAAAAATATAATGTGGTCCTTGAACGTTGACTGTTTACATACCCTGTGCCCTACCTTAAACGGAAAAAATGGAATGTTTATAAGGTTACTCGCTTGTTCGCATTTCCATCGAACACGCCCAGCCGTTTTTTCTGAAAAATTGTTCGACATAAAAACTTGAAGTAGCTGTGTATTTCGTAATAGCTATAACCTAAAAAAAATATTCTGATAATGTTACGTACTGTGGTAGAAAATATATTTTCTTTTTGCTTTCGTTTATGTGGGGTAATAACTGAAAGGGCAAATCATAAGCGTTTCATTAATTTATCTTAGATTTTTCCAGAGACATTATTAAAAACTTTAACGAAAATATAACTCCTAAAGTAAAAACTTTGAAACGATAGGATTACTAAAAAGGAAGTTAAGTTAACAGGAAAACAATACGGCCCATTTTATATCTCATATTTTTTGATAATTAATGTCCAGCGCATTGCAAGCCACCTTGCCTTTTATTCGTCCTTCGTTTAACATGTAGTATGTTAGTTTGCCACGATTTGTATATATACTAAATTATTCGAGCTCTATGAGGAGGTAAGTGTAACTACATATTAAAAAGAGTTAGAAAACTTTTCTGACGTACTCATATAAAAGTCAATATGATTACTTCCTTTTTCTCTTCTCCACTTCTCTTAGTTACTCCTGATTTGGAAAATTGTCATCCTTTTGAATTACAATATAATTTCACATACCATTTCATTACTGTTATATTTTTACTTAAGTATTGGCGTATAATATGTGATTTAGTAACGTTTTTTAAAACTGTTTGCCATTCCTGTGTCAAATGTATATTCAAGAAGTGTTATCTTAATATTGACTAATCCTCTATTATCGCGTATTAGTTATAAGTATATAGATAAATATTACATTAATTGTTTCATATTTTCTTAAAATATAAGACTCTTTCATTATGACTAAGGTCTTGCATACCCTAATCTCTTAATTGATCTTCCACTGTATATTATATTTTTCCTCATGGCGCATTTCATTTTGTTGGGAAAAATACATAAAAATTATGATTTCTACATGTTATGCAATGAATCTATATTATAATACTTAGAATGCTATTCGGCAGTAGTTTCAGTAATATTACATTATCAGTATAACGTAATAATTATTATTCTGTCTGGCTCTAACCGAACAAAACACCTGCAAACATTTGTCATAGTCACCCAAAAGCAAAAGCTCTGCAGACTGCAAGTGAGTGTTGATTCGGTATATTAATCTACTAAATATTACATTTAATTTCTTATTTTTCCACAATTTTCAACAACAAATTTTCTGTAATATGTGGAATACAGAAATTTTAGTATAAATTTGTGTTAGGAAATATTTTTGAAAAGAATTCCGTAACGGCTTTCATATGATATATTTTAATAGGCATTTCAATGAATGATTTCGAAAGAAATATATCATTAAACTTTAAGTCCTTGAGGTTATAACCTAGTACAAGCAAAAATACCAAATATGTTCAACATTCATTATGGCAAGACAGGCTAAATAATAAACATTGTTTCTCTGTTATAATTAACATCATCAGATAAATAACTGCCCCCTTTCTCTACTTCACTTTCGTCACGTATTTTTGTGATGCTACAAAATATATTTGCATACCTCTAACAGTGTTCTTGAAGAAATAGATTTTTGCTTTAAAGACAATTGAAATCAAAATGATCAAGAAAAGTTAATTTAATATAATCGTTTAATTATGTGATCAAAATATTTTTTTAAATAGAATGACCATAAATATAAAATTTACACGCCTAAAAAGGTGAATAGTATTGATATTGGGTTTATTCAAATGGATGAATGGATCAATTTTATTCATGCTTTTAGAGAAATCTCATATTTCATATTATTGTACCTATGATAATAAAAATATACACTAGTGAAAAACTTATCCATTTCGCATATATAAATTTTAAGTATCAAAAAAAGTTAATTTGAAAAAAATTACTGCATCTTTGAAATGTTTTTTTTCTTTTTTTAATATCAATAAAAATACCAATTTTAAGTCAAATAAAGAAACATACACTTAACTAGTATGTTTCTAAGAAAAATTACTGTGTTGCAAATATACCATTAGGAGTAGGTAAATAAGTTTTTAGAATAAATTCCAACGCATTTCATTCCAAAAACGCATTTCATTTCAAAAAAATTCCATCGCATTTCATTTCAAAAAAATATTCACGTATATTAAACTTCTCACTTAAATTTTGTATAATACTATATATGTACATTTCATATTTTAAGGGCATGTTTTTTAATATATTCGAAAGAGAGCTTTAAAAAATAACTAATGTTTCAGTTTCCGTTTTGGGCAACAATAAAACTAAAATTGCTTCGTATTCTACAGTTGAAGATAAAAAATATGCTATGTATGAATTTGAGAAATAATAATGCATGCCACGCTATTGTTGTATCTAGCTTAAAAGCTCAGAGTAGAATAGTTGATATGCTTTAAAGCGCATCACACAAGCAATTTCCGACGTGGATATGATTTTAAAATGTGACCATCGTTTAATCATATATGCAGCGTACCGCTTTGCCTGTGAAGATTTTGTGCTTTCATAATATCAGCGAGCTTCGTATTCACATTCAGGTCTCATATATTGGGTCGGTTTCAATATATATTGTTAGATGGAATAGAAATTTCTGAGAGATTTTGACTTTTCTCTTTAGATTTCTGAGTTTATAATTTTAATTTTAATTTGAAATTTCTCTAAACGAGTGAATCAAATTTACTCATTATCTTTTTAAATATTACAGCTTCCAATATTATTTCATGTCAATGTAATCGTGGTTATTTTAATAAATTTTGGTAAAACATCATTTTTGTTTAATAGAAATGTAGAATGGAATTAAATATAAGTATTATTGGCTATTTATTAAAGAAAACCCCTAATAATCAGTATCTTTATACATTTTATTAAAAATGACTAAATACAAGAATATATAAATTTTAAGTTATTTATTAGTTTTAAAGACAACTGAAATATTGCAAAAATCTTTTATCACTTTTACATTTATTATTCTATAGATTCGATAGTAGAGAAAGTTATAGTTCTATGTGGAAAATGTAAAAATAATTAAGTAAAGGAAAGAACTGAATAAAAGCTCTACATAATAAATCTAATAAAAAAAGCAACACCGAGAAAAAATATTCTTAAAGAAGCTAGTCATTCCTATTAAAATGTTTACAAAGCAGAGCCATATCTGGAGAATAATATATTGAAACAACTTTCATATAAAAGAATTTCATATGAAGACAAATACGAATCATGCCCGTCCATGAAACAAGAGATTCATGAACATATATTTCCATTATAAATGACAATGCAGCAAGACCACATGATAAAAGCACAAATACATTAAAAACAGACCTAGGAAAACTAAGAGAAGCAAGAAGCTTGATCTTCAACAATATTTAATTTACCAAAAAATACCAAAATTATGGCGTAATACAGATATAATGCTATCGCATAAAAAAAGAAGACGTACATTAGCCTATTATTATCAATATACACAAAATTGTTCTATAAGTATTAAATCAACACTCGAAAGACATAACCAGTAGAAAAGGCGGGTTTCAGAAACGATTATTTAATTACGGGCGTCTTACACAATATGCAAAAAATGAGAAAGAAATATACTACGCCCAAGTACTTCTTTTTATAAATTTTATCATATCTTCAATAAAGCAATCGACTTTTACAAAATCAAGGAGTTTTTGGGAAACATATTCGACTTTATATATAATGCAACAAGAAATAAAATATAAAGCATGGAATGACACTTTGACATACAAAACAACACCAAATAGGGTGACATAAAATAAAGTGACTACCTACTAGAAGCAATCTTTGAAATCTACCATGGAAAAATTTGGAACAAAAAAACTATCAAATCTTAGATTTACAAACGATTTCAATATTCTAGATAGCTTGGAAAGGAACTTTACCAAATGATGAATCATCTAGAATATCATTCTATAGGCAAAGGACTAAGATATAACGAATTAAGAAACAAAGTATTATCTAATGTGAAATATAACTATAATGCCCCCTGGTAAATATGAAAATTTAAGCTGTAAAGAAATTCATTTATTTTGACAAATCTTTATCAATGGGGAACAACGTCGAAGAAGAGATTGACAAAAAAAGCTTATACAGTTGTCAAAGATATTTGGTGACATATGTTCAAAAACAAAGATACGTCATTGAGTGTAAAAGGGAAAATATTAAATTGTTATATTGTACTAATGTCAAATTATAGATTTCGGAAGACGCGTGCTCACAATAAAAGAGAATGTTACCCGAAGAAAAAATTAGGCTTATAAAAATGGTACTTTTGAATTTTAGTATAACATGAAAATTTTAAAAATAAAAATTCAGTAAAAATAAAAAAAGATATATGGGCATTGAAGACCAGATTGAAAGTAAAATAAGAATAACCGAGAAAAATAATGAGACAACCTATGGTTTATGACAACTTCTGAGTGGTTTACAACCACAAAAAATGCTAGAAAGGGGGGTTCTCCTTTCCAGCATTTTATTACACGCTGGATAACAACTAGAATTCGCGGGTACTCGTTGGTCAAGAACTAAAAAAGAATATTAAGTGGACACAGTGAGGAAAAACAAGTTCATACATTTTCATGGCCTCACTTGGTTGAAAACAAAATATTATAAGGAAAAACCACAATATATAAATTTTTTGCAATGGTTTTTAATTTTTTGTAAACTAAACATATATTTAAATAATATAAATCGGATATCTGGTTGAAGGACCAAAAAAATATCCTTTAAAATTGTTCTCATTATTTTCTTTTTTTATCGAAATATTTAACAGCAATCGTTATCCTAAGAATTATTTAATAAATCTTCAATAAGGAGATTGAATAAAGCTTTCCTCAGTAAAATAATAAATTTTACATAAAAATTAATTCTTCGTGTAAACCTGAGTTCAAAATAATAAGATATGATTTTACCTTCTCAGAGTTCAATCAGAAGAAATTGATGTTAATTTTAATAGATAGTTCATATCCATATCTATATATGCCTTTAGATAGAGCTGTAAAATATATAAATGGAAAATAAAAATTATGATGAATATGCGACAAAAAAAATTTAAGTACTTTTATTGCTACACACTTCAAAAAGGAGAAAATGAAACTTTAAAAGATAACTCATATGTATCATTTTTATTTCTATAGGTTTTATTTCTTTCATGTATCCAACTCTAGAAACCTTTTTTTTAATTTTATGAAAATTTACGATATTATTGAAATAATTTATAGAAATATATGAGTATGAATCTCACATCGCTAAAATATTAAGATAAAAGTTATGGAAAAGGGCATTATATTAAAAATTAATTATAATTAAAGTTTATCTGATCATTTTAGCAATAATTCTAAAAATTTGACGTCTGTAAAAAATAAAACAAATAAATTATTCATAAAATGAAAAGTAACAATGTTTGTAAATCGTTTAAAGGAAATACAACATACCCTCAAATGTTTATGTCTCCCTAATTGAGTACGAAACCTTCGTAGTTCTGCTCGTATTAAATCTGAGATCTTCTAAAATCTTCGATTTGGATATCATATGGATATAGGTATATCAATTAAAATAACACTAAGTATCAATTAAAAATTTAAATCGTATACTTTCTAAACTCACACAAAATTTAGAATTAACCATATAATGTACTTCAAAATGACCATATTACTATCAAAGCTAGTAGCATTTGTTGCCTAAATGGGCAATACAAAATGATTACAATTGTTTCCTCTTGTAACTAACGCATGTCAACGTACTATTTGTCGCCAATATTATTTCATTTAATTAATTTTTTTTCTTTTATTATTTAGACGCTTTGAATAATAAATTTAATTACCTGAAAAGTTTTGATAAAATGTTAAGAAAATCAAAATTTTATTTCGCCAATTATTCTCATTAAAATCATACGGTTTATATTTTACAGAGTGTAATGAGAAATATCTTCTAATCTATACTAATATGTAAATTGAAAAACCTGTTTCCTTATTAGTTTGATCGCGCTTTTTCAAGAAATTCACATCCGATTTCGAAAATTCTGTTTGTTTAGAGAGGTACATTCAAAGGGCCAGAGAGAGATAGAAAAAGAAAATTAGAGAGCACTGCTTAAACGGTATTAAGGAAAGAGATCGGCTTAATTATTGACTGATTATCCCTGTTATATACCGCGATCTGAACTACTCATATTATTTGACGAACCAAAGTGGAGGAGTTTTGTGACCATGGGAGGAGGACCAACGTGATTAACATACTTTTATGCGGGTAAAACCGTGAGGTACACTGAGCGGGATAATTGATAAGCCACAAGTAGTAAAGACGCGGTCGAGAAGACTCCTCTACTGTGTCATCACCCTTAGCGATATTTCCAATATTTTGTTTGGGAATGAGGAACAATATTATAACCAATTATTGCCTTTTAAGTAAGGCAGCAAAGATGAAACCTTTACTGTTATCTCCACACACATTCATGTTTTTAGTTTTGGAATTTGACGGATCTCCCTTATTGACCATAAATATATTTTTTGACTAATAATTATATTGACATATTTAAATTTAAAATATTTGAATTGAGTACTTTACCATATAATACGTTAGATTTATAACCAAATATTATTATCATTGAGCATTGTGTCATACTATGATTTTAAAAATTTACTTGTACATCAAAATATATACCAACATTCTGGTACGATTGAACGGAGTTAAAAATTATGATTTGGCGATGATTTTTTCCTTTACGAGTGGGGCGCAATTGAAATGTAAAATGAAATAGAAAATGGCTAACAATGGTTTCTACAATAAGTTAATCTTCATAAAATAGTGCCAAAACGTAATACAGTGCACACCATTTAAGTCATTTAAGTATTGCGAAAACAATAGAACAGGAATATAGAACATAACGGCATTCAGTAAATACTCATCGAAACATTATTTCGATTCATTTGCATTAATTAGTCGAAAATATTTAAGCCTCACTAAGTTTTTTTTTCATAATCCTCTAGAATTTGTATTAGGTATTTTATTTATTATTTCTTTTTTAATAGTATTCACAAATTAAAAAAGAAATAATGAATAAAAATAATTTAAAAAACACTACATATTTACACTTAAATATTTATAATTTTATATGTAGTTAAGTTGGTAAGAATTTCTTGCAGTTACACTACTTAATATGTTCTTTTCTATATTGTATTGAAAGAATAGATCACTTGACAAAATTTTAGTAAATTTACACAGAAAATGAGAAATAAGTTTTTTTGACCGCAAACTACCATTTTTTAATCTCAAGTTTTGTTATTTATAAAAATTCACAACTAAAAAAAACAAAACCACACAGTATATTCGGTTGCAAAAACTATATATACATTAAAAGCAAGATAATACGGGCTTATAGCCTATTTCATTAAATCCTAATTGCAAATAGGCTGTTTGACTTAGTCTTCTCATCCAACACTTCGCGCCCACACGGTCTACTGCTCGACATGAGATCTAGCCTAACTTTGCTGGGCATCGGTCAGATCTGATTTAATTGCATTAGTCGTAATGTGTTAAGAGTTTCAATTTGAGTTTGTGGGAAATGGATTTTCATTTTAGCAATTTCGATATGCTGTTGGAGGTTTATTTTGTTAGAATTTATATGGAGGCGAAATTTATGTTGCCGGATGCGATATTTCTGGTCTATTGATTTTATTTATATAGATAGTGCTGCTTTTTACACAGATGAAGCAATATTATATATCAATATATGTATATATATATATATATATATATATGTATATATATATATATATATATATATATATATATATATATATATATATATGTATAAACATCTATATTAAAAACTACATGATTATATCAACATGCTTGGCAACTAAAAAAAATCGACTTTTGTGAATTTTTAAAAGGAAAACGAAGAATATCAGCACTTAAATGATACTTCCAGAGGCCAAGTCTTGAATGTTTTACTCTTTAAATTGCATCCGCTCTTACTTTAGGAAATAATATGCTTAGGATTCGAGTCTTTATCATTTCCTATGTATTCTTGTGCAGCAATTGATCATATATGTGGATAATATTTAACGCCGAAAGAACTTAAAGCATAATGGGGATATTATAGCGAAGTTTCAAAATAAAAAATGAACTAATTTGGTGTAATATTAAGCAAGCGAGCGAGCAAAGTTGTGATTGTAGTTTTTACAAGATCCATGTCGTGGCATCACACATGTTGGTTCGGGACGGGGATTTGCTAAATTATTCAGGTTTGCGAATCCTTATGTAATTTTTTAAAGATTTGGGAGAACAATTTTCCACACAAAAGTTTGAAAATGATTATTAGCATTGTCAAATTTCTTCGTAGTTCAAGAAAATGAAAATTTACCACACAAATTATGAATGAATTACGCATGAGAGAAGGAAAGTAATCACATCACCTTGTATATAAGTGCCTTTGTATTTTTTTTTAACCTGTTCGAGCATAACTACACTTTCGAGGTAAGTGCTGTCTTATATTCGTAAACTGGCGTCCCACCACTTATTTTCTGGTCATCACCAGATTATCATTTTACTGCAAAATGTTGTTATGTACAAAAATATTTTAAATAGAAACTTAATACGTCGAATTTAGGGATAAACATTTTTTCACCCAGAGCTGTATCGAGATTAGTATAGTTGAAGTTGCTTTTTGAAATTCTATCGAAAATATCCGAAAAAATAGTTGATACGCTGTTTGTTTCGTCAGATATGAGAGTCTAGAACTTTTACCCGGGATCTTTTGGCTTTGTCTATCTAATTTTAAAACACATTGACATGAGAGAAAAAATTTAAAAAAGTCAGGGTAATGATAAATACTCCACGTACTTCAATGCCTTAAAAAATCTAGTAGGTTTAGGTGATACAACACTGAACGTTTATCTATTTTGCTATGTGTTTGAAATGCAAACTTCAACACTAAGGTCAAATGGATCTTGCAAACGCATCTGCGAATATGTACCTACAGGTGTCGGTTAATTGTTACAGAAAGTCTTTTTTTTTAATTCCTTTTGAAAACAACAATTTATGATTTGGATTTTCAGTAATGAATAATGATTTAGTTATTAAAAAAAAATATTATATAACTGCCGGTGTAATAACTTTTTCTTTCTGCGAAATAATATTCGTATTGCTCAATATTCAAGGTAGAATAAGGTGTTTGGTGCGTCGCGTTGAATGGTTTTGATGATGTGGCACGGTCTTCCGTGAGCATGACCTACAACCATTGCAGTTAGGTTGTAATATTGTGTTTCGAAACGAGATAAAATAAATAAAATGGTGATTACTTTCATATTATTTAGTAATCAAAAAGCCGTATTAGCCTTTAAAAATAGTGGTAGAGACAATCGCTCCCTCTTTAGACCAATGTAATTCACAGCAGTGTGAATAGATTCTATAACATATTGTATATTTCCACAAAATAATCGTACATTAAAGTATTTTATTATGCTTTATTAAGAAAGTGAATTCTAAAACATTAATCAAGACAAAAGTTAAAAGAAAAATAAACCCCTTAGCACAAGTAGATTTCCGTACACAACTGATATAAAAATTCAATATTTTTTTGGTAAAAACATGATTTAAAAGAACTAAATAAATGAACATTTATTGCGGTACGGTATAAATGGAGTTTACAGCAAATATATATGGTTGTTAAATTTAGGAACATATATAGAATCTAGCGTTATATAAAATCTAGCGTTAATAATTTGTAAATATTTGTATTTGGGACATAAGTAGTATTTGTACTTTAAAAAAAATTTCATTAATAAATAAACAATTCCTGTAAATTCCCGGCTTACACTCGCACTCGCTGTCATACACTCAAATTCAATACAAGAGAGCATTCGCTTAAAAGTTGTTTCATTAACTTTTAATTGCAATTAGTTTTATGTAGATAGCAATTCAACGTCTTCCGTTGACCGCCCGACACGAGAACAATCAAAACTTTAGCCGGATTGAGTCAGACTCAATTTGAGTGCAGTAGTCATAATTAATTAATTGTTTTTATTAGAGTTCAGGGAGGATGGATAGTCATCTCAATGTTTCACGCCGTGTTCTACCAAACAAATATCGTGTTGCAACTTATCTATTTGTATATATTAGTAGAAGACTTAAAACTGTGTCGACTGTTTTATCGAATGCAATTAAATAATGGTTTTGTTCTCTGCTAGCGCTGGTATATTATATTGTATAAATTTCAATAAGCCTCTCTTATATACTAATACAGTAGGCACTGAATTAACAGATTATTCGAATTATGTGGCACTGAAAGTACGTTGCTTTGTAAACATTCCCGGCTGGGGTGGCTGATTTGAATCAACGTTGTTTAGAAGAGATTTTCTATTAAATTATAATTTGTTCCATTATCGGCAGGTACTCGATCTTGAACCAGATACAGATTGGAGGTAGAGAGTCAATAAATGTTTTCTGGTAAGACATATTCTGTTGTATGCGCAATATCATTTTTTGTAATTGGTTAATAATCATGTCTAGGCATGTCACGTTAATGGTCTGCTTTAAGAACTTTAATGTTTATTTTTATCGAAATTAAACATATGTTGCACGTTCCGCTTTTGTGGGCATACAGCAAGCTTTACTTGCCCGACTTGCTTAATCAACCACCATTATAGTAATTACTGGAATTTATTCTTGAACCAAAGAAATTGTTTAAAGTATTTTTAACAATAATATTAATCAGACCATTTATATATTATTTTTCAATAAATAGAGTATTTCAATATACGTGCACCTAATATTGCATACAATTGGAGTTTTCAGTGAACATCCGACTAAATTTGGAATATTAATAATTATATGTATAATAAAAAGTCAGATTACAGTTTCTGAACATAAATAAATTTGCAAGATATAGCTATTCTTAGAGATTTTTGTAGTTGGTACCAAATTGATTGTGGAGCTTATGTATCGGGTGTAGATATGTGTCACAGAGGAAATATTTGAACGACAGACACTTTTGCGGCCCTAAATTTTATTTCGAAAATAAATTTGAAAGATGTAGAAAATATATTTTTGATTTACACGAATTTCATCCCTTAATCTAATTGTATAGTTTGGCGTGAAATTAATCTTTTATAATGATATATACGAATCACAGATTACTTTAGCTTTCTCATACTTTTAATAATAAAATAATTAAATATTTGAACGACAGACACTTTTGCTGCCCTAAATTTTATTTCGAAAATAAATTTGAAAGATGTAGAAAATATATTTTTGATTTACACAAATTTCATCCCTTAATCTAATTGTATAGTTTGGCGTGAAATTAATCTTTTATAATGATATATACGAATCACAGATTACTTTAGCTTTCTAATACTTTTAATAATAAAACAAATAAATATTTGAACGACAGACACATACTACTAAACAATTATGACAGAGTTGTGTTATGGAAACACCACCGGAGATATTTTTGAAAAAAAAATAGTGGAATATGCTTTGATGCTTTTTTGAATCACAAAAACTTTTTTTCGTATTGTTGTTTCTGTGTATCTTTGTTTATATGCATACAACTTCTAAATTGATACAAATAAAAATTTCGCTCCAAATTGTCTTGGAGTTCAATTTAATTATAAAATTGATAATTGTTGGTTGCTACTTGCTCCATCGAAATACTCCTTAAGAGATATTTTGAATATTGGCCGGTTTCTCGTAAGAAGTACTAACCGATTTTAACTTTGACGTAGAAAGTACTAACCGATTTTAACTTTTACAGTGTTTTAAGTTTGAAGGTTTAAATTAAAATCTTTAAGATTAAAGTATTTTATACCAAACGATTTTTCTGACTAAAGTATTTTTTACAAAAATATTCCTTAAGAAACTGAAATTTAATCATCAGCAATCAAGCAGTTACAATATTACAATACCCAGTGCACTGTGTGAAAACCAATGAGTAGAAATTTTTGAGACTATAGCATTTATACGTCATCAAATTTCGTGTAAAATAAAACACTTTTGAGAAAATGATTCTCCGTCACACAACAGCTGCCGAATGCGTTTAAATTTAAACCCTTGAATCGGAAACAAATGGATTAGAGTATATAGTCCTATCAAATGGCCACTTTGCGGTCCTGATCTGATACCCTTGATTTATTTCTTTGGGGCTGGGAAAAAAAATAATTTTATTAAGAAAATATACATTGTTCAGGAATTGAAAGACGTACTTACTATTTTTAATGGAATATATTCTTGTAAAATTTCAGCCGCTACTATCATTGTGGAAAAGAGCGAATCAGTGCATCCTTCCAGGTGCCAAAAAATTTAAATACCTTTCCTCATAGTTAATCCCATAGACTCTTAATCCTTATGACAAAGAATATCGAATGGCAAAAAGTTTTTTGAGAATTTTCTTTTATTTTGCCAACTGTACCCTTTTTTTAGAACCTGAATATTTTAAAAATCCATGGATAGTCTTCTAAGACCATCTTTCTGTACTTTTAACGGTTAAGGCAGCTGGTCTTGCTGACCCGTCTCAATTTTTTTCTAATATATGATTAGATCACTTATGATTAGACGCACATAAACAAATAATTCTTCAATTTTAAACTAACGCAATTTTTGCAAGTAGTCAGTGAAATTTGATGGAAGTTTTGAAACATTCAAAAAACATTTAAAGTTACTCATAAGTTTTTTTTATAGTTAGGAAATCGTTCTAATTAATATCATATTGAAGTGAAGAGGCACTAAATTTCATGAAACAACAAAATACATTAATAACCAAATTCTATTTAGAGTTATCTGACACTCAAGAAAGGTTAACTAAAAGTTTACTATTGAATATATTTGGCGATAATTTCGTAGAAATTAGCAAAGTATGCAGATTATATCAAATGGCAACTTTCTTCATGATAAAAATTCATAAAGTAATGAATATATTTGGCGTAGAAATTCATTATCACTTAATATTTATTCATTTTCATTAGGTTTCGTTGTATACAACTATCTTTGCTAATATCCCACCTCAAGATGTTGTAATACAACGAAACCTAGGTTGTGGCAAAGAAATTAAAGAAAGTAGAAATAATACTATGTCACGTAGTTTCATTTAATTGTGTATTTATATGTTATGAATATACGAGTAGGTTTAAGCTACGGAAAATGTGCTGTAAGAATAGGACGGACATGATATGATTTTAATGATTATCTGTGTCGCTACGAAACCCTAAGAATTATAATTCAAAGTAGGGAAATTGCCTATTTTATGCTATAAATAGTTTTTTGACAGATGAATGCAATTTTTAATTACTCCAAACAGACGTAAAATGCTTACTTACTTGCAGAAAATCCTGTGCATAATTAACTATTAGTCGTAAATGATCAATGTTCTTTCGTTACGAACTGCAATATATGATCTCATCCTGGTATTAAGGCGAAGAATTTTCGTTACCCTGATATTTTTTTAATAGTGAATAATATATTTTACAATAATAGTAATTTTTTCAATAGCAAATAATATATTAAAACTAAACATTGTTTTTAACACTCTCAACATGTCACAAGGGCCTTTTGGTAACAATTTTTAAAAGCTGCAGATAGTTAGAATTCTATTCTGGGATACCGTGTTTTATTTGTGTAAAGAATTTACAATAAATTACTGCAATTTCACTAGGGCGGATTTTATTAAAAATACATAAATTCACGTTACATTAGGGCGGGCGGTTATCACGAAGCGTCACTTGCGTATTTTTCCCAGAAAATCTGGGTATTATATTTTCATAAACTGTTTGCTGTATGTTTTATCGGTTCAGTGTCGTATTTGGAGTAATGGGGGAACCAAAAACCAATCTTAGTAATTTCATAAACTAATTTTAAATAACAATTAAATGAAACTACGTGATGTAGTATTATTTCTACTATCTTTAATTTCTTTACCACGACCTAGGTTTCGTTGTATTACAACATCTTCAGGTGGGCTATTAGCAAAGATCTTTGCTAATATTTTTTGACATCACATTTTTTGTTCATGATTTTAACACAGATAAAAAATATATATTTAAATAATTCATAAAAACATTAATTTTAACTACTTTTTAGAATGTATTTGTTTGGCGACATCGGTAAAAATATTTGTTTCTGAACATTTTTCTTTGGAAATCTTTGGATGGAAATCGTTTATATTTGAGAAAGAAATCAAAAATTATTTTTCTATGAATTAAAATTTAAATGACTAATTATGTACTTCCTGTATATATATATATATATATATATATATCTTCCGTGCATACTTCATTACAATTTTAGCAATTTTACGACCATAACATTTTCTGTAAGTTTTGACTGAAGGAGTTGAAGGAGTTTTTTTTTAATAATATAAATATTAATAAAGTATATTCTGGCTGTAATATCCTTTGTTAATATTTATATTACTCAAAAACCTCCTTCAGTCACATTTATTGTAATACACAAAATATTTATTGGCATCAAATATTTAATTTTGAAACTGTGTTCAAATATATTGTACTTATTTAATTCAGAAAATATTTATTTCCGTACATTAGATTCGCAAATTAGTAGATCTAGTACGCTTCTGGTAAATAATTTTAAACCTTAATTTTTTGTCACATTTCCAAAGAAATATCAATATTCAATTACTAGAACACTCTTGAAAAACATTAGTCTTATTTCTTGTAATGTATCTAATGATCAACCAAAATGAATTGAGAAATTAAAAACAATACGAAGTATACATTTTTTTGTTTATATATCTTAAATGAAGCAATACTTTTGTGCTTATTCATATCATAATAGAAGGTAAGAAAATCTTTTCGAAATATATAAAGCGTTATTTGTCAGACGGGAATATAAGGGGTACATATTTAGGTACGAGTTTATTATAAATTTCGATTAAATTGTATACCACAAAATGTTTGTAATTTAAGCAACATCATACCTGCTCTCTCAAGTTTATACGAAATAAAATTCTGCGCGCGAATCGTAAATATAACCAATAAAAGTTTCCAAGACTTCACTTTCTCTGTCTCCACGCCCTTTCAATAAAAATTGCGGAGAAACGCGAACATATGATCAAACTTCCTTCTTTTCTTTTGCATTAAGAGATTTTTCACGTAAATATCTCAACGAGGGATCTCATCTGAAAGCTGAGGGTGGACGATTTACATAAGACGATTTATTGGCTTTTAGACGATGTTCATACCTTCAAAATGAATTTCTATTTTTTTACTACCTAGCGGGATTACTGTAAATATAACGATATAAATATACACCATATTTACGGTTGCAATTAATGACTATCGGTTGAAACGATGGCGTTTTATTTGAAATATCTTTTTAACTGTGTCTTTAAACCGAGTAAGGGGATGTTCAGTTAAGTGTCATTTTACGTTGATATTATACGACACTCAATACCGTGATGTGATTACGGTTCACTTTTTATGTGTGGTTGAGTTAATCGAATGACTGTGTTATCTTGTCTTATATTTTTTATTTATCAGTTTATTTATGTTGCAAAAATACAGGAAAAATATTTGTAATCGTAAGAAAAAGGCTTGACGGGGGTAATTTAAAAAAGTTTACAAAACGTATGTTTATGAAAGTAATTTAGAAAAACAATTTAACTAATTTTTTTGCATTTATATAATACAAGTCACCAGGTGTTACGAGACTTACAAGTATGGTGAAGGCAAGACTCTGTATCATAGTTAAAAGATCCAATTCATCTAATTCAGCATAATTTTAGAGCTCCAGCAAGAAAATCATTTAAATATATTAGACATTTTTGAATTCAGTGGTTGTACTGCTCAAAAGCTTAGCACTGAAGATGCTCGCTGCGAAGTGTTCGGCACCCAAATGTCTGCATATGTCCAAGTGGATTCGCTGTGTATGGTCTAGTTGAAGATGGCTTCTGTGCCTTGTTTACATGAAGGAGGAAAGGACGGTTAATTACCTCACTGGTTAAGGGGCCTGGCCTCCAACTTCCGTAATGAAAACTTAGAATAACCGCGCGTTATTGAATGATACGGGTCAACTTCATGAGTTTTCAGGGAAAAGTATTTGTGAAGAAAGTATAAAAGACCTTTAAAAATCGTTAAATATTCCTTATTTTTATTTTTAATTAATTATTTTTATATCAAACGGATTTATCTACTCATTTACCAGTAGGGGAATTCTATAAAGTCGATTAATTTAAAGTTATGATAGGAATAATTGTTTTAAAACATTATGGCGATAAGAATATTTTATTGATCCCCACTTACATTATCAAACATTGTATTATTTATCGTAAATACGAGTTAATAGAGATTTAATTAAAACTAAGAAGTATGCTTAGTTGCTTAAGTGCCACAAAATTACTCCTTATGTTAATTACAATTTAATTATATCCTATCGGAATTATGTAAAAAGAAAATAATTAAAGTAAATATTAAAAATACTAGAAATATTCCATTTTTGTTTAAATGTTTAGTACCCATAACTGTACTAAAGTGATTAGCGGTATATTCCTTCACATGAACAATATTTTCTTTGAATTATTAGATTATTCATGAACAGCTTCCGATTACTGGATTTTTATAGGTGCCAGCGTTTACCATGTTTAACATCTATATACGTAATTTTTGTTCATAATGTAATTTGTTATTTTACATTTTTCTTTATTAAACTCTCATAATCTATAACTATATTTTCCTTTTATACTATGTAGCTCAATAAATTAACTTGATTTTGGAATAAAAAAAAATTACTAAAGAAGAAAAAAGTCCTACAAAAATGTAACTCTACCTTATTAAATGTACCTTATTTATGACTCTTTTTGATAAATTGAAAACGTACAAAATACATAACGTGCATAATGATGCACGTTTAAAATCAGTCATTTTGATAATCAGTGAAAGCTAGTTAAATGTAATTTTAAATAAAATTAAAGACTGAAACGCAAAATAACATTTATTCTCTATTTTATTTGGAATGAACAAGATTTTTATACGATACGAGTAACTGGGTAATATCTGCTAACAGTAATTTGGTAAGAACTGAAGTTAATTTCAGATATTCACTTTTTTATTAATTTGATGTAAAAAAACGACAAAGAAAAAATTTTACTCTCACGATCTAAATTCAGATATAAATCGTCTTTTATAAATTTGTGTTGACATCCCTCGATTAAATCCCAATATTAAAAATAAGATAATTGAAAATTTAGAAAGGCGATTTGTACGCAATAAAATTTGGCTTTGAACTTTTTAAACATTTTAAATAACAAAAAGTTTAAAATTAACCGCTTAGTTTTAAATTATTAACGTAAATAGCTTAATTTTTTGAATCGTCGTGTTTTACGGTTATTACGTTGTTAGCAATAGATCATATGTTGTTATTTTAAAGTTAATTATATTTTTAATTATAGGCAATGAGAAACGCGGTTTTAAAAGAAGAAAGAGGAAATTGACGAAGAAAGAAGAATTTGTCAAGTCTTTATTCAATTAGTTATATCATTAGCAACTCGCCAATTAAATAAATGTAGGTCTATTTATTCAATATATTATTTTAATAAATAACTATTTTTTTGTTTGGTTTCCTTGATTTAAATTATTGGTAAAAAATAATACAGACATTTGGTGAAAAGGTCATGATGAATTTATATACGACGTAAGATCCGAATATGTACTACGATGGTGATGCATAATTTCGAACCAAACAGAAGTTATAAGCTTTATTTAGGCCGATAAATATTATTATTACCGTTAAATTATGAATATTAATATTATTTTTCGCTATTTGAATATATTGCCTATTATAACTTTTAAAGGCTAAAAACTATTTTACAAAACTAAACTATCTCTTAACATATTAATGGAAAATTTACAGTAATAATTTTTCACTATGGTGCTTACGGAATGCAGTTATGCCAATTTGTTCATATATTTAATATGTTTAAATAATTACAGGTATCAGGGACGCTGCAAACATTTTTAAAATTTATATCTCCTGCATGAAATGTCATATTGAAAAATAATACTAACCATTTCTTGTTATATTTAAAAGACACTTTGATAGCATTACATTCGACAGGATTCATAGCAAAAAGCAGTAATCTCCAAATTCGATATTGCGGAAGGTCCTTAAAAACTACTAGATACTTCTCTATATATGTATATATATATACATGTATATATATTTATATATGTATATATATAGATATATATATATATATATATATATATAAATTTGTATATATATATATATATATATATATATATATTTATGAAAAGTAAACATGCACATAGCAAACAATTTCTATATGTTCATGAAATGTGAAGGTTCAATAACAATAGATCTTAACCCGAAAAAGTTATAGAGCTATTACTAAAGGATCTACAGTGAACATAACGAAATATTAAAGGTTTAATTGTTTTTGAAGGATATTAGAAAAAAGAAAGTTAAGCTACACATGATTTTCAAAAGATAAGAAAAAATGAAAAAGAAAATTTGCGGTACATAGCTAAAATGGAAGAAAAATGCAAAAGTGAAAAAAAATATTTCCAAAAACATTTCAGATTTTAATCCATTAATTTGAAAATTAAACAAACAGTCATATACATTACATCATAATTTTAATATGCAAATGTAACTTCGATGCTATCTGCACCGAATTAAGTTGTGTTGTTTGAAACAACTTTTGAACGATCCTATCATTAATATTGAAACAAGTCCCTGTGAAAAGTGGAAAATGAAGTAATTACACCTTTTTGTATAGTCCTGCCTGGATGCGTTACGAAAAGAAAAAAACGTAAGTATTTCACACGCTGTAAGAAATATGGTAATCCCTAGAATTACGAATCATTTCATTTTCTAATAGCCAGATTGCTATAGACGTGCTATGATGCCTATATGGTTTAGAAATGTGTTAAGTACGACCTAATACATTTTTGGAGACACATCAATAACAAAAAAAAGGCACTTCACACAATCCCTGACCATGAAATACGATGACGTAGTATTTTCAAATATTATCTGTGTTTTCGAATAGTAAATCGATTCTATTGAGTAGGCATCAAATAATCTCCTGTTTTGCAACTACTTGAACGGCCTTAATGTAAGTGGAAATTCCATTGAACGAAAAATTAAAGATCTCAATTGCAATAAAAGCGCCGGTTCAGGCGTGATTCCCTCATTATTTTTAAAAATTGCTTAATTCTTGATTTTTTCACTATAAATTATATTCAATAAATCAATTAAATTGCGCACATTTGCTACATCTTCGTTCCCATTTTCAAAACTTTGTTTCTCCTAGTCAACACGAGTTTTTCTCAAAAACATGAGTAAATATTATAGTGAAATTTAAAACTGTTATTGTGATCCTTTTGCTAAAAAAGTGCAGCTAGACCCGATGAATTCAATCACTCGATACTCAGCAAAAGAAACTTAAAGTTTACGGCAACCAAGGGAATCATTTGGGATGGGTTAGATTCTATTTACATAAGAGGAGCCAATTTTTTTTAATATTAAACGTAATCTTTCTTCGCCAGTAATGGTCATTTCGGGGTACGGTAAGACCCGCATTTAGGACTCCCTTTGTAATATTTATTATCGATCTTTTTCAACTATTTCTCCTATCTCTGTTGCTATTACATGCAGTGAATATTAAGAACAGTAGTATGCTCAATGAGCTTGAAGACTGTCTAAATTTACAGAAAAATCCTATCGGAAATAGCCAAGTGGTGCGCATATATTCCGATGTTTTTAAATGTCGACAATTGTTTTATTATCTCTTTTACAATTTCAAAACACAAAATTGAATTTAGTTTCTTGTTAAGTGGCTACACATTGCAACATAAATCTGTTATCATATTTATACTACCCGTTAAAAATATACCTCATCTTTGAATACCGATGGATTCTTTGGTCTCACGGAGTTAGACAATTAAATGATTGCAAAAAGGTTCTTGAATATTCTTAGGTACAAACTTCCACTTAGTCGAGAATATAGCTGCTATACAAGCAGACTTCAAAGGCTGACCAATATTCTTCATATGAAATCATACAATCATAATTTAATTGGTTTCGCCTTGTTTCTCTAGGCAACTTTAATACAAAACTTTCATCAAATATATTTGTTTTCCAAGTTTATAATAATAATATCTCATTTTGAAACCCCGTAATTCGATTGTGCTGATTATATTACGATATTGTTTCTGAATATTCTTCTTTTGATATTTCGGGATTGAAATCGTTTATATTTAAAATAGCATTTAATTACAATTAATTCTTAAATATATACATACATATACATTACTTTAAAGTTTGTATTTATTAAACAAAATAATATTTTTGTAGAAACAAGCTTACACATATAATAAACGTTCATAATACGCAAATCTTCTCAAAATATGTTTTATAAAGCAATATTTGTCAGAAGGTAATTGCATTTTTAAATTCGTATTTATTATACGTTTTATTTAAATTGTACACAATAAAATGTTTTCAATTTATTTAAGCAACATCATACATATGCTATCAAGTTCACAGGATGCGAAATAAAATAAATTCTGCACTTGAAGGATAAATAAAACAAATAAAAGTTTCCAAGACTTTATTTTCTCTGTCCCCACGCCCCTTTAATAAAGATTGGGGAGAAACGCGAACATATTACCAAACTTTCTTTTATTTTACATTAAGAGATTTTTCATGTAAATATCTCAACAAGGCATCACATCTGATAGCTAAGGGTGGACGATTTACATAAGACGATTTATTGGCTTTTAGGCAGTATTCATGCCTTCAAAATGAAGTTCTATTTTTTTTGCTGCCGAGCGGATTTAATGCAAATATAACGATATATATCTTCCAACATATATTTACGGTTGCGATTAATGATTATCCGTTGAAACGATGACACAGTTACATTTGAAATATCTTTTTTAACTGTGGCTTTAAACCGAGTGAGAAGATTGAAAAATCACCCTTTCAAGTGTCACTTCACGTTCACATTACATGACACTCAATACCGCTATGTGATTACTGTTCATTGATATGTGATTGAGTTCTATGTGATTACTGTTCACTGATGTGTGATTGTGTGACTAATGTGTGATTGAGTTAACAAATGACGCTGTCATCTTGTCTTGCGTTTCCAAGTGGATTAATTGTTATCGTAACTGAAAGATTTGATGAAGACAATTTTAAAATATTCGTGTGTATTAATAAGTAATTAATTAATATAATTTATCATTTGCTTTCATGGATAATAGGTTGCCTTGGTGTTGTGAAACCTATAGTATGGTAAAAGAATTGCTCCTAATCATGGACAAAAACCCAAATCATCCTGCTCGACCAGAACTCTAGCAAAAGTATCTTTAAAATTTTGGAGAATTCTTGCCTTTTAAAAATCTTAGACTGTATTTAACGATTTCAGCGATTCCACTCTTCAAAAGCACAGTACTGAGAGAACTGGAGAACTAGGAAACGTCTTCAATGAAGCATTACATAGAGTCGGAAACGAGCAGACCGGTAGGCTTGACAGCTCTGGATGCCTTCTGGTATTATTCTATTCCTGTATCTGTAGTCTAATCATGTCATTCACGAATAAAGTGGTGGTCATTTTATGAGTTATTATATTTTCAAAAAGCTGCCGAGTGACGTTGCGAAAGTCACCTTTAGTATAGTTATAATACCGGCCATGATTTCTTGCAAGGCCTTACTTTACTCAGGTACCCTATTTACGGGGAGGAAGAGGAGATTACCAATTACGTCACCAGTTGTAGAAGTCTAGCCTCCAATGAGCGTAGTGACCACTTGCAAGAATGTAACGAAATTTATTGGAAGGTACCGGGCCAAATGGCTGTGTTTTCACGGATGAGTTTTTATTTTTAAAGAGTATTATTGATGCGTTTTTCATTTTTGAGAAAGTACGTAATTTTATACAGTCAACTACTTTACCGCTATGCTAGGAATAATATGTCGAAATCATTACGACTCTAAGAGAATTCCATTATGTTCATTTATATTACCATTACAATTTAAAATACCATTGAATCTTAGAAATATTCATAAGAATATGAGTTACAAAATTACTCATTTTGGTAATTTTTATTTAAAATATATCTCATCAGAATGACGCAATCATCTCAAAAATAATTAAGGTCCAACATTGAAAATATTTGAGAATTGTAATTTTTTTTTTATTTTTTCATATCGATAATATTTTATTTACTAATATTTTCTATATCAAAAAATAATAATTTACTAATCTGTAATTAATCTACTTCATTGAATACCGGTTTTTAGCAAATACCTTGAAGTTTACCGACGAACGTCATGAAGTCATAAGCCATTAATTTTTAAATTAATTAAAAACTAGTGAATAATTTTCTAAAATTAGTCAAAACATAAAAAGACGTTAAGGATCAAACAATTTATCCATATCTCATAGAAATACGAGTAGAGGATATTACTCCTAAATTACTTAAAAAAATTCTTCTGCTCTCATACAAAATTAAAATTTTCTGAAACTCAGTTATACATTTAAACCATGTAAAATCAAATATATAAGTGTTTAATATGGTAATAAAGGTTCATCCAAGCTCAATTCACTTTCTACCTCACTATTTCCTACTGTTGATGTTCCTTTTTTTAAATATATTTAAAATTTGTGTTCACAAATTTTTATATTACAAATTTTCCTTCAGAAAATATTCATAATTTATAACTATGTTGTTATTTTTAAGTTATTTGGTTTAAGTTATTTATTAGAATTTAAAACCGTTTACTACAAAGTAAATAATATCCATAAAAATATTCTTACGTATATCAGGTATTATTATTCTTACATATGGTACAATTGTAATATTGAAATATTACTGATTACCTTTTCTAATAAATTGTTAACGTAGGAAATCATTTGACACCTTTAAAGTTTGTCCTTTCCATAATAAAGGAAAGCTTGTAAGTGTTATTGTTAATCAAATTCGACATGTAAACCTAAATAAACATTTAGTTTTATTTTATTTAAAATGTAATTTTAGAGGATACAAGTAAGTAAATAAACACAGTAGTTTAGTAAAAACGGAAAATAATTACTGATCTTTGTTTCTTAAGGTATTTTGTCTTAAAAGAACGCCACAAAACAAAAAAAGACAATTTTACGTCCACGACTTGAGCGCAGATATAAATCTTTTTATGTAAATTTCTGTTGAAAATTTGGAAAGGGGATTTGCAGGCCCTTGTTTTTTTTATAAACTATTCAAAAAATTAAAATTTCGAATTAAGTAAATGTTAATTGAATTGCTTAATATATTTGAGGCTCTACAGTGTTTTTCGACAATTGCCGTGTTATTAATGCATGATATGCTGATATTTTAAAGGTAAAATATACTTTGAATGGCAGGCATTAAGAAATATATTATATAAATTGTTAATTTCTTGTTCAATTATTTAGTTATCCAATTATTTAATTTGAAAATTTTTTTGGTTACCTTCTATTTATTTTCCGGTGGTTTCATTTATCATTGAGCAATAGTACAGATATTTAGTGAACAAATTAGAAAGTATACACACACACTCATATATATATATATATATATATATATATATATATATATATAATTATGTTAAATATTTATCATGATTTGGTGCAGAATTTAGAATAGAACAGGAGTTTTAAAGTTTAAGCCCATTAGAAATTTTATTATCCAAACAATAAATTATAATTTATACCATATTATAAATTTCATTACTTTTCTGTAATGAAATTTATAATAAAGATATTGTCTCATATAGCTTGAAATTTATCTCTTTCCTGAGGACCTATTCTTTTAAATATATTAATGCAAATTCATATAAACAATTTTTCGTTAAATTACGTACTTTATGCCGTTATGCCGATTTTACACCTATTTAATTAACATGTTTGAAAAATTAGGTGTGGGAGGGACACTAAACATTTCTTAAACTCATGTGCCGCGAATGGGATTGCATATAAAAAGAAAATATTTACCATATCCTGTTGTATTTAAAAGACACGTTGGTGACATTTCATTCTATATGAATCGTAATGAAAAAACTGTTATTCCCAACTTCAATATTTCGTGAAGGATGATTTCGAAGTGATTTTTTCTTCTATATGTATATATATATATACAATGAATATATACAGTCACACAGCGAATGAAATTTCTATGTATTTACAAAACTTGTGTATTCCTGTAAAATTTCCATCATAATAGAGCTTAATCTGAAACAGCTATAATGCTCTGACTTAACGACTGACAATGGAAAGAACAAAATTATAAGAGTTTAATTTTTCTCGAAGGGCATGTGAAAAGACAGTTGAACATATCGGTTGAGGAATGCATAACATTCAAAAGATAAGAAGAAAAGCTAAAATAAAAGAAACGATGCAAAAAGGAAATAAAAATGTTTCCAAAAACATATTAGACTTTAAATGCATTAATCCCAAAATTAAATTTTTCGCATAAACTTTAATCACCATGAGATATTTCAAAACAATTTTTATCAGTTTTTAACTTTTTTTTTAAATTAGAAAAATATTGCGGGGAAGTAAAATATTATTTTTACATTTCTATTCGAAATTCACAAAATACAATCATTATAGTGCGGATCAATAACATGAAATAATGTGATCTTTGAAACTAAAGGATGTGACATATACAGCATAATTAAATATTTAAAAGAAATAATTGCGGCCTTAAATAATAAAAACTTCAAAACAAATCAAACTAAATTAGTATATTCTTTACAACTGATAATTTAAGAGAAATAATGTCAGCGAATAAAAAGGAAGAAAAATGCTAAGTAGTGTTGATGATACTGTCAGAAAAAATGTATAGATGAGACAGTTTGATACTTGGTTTTTCTAAGATTTCACACGAAAGCTGCTTACCTAATTGACCTAAAACGATCATCCTTTTATGCTATACCTTTTTCTAATGTGTAAGTAAAATAAAACATAAATTTAAGATAAGAGAAGCAGAATACGCCAAATAAATTTCTGAGTAAAACTTAAAGCTTTTATAAGTATAATCATTCGTGGAAATATTGCAGACAATAAAAACTTTTCCAAAAAATATTCAAGGTGCATAAAACTATTTATTACAGATTGTCTACTACAATGCGTTTTGTGTTGAAAAATCAAACAATTGAAGTAAAGCTGTAAGAAATTATTCTTTAAAAGACAATAAAATCTACAAAAAAAATCAAAACGTATACTGCTGATTATTAGAAACGGTTTGTTAAAATCATTTTTACGTTACAAGAGCGAGTGACACAATTCTCTACCAGAATAAAGTACAAAATAAATAATCAAACCGCTGAGAATATTATAAAGAAATTATAAGAATATTATTATAAAGTTAATATATTCAATCATTACTTAATATTAAAGGAATAATAGTAAATACATTCATGGTCCTAATTTGAAAAAATCGGGACAGGCAGCCAGACTGTAATAACAAAAATCATAGTTTATATTACAGTCTGAGCTTTAAAATTACTGTAGAATTAAAAAGACAAAGTTTACAAGTATAATGTGTGATATTGACCAACAATCACTAATTGAGTACAAATATTTATCGTGATAATATCCTTACCAATTTTACTTAGCCGAAATTCTAACGTATAATGAAATAATTTACAATCTAATCTATGAACGATATATTTAATTAAATATCAGTCATCCTCTGATAAAAAAATCGCATTTTGTATTTAAGCGCCCATCATATAAACCATGCCAATACATGCGTAATTATAGATCCTAGTCCATAGAAATATGCAACATATGTTTATCAATTATAAATAATTAGAAAGATACACTCATTCTCTATAACGTTAAAATGGTTAAAGTGGGAGGAGTTAGGAAAAAAATATATTAATGAAGTTACGAGTCATTTAATTTCAGAATAATTATGAAACTTACTTAAAGAAAATTAACTTACTTACTTGTACTTTAGGGTGCCTAATCTCAACTACTACGCTAATTCACAATAAAAAGTTACATTCAGTATATCAAGAATATAGCCATTTTTAAAGTGAGTTAGGAAAAAATTTGATACCTATTATATTTAATTCATAAACACAAATGAAAATTATCCAAAATTACGCACTAAATTTTACTATGATAATCTATGAAAACGTCAAAGGAAATTGATTTAACGCACACGCAGAAATAGATAGGCAGATAGTTGTTGGCTGAATGCCGTCAAAGACGTAGTTTCTGGCTGCTTTGTTCAATTTTATAGTTTCGTAATTCGACATATATTTACTATTATTTATAGTAAACGTTCAAGGTCTTGGACATTTTATAGATAAATATTTTTAATGCAATGTAACGTTATTGAATTGGTTTTTCGTGTATTTTTGTAGCAAAACACTTACAAAATAAAATTAACTGTAGATATTTATAATTTTATATAGTAAATTTTTATGATTTTTATTTAATTATATATTCATTTTACAAATGGTTTACATGAAAAAAAACTTTTATCAAGAAAAGCTAAGATGAAGAGAACATTTTAGGTAACAGACAAAATAAAGAGACAAAATTTTAGGTAACGACTAACTCAAATTCTATTAAGTTTCTTCTTACTTTTTCATGTTCTCGCTGAGTAAACTCTTAGTCAATTATTTGCATATTTTTTGACATATGTTTATTTAAAATGAAATAATTATGTTATGCTATTTAAAATCAAATCATCGTTAAAAACACCTAAGCGTATTGATCGAGTGTCGAAATATCGTTATAATCTAAGCGTGAGATATAAACGGTTAACAGTTCTTATGAATTTGTTGATTCAAATCACTTGATATGTGTAATTCAAAAATTATTAAAGTAGATAACAGTTTTCATCATATGGAAATTAATTTCTAGTTAGACGTCATTTTCAATAATTGTCCTCCACCCGTTGAAAAGAACCAAACTTTTGTTCATGAGAAAATTGGTCAAAATAATGAGGTATTTACACGTCCATGTTTTTATTATTCGTACCAGAATATAACGCGTTAGTCGCCAATTATTCTCTATTTGATATTAATAAAATTTAACTATGTATTGCAGTAATGTCGATTTATTAGTTTCAATGGAGTTAATTATAATCGCTCGTCAATTAAAAACATAAATTTATTATTTTAACAAACAAAAAACAAGATTAGTAACTTAACTGAAAAGAGTGTATAATTGGTTATCATATATGTGATGTGGTGATGTCGTTTTGTAAAATATATCGATCTTTTGAAGTGCTCAAATTTCATTTTGTTTTGCAATAAAGTTATTGTATTTGTTTTAAGTTTAAAAATGACTACTTTATTTTATTTACTTTCTTTTTAAACCGACACTGTTAAAATAACTTTTTAAACGAAATTCTTACTATTAAATAACATATCGTGTTTTAACCTGCTATTCAGTCCATTCAATATTGAATGGTTGGTGCAATTTCGCATCAAGGTTTGAATTGACTAACACTTAGAAATAGAACTATTTTTTCAATATCAAAATAATACAACTGAATTATCTTATGTTCAAAAATACTGTACTGACTTATTACATGCTAATTTTCCCTATTGAATGCGATCTATTCACTTCAATACCACATAAAAATATTATAGTAGATACGTGCTTTTATGATTCCAGAATATAGTCTCCATGGATATACGTGGTTGTAGAAAAATAGTAATTTATTTTATATGTTCGCATATTGCTATAATTTTTGAGATAGCGAAAGTGTTTTCATTGACATTTATCAAAATGCCGTTTATGTGTAACACATTTTACTTTGAAAAGTCCATACGATAGCGACAAAAGGATAATACCAAGCCGCAGTTTTAGGTTTTATGTCAACTGGCGACGGCTTCAGCAATTTAGAAATCATATCAGCCACTTTGGATGTCCCAAAGACATCTTAGCGGTTTTATAGTCGTTTTCAAAATCAGGAATGTGACTTATAACAAACCGTTTCAGATCATACTCCGTGTCATGGCACGAAGGAAGGGGCAAATTATTCAATGTCTATTGGCAAAATGAATGCTCAAGAAATCATTAACAACGATAGCAGCTGATGGGTGTTGGTCAAAAAGATCATATAGTACAAATTGCAATGTTCTTTTGGGTGCTGTTGCTATCGTAGATTTTCATGAAAAAATTACTATATTTCGGTGTTCAAAATAAATATTGTTTAATTTGTACTCAAGCAAAAATTAAGAGCGTTACTCCTTCGGAACATATGTGTTTAAAAAACCGTAAAGTATCATCTACGGCGATGGAGTCAACTTTAATTTTGGAGGGGTTTTAAAATTTAATCCGTGATCGAAAGCTCGTTTATTGAAAACTAATTTCTGTCGGTGAGCCTAGTATGTATAAAATGATTTTAGATTAAAGCGATATGCAAATACTACAGTGGAAAAAATAGAATATAAAAAACATTCTCAGCAAAATTATTGCAATGCTTTGTTAACTTTAACCAAAGATACTTGCCATCCTATTGGGCCAGCTAAAATCGTTAAAGGTAAATATTTACTTCTAAGAAAGTTAATTTTGCGATTCGTCATTGGAAGCAACAAGTATTAAGTTTAGACAAAAATTAAATATTTATCAGAAAATATCCTAAATGGTCTTTGTCATACATTTGGCGACGACACAAATTGTGCCCAACATTTCTGTTCCTCAGCTATTACAGCAACCAGCAATAATAATAAAGATATAAATCTGTAATTGGTGAACTAGAAGAATAAATCATGAAACTTTTTAGACATTCGTGAAATTTAATATACGACGTCACGAGTAACGTGGCAGAAAATCATAATGTTCAGGTAACCAAATTTATTGAATGGAAACGCATCAGTTTTCCTCAAAAACGTACTTATATTGGACACTATGCAGGGAAAGTAACGTCTTTAATACGCATCCATTTCATTCCGTTGTTTATGAAGTTATTTTTGGAAAACCCGCTAATGAATCAGTTGAGCTCCAAGAATCAATTCAATAACTTTATGTTCAAAACCACGAAAGGAAAAAAATCCAGACTAGTATATTGATAAATGCTGATTATGGAGTCAATTGTCAACAATCTAATATGAGGAACAGTTCAATGTAGAAACTTAAATCTGCATTTTCAAGTACATGGTCTCGCACAAACCTGGATGAGATAATTTAGAAAGAAATATTATTACAAAGTGGTAGTTCAATGTCGCTTGAAATTGGAATAAACTTATAATTACATAAAGGTTTGGCAGGGTATGCAAGAAAAGAACAACGATTCATTGGGATCTCTCGTCAAAACCATTTTTTATGGTTCCCATTAGACAATATTCGGTCCATAAAAAATGGTAACACATTACAAAACGAAACCCTTGGAATGTGAGTTATGACATTTTTACTAGCAAGCTATTACAATTGAAAGTCGAAATGATTGAGCGAGATGACCAACCTTGTGAGAACAAATTAAAATCAAAACTAGTCATTTTTTATAGTGACTGTTTAATTCTAAAATTCGTTGATCCACTGTATCCGAGATCAATGACTATTAGAAATCCTTATTTCTTGAATGTTGCCTGGTGAATGTTGATAATAAAAGCAAGATTTGAATGATATGATGACAGGTCTATATGTCTTAATTTGTTTACTCACGACTAAACTGCATGGAAGAAAGTACAGTTTTATATAAATGTACTAGGTAGGGTTCTACCACGGATTCATAAGAGTAAAATTAGAATATTTTATTAAGGTTTTTTGATATGTAATTGTTTCATGAACGTAGCCTAGAAAATTTTACTTATGAACATATTCCCACGCTAAGCGTGTTTCATTTCATCCTCTCAAAATCTTCCTATTTCACTTAGAATACAGGAGAAATTTTATCTCCATAAATGTTTAAAAAAGGACCTATAAGAATTATTTTACTGTGAGTTAATAAATTTCACCTCTTGCTTACACCACTTTTTTAAACCTAAAAACTATTACAGTTGCTCATTTATGATAACAATTTCCATATACATGCTATTTCAGACATTATGTAAATTTTTATACCTATACTTCCCCTATTCTTAATGTTAATGTACATGTAACAATTTTTTCAGCGTTTGTCTTGAAAGTACCCATATAAGTGACATTTTGTTCGACTACGTTAGCGTTCTTAATTATATTTCGATAATTATACAGCATACATACAATATATGAGTAGTTTCTGGCAATCTGGATACTATAAGCTATGATATTACGAAGTGTTATACTAATTAGATCAATAGTTTTTGCATGATTCTCTATAAAAAAATAAACAAAGAAAAAACATACAAACAAAGAAACAAACTTTCCTCATTATAATTTTGGTGGGATTATAGCGTAAATATAATATTGCCAGGCTGTGAATAGTTTTTTTAAATATTTTATTGGATATAGTTCTTAAGGCAACAGTTATGTTAACAAAATTATAATAACACGATAATTATTTCAGCAGAGTATTTATAATTTTTAGCAAATATATGAATGATAGAAAAGATTCGAGAACAAATTTGAGTGAAAAAATTAAAATATGTGGAGAGAATTTTATTTCTGTCGATTTTTAGCTTTCTGTTATTATGTAATAAATACCGACAATTAATTTTTAGCGAATAATATCAGCTATAGGGGAGAAATGGAAGAAAAATAATATGTTAATTGTTTATTTAAGAATGCAATTTTTACATTGATTAATATTAAAAATAAATAATATTTCTACGCTTTTAAATTGTTATAATTTCAAAACGCGATTGAATCTTTTATCAACAATGGCTAGATTAGAACTAGATTTATTAGTGTTTGGTGAAGCGTACGTTCGAAGTTAAAGAATGCGGACGATATGTGAAACAGCGACGAAGCCTCGACTTAAAATCAAATTTATCCATAGAGTATCCATTTAAGATTTATAATTAAAATTGCGTAAAATTTAGTTTTGGCGGCCAATCCGGATTATATACCGCAGTATACTGCTATACAGACGTCCGACATATTACTAATAGCAAGTTACATTTTTTTTTAATCCTAAGGCGACGTAAAATAATTATGAAAAATTAATTGTCGCTAAGTATCGTGACATCTTTATCGACATTTTTATAAAGATGTAGATCGCTCGTGCGGTATTGAGAAGGCTAGCGGTTCCACGCGATCTATGGGTGGCATTTCCGTTGAAATAAATTGCGACAAACCGATGATGGACCCTTAAATATAATTTATAAGGGTTAGTATCCGTTTTAAGGGTATATATACCGTTATTTGATTGTTTTAATGGTATATTGTTCTTTTTTTTGGGTATTTTGTCATTTCTTCTCATTTTAACAATTTTGCCCGTGTTACATTGTTTGTCCTGTATATATTTATCAATTAACCTCAATACTAGTATGTATTATTTGTACATACCCGTTTATTTATAAGTTGTTAGTAAAGATTTACAAACAGTGAAACAAAATGTCGTTTTAGTTACTCATATTTTTTATACTTTGTTTAATAATTGTTTGCTTCGTTAAATATAAATATATGCATTTTTTTGAAAAACATATTTTCAAAAGTTTTAAGAAATTTTATTGATATTCTTTATTTTAAAATTTGAAAAATATACTTGCTTAATACGCGTTAATATTTGTGCTTGAAATACCGCATACCAAATTTATTAAAAACGTTAAACTGACAACCCTATGATAAAACACAACCCTATGACGAAATTTTCCAGTAAATAACTTATTTTTTGTATCATTTACGGAAGTTTGAGCACAGGTGCTCAATATGCACAGTTTAAGCTATACGAGAGCTATATGAGAGCTTAAGAATCTTGTGTTATTGGCTCTCCATAATCATATAGAGAATGTAATTTTGGAGAACTTAACAAGCTCACGTCTCAGGTCTATAATTTCTGTAGTTTTTCCGTGAAAAAGAAAGACGATATGAAATGCGCGACAGATAGGTAAAGATATTGAATACAATTCCTATGAAAACGAGAAATAAATCATTTGCTAAAATATGAGTTTCATAAAGTTGGAGGAAGTTTTGTAGTCTAATAAAAGTTTGAAAATATTTTTGATTTATTGTTCCTAACATTTTAGGAATTGTGATTATATTTGAATACTATTTAACCTTTATATCGGTGAGGTTTAAACAAAAACAAAACTCATCCTTTCACATTTTTACGTAATTGTTAGAAGCCTGATAATATATAATAACTTTGTCTTTCATATAAAGGTTAAAAGAGTCTTTTAAGAAATGAAAGTGGCAGTAATTTTTACACAGCCTCAAATCTATTCCCACGACAAATAATCTGAAAGAAACTAGTTTTGTATATGTATTGTATTTTTATTAATCTTTTTACATCTGGTATTAATTGAAGTATGTGGGAATGTAAGAAAATAAAATCCCTATACCGACTGCATGATTCGTATCAATATGCAATTCATCATTTATTTCTGAACGTATTTCGTAAAAAAATATATTGTACACGAAACATTGTTAATAGTCGCTTAGGCACTGGTTTCTCTAAATACTCGTCACTGGCGAGCGAATGACGCGGACCCGCGATTGAGAGCATCTCAGCTTTAAGTTCGAAAATGTTCTGGCATACTTAATTTCAGATACCGCACGCGACAGCGTGGTGAGCAAAAGTCACATGTCGCATCCATCGATTGGTGTTGTTTTTACACGATGTTTAGAAAGGATAATATTTTGAAATCACCTGTATTTTTTCTTTCTGATACGTCATATCTATGGCATTTCCCAACCAATTTGGATGTTTTTCTTTTATTTTGAAGAATATTATTATAGTCCTATTCAACTTATTGTAGAAACTGAATATATACCAGGTAATTCCCCAACTTTGCAGAGTAGAGGTGTCGTGATTGGTGTGGTGAGAGTCTGGTGAGGTATGACAAAAAGTAACATAAATTTGCTATTTAAAAAAATTAGGGTGCAGTGATAGAGCTAGAAACTGCGGCCAGTAACTCTTCAGTAATGAAGCATAAACACATTGAGTATGGACTCGTTTGAATGGGCTTAACTTAGTAAGAAAATAGTCATATTAATAAGTAGGTAAGTATATACGTGTACACGTAACATGATTACACCTTTCATCCGTAAACCGTGATACTACAAGTGTCGTACCTACCTAAGCTATAAGACTTGAAGAGGTGCTGTTAAGAAAGAGTTTTTTGGATTTCAAGCAGAGACTCTGCCATCGAATGGATTCCAATTCCCCACTCCTGAGGCTTCAGGGTTACTGTCTGCCTAAATTTTGAGAAATGAGGATTTCTTGTTTTTAAATTAGTATATTGGTTCGCAAGCAGAGACTTCTACTTTTCACTCCTCAGTCCTGATGGTACAGGAGTACTACCAGCCCTAATTTTGATAGTTAAGTATCTTATGTCTCAAAGGGGACTTTGCCACTAAACTCCAGGTTCTCACTTCTCGGTCACGATGTTTTGTGGGTACGGTCTGTTTAAACAATGACACTTGAAGATCATCGGTTTGAAATAAATATTGTGGGTCTAAAGCAGAAACTCTGTATTCAATTACGGACTGCAATTTCTCAGTATTGATACTACGTAGGTAGTGTAAAACTTGACAGTTCAAACCTACTGTTTTCATATTAGTATTTTAAATCTCAAGCAGGATCTCTACCACTATACTACGGGTTCCAACTCGGCTTATCTGCTGGTTTAAATGATTAATGCGTGTTAAAAACTTAGTTTCTGTCATTAAACTCCGTTTTTACCCCTCATCCCTCATGCTATGATAGTGTGGTCGACGTAAATCGTGAGACTTGGGAACTTGCTGTTTTTAAATTATTAATATGTTCCTCAAAGGGATATTCTATCATTCAAATTAGGATTTTAATTCCGCAGCCAGATTCCGAAATTGTTTGACTTGTTTAATATATGTTTACTCATATATCTGCCATTAATAAAATAATTTGGATTATTATTTGAATGTCACCAATGAAGTATCACAAAAAAAAATTGAAGATACGATAGAGAATTCCTCAACACTTAAGAGCATAGGCGTGGTAATGGAGTTCGGATGATATAGATCTAATAGTAATATTTTAATGAAGTCTCTACAGTTCTATACGACTGAAATCACCATAAACCTGCCTTTTAACAAATTCTGAGTAAAATTATAGAGCCGAGAAGCGGTTAAAGGAACATTTTACTGATGAGTAATAAACTAATAGAGTTAAACTCGTTTCTCTAGTTTTGATGTAAGTAAAGAAATAACAAAATAAATAGATAGATTAGTATGTACAGGTACGTATGAAGGCATGTAGGAACTAAAGTATTAGTTTGGTAGGTAGCTTATAAATATGAATAAATAAACAGGTATGTATTTATCATTCTTATAAACTAAATGAAATTATATTTAGGATTATTTCCACAAATTTATTAATATTGTAATTCTACATTCCTCTCATTTGTCTAAAGAATAACCAATGCAGAATTCAAATGCTAGTAATAGTTGTCACAGTTTATAGAAAACATTAAAATGTAACTGAAATATTAATAAAAAAATACTACCTTTTATAAAAAAAAAAATAAATGTAAAGAAAAAGACTTCACCAAAATTAATGATTCTATTGAATGGTTAATTTTATATAAACTATAATTACTATTTAACCACTTTTACTAATAATATTGAGATCTGGAAAAAATGTCCTCTAAATAACAAACGCGTGTATATCAATTTATAACTCTAACATTAAAATTTATAAGACCGATTTCATATTTTAATTATACAAAGACAGTCACGATCTTTGATTGAACTATTGAAATAGGTCACTACCTATCTCTAAATTTCTTAATTTACTGCGGCTACGATAAATAAATCTTAGAAATAATCGTAATGTATTCTTTTTCTAGTATACTATAATTTAAGCCCAAATATTTAATATTTATACATTTCTATTTTGTCGTATTGAATATATTTGGCGTTAATTTTGTAGAAATTAATTATTCACAATTAAATGAAAATACGTGATTTAGTATTATTTCTACTTTCTTTAAGTTCTTTACCACGACCCAAGTTTCGTTGTATTACAACATCTTCAGGTGAGCTATTAGCAAAGCTACAAGTACAATAGCGGAAGCCTGGTTTGTGTGGGTTTTCCCACTACTTATGTGAGTTTATTGTAGGGAAGCGGTGTAGGTTTTATTATATTTCCGAGAGTTGTACGATATATCAGTATTTTAGTGAGGGTAATAAATTCAGTTGTTGTTATTATATTAGATTGTACAATGCAAATGTTCTGGTGTATGTCATAAAATTAAATGGAAGTTATTTTCGGTAATATGTTTATACAAAAGCAAGGGTATCTGAAAGTAAGAACAAGGTTATACCACTAATTCAACATATCTCCGGTTTTATTTATTCATATATTTATTTTTATATATATATATACATATATATATATGTATATATATATATACAAATATATATATATACATATATAAATCTATATATATTTATATATATATATATATGTATTTCGGAATAAAAACCGGAGATATGTTGACTTAGTACTACCTACTAATCGAAATCCGTGAGTATGTATGTATATGTGCGTATGCTTGCGTGCATGAAACTGTTTAGTTTTTCCCGGCGCGCAGGAATAGGAGGGGGCCTTGAAAAGTCAGTATAGGAATGAAAAACAATCTAGTTTTATTTGTGGAATTAATTTTTTAAAGGGAAATATTTTTAGGAAAGAAACCACAATTGATTGTGTATACCACTAGAGAAAAATATATGATAAATTGCACTAACATTCAAGAGTAACAGCGTATCATAGCTTTGACTTCGCCTTAAATAATTGACTCTACCCCGTCTTATACATTTCATTTTCTAAATTCCTTGAGATAACAATTGGCATTAATATCCATATTTATTTCTGCTTTAAGTAGATTAAGCTATTGTTACGGTTTTATATTAGGTAAAAAAATATCACAAATTGTATGAATTGATTGTGATAAACGCGTTACTGAATTCCAAATAGAGATAGTGAATTTGCATTTCGTTATGTGAAAAGTAACAAAAATGGTCGCCTTAAATATGGATCAGTATCAAATTAGTTAGTAAAATACTTTCACAATATTTGATCATTCGAGATCAGTTAGTCAAAACGAGTTCACTTTCGCGGAGCAATTCTAAATATCTAACGCACTTGAATTTTATTGCTCATAGCGAGCTTGACTTTCAGAGAGAATTTTTTCAATTAATTTTATATTTTTAATAGATACTTCTCTTCTGTTTACCAATTTTATACATTATACTATATTATTACATTTAAAAAGCGCGCTTTTTTCCTCTTTTTCATCTAAATATTCTGTAGTTCACAATAATAGAAATCGTTTTACAAAGTGCGATTAAAACGAACCTAATGAAAATTGTGTAATTTGAAGCTCCCGTATGATAATTTTTTAATAATTTTTTTTTACAGGTCCAGCCATCTAATAATATAATAAAATCTGCTCATCTTTGCTAATAGCCTACCTGAAGATGTTATAATACAACGAAACCTAGGTCGTGGTAAAGAACTTAAAGAAAGTAGAAATAATACTATATCACGTAGTTTCATTTAATTGTGAATAATGAATTTCTACAAAATTAACGCCAAATATATTAAATATTTCAAAACAGCCAATTTTACTACATTGGCGATATTATACCAAAAAAAATTTCAAAAAAAAATTTCATTTTCATCCGAAATTAATATTTATCTAACCCATTATTTTCTACGGAAAATATAATAGAAAATTCAAGTCAATTTATTAACTATAAAACTAAAATTAATTAGTCTTATTGATAATTTGCAAGACCGTATTATAACTTTATCTATGTGGAACTATGTAATTACTTATTATATTTATTTGAACTTGCATTCAACTTACAAAAACAAATCTTTTACTTTCGTTTTATTACAAATAAAACATGTTTTTAAAGTTGTTTTCAAAGTACTAATACCGGCGATTAATGATTTATGTAGTAGTGGAAAATATGTATCGTAGTAATAGGAGAATGTAAGAATTGCATAAGAAGATATGTATTATAAATCAAAATCCCTCACGAAAAAATTAAATGGTAATCTACTTGACAATTGCAATATGTCAGGATAAAAACAACAAGTAAATAAGGTAATAATACAAAAAAACAACACGTTCTTCGATTGAGGACTTTTCTGTAACAAAAAGTATAAAATGACATCCGCATAAAGTAACTCACTTGTTTATACTCTTTTCTATCTGTCACAGCTATTTTTGCGAAAATTGTTTTATATAGAAACTTGAAATTGTATAAGCGCACTTAAGACAAGTGTTTTTCTTAATGGACAAACCTCAAATATTTTCTCGTCAAATTTCGAAAAAAAAAATATTTTCTTTTCCCTCTGTTTTATCGTAGAGCAATAATTTGATTACGACAGTTTTAGAGATATTAATGAAAAAGTTCACAAAAAATATAACAGCTAACAATAAAATCACGAAAAATAGGAGTCACAGGAACTAACGTTAAGTTTAACAGAAAACGGTAAGACCGATTTTAAGTTTTATATTTTGTTAGAAATTCGTAACGAACAATAATCTTAATATTAGTAAATAATTTATTAGAAATAATTATGTGTATTATTTCTAATAAATTAAAAATAATACACATAAGTAAACTTAAACCTTTTAACTTTTTTGTGCACATAAGTGAGTACGTAACTCCCGTAGTACAAGTTGTGTTCGTACTAACAAGTTTGTATTTACACGCGTCAATATAGAGTTAATTCAATTCTTTTCGTCAATTCTTTTGTAAAAATATTTTTAACCGTAATTATCAATGCAATTTTTGGTCATTTCTTTCAGTCGACCGCAAATCGTTAATTTTTTTATCCCAATCGTTTTAATCTAGTTTACTTATAGATTATCATAAACACGGGGCTTATGTATACGTCCAAGTTTTTGAGTTTGGAGATATATTCAGCGCATTGTATGCCGCCTTTATCACATAGTCCTTTATTATATACCATGTAATGTCAGCGTAATTTAGACATATTCTGTTTTAACCGGACTCCATGAGAAAGGAAGTATTGTTAGATGTTGAAAAAAACCCCAAAAAACATTACAAATACCTCAAGTATTTATGTAACAAAAAATGTGGTTACTCCAGTTTTCTTTCCTCTAATTTTTTTATCCACGATTTAGTAAACTTTCATTTGTTTGACTGGAATGCTATTTTATAATGGAGCTACAATTTTCTATATTATTCCTAATCAAGAATTAATGCACGAGATATAATGAAAGAAATTTTTGTCACTCCTGAATCAAATATATGTTCAGATATATTATTCTGATCTTAATTACTTCTTTTTCAGTATGTCTTGTTATTCAATTCATAGATAAGACATAATTAGTCTATATCTGTTGTATGTTTGTTATGATTATTTAAAATAAAAGATGTTTAAATCTGTAACCACAATGAAGCTTTTATATATTCTACCTTCTTAACAGATATTTCACTATATTTATTAGTTATATCATTATTTCCCTATTACACATTTTATTTTATTGTAAAATATATGCCAAAATATACCACTTTCACGTATAAATTACGGTCCCTAGATATCATGCAGTTATCTAAATAACTACTTCGAACCATATTTCGACCGAACAAACAGTGACGTTTCATTAATAGTATAAAATATTCATTATTATTCTGTCTGGGTCTAACCGAGCAATCAATTGCAAACATTTGTCATAGTCACCTAAAAGCAAAAGCTCTGTAGACCGTGAAGTGAGTGCTGAATTGGTATTTCAATTTACTAAATGTTAGGTTTAATTTTCCATTTTCTGCAGAGAATATTTATGCGATTGGTGGAATATTTTGACATAAATTTCGGTTGGGAAATCTTTAAGTAATGGATTTCGTAAAAGCCTACTTATAATAAATTATGGCCATCTCAATAGGCGATTCATAAAAATATTACATTATCGAACTATACACCAAACTAATAATAACATATTTAGAGTTTGGTACAAACAAAAATTATGAAGTATTACTAAACATGGAAATTCTTAAAAAGAAAAAAATAAATTCAAAGTAATTATTGAATTTAGGGGCCAGAATGATTCTTCATTAAATAAAGTAACTACGGTTATATCGGCAGAAAATTTATACGTCTAAAAACGTAAATAACATGATAAATTGAATATTTTTATAGGTAAATGGGTAGATTTTATTTATGCGCTTAAAAAAATCTCATATTCCTTATTACTGTATGCATGTGGTAATGAAAATACCATATAAATAACTTACTGATTTCGAATATATTATTGTTATATTTCAGAAAAAAATCAATTAAGAAAAAATGTAATTAAAATTTGAAGAGTGATCATTCTCCTTTTAAAATCACTACAAAATATTAATACTTTTGAGCCAATTACAGAAATATATTCATAAGTTAGCTAAGTTAGTTAAGCTACAAAATAAATTCGTAAAATATACTAAACATCGTAAAAATATACTAAACAGTCAATCATTGTTTGAAAGAAATACAATATTAAGCAGTGCTCCATTACAATTATAATAAAAATATTTACATTTGTTAGTATTAAAATTCTTCCTTATATTTCTTGTAATCACTAACGTGCTTCACATTTCTGGTACATGTTAGTAACGTATTCAAAAGAATGTGTTGTGGTAAAAAAGTCAAGCAATTTAATTTCCGTTAGACGTCACGAATTAAAATTAAAAAAATAAATAGATAATAAAAATTCTGAAAAAATAGGGGAAACAATTCTAAATACCATGCATACAAAAAATATGCTCCGTTTTGGCAGGATACAGAATACAGAGTGGGGGTAAGGAAATCGACCCCAGCGCTTGCTGTGGCAGAAATGGAAATATCTAAAGGCTCCTGTTAAATATTGTCGTAGGTAATATAATTTACTTATGTATATTGTAATGCGTTTACTTTTGGCACCAGTGCAGTTTAGCAAAAATGCGAATTTCGCTATCGTCTCAATGTAAAAATATATACTTATATGTAAAAAACGATCTATTATAAAAAATGGGTCTCGATTGCGATTATTTTATTTTTAGTGTGATAATTTTTTTGTGAATAAACAAAACATTTAGTTCTACCAGTCTTGAAAATTTAGTATTTAATCTTTTACTTGTCATTTTTCTAAATTATAAGTTTATATTTGAGAAGTAATTCACTTCAGAAAGATTAAAAATTTCACTGTTTATCAAGCCAAAAAACAGGAAATTTAAGATAAGTAAAGAGGGTCGACGAAAAAATGATTTAAATAATTTTCATATCATAAACTACATATTTAAACGTCATATTCAAATCTTTACCTTTTTAATATTATGCAAATTTTTATTGTTAACATTCCTTTGTACACAATCGACACTCGTATGTAAGATTTTTAAAGCAAATGTTCGAAACGCGACATGATATTTACTAAATATTATATTGTAAAAAAACTGGAAGAAATAACAAATTCTAATTTTACGAATTTTCTATATTAAATTGGAAATTAGATGGAAATAATTAATGGATAGCTTCCGTTTAATGCATTCCTTCTCATATTTTTTTGGTTGAACTATTTTAATATGGGTGCTAAGTTTATTACTTTGTTGAGTTGAAAACAAAAGAATATCACACACTCCGAGTATGAACAACTAAAATCCTATAATTATTTATTGAATATATTTAGCGTTAATTTTGTAGAAGTTAATTTCAATTTAATTTTTCACAACTAAATGAAAATGCGTGATGTAGTATTATTTTTACTTTATTTAATTTCTTTACCACGACCTAGATTTCGTTCTATGGCAATATCGTCAGGTGGTTTGAATCTCCACAAATTGCCCATCTGTTCACATTACAATAAATAACAAAACAAGCAATGTAATCTGACATGAGTTTATTGAAAGAAACAACGAATAATAGGTACTTACTTTTCTTCAAATTAAAAAAATTAAAATAATATTTTTTTTATATTCACGTAAACTTTAACAGGGCCTTTAATTTGAAGCGTATAAATAAAATTGAAGCGCTTATAAAGCGGCGTCCTTGGGCGACGCTGATGTTACACACCCAGCTAGTAAATGTGAGAAACACCCCACCCACACCCGGCTAGTAAATGTGAGAAATAATTTACCATCATCTAATTTAATACTTCAACTGGGCCGATAGTTCATAATGAAAGCTTACGTGTGAGAAAGTTCAAAACGCTGAGAAAGTTCAAAACTTTCGTCCCAACATATACCGCTACGATCGCTTAATTACAATTGAAGAAGTCAGCTTTATAGATAAGATATTGTGCCTTCGTCATATGGACAAGCATAATTTTCATGGTATTCACATTCGGATTTCATGCATAGAGACTGTTTTTAATTTTTGTAATTAGCTAAAATTTAGACATGTTTTATTCTATATTTTTAATTTAAATCACTGTCGTGAAAATAATATTTATCTTAGTATATAAATATTATTTTCACGAGACGAGAAATAGGTAACACTGCATTTCGTAAAACAAGAGATGCAAAAAGATATATGGTCAATGAAGGACAAAATATAGCGAGACCAGATTATATTAGAGGATGAATACTAAAAAATGGTTTGGAACATCAAATAGAACCAATGAGATGTATGTGCAACGATATGTTATTTACCAAAAAATACCTCAAGTACGGTATAATACAGATATAATGCTGTTACATAACAAGGACAACTAATTGTAAATTAATAACTTTCGCTCAGTTAGCCTGTTATTCCAAGTTTGCGCCAAATATTTCCATTATTACTTTTAGAGGGAATTAAATTAACACCTGAAGAACAACAATCAGTAGATGAATATAATACAATTAACCATATTGGCTTTATGTATTATATAAAAGATTTGACCTAGTAAAATATTCAACACTGCTATCCGTAAACATTTAGGGAGTTTAAGGAAAAAATATTTCAAAAGAATGTGATAAGTTTTAAAATTAAAAAAATGGGTTAATACTTTCACATACAAAAGATGTAATTCTTCCTTACCAAAATTTTACAACAGGCTACTAGACAAATTTATTAAAATTTTGGAATGGAGGAATTTTGGAATAAATATAAATAAAAAAAATCATCAAATATTATTTTTATTTACCGTGGATTCCAATATTATATATATATATAATCAGCTCAAAAAAGAATAGAATAAACAATGAGAATAATCCAGACAGGATTATCACTGTAGAGATATAGGACTAAAACGACCAAATAAATTCCAAAATAATGTCTAACATGAAGAATAACTACTACACACCCTTGGGAAAAACAAAAATTGAAACAGTGAAGAAATTTATTTACTTTGGAAAATCATTATTAAGGGAAAACAATATGAAAGAAGAGCTTGTCTCTTGACTTCAATTATAAAAGAGTTTTGATAAAACATATATTCAAAAGCAAAAAAAAATTCATTATACAGGTATATGAAGGGAAAGGTGTTAAATTTTTGTACTGTACTATGGACCTAGGACATGGGCTTTGAAAGAAAAACTGTGTAAAAATAAAAAATAGCCAAAGTAAAGTGGATATAATCATTTGAAATTTGTCACTAACCAGTAAATATAAAGAATAATAAATAAAACGAAAGTAAAAAGTCAGATGCAAATTGTGTAGTAAAAGTGAGATGCAAAATGGATTGAACGCAATATGTGATTATGCAAGCAACGTAAATAAAGTAAGAAACAACAGATGGATTAATACTAGGACCGAGTGTTGTTTCAACTACAAAAACGCCAAAAAGGAAGACCTCTATACACTGGAGAAATGAGCTAGCAAAATTGTTGAGTCTGCTCTGGTCAATAACTGCAAAAGCATAAAAAGAGTTGATACAGTCTGAGGAGGCCTTTGCCCACAAGTGGGATGGGACTCATTTGAACTATTAAGTGATGAAAAATAATTTTGTTTATATTTGTGGCGTCATTTGGTTGCGGAGATACGTTATAAGGAAATAATGTTCGAAACATATATAAGGAAATAGAATAGATTCGAGGTATATGAAAATACATAATAGGACACAAGTCTTATTCTTTGTTAGCATCCGCTAAAAATAACATTAGAAATCAAATAAAATCAAAGTTATATCTTCTTTAATTTAAAATTATTTATATTAAAGTTACAATTAAGAGTCCAAAACGAAAATGTTTTTTTTTTAATTTTAAAATCAAAATATTTAGTCGCGCTAATTGGAAATGAAAACTTGATCAACCAAGTGGTAAGTAAACTTAAGTTTATATGTATGGGTTATAATTATGTAAATCAGTTCACATTTGGAAAATTCCTTAAATGATTGAAACACATACTTATATATTTAAATGTCATGAATCCCACACTTCGCTAATAGAGCAACAAAACTATTAGTAAAAATATTCGTATTATTTTCTGTTTTGAGAGATGTATCTGCAATATCAGAAAACGTTATGTTAAGCAATTTTTCATTAACTCTACCATAAAGAATTCAAAATAAATAATAAAATTTACCTGAAAATAACTTAATCATACAAACTTGAGATATAAATAATATGATATAATCCCCTCAAAATGTAATCCAATGAAATTGGTGTTTATTTTAGTTGATAGTACATATATTGGTAGTACAATATTTTATATATTTATAACCAATAACTCGCTTTTAAATTGCACTGGTCTCTGTTGTTTCCACACGTATTCATCCTTTTGGTTTTGTATTTCGACTGGCCAGTCTATCAATAATAAATGTATATTTTGGGTTCCGTACCTTACAAAGAAAACCGAAACCCTTATAAAATCACTCACGTGTCTGTCCGTTCATCCGTCACAGCCGTTTCTCTCAAAAACCGTTTGACGCAGAAACTTGAAATTTAGCAAAGTAATGAAATATATTAACCCACATATATCGTAATGCGTGAAAGTGTCCTTTTAATCATTTTAGTGACAGCAAACTAATTAGTAGAAAAAATTGTTTTTTTATCCATGTATTGTGCGGGGTGCCTTATGAAAACCTAATTATAAGGGTCACAAAATTTTTTTTTTATAATTTTAGATAAAATATAAACCTTCAGATATATACTAAAAAACAGGAAAAATAAAAGGACACCACCTTTTTTTCAAAAGTACTCAACCTACTCAACTAAAATATTTAGGTATTCTCCTAGATCTCTTAATATTTGAAATATGCCGCCTGTTTTTACGTCTATAAAAGGTATAATCTACAACTGCGTATGCTTAAATGTTTATAAATACACAAATGTGTAGAAACGCTCATAGTGCAAGTTGTTCGCTGTATTTATTTGTGGCATTAATTAAAATGTTTTTTTTCTGTGTTGCAAATGATAGATCAAAGAAATGAGAACTCGACAAAATTTGGGTAAATATACGCAAAGAGTGAAAAAAACATTATATTGAACAAGTTTCATAAGAAATAAAAAAAGACAAATCACTTGGTATATTCGCTTGCACAAACTAAATACACATTTAAGGTAAGATAATTGCAAGATAGTATGCGCTTATAACTTGTTTCATTAAATCAAAATTGCAGCTAAGCTGTTTGAGGTAATTCTCTCATCCCACACCCACAGCGGTTTACCACCCGACACAAGATCAAGTCAAACTTTGTCCGGCGTCGGTCAGATCTGATTTAAGCGCATTAGTCTTAATGCATTAATAGTTTCAGTTTCAGTTTGTGGGAACTAAACTTTCATTTTAACAATGTCGATATCGTGCAACGGTTTTATTTCATTACCACTCTTACATTTATGTTGCGAAAAAAGGATGTTTTCCATCGATTGAAATTATTTTTCCAAATAGAAAAACATTTCGAAAGTCTAATATACATAAAATAAAATTATAAATTGTGGGTTCAAAGCATACTCATTAAAAATCAAATAAGCAACATGCGGTTTTTCTACACCGTCGTTTTCTCGAAACTCACCCCGCTTAGTATTATTTAAATGCGGTTGGTTAATGAAAAATAATGAGGTGACAAATAGTTGGACTTGTTACACAAGCATACGTTAATGCATATATCAAATATAGCAAAGGAAATAGGTAAACCACATGCCGTTTTAAATATCCTTGGAAAAAGCCGGACCCTCGCCATAGGAATAGAATTTGTGACTATTCATCTCGATTCTAACAGATGTTATGTATGTAAAGAGAAGATAATTATGAAACTGTTGAAATACCGTACTTCTATATATTTTAAAAGTGGCGGTACTTTTAAAATATATAGAAGTACGGTAAAACATTACACTGTCTGACCAACATGGTTATGTCAAGGTGGCAGCTATTAAAATAATCGACGAAACTCGAATATATGAATATTAAGCTTCTGGTTTTTAAGTGAAATATTAATTAAAGTAAGGAGAAAATAGAAAACCATTATGCAAAATAAAAATTTTGTAATCGATTCGTATATCGTCCATCAAAATGAAACTATCAGCCTCGAAGTTCTGCACAAACTCGGCTACGCGATTAATACGTTCATGACACGTTAGGAAGATCTATTTTATTTTAAATATTAAAACTCACAACGAAAAATCAACTTTCAGTAACTATTTTAACGATTTTCTTTTTCAATTTTAATATATACCAGCTACCCGCCCCGATTTCGCACGAGTTCAATGTAGGTACTAATGTGGTGTAATTGTGGAGCGATTAATACCACTGTCATTATTACAATATGCTACAGGATGTCTTTATACACAATGTTTCCAGCTGTTTTTGTGGTTTATAGTGTCGCGCTGAAACTAAGTTATTATTTTTTTTACTTGCTTGAGAGCTCCGATAAACGCGTGCGATCGCTGCAAATCGTACAATGCTATAGGATGACGCGCGACCTGTGACGAGCTATTTATAGGCACACTGCGCGCCTGCAACGGCGTCCAGCGCCGCCGCCCGCTGCCGCCGCTGTCCGTACACGCCATCGGTATCGCGAATACTGATTTTGGTAATTTTAAATTATTCTTTTAAATATTAAAGCTAATGATAAAGATTTGCTGTAAATAGCAAATTTTATCTACATGAAATGCCCAACGTATATAAATGATTTATTTCGAAAGTATAACCCAAAACAAAATAAATATCAATCGCATAAAAATGGTTGCTGTGGGTTATCCGTAGAATATAGATATATCATATCATGGACTTTTTAGAGATATTTTTAAAATACACAATTCCTTAGTACAACATTTTGATAATATTTAGTCAGCGTTAGCAATGAAAGCGCGCAAAATTTAATTTTTTACGAAACATTGACTTTTTATATTTTCTGTAAATATAACACGCATTTTGTAGTGCAGAGTGACAGAAAGACGCAGGAAGCGACTTTGTTTTGTACTACGTAAGGAAAATATTTAAAAATTTAAAACAAAATGAATATTAAAGATCTGTTTTAAAAATTTACAAATGCGTCGTAAAAATAATAGTAGTTAAATACATATACTCAATAAAAGCTATAAAATAAATATACTAATGGTTCAAACGAGTACTGAAAATACAAAACTAATCACAAGTATTAATTAATAACAGGGATATAGCTAACCAAGGCATACGTTTCAAGCCAATGAAATATATATTATAGTACTTGGCGATAGATATCGCGTAACGATAAATAATATTAACATTTATAAATAGTTTAGTGGAAATACTATGTACTCTCAAATATTTAAACATAACACTTATTTGCACGAAACCTTCATAACATGATGGTACTTAATATATTTTAATAGACACAAAAAAAATTAACACACATATAAGACCACTAAATATTTTTCGGCAACCATGGAACAAACTTAATCACCTCTTTGGTTTTGTGATAATGCGATCTTCTTAAAATACATGCTGGTAGACCAGTTTGCTCAATGCATTTAGCTTTCAGGCGTTAAGGCATACTTTTTACAGGACAACACAAAACGCTTGTTAGGCTGCTAAGCTATAATGCTGTCTGTTTGAAATGCAAGCCTCAACACCATAAGGCTTAGTACACTGCGAGCGCTCGTCTGCGAGGATATACCTACCGTATATTATTTGATATAGCAAACATTTCTATCGAAAACACCAGACAAAATAGTCTAGAACATTTTTTTCTTTTGGGTCTTTCTTACTGAGAAACAATTTATTTTTGAACAGTTTGTTATCATCTATTATTTTGATGACCTTTAAATATTTTATTATAATAAAAAAAAACCGCGATTTAAAATAAAATAAAAGAAACCCAAATTACTTGCATAACTGATTTTTCTTTCCCCGAAATAATATTCGTATTGCTCACTGTTCAGGGTCGAACAAGGTGTTTGGTGCACTGCGCCGTATGTTTTTTGATGATGTTGCGCAGCGCTCGGTGTGCAGGATGCTTAAACCTTTACAATAATTTTGAAAGAGTGTATCTTGAGAACGAGGTGAGACAGAAATAATTATCAATTTTAATCACCTTATTTTGTACCCACGAAGTTATAATAGTCTTTAACAACACTTGTATAGCGCGAGAGAACGCTATCTCTCAGAGTAGTGTATATTAAAGTTTTAATATATTGTATATTTCCACAAAGCAATCACATATCAAAAACTACATTGTATTTTAGAAAATGCATTCCAAAACTTTAAATAAGGACAATTTTACAAATAAAATAAATAAACTTCCTAAATACGAGTGCAGTTGTCCACGTAGTCAAAAATTTTTTTTGTGATACAAAGGGTTTCTATTAAACTGTTTGTAAATGGTATTATTATTTATCGGTATCAGTAAATAACACTTAGTGTTTATTCTATCATCACCAAGAAATCGTATTTTTTCAAAAATACTGCATAAATTTTTTATTCATCTCTCTTTAATATTTGTTGTTCAAAAACAGGATTTTATTTTAGAAATGAAAAGTTTCTGATAGACATAGACAGACTACATTACCACAAAAACAGACTTTCGTTCGGAACCTTCGTGTACGAAACCTGAAAAAGATAATCAAAGAAAAATATATTTAGGATGCGAATTATAAAACTAGCATTAACTACATGTAGTTTTCACTTTTATAAAGATGGAAAAACCGTTATATTCAAATACGAAACAAAACAAACAACTATACAAAACAAACTTGTTATAACTTCTCTGTATATATTTTGCTACTCGAATATGTTGACATGTATTCTTATATATGAAGTAAGAAAATATTTTTGCAACAAACTATACCGTCATACCAATCGATTTAAGATTTATCTAGTAAAATCGCGAATTATCAGAACCGACATAAAGTATTCGAGGTTTGTATTAAAATTAAAATAAGCCGTAATATTATTTATCTATTTGCGAATGCAAAACCTATGTTCTAAGTATAGAATAACAATTTGATTTTTTTACCGGTTTCAACTATTAAATACATATCAACACAAATTTTATAACGTTTATTTACCTCCTCGTTTTCAAATCAACTATGCAATATATTTATTCGTACTATTGTTTGTTGCGTACCTAAATTTTGGAAAAAAAAAAGTGTCTAATATTAAATAAAAATCGGGTAAAAGTAATTCTGTGAGAAACATCGCAGAAGGCTCCTTTCATTAACAGGTAAACAAGTTATCTAAACTCAAGGTTTACACACATACTCGCCTTCACATATTCAAATCGAATGCAAGACAGAATTTGCTCCAAACTTGTTTCATTAACTTCTAATTGCAATTAGTTTGATGTAGGTAGCGATTCAACGTCTCCCGTCCACCACCCGACACGAGATTAAGCGAAACTTTATCCAGATTGGGTCAAACTCGATTTGAGTGCATTAGTCATAATGAATTAATTGTTTCTATCTAAGTTCGGAAAGGACGGATAGTTATTTCAAAGGTTCATGCTGTTTTCCACCGAGGCAATATCACTTTAGCGCGTATTATCTCTTTTGTCGTACGCATACAAATATTAGTTAAGTTCCTTGCTACACCTTCTATACATAATTAAATAAATATTCACTAACGTCTCCTGTATCCTATTACAGTAAACTGAATTTTTAGTTGTTACTGTAATATAGTACTGAAAGTATAGAGCAATTAAATCACTCCTGATTTAGTTAAAAGCCTACATTATACGGCACATATATTATATCAAACTATAATCAGTTAAAGAAAGCAAGTTGTTCAACCTTACCCTCGAAACGTCAGATATAGAAATGCTGCTGTCTTTCGGCCACACGTATGCCATATGTGTGGCCGAAAGACAGCAGCATTTCTATATCTGACGTTTCGAGGGTAAGGTTGAACAACTTGCTTTCTTTATTATATGCTATAAAAATCGATATAATTGGCTTATTATGGTATCCAAGTTATTTTATTAATGAGCCCTTAAAACTTTTATCATTAAATTTATCTAAGTATTTGGAATTTTGAAGTTTTGAGAAAATTCAGAAATTTAATGTCTATATGGCACGTCATCATATGCTGTTCGTTCCCCTTTCTAAGAGCGAGCTTAGGTTGTTCGAATTGTTTAATTGATTACAATATTGGCTAACTCCCATTGCGGTAGTAAAGACTGGAATTTAAGTTTAATAAATGGAAGCAAATAATAAAGTGTTTATTTATTATAACTGTAATTCAAAAATTAAATATCCATTTGACACATCATCACATGTTGCACGTTTGCGTTTTGTGGGCGTACAACGAGCTGAACTAGTTCTAATTTTTGAATTGATATGCAAGATTGGCTAACTCCCATTGCGGTAGAAATAACAGTTCTTTAACCTTTATAAATAAAAGAAAAGAAAAAAGAGTGTTAATTCATTATAATTATTAATCAGAAATCAAATGTTTATTTGGCACGTGATCATATACTGTACTTTTCGATTTTGTGGGCACATAGCGAGGATAGCTTGATCAAATTGTTTAATTCATATACAACCTTGGCTAACTCCCATTGCGGTAGTAATGACTGGAATTTAATCTTAATAAATAAAAGCAAACAAGAAAGTATTTATTAATTATTATTATTATTCAATAGTCATGCTCTGAGGTTCTAATTACACGTGCCTGTTTACTGTATAGAATTTACGGACTTCTTTGTATAGTTCGAATTAAATTTTGAATCTTAATAACTATACTTATAACAATAAATAAGAATAGAAAAGTATATATAACAACGATGTTTCCAAAAAATAAGTAATTAGCCGAAAATAAATAATTTATACAAGTAAAAAATACACTAAATATTCATTATTTTATTGAACTGAATATAGAAAAATTATTAAACTTTTATTTAAAGGAGAAATTGTTAGTTTAGAAACACCTGCTTGTAATTTAATGCATACAGGTCTCTAACCGTAGAATAGGAGTGGTTGTGAGAGAGAGATAGAAGTACGGTAAAATTCCCTTCTTTTACTAGGGAACTCTAAAAGGTACATGTGGTCTCCGTACACAGGAGAAGTGAAGCTTCTATGCTAGTTCCAGGGATTGAATAGATATTGAAAAAATATATTACACTGGTAAACAATAGCCATTCCAGACGAACTTTGATAGCTAATACTGTTTTAGCTAATTATTCTCGTTGTTAAACTGCAGTGGTTTTGTTTCAATTAGCCTCAGATTTCTTGTGACACGATAATACTCATAACTAGTACTACGGCAATCAAAGGAAATGAATGTTCGCAAGGAAAAAGTCATAAAACTATTTGTCTATGATTTGATTAAATAGTGATTTATTAACTGCGTTAACATGTCGAGAAAGTGTAGTAATAATTCTCACTTTATTATGTCTGTGGTAAATTAACTTTCAATGAAATTTCTTCTCTGTTTTTAAAAACAAAGAAGAAATTTCACAAAACTTGCCTTGGAGTATTGTCACCGGTATATTTGCTTCTCTGTGGACCTTCAAGACAAATCCTGGGCCCCTAATTGTTGCATAACGTGTGCGAAGAAATTAACGGATTGGAAGAAACAGTCCCATCACATGCTGTTTTCTGTACCAATAATTTGGACTGAACCAAAAGACCACATTTCAGTCTTTGTTTTACTAACATAATTGATATAAATTTCACGAAAAAACAAACAGTTGTTTACCCTCATTTACCTTCAGCCATAAAACCAGTCCATTCGTAAAAATTTGCCTATCCCAGTTGCATGTATGTCTGTTGAGATTGACTATTTACAACTCTTCAATTCAAGCCAGTGTATTGATGAGGACGATGACTCCGAATTTAAAGAAATTGTAATGAAGCCACACTTGATAACTCAAGAGCGCCTAAACGATTTGGTATGAGAATTAAATTTGTTAAAAAAGCAAGCAGACCTATTAGGATCCCGATTAAAAGGATGGAATTGGCTACATCATAATATTAAAATAAGCTTTTTTTAAAATCGTGATCAACACCTCAGATCATGCTTTTCTGAAAATGGAAAACTGGTGTATTTTAATGATATAAATGGGATTATGAAAATTATGGAAATAGATTTTGATTCGACCCAGTGACGTTTATTTATTAACTCTTCTAAAACAAGTCTAAAAGCAGTTTCACCGCAAAAAAACAAAGCAGTTTTAATGCTGCTAAAATGAAGGAAACTTATGAAAATACGAAGTTATTACTTTTGAAGATCAAATTCAGTATTCTTTCAAAATCTGCGGTGATCTGAAAGTTGTTGGCCTATTATTCGGACTTCAGCTTTTGGACAGCCGAGACAGAATACACTACTGTGAATGGGACAGCCGAGACAGAACAAACCACTAACCTAAAACACATAGCCTACGCGTTCATCCTTAATTCCTGAACAAAAAGCTGTAAAGTATTTACCCCTTGCAGAGCCCTCTGAAGTACTTCTACCACCATTGCGTATCAAATTAGGATTGACCAAAAAATTTCTAAAGGCAGTAAATTGCAATGGGAATAGATTTTAGTATCTAAAAGAAAATTACCGCAAAATAAGTGACGCAAAGTTAAAAGATGGTATTTTTGTAGGACCTCAAATTGGGAGTTAATTAAGTATCCGGTATTGAAAGAAAAATTGAGCGATTTAGAAAAACCAACATGGAAACCTTTAAATAATATTGTTGAAATTTTTTTGTGTAATCATAAGAGTGACAGCTATAGAGAGTTGGTTAGCGAGCTATTGTTGGCTTATCAAGCATTGAGTTGCACCATGTCACTCATATTAATTTTTTAGACTCACACCTGAATTTTTTTCATGAGAATTTGGAGGCTGTGAGAAAGGTACAAGAGCAAATAGAGCCTAAATATGTTGGCAGATTACTGCTGGACAATCAAAAGGGAACAACTAGTAACTAAATTTGCAAGACAATCTCAGATCTTAACTTTATAATAAAACTTTTCACATTTTTGGTACAGGAGATCATTATTTTTTTAAATATTTTGAATTACTCAAAAGAATAAAATTCTTTGCTAACAGATTTTTTACTGATAACCTCTTATTAAAGTAAAAAATATCGAAAAGTCCGTGTGGCACGAAAAAATGTTATTGACCGCTATTATAAAGAAACAAAAAATACATGTCGAAATTATAGTTTAACGATGAAATTTTTTTAAATTTTCATTGACTCGCTATCCCCTAATCAAATTTTGAGAATCTAATTAAAATTTTCCATTTCATTTTGTCGAATTTTCAAAAATTAATAATTTGTGACCTAACAGTAACTGTATATCACGATCCGTAAATCGTACATTGTCATCTACAAAAACTTAAATTTCTAATAATAGATAAACAATTTGTAGATCTATATTGTTATCTATAAAAACTTTAATTTTAAATAAGCACATCGACTTATTCGAGTTCAGCCAAAGTTCAGCCATATTCTTTTCGCTATAAATTAACAGCAGAATCTACGTTTTAGGAGATACCTGCAGTTTTACCCTAGTGCTAAAAGGCTAATAAACATTATAGTTTAGAAATGAACATTATCTCCAACAACTTGTCTTCAGCTTGCTTGTATCCACTAGGGAAAATAGGCATTTTCTAATGTTTGTATTATTGAAGATAATGCCCATAAACCCTGCGCAGGCGGTTTGGCGGTATGTTAGTTTATAACTTCTCATTTGTTATGCGAACAAAGCCGTGTTTAAAATGTTAGAAATAAGGGTTATTATTATACTAAAAGAAATATTTTCCTTTTGTGATCGGAATTTGAAACTAAGTTACAGTTTGAATTTATACGATTAGACTGTAGTAATAATGTCATAATCATAGAATTTTTCATTTTATTCAACATATTACTTTCCAATATCAGGTGCCAATATTTTAAAAATTCTTTTAAATAATGCTATAAAACTCTTTACAAGCAATATCATTTTGCCTAAATAGCATTTGCTGCATGATATAATGGATCCATATATTCCCGCACTCTACAGGTAATGAGAAAAATATTTTTTTTAAATCTCAATAAGAAAATAAATGGAAATCATAAATAAGTTGACGCTTGGCCGCCCTCGGTATACTCACGTTGAAAAGTTTACGATTTCTCCAAAAAGTTTGAAAGGGCTTTTGATCACTGAGAGAATGATTCATAAAAGCTTTAATGATACAAGTTGAAAGCTTTTGATAATGGTCTTTGCGCACAACGTCGGTTGAAATTTACGTTTATAGTATTGGTAAAGAAATAATTGGACACAATACTCAAGCTTATATTGTGAAAGTACTCCTACGTGTTTATGGTTGTGAAATGTTATGATTGCAATTTTTAGAGATGGTTCTTATGTTGTATTTTGAAAATAATTTCATTTTGAATTTTTAGGACATTTCCTCGCAAGAGTTTAGTAAGGGTGTTATTTGTTATCCTCTTTTAGAAACTGGGTATAATTGGTTGAAAATCATGTGAGATGTATTAAAGAAAACATGGTTGAAACAACTGAAGTCAGAAAATTTATAAGCAAAAATCGAAAAAAAAATTAAAGCTAAAATTTATAAACAAAAGTCGAAGAGATGGAGAATAGTTGTAAAGATAGAAAGAGAGGGAGTTTGTGCACCGGTGAAAGATAGCAACATATTGGTTTCAATGTCGCCCTCAAAAGGATGCCAGATAAGCATCATTCATTCAGTGGTATTATTTCATTTATTATAATTTAGTGATATCAAGAAGCAGGTCCGAATTTTAAAATTGAAAAAATTAAAAGTAATGTGATATACAAAGCTCTAAACATACACACACCAAAAGCAAGTAAGAATACGTGTGGATAGTTTTGGACTTACTTGCGTGCGTTCAAATGTGTATATGCTTACGTGTTTGCGTGCTTTTATGAATGCATAAATGTGTGCATGCGAAGAGATTCACGTGCAAGCATTTGTATACGAGTATGTATATATTGATATATAAATATATATATATATATATATATATATATATATATATATACATATACACATATATATATATATATATATATATACACACACATATATATATATATACACACATATATATATATATATATATATATATATATATATATATATATATATATATATATATATATATATATATGTATGCGTGAGTGCAATATGATTTACCCTTCTTCTTTCAATATCCAAAAATTTGAAAAAAACAATTTGGAATTAAAATACATGATTTTAATGCAAAGTATATTTAAATTTGAATATTGAATATATTTGGCGTTAGTTTTGTAGAAATTCATTATTCACAATTAAATGAAACTGCGTGATGTAGTATTATTTCTACTTTCTTTAAGTTCTTTACCACGACTTGGTTTCGTTGTATTACAACATCTCCCGATCGGTTATTAGCAAAGATATTTGCTAATAGCCCACCTGAAGATGTTGTACTACAACTAAACCTAGGTCGTGGTAAAGAACTTAAAGAAATTAGAAATAATACTACATCACTTAATTTCATTTAATTTTGAATTTTGAAGTCAAAATAAGGAATAAATAAAAATAAATATATATATATATATATATATATATATATCAATATAAGGATATTTATAAAAAATCGTTTTAATTGGTTGCACTAAAGTTATGATAGGCGTACGTACGTAATATAAGAAATGTTACTCTGGGGCAACCGAACAATCGACTGCGATTATATTAAAGAACTGTCAAAAATATCAAAGTGGAGTGAAATATATTAATCATAAAAATACATCAAGTGGTGGTGCTTGAATAATATCGACTTTTTCCTGACAGTAAGTACGTGAAAAATAAATTGCAAATTACTCCCAGGGTCATGTAAAATTACAATTATGCCATTCTGCGGAAAAATATCTAATGTGAAAATATTATACACGGTGTATGGGAATAGATGTCGGACAAAGAAAAGCGATATTCATTGGCTATAAAGGAATACCTTGTTGAAATAAAAAGTAAAACGCGACCTTTTTCTAATTGAGTGTAAAAAAAATTACACAAAACACTTTTTAACACACTCAATAGTAGGTGTTTACCGGCAGTGGCAATGTCTTCGCAGGTATTCGCGGATTGCCCCCCAAGCGGCGCTGAACAATGTGTGCAAGTATCGAGTGTACGAAAAAGATGAGAAATAATTATGAGTATTGTTTTCAATTTTCTAAAAAAAGTAATCTTTCAAATTTTATTATAAAAACAATCAATTATATTTTAGTCAAGGAATAACGTCTTTTCTTTGTCCGACACTTATTCCTGGGAACCGTGAATACTATTGCTGTCTCTTATATAATACGTATTAAATATTAAATGTTTTAAATATAGCCATAGTCAAGTTCAATTAAGTTGAATGGAAAATATATTAGAGCATACCGACGAACACCATCAAACTACACATGAGAGGTATTATTCCAAATTGTAAGATCATTTTTAATTTAAAATCTAATAAAACTGAGCATTTGTAATTTTTGATTAACATGTGCTTAAAAAGGTTGGCAGTTTTGGAAAGCGGAATCATAAAGACTTTTGCAAAGTAATATATTTTATGCCTAACTCGAAGTAGAAGTTGGTATTAAATGTTATATTAACGTGTCATTGAACGTATCATAAAAAATACCGTAGATTTTGTCTATGTCAGAGCGAACGCTTTTGTGCATAATGTTTCCTTAAAAATGTTATAAACGTACATTTATTATAACCTAACTATTCTTTTATTACTATCTTTATTCACATCGAAACTATCTAGATCTCTCAATTCAACATTAGATGAACCAATTCGATAAAATAATAAATTATCGATATATTAAAATGTTATTACGATAGTCATAAATCTAAAACAATTAATGATGGTACTAAATCTAAAACAATTGATAATTTAATTATTATGGACTCATATGATTTTAATAAAGAGTGATCAAAGTTTCTAAAGTAATAGGAACATACAAGAACATGTACTTTCATTTCAAAATTTGCTGTCGGTTATCGAGTCTATGGTTTAACTAATGATTCGGACATAACGACCCCTCTAAGTCACTAAAATTAAACACTTCCTCTTACTTCACATTTCGAAATGGGTTACGAAAGTTAAACGTAAGTATAGGTTAATTTTTGCACTTTATATCGATAGTTTTTTTTGATAATTTTTTTGATGAAAATGTTGAATATAAATATTTCGAAAATATTTAGTTTTTTTTGTTGGCTAAGGTAAGATATTGGCTAAAAATGTCGTTTAACTTAGTTAAAGTCAATAAACATATAATATAGTAAGCCAACTCAATTATAAAGATAGTTTATTAAAAATATTTTCAATGACAGAATGTAAGTCATAAGATAAGCCTCTTCACTGTCATTTCTCAGTTAACTAAAAAGCAGAGAATTATTATGTTATCCAGTGTATAGGCCAAGTCTTTGGGTATTACTGAGGCTCGTAATAAAGCTCATACTTGTACAATTTTCTACATGAAATAACTGGTAAATTGTGTCCTATTACTTCTATTACGATAACCAGCATTCAATTATATTGCCTGATAGTAAAAGATTGGATAAATGAAGTGGGCATTGATTATTGATGTACGTTATCATTATTGTAGAGATTGACAAGTAAGAAAATTATTGTTTTCCAGTATTTGTCTGCAGAGCAGATATTTATACATTTGTTTAAGAACGGTATAGGTAGTAACAAGTGAAATATATTCATGGATTAATTAGGTATTCAAAATTTGTGTTAAGTTAATAAATTTTATTACTCGATTTAGTGAGAATATTACGATTAGATGAAAGTAGTACATATGCTGGCATCTAGTGGTACATTTGTGGAACTATGATGAATAAATATGTAATAATAATCAAGGAGGACTTACGCTGACATCTAACAGTGGAACTGTAGAACTTAAATTGAGTGTCCTTTTTTTTGTTTAATACAAAAATAATATCAACTTCATTTTTTGTGTAGATTAGTAATGTCCTCGTTTCTGAAAAGGATAAAAAATTTTATCTAATAAAAACTTAACACAATTTGAAATATGAACAAATTGAAAATAAATTTTAGTGTGGATAGAGACTACAATTTTTCAGAAAATTTGCTATAAATTTATTAGAAAAAATTACGAAAAATCAAAATATATAAATTTTAACTTGCGTTTCCATATGCTTTCATTAGGCATGGAGGTATTAAGAGGTCGGACTTAAAAAATATTTTCTGCCTTCTTTCTCCCTCCTTAAGCCCCTTATCCAAAATTAAAATTTAACTCTTTGTACACGGTTGAACTGCCACAATTAGATCTGTTCTACCTGCAACTATACCAAATTACGATGTTAAATAATTTATTAGAAAAATTTATGTAACAGGCAGACATCGAGATGATTCCATAATTATTTCGCTTTTCCAGTTTTATTACCAAAAATAAAAAAAAACTTCTTAAATTTTATCTTCGCCAATTTAATGAATAAAACGTCATATTTAGAGTAAAATTACTTACAATTTAAGTGTTTTATTCAAATGCGGCTAAAACGAAATTTAATTCAATTTACGTTTTGTTGTCATTTACTCTTGTACTAGTCAAGTAACAGATTAATACCTTATATTTCACTTTCGTTTTTGAACTATGCAATGGGATTATCCAAGTACCTAAAAATACGAAGTACCTTATTTTTTCCTACTAACCCAAGTAGGAAAATAATGGGTTTTTTTCCCTTTTTTTAGAGTTTATATTTTTTTAGAAAGCGATAGAACCATATAAAGTACAACAATAGGAAGTGGTTGAGGTAAACTATATAAATATATATTAATTACTGCGGACCGCTTCAGTATTTAGTGGAACATAGAAGCGACAAGAAAGTACCTACGCCATTTTATTTTGTACGAATTTGGTTTAGATCACTCAGCAGCTATAGCTGCCCGAAATATATGTAATGCAGGAGGTGATAATACGGTTTGTGATGCAACTGCAAGGCATAGGTTTCAGAGATTCAGAAATTGGAATTATGATTTAAAGGTTTTCTCCATAGCGGACGAAAAGTGGAGATTAAAATAGTTTTAAAAGAATAAATTGAAAGAAATTTCCATCTTACCCCACGATGCCTGACGTCAAAGCTCAGTTGCAGTCATCTGCAGTTATTGAAACACTTGCATCAACTGGATTTAGTTTGTAAGCTAGGGGTATGAATACCACATACCCTGACCATCGCTGAGTGTGACGAAAAATGATGTTTTTGTACGTAAACTATACGCAAAAGTACCAATGGCTAAGCTCCCACGAAAAGCCGATACCCACTCCAAAAACTGAACTTCATCAAAAGAAAATGTTATTATCTCTTTGGTGGAATGCAAAAGGAATTTGTTATTGGGAACGACTATCAGAAAATAACATATTAGACTCAATAATATACTAAAATTCCGTCCCAAGCATCTTTGTCCAGAAATATAAAATAAACCTAAAGTACACTCAAAAGTGTATTTACTTCACGAATACACCCAGCGCATGTAACTAAAATCGTCCACCAGAATTTATTAAATTTTTACTGGGAGAGAATATTGATGACAAAAGCAGAGCTATCAGATTACCTTAATAAGTTTTTTGAGTCACAGCACCGAATTAAATAAATAATCCACGCTTTACTTGCACATTGGCAATCGGTTATAAGTAACAATGATATTAACTGTGCTTAACAGTAACTAATAATGAACTATGATAAAAAAACAATGATTGTAATAAAACTCCGATTCAAAATACAAAAAACTTATGATTAAATAACAGTTATTATGTATTTCTAAGAAGTTCCCATAAATTTAATGCTCACATTACCCCAAAGAACTCTTATGTCTTCAATTCCTTATTTCTTAACATTACATTGCCGCTTAAATAGAAAACTGGGCATTCAAGCTTCAATTCTTCGTTGATAAGTATCCAAAATAAATATTAATATCAACAGAACATAAATACGAAGTAAAAAAGAAAATAATACCAAAAGTTTTTCAAGCAACTGTCCGGACGACAAAGGCGAAACAAGGCGGAAAATATATGTAACATTGACGAGAATCACGTTACACGGAGTTTATATTGAAAGCTCCGTGCAGCTTCATTCTATTATATTTACATAATCCCGTGATATTAAAGAAGTCGCGAATCTAAAGAGACGAGGACTCTCGGGCGGAGGGAAGCGAGGGAAAAAAATTTACGATGTAACGAAGGAACTTCGCAAGGACATCTTTCCTTCTGCTATGAATTTTGTTTATGACTTTTTGGTACCCAAGTAACAATGGGACCGTTTCTTTGAAGCTTTTATACTTTTTTATTTTTTTAATAAAGTTCCCTTATTTTTATTTGTTCTCAGTGAGATTAGGGAGCGAAGTTAAATTATAACGGCCTATTTATAATGTATATATAGGAATGTATACACCCGCCTGCTTTAAATGGTTTCATATTGTGCGGAGCTTAGTACCGTGCGCAGAGATGTATAAGGAAGCGGTGCGTTATAATTATGTTTGCTCAGTAATTGTCGCCAGAGACTATTTGCTTTTACGCACAATGGCGTGGGTCAATCTTTGTACTGGTGAGTCTCTTTAGATTGAAGGTTCTGTATGTAATTACTCTAAGGTTTCGCATAATTCGACTTTTATTTTATTCTTAATTTTGAATTAGCGGACTTTTAAAATGGCTTTTTAGAATTATGTCGGAACAAGTGGCAGTGCCTTGTTTGATTTTATTTCATTCATTATTTTATGAGTATGTAAAAAGTAGAGAGGATTTTATTCGAATTGAATCTAAAATAAAAAACAATAATTATAATTTAAAATCTTGAAGTGTTACCTTAGTTTCAAGCATGAACATTATTTTTAATGACCCATTATTTACATTCATTATGGATGATATATAATGACACTTAAAGTCGCTCTGACTCTTGAATTAGGAGAGGACTGCTAAGAGAAAAATATTCAATTAAATAAAAGCTTTGTCTGCATATTAATTTAATTTAAAATATTTGAAGTACCAAATTGTACTTTCGTAAAAAAATGCTCGATGCAAATTTTTTAAGAAGGAAAAATATTTAAAGAAATAATATGAAATATTCGACTTGAAATTTTCCTCTTGACCCACGAATTTTATAAAAAATATCATAAAAACTAGTAATAATTTTTAGACTATTTACAACCCGTTTTTTGCAAATATTACTTATGTAAGTACTTTTATACACTACACTCAATCAAGAAAATTTTAATATCAATAAATAATTGAATATTACATTTAACTGGGAAAGGATAATATGTAAGTAATTATTAATATATGTGTAATTTTTATATTTAATTTAAGTGAATTTAAACTATGTGTCTATTACAACAATAAACATATTCTTTTATTTTTTTTTGAAGACTTATTGGATTCTTTTACTATGTAGAAGTGGAGCATTGTCGCATGCAAAATACACGTTACTTTGATTTGTCGGAATTTTAGTGAATACTTTGTTCAATACTTCATAGCAGGTGTTAGCAATAATTGTATAGCCAGTTGGAAGATATTTCCAATACTAATTCTATTTATGCTGCGCCTAAATATTGGCTAATGTAATAATATTTTGGTGTAGGTACGTCTCTTTTTCTGGCTATTACCCCAGTGCATTTATGAGATACATTAACATATATTACTTATGTTTTACCTCTTACAAAAAGATGTTTCAAACAATCTTTAGTGCGATGCGAACTCAGTAACTCCATGCATATATCGTTTTTCTTCCGAAGTTGAAAAAATATTAGCTAACGTGGTGGCTAAATAAAATATTACTCTCTTCAAAATATCATCCCCAAAGCATGAAATCGTTTTTATATTGCAGCATAAGATCATGAGACAGATAGCTATGACAGATAACGCAAACTTAGCCTGGGACATGCTTTCACCAATTTTTAGTTTTTTTAACATCCTACGATGTCGCCCTGCATTAGAATTATTAGAGACATAAAAATTGTCTGCTTTGAATCTTTGGAATTCATGCTTGACACCATTATGGGTATTACATATTTTTGAAATACTGTTAAATATGTTCAAAAAACAATTGTGATGGCTACATGACCGTAGGTGTTCTTCCGTGACAACGTCTATGGTCGATGAGAGAAATTATATACTGTATGGGTTGGATAGTTTCTTAAAGTAGTGCCGCACATGATGACTTAATCGTTAGGACCCCTTTGGCCACGGCACGGAGTTTTCACTTTTTTTTTAATATAACTCTGAAATGAATTGAAGTATTCAATTTAGTAAATCTTTTCGTGTTACTTTTGTCTCATCGAGCGCTATTCACGTTAGAAATTCGATATGTTTCTTTTACACTATATTCGATATTTTAAAACATAATTTAAAAAATGTAATTAAAAAAATGTTCATTTTTCTAGAAAATTACAACGTATGCGTATTATTTATATGTTAACATGATTCTATTATTAAGTTTGTTAATTTACATATAAATTGATAAAAGAATTGTTGTGACCGGATGAGACATTCGCTTGCAACGGCGCTTTGGCGCATAATAAAACTCTCAAAATCAGAAATTTACGTTACGGCTTCCTCCACGGCTTTATCCGTGGAGCAAAATACATCCGTAATGGAAATTTGCCGAAAAATTTTAGCACCGCTTCTTGGCAAGCCTTATAAGTTTTAAAAAATATAATAAAATATTACGTTTGTATTATATCCTACGTTTATTATGCAAAAATTTTATGCCCCGAAAAATATTATTAATATTTGTTTATTTAAATAGAAACGCTAATTATTTTCAAATGTTTAAATTTTCTTATGTGAATAAGTTTATAGGGGACCCTCGTAGTATGAGAACTACTCGTGGTTTTTTCAGATATTCAAGATTCATTAATATAAGCCTATTAGAAGCACTTTGTTGTGCATATTTGTTTTAAATTCTTTATCATTTTTCATTATCAGTTTTTAAGAACGTCACCCGTTAAGAGCTATAAGAACAAAGTGATTGAAATTTAAAAAAAAATCATAAATTCATCCATCCATAAAATCGAATTTACTAAAAAAAGGGTTTGAATCTTATGGATGACAGAATTAAGATATTTTTCAACTTTTAGAATTTGACGTTTCGAAGAGTAAGTCATATGCACGCATGCTTGTGTGTCTATGTTCATATCATATGTTTCAACGAAAGAAGATTAACGTTTTTTGAATTGTTGAATTTAATTTTAACCTAAGTCGCGAATTTCTTCTACTCTCTTAATCTGTATACACAACCACCCTCTATACTTTGTTTAATTGTATATCTCGATTGAATATAAACAGCAACCAGTATAGTTTCTTTTTATTTATCATATTAGGAAAATTTTATCAGTAACTTACAAATTCCTTATTAAATTTTAAAAAAGTTCTACTTCACCAGGACTTAGGTGGAAGTCTCGTAACGCCGAACGGCACCTGATACTGGACACTTGCACTATCTCAACAAGTCACAACGTGTACAATTAAGAAATCGGCGAAAGGACTGCGGGGGAATGCAGTGATACAAGGTCACAGGTCGCAATTTTCTACTGACGCAGACGGCCGCGTTGGGAATGGTTAATTGCTTTTTTTATGGAAAGCACTGCGTCACATAAATTCCAATTGAGTATTGCTGCTATGGTTTTGTGTCTATGTGTTTCTGTTTATTGTCTATGAAGATAGTGTTCCATTATAATTCGTAGATTGTGATAATTTATATTTATTTTTGAAGAGTTTTTTTATGAAATACGTAAATTTGTGGATTCTCTGTTCTCTAGTACCGGACATAAAGATGTCCCTTGACACCGGACTGTTAACAATTTGTTTTTTAAGGTAACTCAGCTAATAAGTGAAGAGTTTTCTCTTTATTAGTATTACTTATTAATATAATTATAATTTTATTTAATATACAATTCTACCCTATAGTTTTAGTTATTTCATCTATTGGCAAAAGGTTAGACAAATATGCCGATAGAAAAACAGTGACAGAAATTACTTGTTCCTTTCTATGTATACCTCTGTCTCATCAAATAAAAAGTTATCATATTAAACGTTACATACTTGTTTAAATAGCATATGACGTTTTTCTCCCACAAAATATATCTGACCATGTAACTGCTGGTTTATTATTTTTGGAATACTAATGCCCGGCAGCGCGTCACATTTGCATTTTTTTAAAAATAACTAAGTAAACTTTTGTTAATAAAGTATTGCATTATTATTAAAGTATTGTACTAAGGAAGCTTTTATTATAAATAAACCAAACGTGTAAAAGACAAAGGAAGATGTGAAGATAAAGCTACGAAAAAGGAAGCATAAACTCAAATATCTAACATAGGAAAACTCGACTCGCGTAGCGTGTTTATAGGACCACGACGAAGACTGTATACTATATTTCGAAGAGTGCATTCATGAAGCATGATCAAATATTTTTGAATGTAGAGATGTCTATATATGCGAGCAATGCACGATGTATTAGTATATCTGTTTTTTGGAATTCGAAGTTGAGATCGTCCGGTACACGGTGCCATTGGCGAAGATCGCATTCTTTCTTATCAAAACTTAATTCAGGTTCCTAAATATGTTTATGCAGAAGTTGTTTTTTCATTGATTAATTTTAATTTTATTGTTTGTTAACTTAACTAATTCATGACTAAAGTTACATTTCTGGAAGTAGTTTTTATTTTATTTTCCTAAAACCTTAGGTGTTCGCTACTAGGAGACTTCCCACTACTATGAAAATTACTGATATTAGACGCTACTAAGCTGTGAGATCTGATATCTGTCAAAACATTACCATTTACCTTCTATAATTGAAGTCTACAGTAGAATTGGATGGTAAGATTTAATTATGATATAAAAATAATCAGTGTGACGCAAATTTACATCTATATTTATAAATCAATGGTGAAATGAGTTCGGCGTGTCGTAAAAGGCATCGAGCGGTTATAGAAAAGGGCGGGCCAGAATTAAGCGTAAAAAGAAAAAAAAATACCAACAAATATTGAACGTATTTATAATAATCTGAATTAAATCAGTTTCATTTTATATGCTGCAGGACTGCTTTAAAAATTACAATTTAATGACAGTGTAATATCCTCTCATAAATTCCTATGAAGTATATTTTATTTAATAGCTCATTCAACAGTTTGAACTCAACAAGTGTGATATCTGAATTGAATATTGTCTTTATACAAAACTAGCTATGTTAACTCAATAAAAATAAAAGCAAAAATAATCATATTTTAAAGAAAATAAATGACCAGTATTTTTCGGCACTTATTATTTGAATGTTATGGCCACTTTTTTCTTTAGAACAATATTATATAAAGTTATGAAAAATTATATAAAGTTTGATGTGTAAAGTTTTATATAAAGTTTGAAGTAACATAAACCTCATAAGAATTTATTAAGTCTTCATTTCTTTGAAAATTTGTGTAATTTTCATTATGCATAAAGAAGAATAAGAAACATACGCGTCCTATAGATTTTCGTCCTTTAGGGCAAACAGAGCAAACGTGTATTGACTGCACTTGAATTCCAGATGTGTGATATATTTTATAGCTGCCCTAAAATCTTTGGTTCGCTTAATACGCATTGAAATTGAGGTCTAAATTAATACGGCTGTAGTAAAATATTATACTTACTGAGTTTCATTGTTATATAAAATATTCCAATGTGTCAATTTATTACATCTATTTTCAAGCTTAGTTAAGACGCAGATAAATAATATTTTCTACGTTATCATATAAAATATTTCCCTTTACTTATTTGTTATAGTTTTTATTATCCTTAGCTTATTAACCTTCTTTTTGTGTGTAAATGCAGTACTCTACAATTTTTAATAAACTATGCAAATTACAACTTATTTTCATTCTACTCACATCTTTTTAGTATTATTTATGTTTACATGTGATATTAATTGTAATATTATTTATATTAAAATTGAAAAAATGCGCAAACTTTATTATTATGTTGTTTAGACAGAATCACATATAGCTTTTCCACTGTTATATAGAAATGAAATATGTATACTTATTACCGTGAAAATATGGTGTTTGAAATTTTCCGCTGAAACACATTACGGACTAGAGTGAGCCTATCGGTGCTGCTTACGTTGACGTTTACGACAATGTTTCTAAAACCAAATAAACTTTTTGACACTAAACAAAAATGTCATTCAACTTCTACACATGATATTTAAAAAAAATCATGTGTGCAATTCATACGTGGTAGAAGCGTAACCTTCAAAAATTTAAAATTTTAATTTTTAAGTTTAATATCAATTTTTAATGTTGATAAAAACTAAAATATTTAGAAAAGTTTTCCCCTTCCCCTTCCCCTTCCCCTTCCCCTTCCCCTTCCCCTTCCCCTTCCCCTTCCCCTTCCCCTTCCCCTTCCCCTTCCCCTTCCCCTTCCCCTTCCCCTTCCCCTTCCCCTTCCCCTTCCCCTTCCCCTTCCCCTTCCCCTTCCCTTCCCCTTCCCCTTCCCCTTCCCCTTCCCCTTCCCCTTCCCCTTCCCCTTCCCCTTCCCCTTCCCCTTCCCCTTCCCCTTCCCCTTCCCCTTCCCCTTCCCCTTCCCCTTCCCCTTCCCCTTCCCCTTCCCCTTCCCCTTCCCCTTCCCCTTCCCCTTCCCCTTCCCCTTCCCCTTCCCCTTCCCCTTCCCCTTCCCCTTCCCCTTCCCCTTCCCCTTCCCCTTCCCCTTCCCCTTCCCCTTCCCCTTCCCCTTCCCCTTCCCCTTCCCCTTCCCCTTCCCCTTCCCCTTCCCCTTCCCCTTCCCCTTCCCCTTCCCCTTCCCCTTCCCCTTCCCCTTCCCCTTCCCCTTCCCCTTCCCCTTCCCCTTCCCCTTCCCCTTCCCCTTCCCCTTCCCCTTCCCCTTCCCCTTCCCCTTCCCCTTCCCCTTCCCCTTCCCCTTCCCCTTCCCCTTCCCCTTCCCCTTCCCCTTCCCCTTCCCCTTCCCCTTCCCCTTCCCCTTCCCCTTCCCCTTCCCCTTCCCCTTCCCCTTCCCCTTCCCCTTCCCCTTCCCCTTCCCCTTCCCCTTCCCCTTCCCCTTCCCCTTCCCCTTCCCCTTCCCTTCCCCTTCCCCTTCCCCTTCCCCTTCCCCTTCCCCTTCCCCTTCCCCTTCCCCTTCCCCTTCCCCTTCCCCTTCCCCTTCCCCTTCCCCTTCCCCTTCCCCTTCCCTTCCCCTTCCCCTTCCCCTTCCCCTTCCAAAGATCACTCGATTGTGGTTGGTTTTTATGAACAGCATTCAGTTTGCATAATTAAGAACTACAATTTTGTGACAAAACCCATTATTATTAATGGAAATTTTATTACTGCTAATTTGAATACCTTTCTATTTTATTATTGGCTAAATATTGAATTTAATGTTTTACGCATATTTCCCATTGCAACATTTATTTTTTTATCACCTTTTACCTTCTTTTTTGAGGTGTGGTAAATTTCAAATTTTACTTGATATTCGTACAATGTAACTTCGTAGCAAATATATTGTATTATAGCAAGTATATCGTGATTATGAAGATGAATATAAATTGAATTTTTTTAGCAATTTTTCGACTATAATAACTGCTTATCAATAATTCATTTTTACGGTTTCGCCCAGAAACAAACAAATTTTGTATATTTTCGTCCATTAATAAAACTAACAATCCTCTTGTAATTAATACTGCTAATTTGCTTATATGTCCTTTTTGTACCCACTTAAGAGCTAGGCTGAACTACCCTCGAAGGGTTTTGTCCTTGCGGTATCACAGTCATATCTTGGAAACCTGCCAAAAAGTGTTACAGGGTACTATGATTAGTTATTTTTTCTGAATTTCCGTGATATCACAGGTGTCATAATCACGTCTGAATTTTTTTTTTTTTTATTATATCACGGGTGTCACTAATAGGGAGATTTAGGAATTTGAATTTCTGTGATATCAAACGTATCTCAGAAACTATTTTAGCAAATTATTCTGAAAGCTATGTTAGTTAAATATAGGAGAAACTGTAGTAGCAAAAATATTTTCTTACATTTATATATTGTTCTATTTAACTACAAAACTCAAACTTTTATTAAAGGTACTTCTTTAATAAAAGTGTAAGTTTTGTAGTGGAAATACATGCAAGAATACGATTTAACATAAAATACAATATCCACACTGATATAAAATTAGAAGCATCTGTGACGAACTTATTAAAATCTATTAACACCAAACTAACTGATATTGAAAGTAATAAAAAAAATACGTAAAAACAAAACAAAAGCATACCTCACTAATAACATACAGTTTCAGCTAAACCTTACACGGCTTTCAAAGTGGACGCAGCCCCAAAAACCTACAATATGCTAAATACGTTGCGAAGTTCATATCCGACGAATGGGTAAGCTGAAAACAATTTCATCCGCGGCGGAGGTAATGCTCTGAACTTTGTCTGAAGTACGATTATAATGTTATTATAAGTATGTCTGAGCTTCCGGCGTAAGTGGGCGGAGCTTTTCACTTTTTAAATGTGTTTTATGTGCCACTGATAGGGAGATTTAGGAATTTGAAAAGAGTTAAGCATTTATTTTTGTTTTATGCGTGTTTTAGCTTTACCATGTTTATATTTACACGTTACGTTAGGCAGAAGACGGCTTTGAAAGTTTTATGATTGTAGTCTTTTAAATGTGACATCTATTTGTTTTATTAGAGTTAGTAACATGACTAAAATGTCGGTCATATTAAATATGTTATAGAAACAATTTGAAATTGTTGGAACTTTGAAAGTTGGTTGGATGGATAAGCTTGAATTAAGATACTTGTTTAGTACCAAAAAATTAGAATTAGAAAATTATTTACCATTAATTTTGTCTCATACCAGTGGTAATAGGAGCAAGTGACGCATGTTCTGTCTATCTGTAATTGTAATAAAAAATAGTTAATTTGAAAGTACTATTCCAGCACTATAACTGTTCATTCTGTTTCAATAATTAAAATGAACACTTTTATCAAATATTGTTTTATTACAATTGTCACTATAAATACGAGATTTGGTCAAAATGTTCATTGTAATTATTTTATCTGAGTATTGCATGAAATAGTTACAGAATATTGAGGAACTATTCATTGTGATTTTATTCGTTGTGAGATTTATTACATTTTGGAATAAATAAGACTGCATTAATTTTTATATATAATGGATAGTTACAGATTTCATATTATTTCGAATAATAAGACAAAATACGAAGGCCACTTCAGTGGTGGATTAATTTGCGTCTAATGAAAGAAAAAATTAATTTCATTAAATACCCTTCATACACTATTAGATTTGAAAAAAGATTTTGCTTGGGTGCAAGGGGAGCTATATTTCTACTTTTTTCACTACTAATGCGGTTTATGATAGTAAAGTGTATTAAACTGTAGATGCTACAAGGGAAAGTAGGAAGAAAAAATATTTAATAATTACGTAAGTGTGATTGTACAGTCTGAGTTTCATTTCTCATGAACTGAGCAACTTAATCAATCTGGGACATATATCCATACCAATAAACACTTTTAAAATTTTCAAGATATCGGAAACATAAAGCGTAAAATCCCAGCTAGTATTATAAAAGTGATGGGAGTTTATGTCTTTAATTTTTTGTCTTGATATGATACTGTATGTATCTCTATGACATCAGTTAATAAATATAGCTAAATTCTGAATAGAAGGTTTTGTTAAATAAAAAAATAACTTCGTTAGAATTAAGAGAGTGAAAAGTATATATATATATATAATATATATATATATATATATATATATATATATATAATAATAAAAGTGTATATAACAAGTGAATAATCTCATTTTAATCTCACATAAAAATGCCTTGATTTTAAATAAACTCTTCATGTATTACACCACCATGCATTTTCTTTCCGACTAAAGCCAAGTTAATTTAAAAACAAATTACAAATTTTTTTTTTACGTTTATTACATATTGTCAGTATTACATTTGATCCGGAAAAAATAACTGTATGAGAGAAAAATGTTTGCTAAATAAAAATACAATTATTATATTAAGCTAGAATATATGTAATATTCGTTTTACTTCTATTAAAACATTTTATTCCGTGAATTACTGAAACCTTGCCTGTTTATTTGTTTGTTAATATTTCTATTACGCTTAAACAGATTAGATTTGAATAGAATTGTAAATGGAAAACATACATCCTATGCAAAAAAGAACCAAATTCATGTGTTAATTATTGCACGAAATTTTAGCTCAGACTACCGTTGCATTACACATGGGACATACCGTACAACCACAACAAATGTTAAAAGTACTGGCAAATTACGTTTAAAGTAATACTTACCTAGTAAATATATAAGAAACCTGATGTAAATCCCTACAACTTAATTGAATAGTTTTTTTTAAGGTTTGCTTATATAATTCGGACGTATCTGTTGAGGAAAGCGACAAGAAACAAATTTATATGTTTAACATCTTTGTCCCCTTCATATTTATTAGGTTTAAGATATAAATTTTGTATTTAATTTGGACTTATTTGTTGAGGAAAGCGACAAAAAACAAATTTATATTTTTAACATCTTTGTCCTCTTCATATTTAGTAGGTTTAAGATATAAATTTTGTTAGCGTAACATCTAAAGGAATATCTTAAGCGATTAATGATGAATACAAAGAGCGTATGGTGTTGAAACATGATTATTACAGCTCGTCGGATCCTAAAATATTGAAATATTAAATTTTTTTATATAATTATTTTTTTATATAATTATATAACTACTATAAACAGACACGTGTAAATTCTGATAAACTACAGTTTTGTATTTTGAGGCATTAAAATTGTAATTGAGTAAAATGAAGGTGCTTATCATTCTGATAAAAATAAGTAAAAATGGTAGTCATGTGACACCACTTCGTTTAAGTGTCATGTGCCTTTTTCTCGAAGAGCATTTGATATTGAGGGTTAAAATTTCGCATTATTATAGGACGTAGCGACTTAATTATCTCATCGTGTTGGACATTAAACACAAGCTTATTAAAATATTCATTGAAAAATATATGACGTAATAATTTTCACGAAAATAATTTTAACAAAATTTATAAAAATCAAGAAAAATCGAGAATTAATGAAAAGTGTACATATTAATGAAAAGTGTACAAATCCTATTATTTTAAATAGTCTTCATTCCTCATAAGAAAATTAATTATCGAAATCTAAATTACAAGGTATTAGTGACAGCGGATAAATATATATTCGTACAAATAACTCAGTTAAAACATAAAAAAAGAGTACCATTTCCTAATATTTTTTTTATTCATGAAAATATCAAACATTAGGATAACATGATTGACGATTCATACAAAAGCTATAGAGTCAAACATTGAAAAACTGTCATATCATAGTGATATGACTTTTTATGTAATTGTACAGACTATTATTCGCACGAGTTTGTATTACCTTTAGGTGGTTTCTTATCAGTATATGTATAAATATTCATCTGTTGGTTCACTCTTTGAGTTGCAAAGACACGCACGTACCCACCTAAGATAATATTTTCCTATCCTTATATGTTTCTCTTCGATTTTATATAATAAATTTTATATACCCTTTTGATAAACCTTATAAATATATCACTCATTATAGTTGCAAGTAGAGCAATTTTAAAAGATTTGTGTTTAATCTAATCATGTAGAATTTGACATGGTATCCTCAATTGATTTTGTCTGTAATTGTAATTAATACACTTCTTTAGCACTTAAAGAAACAAAATTTTATAAAATTTTTTATAAATCTAATAAATTATATCTCCCTTTACATTCGCAGAAACGACTCTCTAAAGTAATTTTGAAACATCTGCCTATACCGATGGTTATAATTTCAAATTTGACCCAGTATTTTAATTTATTCTATATTTAATTTTAATCATCATATTTCTTTCGGGATTGTAAATAAAAGATTTTTATATATTTTTGATAAACCTAATTAATTATTTCTCTCGTTATAAGTCCAGGAAAGAGTATTCAGAGTAATTTTTAAAGGTCTCTATTTCTAATCATACCAAATTTGACAAGGTCTTAAGATATCCTCTCTTTAATTGCAATTACTCTATTTCTCTGGGATTTTGAATAACAAAATTTCATACAGGTTTTACTTAAACTAAAAAATTATATATCTTAAATTTTAAAAGATGTGTTTAGTATTGATGATTTTGAATTCAGTATTATATTAATAATATATACTTTTGATTTAAAAAAACTTGATAAACCTTGATAAAATTTTATCCATAATTACATTTGCAAGAAATACTGCCTAGAGTTATTTTGAAAGATCTGTATTTCGTATCTAATTATGCTGATATTTGAAATGGTATCATTAATTTAGGTAGGTCGCGAATATTTCTGAGGCACGTAGAAAATTAATCTTCGTTTAATTACAAAAATTGAAGTTCTAAGCTAAGCAAAATTTAAAATTAATCATGCCTATACAATAGGGTGCACAAATTTTGTCTGTTGGTTATTATAATGGAATATTTACAAAAAGTTGCCTCATGGAGTTTTGGTCTTGAATTCAACTAATGTTTTACCTGAGAGAGTTACCAATAACTCTGGAATTTCTCATTACCAAATTTAACATGCGTTAACAAAATTAACAAACGCCTCATTACCAAATTTGACATGAATATGCTTAGTATATTGGAGTAATATACATGCCAGGCATATCTCAGCTCTCAGCTTTCATATATGCCAAGCATATCTCACGTTGAATATTAGTACCACGAAAAGTAAATTTGTTCATAAAACTATGGTAAAAATTAACAAATAATGTCATCAGATATATATATATATATATACATATATATATATATATATACATATATATATATATATATATATATATATATATATATATCTGATGGCATTATTTGTTAATTTTTACCATCACCAAGGGAAGGACGTCTATAAATTAAAAATAAGTTGATTTTAACCTTGAATAAGTTTAAATTCTGCATGATTCTGCATGTCACACTTACAGTGTGCCGGTGAATAATCCCGGTGTATAATAATATAGTTTATTGAATATTTTTGGCGTTAATTTTGTAGAAATTCTTTATTCACAATTGAATGAAACTACGTGATGTAGTATTATTTCTACTTTCTTTAATTTCTTTACCACGACCTAGGTTTCGATGTATTACAACATCTTCAGGTGGGATATTAGCAAAGATCTTTCTAATATCCCACCTGAAGTTGATGTAATACAACGAAACCTAGGTCGCGGTAAAGAAATTAAAGAAAGTAGAAATAATACTACATCACGTAGTTTCATTTAAATGTGAATAGGGTTTATGTTGGGTTAAAAAAGGAAATAATTGTTCCATTTCACACCAATAAATATATCCAATGTTATGATAAGGATAATAGTCTTATTTTTGAACGAAAGAAAAAAAAATTTTTTTCTAGACGTACCATAAATATTTGGGTAATTACCAACATTTAATTGAGATGATATATGAATATATATATATATATATATGTATATATATATATGTATATATATATATATATTTATATATGTATATATATATATATATATATGTATATATATATATATATATATATATATATATATATATATATTACTTCAATGTCAGTAAGTGGAACTTAAAATTTGTAAATTGCAATAAATTTTCATTCGTGGAAAAATAGTTCCTTTGTATTTAAGACCAGAGAAGATTTTCGTTTTCCAGCGTCTATCTCGGGTTAGTTACAGATACTTTTTTGATATGCATAAAATCATAGGTTTTATTACAATTTTTATTACAAACGTATTACTAATTATTTTTGTACACTATTTAATCAACAAATAGAGAATTATTTCATTACTCATATTATTGCGTGTGTTGAAGTAATTTTCTTGTCACGATTATAAACAGTGGTTAGATCACAGTTCAGAATTTGTACTCAATTTAATTGAATTCAATGATGTGGGCGGATGTCAAATATTAGCAGGTTGAAAATGTTCTATAAACAACATTGGATTCCATTTTCCTTCTTATTATGTCAATAATATTTTCCGTTTAAATTTCTTTTATTTTAATAATGATCCGTGGTACACTAGATAGTTCACTATAGTGTGTATTGTGGATCATTAAAAAACAAAATTTTAGACCTTAATCTATTATATGAAAAAAAAAACATATTTAAATGAATACTTTTATTACACGGTTTGAGATAACAGTAGCGGAATATTTGCAAGTATGCATAAGAAACAAGCAAATATGCGTTGTAAGTATGCGTAGTCTGAACCAGCCGAGTTCAGGTACACCATTCTTATGAGCGCAGATTATATAATCAAATAAACTACGTGTCTAAGGCGAGATGTATAAAGGGAGGAATGTCTTAAGAATTTTAGTTTGAACAGCATTTATAATTATGATGCAATTGGTAAGTGGTAAACATTTTCTTAAAATTGTTAGATACTTGTATTTAACAATATTAAAAATCATCTTGCTTTTTAATCATTCATTCTAAAATATAGTCAAACTTTTTTAGTATTTTTAGTTTCACTTAAAAACGTTTATCATTAATTTAATATTTATGTTGTTTTGTTTACAGTAAACTTTATAAAGAGACCGTTTAACGCAATTCTAACAAGACAATATTATACGTATTTAGAGAATATAGTACGAAAGTAAATTCATCCATGTAAAGTACACAATGTAACCATATTTCATTAACTTTGTATATACACCTTAATATCAGCCCAAAAAATAACACAATAAATAAAGTAAATAAATAACCGGAAAGAAACGTCAAAATTAAACGCTAAATATCAACTCAAATATTTCCGAAGCGGTCTCTTCGGAATATGAATGTAGCCGCGTGCAAGTAAAAACAAATGAATTTAATGTTGCGTTATTATACCAGCCTGGGGGCATCGTAAATTATCAGTTGGCCGCAGTAAGCTAGCTACGTGAAGGAAGTCCGGAAGTACGGTCAGTGTGGTTGTCGGAAGTGCTACACCGTAGCGTTGGAGCGCTATGTTGCCGTAGCACGTAGGTATTTAGTTATTAATATCATCTACTGGAGATAAGAAAAACGTATGGAAGCTAGTAAAAAATATTTTATGAAATTAATCAGCTGTTTGTTTGTTCTTCTTTATACATATTGCTTCATTTGTCCGGGTCTGAAGGTTTCCTTATATATAATTTTGAGAGCTATGAATTGATATTTTTATTTTATTTTACAAATATTACCATTTAAATTTACTGTTATTTAGATTATATTATCTAATTTCGATCTTCAATAAACAAGTCAGGAAATGATTTGAAAAAAATTATTAATTAAAACTTAAAACTAATTTTCTTTCGTACTATGTCATTCGAATTGATGGCTATTATACCTCGGCAAAATATAATTATAAATTTGCCCCATCTATAAAGATTGATCAAAGGGGGAATTGACAAAGGAGGTTAAATTTTATAAAAACGTTACATAGAAAGTGGCCAAAGGTAAAAAGTATTTAGAGTGTACTACACCTTAACATAGCGTATTTTAACCTAATTACGGTGCAACAATTTTAAATTTAATTTTTTTATATGGTTAGATAATTTAATAATGAAAGTTTGTTATGCTTGTGACTATTTCTCGTTCCCATTACGTACAGTTGAACATCAAAGACTTGTCAGCATGGCATTTTAAAATTATAGCGTAATTGCAAATAATCCCATCATACTGGTGTTGGATAATTATTAACGCCAAATCTCTAATATATTATTATAAGTATATAATAAACATAATTTTTTGTTCCTACTTAACTTTTTTGGATTTATATAAAAAAAGACAAAACACCGTGCTGGTTATATGGCGAAAATATGTAATCAAAACTTGAAAAAATGCTCACGACTTGCTAGTTCAGACAATGACGAAAGCCGAAATGTACCTGCTGAAAAACAGACTGCTTAGAGAAAATGTCTTATAGAGAAAGAAAGTATGTGTAACTCAACCAGCCGAGTTCAGGTACAGCGTTTTTACGAATACAGATCACATAATCAAATAAACTACACGTCTAAGGCGAGATATATGAAACCAGGCGAGTCATTTTTCGGTAGTGCGCGTAAATACTTCCCTTTAAATAGGTTGAGCTTGTATTGCATATCTATAACCGATTTTGCCTATTAAATTGTGTGATTGTCCAATGGATCAATACGAAGTTGATACGCTTCTAACTGGATAAAAAAAACTTGCACTAAAAAGTGGGTTCAAAACCTTCGTGACCAGGAAATTGTTCGTGAACTTTGTTTTGATATGCTTGGAGTTACTATTCAACAAAATGTATTTTCAAATGTTTTTGAAAATGTATTTTGCTGGATCGCAAATTTTCTTTTTCTTTTAGGACATTGGGGAAATCTCTAAGAAAAACATATAGTTTTGTAATGTCCGATCTTAACTGGGTAATAAATTATGCCAAAACAGGAATTAATGGAACAGTAAATTATTAGATATAAAACATATTTAATTATATTTATGTCATATGAAATACAGGAAATATATATTTTAAGGATGTGTGCATAGATTACCGTTATTGATAATGCCGTACATCGCAATATTTCAATTTCAATGGTTAATTTCGTGATATTTCATTTATTTTAATTCAAACAAATCTACACTTATTTACGAAACGATATTCCGTACTTCATCAAGCTAAATTCTGCTGATTACTTTTTTATTAGTACGGTGACATAAAATATTGCGGTCTGTGGGTAGACTGAAAGTATCACGGGCTTGCATTTCTCCACTCGTAATTATTCGAGAAATAATTATAAAGTAATGCTTTATTATATTTTACTACTTACGACTACTTATACTCGCCGAGTACTTATATTATGTACGATAGTATTATTTGCCTTCCGGCAGGCGGGTGTTTAACATATTCAAACATCAACCACAGTTGTCTGTGTACTCTATGGCTTTTAGTCTTTATAGGCGTTATGCCATGATTAAGTTGATTTATGACGTATTGTTATTTTGGTTTTCTGTTCTTTTAATTATGTCATTTAATGTATTATGTTATAATTCGCCTAGTGTTGGTTGTATTTTTTTGGTATTTAATATTGTGATGTTTTAAATTTTCTTTATTTTTTTTCGAATATAATTTATATTTTAATATCGTATTTTTATTTTTTTATTTCTGTAATTATTTCATTATTAGAAACGTTTTTATAAGCGAAACATCTCTTTCCTACTCTGATTCCTTTTATCCCCTTTCCTCGGAAAATTCGACATTCGGACAATTTCTTTCAGATAACTTGGAATCTTCTTTCCACGATATTTTGTTTTCAGCATTTGATAATGGAAATAAAAATATAAACAATTCTCATATAAATGCGCAAAACATGCCTTCACATTGTTTTGAATTTTCTTCCACCTTCAATAACCTTAAGCCTCATCAGCGAGTCTTCGCTTAAGCCCTCATTACTTTCTAATCTTTTTGAACTACCCGTTTTCATTTTATTACGCATAAACGGCATAGACAGGCGCGGCGTAGGTGTAGCTTACTATCTTCGTGACTATTTGTCGCGCAAAGTAAATATACAATCATCTACCGATCGGTTGTCTGTCTCAGAGTATCTCTTCGTTGAAGTCTCTTTTTCTCATTAAAACTATTAATGTTATTGTCCACCTGGAACAATTTTTTTCCGTGAATTTGAAGAAATTATTGAAAGCTTAATTCCCTTTTATCTGAATTGCTTATTATTGGGAGATTTTAATACATGTTTCCATAGAGGTGGCTCTAAGGCTAATCAACTTGGTGACATATTTACATCTACAAACGTTGTTATACTTTCTTCCTTTTCCACATTCGACACTGAATCTTGTCGTTATCTCCTCGACTTAATAATCATGTCGAATTCTAAACTTTGTTCTGCCTATGGTCTACTTACCGCTCCAAACTTTTTTCATCATAATCTCATGTATATCTCCTTATATATTAAAAGTTCAAAGCCTTTATCTAAAATAATATATCGTCACAATTTTAGCTGAATAAAGTGGTCATCTTTGCTTGACATGCACGGTGTGTTGATTGGGCTGCGATCCAATGTTTAAATAATGTAGATGGTATAGTGCAGAATTTCAACTCTGAGAGTACTAACCTGATGAATAAACATGCAGCATTAATGCGAATAAAATGTAGACAAAAAGACACTCCTTGATTCAATGATTCCATAATGTGTTTCATGCAGAAACGAGATGGGCTAAATTTATACATAACAGGGATCCTACACCTTTTCCCTGGGAAGTATATAGATTACTGAGAAATAAAGTATGGTAAATGTTCAGAAATGCAAAAAAATATTATATCTGCCAAAATATTAACGGATGTACATCTTCCAATATTTTGAATTTTCTAGGTACTATGGGTATCGGAAAACAACATGAGATAACGCAATATCCTGTCAATATTAATGATTTCATCATAGTTTTTGAAATCCCACCTATTATCTTACAATGTATTAAAGTTGGAAACTCTGAACAACATATTGCATGCACCGCTTTGTGATAATTCCTTTATTTTTTCAAAAATATCAAAATACACAATAAAAAAATAAACTTCTCGAAATGAAATCGAAATCAGCTAGCAGTTACGGTTTAAGTACAGATGCACTTACTCCTATCATTGATATTATAGCATCCACCATCACTGCCATATTTAATATTTCCAGATTTATCTCTACGTTCCCTTGTGAATGGAAGATGGCGCATATTATTCATTTATCCAAAACATATACCCCGAAACGGCCAAAAGATTGTCGACCTACATCTTTATTACGACTAGTATCAAAAGTCTTTGAGCGAATCGTGCATTCTCAACTTGTTGTTTTGTAAATAACCAAAATTTATTTGACCCCCTGCAATCTAGCTTTAAGTCATGGCGTAGCACTTCAACTGCACTGCTGAAAGTAATTGATGGTGTGTGTCTATCCATGAACAATACCCAACTACCTGTTCTTAAATTATTAAACCTCAGCTATACTTTAAATTTTATGGACATTGATATTTTGATACATCGGCTTATACCATTAAATTTGTTGCAACCATGTGTTAATTAGTTTAATTCCTATCTATGTGACAGTAAAAAGACAATCAATATTTCTGTAAAAGAAGTACCTTAAGGTATTCCTTTTTAGAAATCTTTTTTCAGAATCCATTTTCAGATCTCCGGAGTACCTTAAAGTAGTGTTTTTTCCCCACTTCTTTTTTCTATTTTTATTGATTCCGTAGTTAAAGAACTGTCTTCTAACTATCATTTTTATGTTGATTATCTTCAAATATGCTTTCACTGCAATGGCGTTGAAATACCTTCATGCATTGATATATTAAAGGCAGACCTACATTTGATCAGACATTAGGCTGGTACGCAAGATCTTTTGATTAACTTAATTAAATTAAAGACTATTATGATCGCTAGTCAGAGACTTCTGTCAAATATATCTGTATCTGATTAACTACAGCTATTGATTGACGGCTATGTTATTCTCTTTTCTTCAACTGCAAAAGATTTTGACCTAGTAATTTATGAACATCTCACATGGCATTCTCAAGTAGTTGTAAGATTTTCTTAAAAATATACTTCCTCGAACGTGTTCAAAATTTTCTTCCATTGCAAACTAAAGTACACCTTTATTAAACTTTACTTCCGCCTATTCTTGATTTTGGAGATGTGTGTTATTCTAATCTAAATGTACATTTACTCAATAAATTATAACGTCTTCAAAACCAGTGTATTCGATACATTTTCGGTTTAAAAAAATTCAGTCATGTATCTGAGTATCGTCCACGCCTTAAGTGGTTATGGATTAACCATTTAAACTTAACTTAAGAGGGAACCTCCATCTTCTATGTTTTATAGATAATATCCTCAATAATCCCGTTACACTTTAGGCCTCGTTACACCCGCTATACTTAAGGTATTACCTTAAATCTAGATTCCATTACATGTCATCCCACGACCTCAAACTACTATCGAAAAAAAAGGGCATCTTAGTTTTTCGATCATACTTGTTCCTAATCCATCAGCATGGAACGGAATTTTATGGAGAATACTTCACTGTATATTTTAAACAAAGTGCGCCCTCGTTGTCTATGTTCAAAAGTCGTCTGAAAATACATTATTCACCACAATCGGCAGGCCCTAATACCTTCCACTATAGCCCATCTTTATCCCTCTCTACCTTAAAGTGTAGTTTTGCTTTCGTTTTTAATTAATCTTAATTTATTACCACACATTTATTATAAATTTTATACTGTTAGTAGAATTAATTAACGTTTAACAATTACTTACAGTCTACCACACCACTTAATGTTCTCATCTAATTCATTTTGGTTAGCTGTAGGAGATTTCTCTTGTAGCAATAAATCTGCCACTGTATCCTTAGTTATCTAAGCTTTATTTGAATTATTTAAATATTAAAGAATGCAATTCTGGTAGTATACGTGTAAAGATTACACATTACGTAAAAAGTTTTTAAATGTATTTTACAAGTACGTTTTAAAAGTGTAAATAATTTTAATATATGTAAAAATATTTTCCCTGTGGACTTTTCAAACTCGATTTTTTTACATTATATATCTGTTTACATTTGTTTTTCCAATTGAAATTAAATAAAATATAAACTCTTAAAACACCGACCAATTTTTTGGTAGTAATTGCAAACAGGATCATTAAATTTAAAAACGTTTACTGAAACGCACCACTTTTACGGTATAAGGTTAAATGTAAGTGTGATGTTGAGCGTAAGTATTGAGCGTAAATGTAGGGTTTAAGAAAGCTCATTTCTACGTTTACGATCTTACGCTGTTTTAGCGGTTTTACACAAAACTGGATGTCTGCTAATAGCCGTTTGGTTACACTCTTTACAGGCTTTCACATAAGCCATTTAACTAATTGAACTTGGAAATAACAAAACTGGGTCGTGTTCAAGCTTCGAAAATTTAATATCGCATTTGTTGGTTCGAATAAATAAAGCTTCCGAGTAAATAAACGAAAGATACAATCGATTTAATATCTGTTGTTTTCTGAAACCGTTTAAAGTAGATACTTAAAATTTGACATCAAAATAAAGCATATATTTTAACACGATCCTTAATTTGTAAAACTTAAATATATTTATATAAGATTTTAAAAGTGGGTAAACCAGTTACTTTTACCACAAAAATACAATTTACGTTATATTTTTTTTATTTTATTCCTGATACGACTTTTTTAAGCTTATCTATCAAGTGAAGTATCATTTTGAAGAAAATATGTTTTATGAAAATTTTAAAACACTTTCCTCTTTTTCAAAATTTCCGTAAGAAATTTATCACCCTTCACATCTTCGTTAAGGTTAAAGTCTAAATTTAAAATGTAACAAGAGCGTAATTGGAAACTAAACTGTACTTTACCGATAAACAATTGTTGATTGTTACAAATCTCACAATATTTAAAAAAAATTTACTATTTTTACGCTCGTGAAAAACAAAATATTTTGTGAAAAATTATACAGGAAAATTTTATAACTTCAAATGAATATTTGTGTCTTCGTCATGATATATAATTTAACAAAATATTATTTAATAATCTTAAATATCCATTCGCGTCTCATATATTGTCTTAATATAAATGTTTAAGTTTAGGAAGTAAGTTTTATTATTAGGTTTCTACCTATAAAGTTAAATTAAAATGTAACAATCTAATAATAGACACTTCTATTAGATAAACTAATGTATATGATGTTAGAACCTATATATTATTCATATGCATGTATATATATATATATATATATATATATATATATATATATATATATATATATACATATGTATGTAAGTAAATATTACCCACTTTTTAATGAATCATTGGATTCAAATATTGTAAAAAAATTAAAAGCCCGAATGCAATATTATTATTGCTCCTTTCACGGACATTGACTATTTATAAGTTAAATTTATTCGTAACTTTTTATAGTTTATTTCCCGAATGTTTTCTATCTGACAGTTTCTTTTCAATCAAGGCAAAAAATATAACAAATGCCAATTTATCTTTGCACTAAAAATAGAAAAGTCGATGTCAAATTAATTTTGTAACTATTTAAGAGAAATATATATTCGTAATTTTCCTGTTTGCTTATCGAATAATTAATGTCGAAAACTTTTTTTCCGTCATCAGATAAAAATACAATAAACGCCTTTTTAACTTTGCACTAAAAATAACAATTTCATTAACAAGATATTTTGTAACTGTTTAAATATATCCGCCATTTTTCACATTTTGCTTCTCGAATATTTTCTGTCTTATCTGATCGAGGCATAAATAGAATAGACGCCTTTATATCATTTTACTGATAAAAATAATTTTGTGGACAAAATAACTTTTATCTTTTAAGAATAAAACATATTAGCCGTTTTTCATAGTTTCTTCCTCAAATATTTTCCATCTGAAAGTTTCACTAAGATAGACACAAAATATAACAAATGCCTTTATATCATTGCATTGTAAGTAATAATTTCGTTTACAATATTATGTTGAAATAATCGTATTTAAGTCTTCAATCGAGGTTCTCGTGTTCTTATGTTTCTCAACATAAAATAATTAGAAATATTTCACGTAAATATATCATACTGATCTCTTCTAATTAGCTGAAATTGCAAATTTGACGTCGAATTTATAACTACTTCATAAAAAGGATCACTTTTACTGTATGTGGTTAAGGCTAAGTATCGTTGAGGATACAAATTACCCAATTTGCGCCGTAATCTTTAACTAGACGATTTCCTGCTGTTTTGTAGATTTTATATAATTTGACGTCTGCTTCAAATGGTTATGGGTTTGTTACCTTTAAAAGTTTGCCTCTTTTGGTTTACATTTTACAAAACTGTATTATTTGACGTTTAATATTTGTAAAACATTTGGCGCTTGTTTCGTACTGGTTTCTTTCGGTGTGAGCGGTGTGCTTACGTATGCGCGTGCGTATGAGTTCGCATGCGCGTCCATCTATGAGCGAGTGCGTGTGCGTGCATTTGCGAGCGTGAATGTGTATGTATATACGCCTGGGCCCTCGTGTATGTGTATGTGTGCGTACGCATGCATGCATGTATTCGTGTGCGTGTGCGTATGTGAGTGTATCTGCATATATGTGCACGCACTTGTATGTGCATGTGCGTATATACTAGCTTCGGATCGCAAATTCCGTTTAGTTTTCATGCTCTTATATATTTTTTGGATTCCGTACATAAAAAGTAAAAACGAAAGTCTTATAAAAATAATTCCCTGATTCTTTTACCAGAGTCCGCTTGGTGCACAAACTTGAAATTTAGCAGAGTAATAAAATATAATATGTTGCGCATATATCTTTGGCTAAAACTCAAAAATATTCATTCATAAAATTTTAGGAGGGGAGGGGAAGGCAAAATTAGATACTGCGATTTCTTTTTAATTTTATGTATAATGGTGAACCGTTTGAAACGGCTAGTTACAAGGATTTGAACATATTTTTGTTATAGAATTAGATGTTATATCTTAAGGGGTATACTGAAAAAATGATTAAAAAAATTTCCTGTTTCATTTTATGAAAATAATATTGGTTTTTGGAAACTCATGCAAAGATTAAAGAATTATTTAAAATTAGAAAGAGACTATAGGCAACATATTTATATTTTTCATATTCATAGTCAATTTAGTCACAAACCAAGCAACGTCGCAACTTAGAATTTGGCCTAGCAATTATTTTTTAAATGTAAGAGAGGCGGTAAATTAAGTCTTAAATATTGTACATATATATATATATATATATATATATATATATATATATATATATATATATATATATCTATATATATATGTATATCTATATATATATATATATATATCTATATATATATGTATATCTATATATATATATATATATATATATGTATATATTATACGGGGTTTCACTAGTTGGGATCACTGTTTGAACTTGTTATCAGAAAAACAAAATTGTTTTGCCAATATTTGCCAATTTTTAATATAAACCGCATATTTAAAACATATTCAATAAAATATACGGAAATAGTGCATTTGCCTCCTGATTTTTGAAAATATTGAACAAATATCATGAAGAAAAGAAGATTGGTAAATTCTGATTAGGAGATTAAAGGAAAACTGTGGCGATTATCGTAGACCTTATATATTTTTAAATATGTGCGACGTCCTGAGGCCTTGTTAAAAACATTCTTTTTGCAATATCTTCTAAAAATAATTTTCGGTAAGTAGTATTGCAGAGTGCATAAATATGTATGGAACCATCAAAGGGTGACTTTTAAATATTCTTGGCAAGTTTTTTTTGTTTATTGTTGTTTATTGTTGAAAATAAAAGTATTTTCAATAATATTTTTCATGTAACTAAAACAGTATTGTTTTCTAGAGTTTACACTCTGGAAAACAACGCAAGTTGCCACGAGAACAGCAAAAGTAATAGTGCCTCGAAGTGATTCCAACTGTTGACTCCTGAGATTCAACATTTTACTGTTTAGTAAATAATCAAAATCTGCATAACTCATACGGCAGAAGTTACTGAACTCTCCGGATGGTTCATAAAGAAGCTTATTAAATGTTTCTTCTATAAATTAAAAAAAAAACAAACTTAACCATGAAGCAAAAGTACATGTAACAAATTGTAAATAAAGTTAAATTCATATACTCTATTGTAGTTTGTACGATTCTGTGAGTTTTGATCATCCACCATCGTCTTAGTTTCCCTCTTATTCGTTTCATTTCATTTTGCTTTTTTTTAAATAAAAAAAGGTTAACCCAAACGTAATAGCTACCGCAAGCTTGTCGTCTGCCATGTTTGCCTATAGAGAACACACTAGCATGCTCTCCGACCCTGAGAATGCCGTGTTTGTGTTGGGTGATTGTGGTGACAAATGATACTTTAAATTTTGAACGGTTGTCGTTGTCGCTTTAAATAAATTGATATATCGTTGAAACAATTGGCGTTTGGGGGCCGAGGAAATGCAACATTATTTGTCTATAATATAAACGGAGGAATGTTTTAGTTTATGCCACTGACAACTGTTTTCTTGACATGCCTCATACAAAATCACATCACAAAGAGACGTTTTTCGAAAATTTTAACTTTTTTTTTAAAACTTACCCATAATTGTAAATAACGGTTTCTTGTTTCATCTTTTTATTTAAGCTGCCTTTAAGAATGGCTGTGAAATATAACTCACTATGCCACTTCATCTAATTAAGGAACTTTTTAATTCTTTCTAATTTATTTATTATATTAATAACTATACGTGTGCATATACTCGCAGGCAAACACGCACGCACTTAAGCACACAAGCATGCACGCATGCGCGCACGCAAACAGACGTATACATACGATAGTTTAAAAAAAAATTAAATGTGCGAAATATACTGAAGGACACGTTGCCCAATGAAATTAAGTTCACTGTTTATTATGTATTAAAATAATTTTAATAATATTATTCCCTCTTCCTACATTAATGGAACGAAATCTACTAAAATGCGTATACATGACTGGTTTAATTATTATGGGCACATCACATATCTTAAACCTGTAATTCTGTTAAATGTCAGGGTGTTTGTTTACGGTTAAAATTTTCGTCTTTTGAAAAATAATATTTTTGATAGGTTAATTAAAAACTATGTTGAAAAAAATAATAAAAAGAGAAGCGAATTATAAGCTTCCAAAGGTAATGGTAGGAACAGAGAAGGAATATAACTCTATGTCATTTGCCGTTTTAAAATATAATGGACTTTACTAAAAATCAGACCGGGAAGCAAGTTTGCTGCTTTAATTTAAACGTTAATTCATTTAATTGTTTCCAATTCATTTTCGTCTTCTCTTAAATGCATTCGCACAGTAAACGATAAATAATCTTTTCTTTATTTTCGTAGTTCTATTTAATAATTTATAAAGTCTCGTAATAATTTTATGGTAGCTTAATTTAAACGTTAAATTTCTACCAATAATTTAATTATAGGTACATTTTAAGAGCTATTATATCACTCAGATATTTTGGGTTGTTTATTTACAATAATATAAGCATTATTATAAACTACCAATAGTCTGAATTGCACCGTGATCAAAATTATTGTTTTGAAAACATCCAAAAATTATAAAATATATTCGGTAAGTATTTACTCTATAGTTATAATTATTAAAATATACACTTTCTGATTCTAATTTAAATTACATATTTAGTTTACTTGTGAAGTTGTTGTAACGTACAATATGTGGTAATTTTTTTCTCTAGTTTTAATGTGAATTCCTATAGTTAATGATTTAAATATTATTATAACTAATTTAATCTAAGGGGTGTCATTTCCACTAATAATACAGAAGGTATTTATAAAATTCTATGATTTAGTTTAATTATTCGCTCAATGCACAAATATATACCACTGGGATGCCGTGTTTCGCTATTCAAAATTAAAACCCTTATTAAAATTAATATGACATCTCAGGTCTGAATACAACGTAGTATCCTGTGAATTCTTGCAATACGTTCTTGCAATACAGTTTGAACTTTTTTCCTGTTTGACGCATCGTTTATTTTTTTTAAAGTATACGATAAATGAATACGGTTTTTGAAAAGAATAAACTTATTTAATTGTTTAAATGATATAATTACTCATTATTGCATTTTACACAAATCGTCCGCCAATTATAAATGTGTGAAATTTAGATTATACATTATCATAAAATGATTATCAAAAAGACTAATATAAACAAAACCAAAAATGATGTTAGTCTTTACTTAAGCGATTGATATATTTACAGCAAATAAAAAAGCGAAAATTAGTAATAAGGTTTAAACTTAATTTACAAATTTAGTAAAGAAAAAAATTTTATTGTAAAACTTATGTACTAATACGTCAATGCACGAGATCAAATAATAAGATGGACAATTTTCGTGTGTTCCACAAAATTTGACCACATCATTAAACCAGTAATTTATGAAGAAAAAATGTGTAATGAATGAGTATCAATGTACACAAAAATATACCAAAATGAACAAGATACTACATTTATTTCCTTATGTGAAATTATTTCATATCAATTTCTATAAAATATCAGAGCTTAAAACTTTGTTGAAAAAGTTTTTTTTCCCTAAATGAAGTGAAACATTATAACCGAAGGAATATTTGTTTAGAGAACGGGGTATAAATGTTTCTTATTACCTTCTCACACAGCAGAATAACGGGAAACGAAACGTTTCCAAAGAAAATGTACTAATGCGATGAAGTAATTTTTTTTTAAATCGATAATATTTAGACGTGATGTTGATCATTTATGAAACAAATTTTTATCGTCATATCATCTGTAGCAGATATATTATTAAGAGTATCTTTGCTTTTGATGTTGATATGGAGTTTACATCCGAAAGTGAAATCTGCTTGGTATAATAATGGTAATTTAATGACGTGTAATAAATATTAGCAAAAAATATTATAACAACTTCGACTAAGTGGAAGTTTTCCCTTTCTTATATGTAAGTATGATAATCTTTACTCGGTATTATAGCAGACTTTTCAAATTAAATAAGGTTTTACTATAGAGTAAGTGTAGGTGTTATAGTAGAGAATAGGCCAAAGTGCAGTCAGTTGACAGCAGTCAGCACCAAAGTTTTAAGTGAATTACATATAGATAAGGGATTTAAATCCATACCAAATATGGATTCTATTACTGTACGAATTTCGTATGGGTCACAATGCAAAGACTGCGGCAAATAACATATGCCGTGCGATGGGTGAGTCCACTGTGTCTTAAAGATTTGGTTTCGAAAGTTCGTGAACAAGGACTACGATCTTGAGTACGAACCCCGTACCGAACGTACTGTTGAATTGGACGTTCAACGATTATTACGTCTATTTGAGGAGGATCCTCGACAGACGGCTCGTCAATTGAGAGATGAGCTAAACTGCAGTCATGGCACCATAGAAACACATTTGCACGAATAGGGAAAGTTTCAAAATATGGTTAGTGGATACCTCACAAGTGGCCATCATATCACCTTCAGCACTGAGTTTATGCACGTCAACAGTTATTGACATTGGAACGTAACTTCGACTGGTTAAATCAGTTATTTATTTATTTATGTACTTTAATGTATTTAACTGATACATATGGCGAACTTATGGCTAGGTTACTGGTGTTCTGATGGCTGTAAGAACAATCTCTTACATTCAACTACAACACCAGTCCAGCCCCGCTCGATAAACGGCCAGGAACCCAGGTCCCTAAGGTGCGCCTCGCAGTCATACCTTGTAATCAACTCAACTTATCACGGTGACGACAAGTTAGTAACTGGCGACAAGTTAGTAACTGGTCACATACGGTAACCATACACGTAAACGTCAACAGCTGGGTGTCGGAGTCGGACTTTCAATACTTAAAATAAGCGCCAAAAAGTTGATGCTCAATTTCTGGTGGAATGTCAAAGGTATTATTCATTGGAAGTTACTTCCAGGGGGATTTAAAATTAATGCAGATATTTACAGTGAACAATTGGACCGATCAGCTAACAAATTGAGTAAACGAACTCGCAGAGTTTTTTTAATAAAAGTTACCGGAATTTTACATGAACAGCATATTGTCAGTATCGAAAAGATGGAGACAAATAGTAGGTAATAATGGTACAAATTTAAATTAAATTTAGTGTAACATAAATATTTAATAACAATTGTTGAGAGCAACTCTGGGACAAAATTTAATAGCCAACCCAATACATACATATATATGTGTGTATATATATATATATATATATATATATATATATATATATATATATATGTATGTATATATATTAATATGAGGGTAGCACCGGCATTTATTAAAACTAGCCATGTGTAATAATGATAATAAAAAATAATAAAAAATTAATTTAAATTTCAAAAATCAAATTCCTATTTAAACAATTTAGTTTCTTTTCCCGATTTTCCATTTGTTTACACAAATTGAGGACAAGTGGAACATTATCTGTATTACATAAAGATAAATTTAGCACCACAGAATTTTCATTCGACAAGGTTTTTCATCGTGGTCTGAATTAATAAAAAAGTAAGGATGAACTTCAATTGGAATTTTATGGTAAAAGGTTGATATGAAAATATGTTATGAACAAATTTGAGAAAGATTAGGCGGTGGTATGAGTAAAGTATAGAAAATTCTAATTAAGTATTAAGAAATTAAGATTTAGGCATCAGAAAGCTTTATGCCAGGTTGGTAAATCGTGATTAACTGGTGGTCAAAATACCGTCGATTTTGCTGATATCACAAAATTTTAACTTCGGAAATTACTCAAATGCTTCATTTCACATCGTCAGGGTTGACAAGAGTTAGACAATCTGTTACGAACCTGAAATTAAGAGACGGTCTGTGCAGTGTTTCCTTCTAAAAAGAAGCCTGTAAAAGTAACTCCCGAAGAGCATGTTAGTAGTTAGCTCACGACTACCCCTCTGCATACTTAGCCAAGAAAATTATGGAATATTCGACTACGTTGAATGTAGAAATTATGAGTCATTCACCATAAAGCCCTCTTGTTTCATGCGATTTCTATTTAATCCTAAGAATGAATTGTAAACTGCGGGTGTTACAATCCTCGGACGCCGATGAAGCGGTGACAGTCTTTGGAAATACCATAGCGGAGATGTCAAAGAGAAGTGACAGCCGACTTCTTCTGATAGTGGTTTTATATATTGCTACGAAATTTAGAGTGTCACGGAGACTATTTTCAAAGACAATAAACACATTACAACCTTACTAGTGGATTTCACTTTTTATATTCTAAAACGTTTCACTTTTATCTGTTATATTACATTTAAAGAATTGGGTACAGGTTAAAATAACATAAAAATAAACAATTTTGTGAGATGTCGGGATATTTCAAATTTCCGGCACTCTCGATATATAATCCACAACTACACAATTGAATCCTGCAAACACACTGTTTAAATTTATTTATCAAAAAACAACATTAATTTCCATAAACAATATAAAATAAGCATGGAATTACATAATTTTTTTACCAATAAATTATTAATTTTTTTTAAACAATAACTCACAATTTAACAATGCACCCTACGTATCGATTTTATGCTCGATGCACTCCATCGTATGACGTTCTGTAACCCATCTGAAGGATAAACCGCCCGAGAGCTGACGAGTCACATACATAAACATATAGTTACATAAATATATATAAGTTTACATAAAATAAAACACAATACAATTTGTATTGCACACGCGAAGCTAAACTATATGATCCAACGGAATGTAAGTTCGTTGAAAATTGTTGAGATCTTCGTTTATGCAGAGTTATTGCTTTTATTTTATAATCGTACGATCGATTGTTAAGATTTATAAAGTAATTGTCAAATATTTTGTTAACGTACATCTCCGTATTCTTAGCAAATGTCTAAATTTTTTATATTTCAGGAAAAAATGTTTAAGATCATTTACCAGTTGAGTTAGTACATTTTAAATTTGTTTTCTAATTTTTACCTGAATACGTGTCAGAACTTTTCTATTAAAACTTTATTTGATACCAAATATATGTTCAATTAAACGAGTACCGAAAAATTTAGTTGCCATCTGGTTTAGAGTTGGTCGTGCGAAGAAATGGATGGTAGCCGACAATCGTCACTTTGAATAGTTTTTGTGACATGTTCAATATCAAGTATAAGTGATATTATCAATTTCTGTGCAAACTCACAATTTAAATATGTGGCATATTTGGATATTTACTTGCATTCTTGCTTTATTATCTTTCAATTATATTTTTAATTTTGATTAGCACAAAGAATCAATGTTGATCATAATCAATTCAAACATTATATTTAAGATATTTTTAAACGCATTTTTCTAAATAATTTCAAAAGTATACCAATTTACCGAGCACCATTTCTATGATTTTATTGAGAATTCATTTAAAGTGCCAGAAGAGCGAATCAAAACACCGACTAGTAAAGAGTACTGTTTATTTCACTTAACCTAACACCGATTTGTGGCCTATTTGTTCGCTTCACTACTCATTGTGCTCGGGTATTATAAATTATATGCTCAAAAATGGGGAATACGCACAAATTTATTTTGATGTTCATTCGACAGAATTGCCTCGAATCCCCTCGACTTACTTATTGTTACTTTAGGAACGAAATATTTTCAATTCCTTTGGAGAAAGTGTGGTAATGGTCGACAAAGTGGTATTTTGAATTTTGCGCCAAAACGCTTGCAATATATCATTAATCATGTATACGGTTTAAATATTTTTAATTTCAAATACATTTTTTTTCACACTGAAAATAGCAATGCCATTTTTACGCTCAAAAATATTGCATCATTCATATAAGTACTCATTATCCTGTCGACATTAACTCTAAATAAGTTTTTAGAGAAAGTTGGAACAAAACTCTGATATGTTTTTATTTCATTTTCCTTTTTTTGTAAGACAAATGTTTTAAATTGGTATGTTTAAAAAAGTTTTAAACAGGTGTGTTTAAAAAAGTAAACATAATAACCTATTCCTGATGAAATGATAGATTATTACAGGAAAATGACAAAATTGACGCTACTTGATTTTTATCGGTATCCATTTTGTATAATTTATAACAAAGATTTTGTGATGAACATAAGCAGTTTTTAATCGAGAGTAAATTATTTCTTTTCCTACATGCTTTTTTATTAAATATTTTCTTTATAAGGAGCGATACTCTAAGTGCTTTTGTTTATTTAACATTCAGCTTCAAAAGTCTGTATTGCTTTACAGGTAATATTAAAATACTATTAACAGGCAAGGTACTAGATAATCGGTATAATACAATCATTAAGTTAATTTATTATTGTTAAATTTTATTATTAAATATTTAAATACTTTCAAGAAGCAACATTTATTTTTATACTTCTTTCTTCGCGTAACATGAATGTTTGCAGCTAGTATTAACGGCAACAAATAATTCTACATATAAAAAGAAACAGCTTCATAACCCAATCTTCACAGCTTCATAATTCATAATCCATAAGGTATATCTATATGAGAAGCAGTCAAAATACGTAAATTATATTGCTGGTCGATTAAAGTTATTCCACATTTCACCTGATTTAGAAAATCCTAATTTAGAAATTCCAGAACTATTCGTGAAATATATTTTTTTACCATGTTTTCTATATCATATTATAATGTCGCTTCTCTGCCTTTACTCATTGGAACGATACAATTTAGAAATAAATTATTTTTAATATTGTAACAAATTTGAATATGCTTGAGAATAAACGTAAAAAATGTTCATTTACCATAATAAACACGATCTAACCTGAAATAGTAGACGTCGAATCATAATGCAGTGATCCGCTTTTGGAAATTTCTAATAGTGTTTTATGTGTATGTAATGTTTCCTGTGTCGACCTGTTCGGTATTACGCCTTTATTTAAGAACTCTGGCTGTTTAGATAGTTATAATAATTTGTATGTCTTCATGGACAAAAATGATTACGGTTTTTAATTTATGTATAAAATGTACTACTTGTAAATTAACTATATAAGGGAGTTTAAATAAATACGATTGAAATCGTTTTACGAAAGATTATTTAACGAACGATGAAATATTACGAGATTCATCAAGAAAAGGAAAAACTTTACAAAGTTTTTTCTCAAAGTCAGGAAAAATTCGGAATATGGTTTCTTGGAAAAGGATACTGCACTTTACGTAATTAAACTTATAGAGAGTATTAATAATTAATAGTTTTAATTTTGCAATTTAACTTTTATATGTATTATGCTTTTTGGGTATTAACGAGTTAAAAATAAAATTAATGAAAACGGGTAAAATAATTTGAAATTATCAGAACCTAGAGTTCATTCAGTATAAATGTTCAGTGGGAAGTAAACATATTTAACTACGAAAATCTAAGCTAATGGTACGTAGTATTAAAGTATGGTAGTGTTATAATTTTTTATTATGTTGGTACGTTGAGTACGATGTTATTTTGAATGTGTTATGTCTATGAAAATAAATACCATACAATATAATTATTTCACAACGTAAACATATTGCTTCCTGTGTCTTTCATGGGCGTTAAAATATAGTATATATATATATATATATATATATATATATATATATATATATATATATATATATATATATATATATCTAAATTATGACATCTTGAATTATCACTATATTTTTCCTACAACCCTTACATAGGCTTCTGAAAACTCTGTTTCTTCTTAAGTTCAAGTTAATTAATTTCGGAAATATGTGAGGGGAATGGAGGGGAACGTACTTTTTTAACATATTTTTTCAGTATTCATCTAAAGAAAAGTATATAAAACCATACAAAAAATATTGTTAACATCCTCAAAATGTTGCCAAACGATACTCCACACTATATAGGGAATTTAATCTTTTTTTGTTTCATTTATCTTCCTAAAATTTCTATTTGAGTATTTTTGAGTACTAAGTTTTACAATATATGTCCGTTTTTATGCTTTAATATCATGCCAAAACTCAAGTTCCTAAATGAAGCAGTTTCTGAGAAAAAATGACTGTGACTGACTGACATATAGACACTTGAACGATTCTATAAGAGTTTTCTTTTCAAATATTGAATATACTTGGCGTTAATTTTGTAGAAATTCATTATAGACAATTAAATGATACTACGTGATATAGTGATATAGTATTATTTCTACTTTCTTTAAGTTCTTTACCACGACCTAGGTTTCTTTGTATTACAACATCTTCAAGTGGGTTATTAGCAAACAATCTTTGCTAATAGCCCACCTGGTCGTGGTAAAGAACTTAAAGAAAGTAGAAATAATACTACATCACGTAGTTTTATTTAATTGTCAATTTTGTTTTCCCTTTTGAAGTAAGAAATCTGAAAAATATACATTGAATAAAGTCCAATTTAATGTAAAAATCCAATTTAATAGTGTATTTGCCTGAAGCTGAAAATAAATATACAGGTTAAAACGATATGTTTGAACTATGCACTTTTTTACTGAAATTGACATAACTTGCAAGTTATCACCGTACATTTCAATCAACGAGAATGTTATTTATTTATTTATGTACATTAGTGTATATAATTGATACATACAGCAGATTTATTGCTACGAGAGAAATCTCTATCAGCCAACTATAACATCAGTCAATCGCTGCTCAACGAGCAGCTGGTATCGAAATCGGTCCGCCGCGCCATCAAAAGCCGTATGCCTTGTGATCAACCCAACATACTGCGGCGATGATATTATGAAGGAATTAACATTACCATTTCAAAACTAAATAAATTTTTACTACATTTTTGCTACGTCAGTCTAGTGTACGTAAGTTCTGTTAATCTAAAATGATATTACACGATTGACTCAAATTTTAAATCTACAATATCCTGTATGTGACATACAATTATTTAAATGAGTTTATATATTTGTAGACATAAATATATACATGCTAAATTAAACAAACAAATGCACACATGCGAATCTTATTTAAAGAGGACAGCGACATTAGAAGAGCAGGTTAGTTTTTGTAATTTTAGCTAGATAATGGACGTTGAAGAGGTGATTAAATTGTATTGTTCAGTGTTAACACGTTCGCTGCAGAGTGTCTAATTAGTGCAATAAGGACTTACTAATTCGAGCAGTGCTAACAACCAAGTCTAATATCAATGCAATAAAATTTGGAAATATTTTACGCTCTGTAAGATTAACAATTTAGCTATTAGAACCCTATTAGATGTAAAGGGCGTTACATCAAAATCGTATTTTAAGATGTTTTACTTCAAGTGATATAATAAATGATGTATAAAAGGAAAAATATAGTACCTTTGCTACAGAGTAGATACATGAAAATGTAGTACTTCTTTGAATGTATTAACGTTCCGCTAAACTGTTTAATAAATAATACCAGAGTGGCAAACCGTAGTTAACATATTGTTATGAAACTTCTCCTAGCTATGGTGTGATTATTGACGTTTCCCAGATTTTACACGTGCATGTTTCGGGATTACATTTTTTAAACGATTTGGAAATGCTCAGTGATTAGAGCATAGCACAAAAAAAACATTATACCATAAAAATCACAAAATTATTCTGTGAACCTCTAACGGAATAATTATTGATTTTCTGATAATTTTTTTAACAAATTAAGAAAACTAAAAAATCATTGCTGTTTTCACAGTTTAGGTCATTTATTAACTATGATGGACTACACATTTTTGCTTAGTATTTGATTCCTGAAATTAAATATCTTTATCTGATTATTTTTCCTATTCTGAATATAAAAACCATTATAAAGATATTTAGTTCTATTTAATTAGCAAATGTGAACTTTAAATTTCTAGGGATTATCTTAAGGAAAACCATAGAAACACTGTAAGTAAAACAATTATTTAAAATTTTGGGCTTCAACTAAATAAATGAAATTTGTGTTTTAGGAAATATTATTAACTGTAAGATCAATACTCGTAATAATCTCCATTATATTAATTTTAAAATTAAACTTTTGTGTAAGGAAGTGCACTTTATATTGAAACTAAAATTGCCATATCTACTTTCCAATTAATCGGATGCAGTAAATCAAGGCATACCTGTGGTTCACCTTAGGCACAATTAAATCAACCAACACGCTAGTAAAACCTTCATCAGTATTATTTTAGTTTTTCTTCAGTTTTTCTTGCAGTAAAAAACAAGCTTAATAGCAAACATTTCAAGAGCAATATTTCTGTATTTTATTATGTAATTTTAATCGTTTTATTTGTAAATACCTTCAATTTATACACAAGTCAATTCCACATATTTCCGACATGTGTATACGATAAAGTAGATAACAATTAAATTTATATAGTATGCAACATAACCTCTAGTAGGTTAATAATAACATTTTTAACAATTACTACAGATTAAAATTTTTAATAAATTGACATAACAAAGTAAACTCAAAACGAATATGCACAACATAATAAATATTACGTGCGAGAGACGAACGACAACAATGTATGCGGTTTACTTACCTAAGTACGTAGCCCCCCCTCCCCCCACCACCCAATTCCATTGCCAATGAATGTTTGGGAAGAAAACTTCATCGTGTGATTTAAAATATATGTAGCGCCATCTATTAATGTACTTACACTATACATTTGTACAATTAGTAAACATCGTGTAGCTGCACCCTTTATTGTTGCCATGTTGTAATAATGCAACCTAAATGAAAATATTAAATTCGCATATTTTATGATGGAATGAACAGTTTTGACTAAATTTATCTGAATATAGTCCCCTAAAATTTATCTGAATGTAGTCAGTTTTTATGTTTTAGGTTTTACGTCATGCATGTTCAAAAACACATACATAATGAAAAAGAGACACACAAATGAACCGACAAGGTGAGAAACATTTTAAAAGCAATATGTTATATTAATTTTCGTATGTTACCCTAAACATTTTTTTCGTAAACATCTTCAACGCACAGATCAACCAATTCTACTTAGACTAACCGATTGTAATATATATTTCTACCTTAGGTATAATAAGAAATATCTTATAATCGTATTTCTGTCATGTTATGTCTATTTGGGATTGCGTGTTTCAGAACGAAAAAAATTAAACCATGTAGGTTTATTGTGTTGTCTGTCTGTTTTTCTATCAATCTTTTTGTTAATTGAACAGTAATGTGATGAACATTTTTGTTCGATTCTATTTTATTGTCCTTATTTACACAAATGAAAATAGCTTAACAACCCGACTGCTATTGATTTCTGAGCATAAAACAAAACTATTAAAATCAATTGTATTTTTTCCTTATCCCATTCTGGAGATTCACTATATCGATGTGGACTAACGGTTGAAATTTATCTAGTACGAAAATGTCTTTTCACCGGTTTGCTGGCATATTTATTCCTATAGCAATATATATTTGATGTACCATTTACAAATAGTTATACGAATTCTCTTACTTTCATACGAATGTATAAATCTTAAACAATTATTTTATCCGCACGTCTCTTATCTCAAGTATTTCGTTAAAATCTTTCATTTACTGCAAAAAATAGTCATTTGATATTAATGATTTCAAAAATTTATAACAGCCCTTCCACAAAAATTGTTCCATGTAACATGCGTAAGCAAAGAACAAGTTTGTTTATCAACAATCTAATCATCGACTCGTAACAGGCCATATTTTATGTTATTGAATGAGTTTTCTACCCTATTACGCATTCCAGTCTCACTTCCATAAGGTAGATAATAAACAATGCTCCTAACTGAACCACACAAATGTAATAAAATCCAGAGGAATATGATCCGGCAATCTGCGTGTGTGATAATAATAGGCACGTAACTGCTTTTATATATTTTTTTAACTTTCTTTTAGATTTTATTTTTTATTTTTAGTTTCCAAAAAAAATCCAAGCAATCATATTGATGATGAAAATAGTAAAGGTATATTCAAGGACAATGTAGAAAACAAATCTTAAAATAGATATTTTGCAAACACTTTCAGCGAAAATGTCACGTAACGTGACCTGAAGCCACGTTTATCGGCAACGTTTCTTTGTATTATTACACCCCCTATTTATTTCTCATGAATGGTATAACAGAATTCATCTTGCTTAGTAATGTATGTAAACCCATGGAAACAAATAAAGATGTGTTAAAGCATGATTTCTCGTTAAGCATTTTTTCATTTTAATTTCGCAAATGTATTTATTGGACCATTGCGATTCTGTTTCTCATCCCTGCATTCTATTTGAAACGTAGATTTGTAAGTAATCTTAAAAAATTATATAAGAAGCTTTTTAAAAATTAAGTAGTTACTCCGTATTTACCATTTCAATCGAATTTGAATGTTGATATATAATACTAAATAGCCCAACCACACTGGAACCATATAACACGTAATCGAGCCAATGGCAAATTTTGTGTATTCTGCAGATCATTTCTTAAAAAAAAATTAGATATTTTTGCCGTTTTTAATGAGTTGGTAATAATAAAAGTGACCAAAATTAGGTCACTGAATATATCTGTCTAGAACTTAATCGATCATCAGTACTGATGCGTTGATGATCTCTGCACGTGAGGACTTATATACGAGCAAAAGGAGGTATTAATAAGAGTTTATAGTATGCATGATGCATTTCATCCGTTTATAATACTTTCCTTGTAAAGAATTCGTATTCTAGTTTCCGATCGAGTGGCTGTTGGCAATAATCCATAGGTCGTACATAGTCACTTTCTATTCTTACCGTGAACCATGTTAAAGTAATATTTATATTGAGTATTTGTCCTTAAATATCCGTGTAGGGTAGAATGATTCATAATCAAGCTTCGTGATCGGAAACTCCTCAAAATAATTACAAATTTGTTCTCGCACAACTAATAAAATTCTTTCTTAACTGGGTCACTGTTATTGTTTCTAAAGGTATAGTATACCACAAACTTATTAGTACCCTCAAAATAACTTGGGAGTTAACATACTGTTAATATTCTAGATAGCAGTTCTGATGTAAGCCCAAGATTGTTTCTAAACTACGAGTATATCTGTATTGTTATTAGCATATTCTAAATACATAAAATTAAAGGGAGGAGTGCCATTAATATTTATTTAGCACGGAAACATACGATCACAAGTAGACAAATTAAGAAATATATTTGAAAAAAATTACGAAACGGGTAATATTATATGACAAAAACTAATTGAATAATGTCTATTATTGAAATGAAGTAAAGAAATTTAAATAAGCCAAGGATAAATCTACGATAAACACGATTACTAGGCAAACCTAACGGATTACATATTAATATGCGATACATATTACATATTGTAACTGCCTGCCCTGCAAACCATAGGCTTAAAGGTATAGCGATTTTCTTTTTAAATTTAAGACCTGGAATAATTTTCTACTAAAGATCTAGTTATAATTTCCCTATTGACATTCTATAAATTGTATTTTGTTCATAATTTTTGGATTAGTAGTTTTAGAAACATGAGAGAAGAAATATTATACGCATATTTTAGTAAATATCTCTGTCGGTATGCCACTTAAAATTTGAAGAAAGTACTTGTAGTTTGCAAAGTTTTTGGAAAATGCCTTGTTTAAAAAATCACTGTGTGTCTATTATTTACATTTATTAGCTATTGTTGTGGAATTTATCTATTTATTTTTGCCTAAATTGACAATAGAATTACACTGATAAGATAAACAATTCGTTTGCTATAGCGGTCTCAACCCTACTAAAACTCTTTAAATCAGATGTTGGTGGCGTTGTTCTTCCCATGGTCTAATGCTATCAATGCGATGAAATACACACACACACACACACACACATTTATAAGTATATATATATATATATATATATATATATATATATATATATATATATATATATATATATATATATATATATATATATATATATATATATATATATATATATATATATATATATATATATATATATATATATATATATATATATATATATATATGAATAGTTTATCCTTGCGACCAGAGAGCAAAATTTTATGACCGTCAAACACGATGGGTTAAGTTGTTAGACGTCATGTCAATATATTTCTCCCCTACAAATTCAAAAATAACATGAAAAAAATATTAAAATATACCGTAAAATTTACAGGAACAATGTTAAGCCTATACTGTATTTTACATACCTCCAGACAAAATATTTACGAACTATCTTTAAATGTTTAAACTTTAATATTTGCTTAAATATGTGTAATACTCTTGCTTAAGAGGTTTTTGTTTAAATATTCAAGATTCATTAATATATGAAGGCCGTGGCGGTCAAGAGGACTTTTTTGCTTTTGAAACTGCTTTTTTCATATGTTTTTAAGGACATTATTGATGAAGCGAAATTATAGTCAATAGTAAAGAAATATTTATAATTTCTTTAATCTATAATGACCAAATACAAAAAAAGTGTTTTATCATATATATTATAGCAAAAGTCAAGGAAATGTAAGAAGCTTTGTTTGTCTATATGCATAAATATTACAGTATCGACTGTTAATTTTTTTTTATTCCAACCCACCTAATAAATTTTATTTTCAAATATTTTAATTCTGGTTTTATACTCTTTTAAATGTTGACCTACTGATATATACCCCCCTCTGTAAACTATTTTGTTTTTTTGCCTGGAGTATACAAAATTAGGAAACGGAATTGTTTATTATAAAACTATTTTGAATATTTCGTAACAAAACTTACGAAATCTTAATTACAATAATTAAAATAAGATATGTCTATTTCAAAAAGCCTTTTTGCAAAATTTAATGACACTATTGATACATTGGGTGTAACACCAGTCAAGATGTCTTGACTTTACATGAATATTTACAGTTTTGAGTGAAATCCAAGGTTAAATTTGGTGATGAAGGACAAAACTCGTCAAGATTAACATCAGGTTATTTTTGATCTGGCATTAATCTTGGCCAGTTTCGTTTATTTTATTTAATATTGTTTATTTTACTTTTCAGTCTAAAGGTTTACTCTAGAATAATTTTACAAGAATATTGTAGATATTTCATAAGAAAATATAGTGTATTCGGTAACCGAAAGGAAATCTCGTATAGTGGAGTGAAACTGAAAACTGTTTTACTTAATTTTGATATTTTGATTCTGCAGCAATAAATATTTTATAAATAAAAGCAAAAGTAATCATATATTAAAAGAAACTATTGGTCAGTTTCTCACGTCTAAAATTACAACCATTGACAGAACTTCAACTCCTCGTGCTGTCGAGTGCTGCTAGTGAGCGTAGCAGGGGCCAATTTTGACACTTCACAATTGTAAGATTAAAATTTTAGAACTTTTGTAATGAATATAAATATTGTAATTAAAAGTGCATTTGACTTTAGTTACTCGAATACTACCGTAATTTTTTCAGTAGTAATATAATATTTAGTAGTAATATAAGTAATATTTATACTTGATTATTATCAAGATGTTAATCATAGAATATATTTTTCAAAGTTTACAATAGTTTACAATTCTTTTTGTACAAGTTTGCAACAAAGTTTAATAGCAATTTATCATGAGACAACTTCTATAATTTTATTATACATAAATAATAAATATGCGTCCTATTGACATCCAATATTTAGGGCAAATTTTTAATGATTACTTCAATTTGAAATTTCCAATAATTTTACAACTGTCATAATATTTTTGATTTACTTAATATACATTAAAACTTAAGTCTGAAAGTAACGGGGCTCTATAAAATCTTTCAATATATCTAGCCATAACTTTAATTTTCAAGCTTTATTAATATGCAATTATTCTACGTAAAACATAATAATGTAAATTTTTTTAAAAAACGAAAGTCATAATTTTTTTGTCTGTGTTCAAATCCACGTAAATCAGGCGTCCAAATGAAGTGATTTTAATTATATATATTGATACTCATGACATTTATTTTATAAAAAATAATCATTATTTCCAAAATAATTTCAATATACGTTAATAAATGCATATGAAAAGATTGATAAACTGTATGTCTTCACACATGTAATAAATTAATATAATATATAATTTCTAATATAGCTGTATAATTGTTTTGCAAGGTAGCTACCTTGCAAAACCTAGTAACTTGTGTTGGTAAAATTTTTCTAAAATCCATTTCTTAGCAAATTGTGTCGTAGGTGGCGTTTATAATTAAAAAAGACATCGGTAAATATATGTTATATTTAAAAAAAGCATTAAGAGAAATTTGGATAAAATTCATTTTTTAGGAAGAATTTATTTTATGCTCTTTTACGATAAGTTATAAGTTATTTACACAAACCAGACATATTTATTTAATGCAGAAATTGCAGAAACGCCTTAAAATTTAGCACTATTTATTGGATGATTTATTTTAACGTAAAATGTAATAATTTCAATAATATAAAATTCTAAATAACTATACTAAACGTACTCAACTCATTAGCACAAAATTGACAGGTACTGTAAGTAAATCAAAAAACGTAAAAGCCGACCACATTAATGACAGACAATCTCAACTAAACCCTATACGGCTTATAAGCTTTCCAAGTGGACATTGTTCTGAAAACCCACAATATGCTGAATATGTTGCAAAGTTCATACCCGTCGAATGGTTAAGCTGAAAACAATTTCAGAGGCGGCGGAGGTAATGCTCTGAACTTTGTCTGAAGTACGATTATAATGTTATTATAAGTATGCCTGAGCTTTCGGTGTAAGTGGATGAACCTTTTCGCTGTTTAAACATGTTTTCATCCCACTGATAAGAAGATTTAGAAATTTTAAAAGAGTAAGGCATTAATTTTTGTTTTATATGCGTTTTAACTTTATAATGGTTATATTTATATGATACATTAGACGGAAGTGGACTTTGAAAGTTTCGATTATTGTAATCATTTCAATATCGCATCTAATCAAATTATGTTTCAAATAATACTTTTCTCATAACTATATTATTGATCTGATCAAAATCTAACTATTCTCCTTTAAAAATTTTTTTTTGACCTTTTCCAAATACCACCAAAGCGAACCCAAGAGAAAAGTTAGTTCTAAAATAAATATACTTAATTTCGAAATGTACTAAATATTAGCTGTCCTTGCGACTTCGTTCTCTTAAAATTTGGAATAAAAAAGTTATTAGGAATAATGAATACTACCATTTCTGGTTTTTTTTAAAATTATTTTTACAATATCTATGAGTATAAAATTAACTAAAACGCCAATAGGTGGCGTTAGCAGTACCAATACTGCTATTTTTTTAAGGCGAGGCATTTAAATAGCGTAGCCCCACTCGGAGGATTCATCCAAAAATAATATCCAATTTAAATTAGATAATGTGTATTAAGTTGTGAACTTTAAATAAACGATAATCACCTAAATAGCCGGTAATTATGTGACCATTCATTATATCACTACATACTTGTACCTTTATTTTATATCATTGATTGATTCTCAAAATATGATGACAATGACAACGAGAACGTGAATCAATTGACATTCACTGAACTGAAGATCTATAAACGCTGAGTAATTGTTAGGAACTCCAAAAAAAACCTTTGAGAGAATAGTTGGAAACCTCCGAAGCCTAGTGAACCTTGGAATATCTAAACCCCAAGAGATATTCCACGATTGAGATACTCAATTTTGGCGAGAAAATATTTCCGCTGGACGAATAATTCTTGATAATAAATTTAGTTGTGTTACAATTTTCAACCCGAGCGAGACACAAATATATCTACCAAATCCAATATAAAATCGCTTACGAAGTCCAGCACAACGGCTTAATCAATGATCAATTTAACAATTTATTCAATTAAAATAAAGGTTCAAATTATTAACTCTTTTACTGATTCAACTTAACTAAGAGGATTTAAATTTTTATATCCTGTCGTAACAAAATACAGAAGAAGAATGAATAGGTAAATCAATATAAAATATTAAATTCATAAAATACAATAGGAAATTTCCATGTCGTTCTACAAAAGACTTCTAAATGAATGAATTAATATTTCGATAAAAAAATTTGCAGTTTTCGAAAAATAGAATCGTATCAAACTTTTTCAAATATTTTGTGACAATAATTTCTATTATTATTTAAACTGAAATAAAACTAAACATTCTAATTTACATTTTGGAATCAAGCAAATGATGTATTTTAATACATTCCTTTATCGAGGGTGAATCATCAAAATCAGTTCTACACCTATGTAAAGAAAACTAATAGAAGAATCACAACCAAAAAAAATATGCATACATATATATATATATATATATATATATACGTGTGTGTGTGTGTGTGAATGTTAAGTGTCTATATATATATATATATATATATATATATATATATATATATATATATTCACTTATTTAAAATATGTTCCATGTATGTATCGATGATATTAAGGTTTTCTTCCTTAACTCTCCTTTAAAACAACCTAAATGGCTTACATATTGTATTTGGAAGCATGGCTTAAAGTGAGGCAATGTTATAATGTACACACATTCTTATTTCCATGGTTTAACATAATTTTCCTCTTCCTATTGAATTACGCATAAAATTAAATTTTGTTGGCATGATATAATCAGCAAATATTATTTATATAACTGAATTTCTTTAAGCCAATGTGACCATGGCAAAGAAAGTATTGTAATATTAAAAATGTTTCTTACAGCTCGTTAGATCTTAAAATAATACTCAACATGAATTGGGTGAAATTATAAATAAAGACCCAAGTAAATAATGATAAACATCACATTAATGTTTTGTAAAATTAATGTGATGTTTATCTAAACTAAATAAAAGATTTTCATCTTTTTTCCGAAGCAAAACTATTAAAATAGGACACATATGGTATCACACCATCTAACTGTCACATGCATTTTTTCTAAAGCCAATTGATATAGAGTTGAAATTTAGCACAGCTGTAAAGCGTAGAAACTCATTTTGGATGATAAATAAAAGCTTATTGGAATGTCTATTTGAAAGAACGTGACGTATTATTTTGATATGTATTTTTTTTTAAATAAAACTTTAAAAAATAATAAAAGAATTGAGAATATCTAGTTGTATTATTAAGAAATGTATATCACTCTATTATTATAAATATTATTTACTTTATTTCAATACAATCAGTTATACAAATGTAATTGTAAAAACCTTAGTAACAGCGAAAAAAAATAATTTATACCATTATGTGAAGTTAAAGTACATAGAAATAATAGCACTTCTTATTTTATTTAGTTATTAAAATAGTCATATTAAACGTTCCCGTAACATGATTCATGCTTTCTACGAATATTCTACCCTCAAAAATGAGTGCGTATCACTTGCGGATGGAGAAAATTTAGCGTGATGGTACAGAACGCTAGTCATATAAGTTGATATTAAATTGGGGTAGTTAATTATAAGTGTATTTATATTTATTTACATGTCTATTCACCCTCTATATTATAAATATAGCGGCCATGTCCCCATATATGTGTAAGTACACACAAATGCAAACACCTGTGCCAAGGTAATGTATTATTCCTACGTATTACAGTAAATAACATATTTTCCTTAGTATTTCAGTAGCAAATTTTACATACAATTTTGATAAACCTAATTATTTGTTAGTATAAAATTACTGAAAGCGCTGAAATTATATCAAAACTTGTTTTGTTCTAATTTTACATAAAATGGGAATATTAATCTTTGGTTATAATTACAAGGAAGACTATCTAGAGCGATCTTGAAAGATCTGTGTTTAGTACTAATAAGGTCGAGTTTAGCACAGCGTCATTAATTTAGATACGTAGTAAAATTTTGCGTAGTACCTAATACTAATCTCAATGAAGTTACTGAAATCTGAAGTTCTATAACCCAACAACCAAGCAATGCATAATTACGACATTTAGTAACTGTATACTTTATGCAGCTGAGTAAGATATAGTCAATACACTATCCGCAGATTCGCACTCATAGAATACCAATACCGCAGAAAGTACATTTGGGAGTTGTCGTTAAGTCTAAACAGCATAATAGATTTTCATAAAATTTGGTACGGAGATATTTAGTGATTAAAAATAACACATTAGCAACTTTTAATCCTAGATTTAATATTGTTTCTATAGGGCGAAACTAGGTGTTTTCGTTCAATAATAAAATTTTAGCACTGCAATATTCCAAATAATGACGCAACGTGTATATAATAGAGATTTAACATTATTTATAAAAAGATATTGCGATTGTGGGTTAAAGAGAGATATTACCTTCGTAATAGAAAATGAAACAGGTATTACCTGTTTTTAAGTTGCATAATCTCGGGAGTGCTTCTAAATTTAAAGTTAGACTAAAATATTTTTGACGTAAAAAGGTTTATTGGTTTGTTAAGTATAATGATGGCCGGTTGAAGTTTCTTATATTATAAAATACCGTTAGCGCTAATACCTACGATACTGATAATGCCTTAACAATAACTGAGCCTATGTATAATGGATAGACCAAGTACGTATTTGTCGTGCAGTATTTGTTTTACCTGAGACGTCACTAATATAGATTCAGGCGTTTAATTGTTGAAAATTAGCAATATGTAAGTTTATAAATGATAGTAACGTAAAAATGCATTTAGATAGGATTTTGATTTAAGTGTCATTGCAAAAAGCTTGCCGAGCACTACTAGAACCCAATGTGGTATAATAAAAGTATTTGACGGAATATAATAAAAATCGTTCTTAAATGGTAAATTACAAAACAATTAAAAGTGTTGTCTCATAAGAATGACAAATATGCTCAGAATTAGAGAAAACGAAAATCGTACAAAGGATCGTGTCAAAAGGAACCCAAAAAATCTAAAAAGAGCAAGGCCGAGCAAATGAGAGGGCTACGATAGCGTCGAAAATAAAATGAAAAAACGACGCCAAGGGATTACGTAGCTGGCACATGGGGCGTACAGCGTCCAGCAACAGTACCCGTTGTATTACTCTGTATAACCATTGTATAAAAGAGATTGGTAATTAGACTATATATCCATTAAAACCAAATACTTGTTTAATTTTACCTATACGTTTTCATGAAAAATCTACGGCGCGGACCCGAAGTGCACTTTTCGGTGTTTTTTTCTTTTACTAAATAAGTCTTTAGGCCTAATTTTTTTGATCACAATAATCGCAAAAAAATTTTTTTTATTTAGTATAGAAATATTAGGAATAATATAAATCTCTGATCGTATAAACAACATAATATTTGTATGAGGTTTCCCATTACAGTATTATATGATGTTTTCACAGCTAACATTTTTAAATTATATTCCATAAAAAGTAAGATCTCATGTTGTCGCAGCTTATGTTTTTAAATTGTTTGCGTTTTAATAATCAATTATATTTTACTTTGTAAAAAATTTGAATTGTTCTCATTACGATGGGTAATTTGACAAGTGTCAAAATATAGCTTTTAATTCTCATATTCGTTAATTTTTATTGATATAAAAATTTATTCCTTTAAATCATAAGTTAGTTGATTTTATTTTTTTATGTCATAAAAATGTTACCAATCGTATTTAACCATGATTTAATCAATCATTATATAATTATTTTAACACAAATAATAATCACGATCCTAATTAACGGCGATTAGATTATAGTTCAGAATCGATGTGCTCAGTTCAATTGTTGATATCAATTGTATCTTGATGATTGGCAGGTTGAAGATATTTCGTAAATAATACTTAATTCTTTTTTATTTTCCTCCGTATCGCACTAATATTCAGCATTTTCGAGTTAAAGTTCTCTTGATGCATCATAAAACATATTTTAGCTTATAAAAAATCTTGATTTTGAGTCTTAATTCTCACCCATTCTTCGCACAGCAGCAACTTAATAGGCACAAATTTTAATGGTATTGCATTTGATATCTACACATTAATAAAACTGTAAAAGATTGAGTTCTTTACATATAAATTAAAGTAGAAAATATTTTTAAAAGAACTATTAATTCATCGTTTAACTTGAATATAGAAGCCAGAAATTTTTTTTATTGAATTATTTCTATCTGTTAATTTCTTTTCCAAGTAAATAAAATCTACTGGACGAATTTAAAAATATACTGGACGAGCTTAAATTTGTTATGGTAACCGTACATGCTCCCAAGCAATAAATGGGAACTTTTATTACGATATTAATAGTGACATTAATAATAACTATTGTTGTTATAATATTGATATGTGATTCAATTAATCGTGATTCAATGATTAGCACATTGGCACAGTACGTTGAACATAGGCTTCGATTTCCACCGGCCAATCGACTTTTCTTTTTGGGGCCTACAATGATGGTAATTACTTTGATATAATTTTTAAATATTAAACTTTTTTAATCTTGTTTTTAAATATATGTACAAAATAAATGTACAGCTAACACTAACTATTGGAGATATTTTTAAGTTTTATTCTCCTAAAAATTAAGTCTAGTGTTGATTTTTCAAACAGATTTACGTCTTATCGATATTTCTCCATCGATCTTTCATCCATTGTCAATATTTTTATGTAGCACTATTATTCTGAAAAACAATCATAAAGTTTTTCCTTTAATATTCGTCATTTATGAAATATAAAAATTTCACTCTATATGGCCCTGGTAGCAAATTAAATATTAGTATTGGCCTAATAACTTTTTTATCGTTCACAATTAAATGAAACTTCGTGATGTAGTCATTGTTTCCTTTTTCTTTAATTTCCTTACTACGACCTAGCTTTCGTTGAGTCACAACATCTTCAGATGGGTTATTAGCAAAGAATATTTCTACCAAATTAATGCCAAATATATACAACTTTTTTATTATTCCAAATTCTGTGCGATTGAAGTCGTAGGCCCAGCTAGTATTAATATATTTTTATTGAATGTATTGGACATTTAATTCCATACATATGGTATTTTCGGAAAGTTTTAAAATAAATATATTTAACGATATCTGTAAATATTTTACTTTGTAACTTTACGTTCTGAAATTTAGTCATGTTATTTATATATGTATTGTTTTACTTAACTGTTTTTGCATTCAAATAAAAACATTTTTCCAGAATCCAGCATTGTTGTTGTTTTGTTTGCAGTAAATTTTAAAAAGAGAATTTTAACGCAATGTTAGACGGCAATATAAATACATACATCACATTATAACATATACTGTGTTTATCAAAATGTAAGTAATGCAAAACTAAGCACGTTCTTATAAAATAGTGTTAAATCGGCCCAAAAAATAACAACATAAACAAATGTCCGGAAAGAGACATTAAAAATATGCGCTAAATATCAACTCAAATATTCCCAAAGCGGTTTTTTAACATGCACATAGCCATGCAAATATAAGAAACAAATGTATAAAATGAGGTGTAATCATACCAGCCTTGGGGTATCGTATACTTTCCAGCTTGGAGTTGCAGTAGATTAGCTACTTCAAAGGAAGTCCGGATGTACGGTCAGTGTAGCAGTCGGATGTGTTATTCAGGAGAATTTTTAACGCTATGCGGCCGTAGTACGTAGGTGTTTAATTATTAGTAATATATAATGGAGATATGCATACGAGTTGAACGTGTGCAATTCAGTAAATATTGTTTGATTAAATTAATGCAATATGCTTGCTGAGCTGAAGTGAACCTGTTCATTGTCAATAATACTGGAAGCAAGAAGTGAAGTCCTTTTTGTAAATTTTGGAAAAATTATATTCAGAACTTGATATTATTCAGATTTCATTACCAAACTGATATCAATAATTTTCGGAAAATGGACTTAGAAGATGATTGAAAAATGAACTTAGGAGCTCATATATCAAATTAGCTTTTAAAGTACCGCATTATGATGCCTCTTATACCACAAATGCCTCTTATACCATGAAACACAAACTACATTTTATGCAAACCAAATTAGCTTGTACAGTACCACATTATTTCCACAAATGCCTCTTATACCTTGAAACACAAACTACATTTTATGCAAACATTTCGTGTAAAGCATTTAAAAATATAAAATATTTAATGTTCATCTGCATTAAAACAGTCTATGTATTTACACCTTTAATCCAGAGTAATTGTTTTATTTAAGGGGCAGTGAAATCTTAATTGGTTGTATTTATATTTAACGTGATTATATTTTTAGTTCAGTACTTTCAAAAATTTTATGGTTACAAAATTGGTATTAATTTTAGTGGATTTTTTCCGTGATGTTTTTGTTCGGTTCGCACCATTTTGTTTTAGTAAAGTAATAGAGTTTTCTAAAGTATTAATGATAGTTTTTATACTAGTTAGGATTTTTCCTGCCCATTTTCATGAATCGCGTGCAGCATGCTTTTACTTGAAAACAAAAATCTTGCCGATGGTGCGTTTTAAAAAGTTACGGAGGGAATTGCCTATCGTAACTATGTTGATAATAATCAAAATAAAATCTGTAATGTATTATTAGAACATGATAACCAATATAAGTTTTAGTTTTTATATTATTTTTTTGTGTTTATTAAAAAAAAAATACGAAATTTTGTGATACGAGGAAAACATATAAATGAAACTAGAGGATAACACAACTCACAACTTCAGATAGTAAAGAGTCTAAAATGTGCCTCATATACCTAATGAAAACATCGAGAGCTTATAGGAAAATAAGAGTTGTCTCAAATTCAAGCATAAATACATCATTCTTCACGCGGTTTTGCTTTCTTGACTGAAGATGCATTCCTGTAAAAGAAATATATCGATTATTTATAAACATTTAAACCTAAATACCTTTTTACAGAATTTTTGGAAATAGCAATTGGAAATGGAAATAGGAAATTCTAAACTAGAATATATTGCAATGTAATATTTATTTCCTTGAGTCGTAAAAACATTGATTTCAAAAATTATAACAACTAGGATAATCGCTATAATTTCCTGTAAACTTCTAGTCAGATTTTACCAACTTTTTTTTTTCAGATATTTGGTTCTGTAGTTTTCGGAAAAAGAGGGTAGAATTCTTTATTTTTTTACATTTTTCAAAACAATTTTTCAATATTCTATATAAAATTTAGAAAGGAATATTTTTGTATTTTTTATAAAAAGCCGTGCAATTAAGACACATGAAAAAAACATATTTATGATTTTATTAATTTCTTGCACAGTCACAAAATCTAAATTGATAAATGCTACAATTTATTCAGGTGCAAAGAAGACTCTTATTTAATTTTATGATTATTTCAATCGAGGAATTAATTCCGCAATGACAAAACGATTCAACGGGTTGAATATCATTCATTTAGAGGATAACTGATTTATTCAAATATTGGGAAGTCCTAATGTTAACAAAAATTCCAGGTAGATCAAATGATATAAAATTTTTGTCAGTTGTTAAACGTTGTAAGCTGCTATACAAGTTACTGCAGCATGATATCGCCGTTGTGCAATGGAGCAATGCAAGCAACAGCGGCTCGATTCAAGTAAACAAACTTTGATGAATGAGCCACAGTCGAGCGCGCGCTCCTCGAGTATAAATAGTAGGGGGGACGCCGTAATGCCGAAGTATTAAAGTTAAGAAAATAGAAAACTGAACCATGTTCTACTATATCTAATCTACCATATCTTTCATAGGCGCAATACTATACAATAAAATATTAATAAAATTATGACATCTATAAACATGGATTTATTTATCTTACAACCTTTGCGTGAGTTTCTGATATAGACTCACATTTTTTCATATAACTCTAAGTTGGAAAGTTTCACAAATAAGGGAGGAAACATATTTCCAACATATTTTTCAGTATATCTTAACATATAAAACGCCAAAAATTATGAAAATAAATGATTGAAACCCTTCTAACTAGACATTTTAAACGACATCTCTCACCGTAAATGAAATAAAAAAAAAATTACCCCCTAAAATTTCCAAATGAATATTTTTGAGTTTTACGAGTTAATTGGGACGAGTTAATTTTTTATTGCTGTAGAAAATTCCAATTTTCTACAACAACCAATTTAAATTTGAATTAAAATTTAAAAATAAATAAATACATAAATATTATCCTGATGAAAAATCGATTTCTGGGAAAAACAGCCGTGGCAGATATAGGAACAGACACCTGAGTGATCTCATAAGGGTCTCATTTTTCCTTTTAATATACGGCACCCTAAAAAGTACGATTGGTGCGAAAAGTCCTTTTTTTCGTGGTTGACTTTTTAAATTGTTCTCTTAACATTATCTATCAGTCATCAATATTTACTTCTCTAAGTGAAATTAAAGGAAGCATAAATAATAAACCACTAAAACTCCGATCTATTTTTTTTTCCTCAGAATTGCAAATAGAATCATTGTATTTAAAAACGTTCACTGCAATGCACCAATTTTGCCCTATGAATTCAAATGTAACTGCATGCTGAGCGTAAAAAGCGGAGAGTTTACAAAAACTAATTCCCACATTTACGATATTGCGCTATTTTGGATCTTTTTATAGAAATTGAATGTGCAAATAGTCGCTTATTTACCCTTTGTCAAACTTATTAAGGTAAGCAATTGAACATATTTACACTTCCCAAATTGTAAAATAGAATGTATCGATAATTTCACATTGCATCACTCATGTTCTAAGTTTTTTTACGTCTCATGCATTATTTTATATCTACATATATACATATGTTTTCCTTTTTCATGTAAATTATGTGAAAATTTGGAAATAGGGAAATACCCGTTTTGCATAATGAAGGTTTCGTATATTTGTGCAGTATTTTTTTATCTTACTACATTTTTTCAAACACAAAATTTGCATAACACTTTTCAAACTTGTGTGAATCTTGCTTGCACGTTATATTATTGGTAAAAAAATCTACGATTTAATTGAATCCTGGCATAACTTACATTTGAATATTGTTCGCAGATCCTTCCACCTAATTTCAAAATGACGATCGCTTGAAAAGTGCCAAAAACGCCTTCAATTCAATACCATTTTCAAGTTTAACATTTGTTTCTTTCGTATACTTTTACTTATATAATTCATACTTATGTTAGTATATTTGACTATGAAAATGTTCATGACATCATTTAAATACAGAGTATTTAATAAATACGATGTTGAAAAATTTCTCTATGTGCCAGCATTTGTTATTTGACTTAAGGACTTTGAAAATAATTGACTATTTTAATATTAAGCACGTTGCTATGTTATATAAGAGATATGGCCTTTCATAGAATATGTAGTAGCATATTTGGCTCAAGTCTTACGTTAATGATCTAATGTGTTTTTATAATTCTATTAATTTTCTAAATTAATTTGAAGGAAATAAAGATAATAAATTGAACAAAATAAAGTTTGATTCTTTTTCAGAATGTCAAGCGGGTCAATGAACAACAAATGTTAAGTGGAAAGCGCAACTTTTACGGGGCGGGATTCAGTGTAAGTGCTCTGTTGGATGTAAAAAATTCACGCCACATAGTTTAAGAAGACTTATTTCGTCGTTTATGGTTTGGCGTTATTTCAGCTTTTTAGGAAAACTTTGTGTGTTTTATCGCTGCAGCACTATGTTAACGGCAAAAAATTTACTGGTATATAGGTTTCTTCGAGAGAAACCGAGAGAGCCTATTTGTAAATAATGAAAATAGTTGTCTTCACCAGACACCTTTCCGTTTGCTATAGAAAAAAAAATCGTGGAAATAGTAGTCCAGTTACATAATTTAAAAAAAAATTAAAAGCGAGTAATTTTGGAAAGTCTTCAACTTTTAAATACTACGATAAATGAGTAATGTAGGGAAAACTTATCAACATGATGTAAACTTTTAACAAATGGTTTTATATCTATATTTCGCTTGGATATTTTTTGTGGTATTCTCTTTAGTGTTATTTTAATAATTAGAAATAATATGTGAATAATTTTGTTTAATTTTTCTAGAAAAATGAGGAGGGAAGGAAACGTATATTGTATGTAAAATGGAAATTAATTTTTGTACACGGGGTTTGAAAATGTAAAATGGTAAATGGAAATTTTGGTTTTATTTTAAAAGATCGATCTAACGATACGCAACGCAATGAATGTGTAAATACCACCAGAATATTAATTTTTCTGCGGTTTCTTTAACATCATCGGGGATAAACTTTTTTTATAAAAAGTTTTACCTCATTTTTAACTCAGTCGAAGACATAACTGCGACAAACTAATAAACAAACAAATTTGGATCTTTTTATTTTGTGTGAGATTATTTAATTACAGTTTTTGGGGTGTTTATTAAGACCGCTCAATTCTTTTGAGATCGTTGTGCGAAATTTGGTCACTTTTTGCAAAAATTAACTGTTGCAAGTTTTTTGAAACAAATCTCATGGAGACATCAGTCAGACATCGTGTGACGTCTCAATATTACATGCACATTTACTTACGCTATTTACTTACGTGCAAACATACACGCAAGTATGCACGTACGCACCAACGGATGAACCCACGAATGTATGCACGCACGTTCGCTTTTTATGCATTCATGCACGCTTGCGTACACGCAAGTACGTACGCGCTAACACACGGACATACACCCCCTCTCACGTAGACATACATACACACACGTAAGTTCTGTTATTCGCGTAGTTTACTGAAAAATACCTTAACAGTATCAGTATCTAATATAACTATGTTCTTTGTAAAAATCGATTTAATATAAAATAGTCATTCTAATTTATTTTTTCAGAGAACTAAAAGGAGACGTGTAAAAAATTCAGTAAAATAAAGCAGTGACAGATCTAATTAAATGAAGTTGCGAATTAGATTTTCAAAATATAGCTATTTAACAAAAGGAATTGCAGATTACATTTTCAATTTATAGCTAGCTAGGAAAAGGCTTTTACGACACGTGGTTAAAAGTAAGACATTGAGGATAAAAATTATTTCACCACTATTCATGTTTCGATGTTTAAAAAAGCTCAATCCTCCCTTTACGATTTTCCACACTTTTATAGACTTTAGTAAAATGTGATGTACGTTTAGAAATAGTTGCGGTATTATTATTTTAACAATTTGTTATATCTTTTGGTTTACAATGTATAAAACTATATTTTTCCACTGATTTTTTCACGTGTGTGTGTGGGATCGTGTGGAGGCGAGAGAGGGAGGTTGGGCCAGCGCGCTGTCTTTGTACAAACGTATACACGAACATATGATAATCTAAAAACGTTTTATAACCAAAACTCGGTCAATTATGATCTCGAATTAATTAAGTTTAATTACGTTGATTCACTCTTTTTACATATCGATCGAATCGGGACATATTTATTGAATGCACTTGATCAGTTTATATATATACATATATATATATATATATATATATATATATATATATATATATATATATATATATATATATATATATATGTATATATATATATACATATATATAAATACATACTATATATATATATATATATATATATATACATACTATATATTTTGTACATTTCCTGAAAAATATTGGTTACTTAACAACAATATTGAAAAATTATAAAGATTTTTAAAAAAATAATCTCCTAAAGTTGAAAATAGGTGGGGTCTATAAGAATGAATGAGATTATGAGATTTAGTGACATCTCCACCCTATGGTGGAGATGTCACTAAATCTGTTAATCTCATTCATTCTTATAGAAAAAAATGTGTGTTTGAAAGTTAGATCACAATTCAGTATCAGTATCCTTGTTTAAACAAGTGTCGAAATTCGTAATTCATTTAATTTTTTAGATTAGTCTCCAAAAATATTGTCGAACACAAAATTCTTAAAATTTTTGGGAGTTAGCTATTGAGAATAATAGGAATAATATGGTTAAATTCATGGTAAGATTGGATAATATCTATTTGTGCAATGTATTAAGCCATTATTTTTGACATAAACATGTACAATGATAAAATAAAGACCGAACAAAAATAACTTTTGAATACGTGTATATAACTTCGCGTCTTCTTTCTGCGTACTAATTATGTACACTGAGGTTTTTCAAATCATATTTTGTCACATTCATGTAGAAAAGCTTTTTTTTAATTACGTGATACATTTTGGTTAACAATTGGTTATTTTGGAACCTATAAGTATAAATGCAATTCGCAACTATTTATTTGTGAAGTTGCGTGATCAAAAGTTATTTTTAGTTACTATTTTTATCATTTTACATGTTTGAAATCAACAATCACTTCTTGATATTTTTCACCAAACTTTGATCATATATCTTTTTTTCCAATCTTGAGATGATTGTAATTATATATAAAATTTAATAAATATTATATCATTTTGATTATCCAATTCGTGAATTGGTGTATAATTAATATATTCTCACATAATAATCATGAAAAATTTGTATGACATGAATCTAACTTCGATTACGGAATAAATATGCTTATGAAGTGATTATAATGTATATAAATACATGGTTAATTTCTCCATTTAATCTGGTGTAAATTACTGTCGATAATAAATTATACTGTCAGTGCAACTAATTCGATTTTTATGTGGACTGTACAATTTTCATTAATAGTGATGGATATTGAAGCAGTTGTTCGCTTGATTCGCTTGGTTCACTTAAAACCCTTTGGAAATTAGTACGATATAACAAATTTAAATGCAAAATAAATAGCATTTAAGTTTTGATATTTTGTTTAAGTTTAAGATAATAATAATGGTTTTTAAAAATTAAGCTAAGCTGTCCATCTTAGCTTAATTTTAAGAATAACGTTTTGTTATCCATGAAATTTATTCAAAGTGACCTCCAATATAAAAAATTATAAATTTAAATTTATGTATCATAGTTACAAACACAACCAAAAAGTGTTCAACCTGTATAAAGAGATTTATACATTTACTAAAAACAACCGAAAATGAACAAAACTGTCAAAAAAATACGTATATATTTTTACTATTATTTTTATCCAAGTGACACATAAAAGCAAGATTCAAATTTCTTTTACAAATTCATAATTACTTTTGTGTCAGTCAGCAAGAAATTTAAATGGTCAATCTGAGTACGAACTATAAACTGAGTTATCAAATATATGTGGAATTCGCAAAAATTAAACTTTTATTATAAGGTAAATTAACTAACAATCGTTGAACTTAAATAGTTAAGAAAACAGATAAGTGCAGCTTGCTCAACATATTTTAATAAAACCTTTAAATAATAGTCAAACGGTTTAACAGATAGCAAAATTTATGAAGATAAAATTTGTAAAAAAAAAATGATCAAAACTTGTAATGTAAACGCGCAATAAGATGCTAAAATAAATACAAGATATTGAATAAATTTTTTGATGAAAAATGATTTAATATAATTTTCAATAAAATATCAGAGACAAAAAGCAGAGCTTAAAAACTTTCGTTGAAAATTAAACTTTTTAACGAAATGAAGTGAAAAGTTATGACCGCAGGAATACTCGATAGACAACGGGAAATAAATGTTCCCTTTTACCTTTTCATTCATCAAAGAAGGAAAAACGGAATGTTTACAAAGAAAATCTATTTGCGCAATGAATATATTATTTAAAAAAATATTCGATAATATTTTGTTTTTTATGTTGAAACAGAGTTTTATCAGGAAATTAATTTACCCTCTATCAATTGTGGAATTTTTTCTTTCAATGTATGTATGAGTAGCACATTTTTAGTCAACATTATCACTTATTTGATGTTATAATTGTTTGATTTGCCATACTGATAATGAAAAGTGTAATTATCGTCACCTACGCTTCACATTCAACCAAATTTGCAACCAATTATGCACACGTGTTGCAGTAAATATGTGGGACTCATATTTTATCTTGGTCATCTAAATTCTAATCGCAGTAACTTTTGGAAGCTTTTTTATTGCATCAATAATATGATGTGCATGCATAACCATATTTGTGTTGTTTATACAATATTGTAACCTTATTCGAGTTTCATTATATAAATTTTGTCTATCAATTAACGACAGACAATAAAGTAAATGTAAAATTTTCGATGGACGTAATTTATCTAACCCACATGGGATGAGAGTATCAAAAAGACAGGCATAGACTTACCTACGAAGCATCTGCGCATATCTAAGCCCTTATAAATATTTAAAGGCACATAATATTACAGTTAAACTATTTATACATATTTCTTTTACTTTTTAAGCAGTTAAATAAACATACTAGTACATATTTCGTAGGTTAAAAAATTATGTAAATTTCGTAGGTTAAAACTATGTTAAACTATCAGTTTCAGAGTAATTACCAATCACAGGGATATCATAGCTCCCTGAAAACTTTAAGAACACTTTTCGTAATTCTCACATTTTTTATTTCAGCAGTCGACAAGAAAAGTGTTTTTTTTGACAAAAATAGGTAAATTTTTGTATATAAATTTTAAAAAAATGTTACGTATTAAAAGAAAATAAATTCTTATATTTTTTTCTTTTGGTTGGCAACTCAACCGTTACATGACATGAAAAATAAAATCGAATATTTTATTTGTATCTCTAAAATTTTTATCTAAAAATATCTGAGTGGTAATTATTTAAGTATTTGCGAGTTACTATGAATATGATAAATTTTATATTGTTGGTTATGTGAAAAAATATGATCACTAACCAATTCTATATCCTTACTAATTAAAAGAAATAAAAATGAAGTACTTTTTAAAATTATCAGCGTATAAATATTGTTTGCTTGTGTATTCGATTACTAAAAGGAACCTAACTAAAAAAAGATTTTCTACCTATCTGTATGTACTAATGGATTTAATTTGGAAGCCATTAAATCTACCACCCTAGCTCTAGATAGTAATCTAGGGATGTCTTTTCATCGTGAAATTTCAAAAAGTTTCAAACTTATGATAACGATCATTAAGATGAAAATAAAAAAAAATCTGTGCCATATGGATGGGCGGCGACGAGCTATGCGATGTGGAGCGAGTGTGAGTGGGTCCACGCGAGTTTTAAATGAAACTAATTATTGCCGTCTAATACAAAAGATTAAAATAAACACATTAAAACAAAATATTTATATTTCGAAATTTCATACGAACTAAGTCGAAAGTTACTGATAATTCACTGTAAGTGAATTCTAATTTATGATTTTAACTAATTCGATTCAGAAAGAATTTCACTGTTGTTTTATGTATTTGATACAGTATAAAAATAATTAATGTAATATATTGGAATGAGAAAAGTAATTGCCAAACTTGTTTTTGATTTTCGAAATGGAAATAAGAAAGAGAGGAAGCTAAATTAATTTTATGTTTAATATCAAAATGTAGGAAAAGTACTTGAACATAAGCATTTGGTCGCAGATTTTGTTTTATTTACTTAGAGTGTACTTCCGAACATTATTTTTTGGCAACCCCATCATAATGATTCACGAACGCAAATATTATACATGAGAAAAAAAAATAAATGAAACCTAATATACCTATCTTTACTTATTGAAAGAAAAATTATTACTTTCAAAGTTACAAACATGTTAAGGTACTTTTTCGCAATTTGATTTTAGGTGTCATCTTACATTTTGTCAGTTTGCAAATTTACCTATTGAGTTTTTAAAACTCAAAATGTTCTCCTTATCCTACAGAAATTTCATGGATTTTAATTTATTTATTCGTTTATTTACGTGCGCTAATGCATCTTATTGATACATACGGTAGAATTATTACTACAAGAGCAATCTCTTATAGCCAACTAGAAAACCAATCCAGCCCCGCTCGACGAGCGATCGGGAAATTAACCTGCGTCGTCACGGTGCGCTATACTATCAAAGCCTATATGTCTTTATCAACATTTCAGGGCGACGACATTTATGTTTTATGAAAAATATTTCATTCTCAGTAGGTACAGCAAACCTACTGCCGTCGGTTTTAGAATCCAAAGTAAATTTTCATAATCGATAAATATTTTATCTTATGCCGTATCCAACTTATTTATTTGATATTAAGTTTTTCAAACAGATGCTCGTTCTTCTGCGAAAAGTGTTTTATGTAAAATTATTTCATTACCAAATAAATTTATGTTATTGAACACATGAGTATGGATTCATTCCCGGGTATCTTTTATGTGATTAAATATATATTTAATCCTCCATACATTTGAGTCTCACCCTAGCAAAGTATAATGAAAATAATATTTTTATTTGAATACCAGGAATAAAAATATTGCTAAGAAAGGTCTGAAACTATAAATGGCCATGTCAGTTATCAATCCAAACATACACAGCAACTGCCACAGTACGGCGATGTTAGGCTTGTAACTCGTATTGGATGTTTTTTTGATTTTTTTTTAAATCCATCTCTTTTTTGTTTTTCCTATTCAAAACAATATCAGGAATCCCACTTGCTATGAAAATCACGGAACAATATTCAGGTTACATATGGAAAACAAACTATGAAATGAGAAATTTGCAAAGATTGTTAGCGAAGAAAGGGTTAGTTCGATCGCTTATATATATATATATATATATATATATATATGTATATATATATATATATATATATATAAATGTATATATATATATTTATGTATATATATATATATATATATATATATATATATATATGTATATATATATATATACACATTTATGTATATATATTAAAATTCAATATGGAATACAGGTGGCCAGTTTACAGTAGTTAAATTTTGTTTACATTGAGAATATCGTGATAAATTACTTAAAAACAACATTATTTTCGCGAAAACCAATGGCTTAGAAGTTATGATTTTCCTGTTTTTTTTTTAATCTACTCCAGTCACATTAATTACTTTTGTTCGAGAATTATTTATCTAAATCTCATGAAAGGACAGGTCTAATATGTACCTAGTAGTGTCCACGATTGTAATAGACACGAAAAAACTAAAAATATACTAATGGATTATGGTACATTTTTTACACAGGTTGAGGCCGGGAATAATAATTTACGTGACATAAAAAAGGAATTTTTTCTCTTTTATGTCGTTCGCATGTTATATTGAGGTTCTATTCAACGCGTAGAAAGTAAGCCAAATAATCAAATCGTGTGTACTTTCACATTAAAATAACGTAACTGTTTGTCGCTAAAAACAATTATTATAGTTTAAAAGTTATCTGACCCACGTAACAAAATATACAAACGGCATTATTAAAATCCAACGTGTTGATACGGAATTATTTTCAAAGTTAATGATATCGACAAATGGCATAGGCGTCCGCAGTCCGTTTGCATTTTAAATCTTACAGTGTAGTTTGTTGGCAATTTGATTGCGTTTGTTGTCAATGTTTATTAATAATTGGTGTTCTAGACGGACTGGTTTCATCCACGCCACGATTATTTCCATGTATTTTGGATATCCTTTATAATAACACTTTTGTGATATATAATAATTAGGTATTAGTATAAACTATACAATTTATTATAATATAGACCAGAGCAACAGCATATCGTGTCCTCGCAATCAAATAATTTACAAACAAGACACGAAAGACGGTCATGATTCAGGTTTGTAAAATATAAAATATATCCAGAGATATATTTTTAATTTACATGACTAATTTATCATTTCTCATGTTTATTTTAATGTATTTTTGTTTTAAACGAGAATTACTTAATATCAAATAGCTATAAAATGGTGATGCATAGCATTGGTTATTACCTGTGTTTTGTATTTCGAAAATTATAAATTTGGTGTTTAAACATTTTATATGAATTATAAAATATTAGGTTGACAACTACCGCCATGCTACAATTATTTTATTACTCACGTATGAGTATTCCATAACATCTTTTAATCTACCGCTTAGTTTAAAGATTGTAGTCTTTTCAAATTAGCAGACATGATATAACTATTGTTATAGCAACAAACCTCTCATTCGTATATAACTAAAAAGATTTCAATATATTTATTACGTAGGATCTCAGACGACATTATTTAATCCAATTTTTTAACTGCTAAATCTTATTTGACTACATGGCTTCTTAGGTTTGAAAAAAATACAATTTTCAACAAACTTAACACAAAAATGGTTAAAGAAAAATATTTTTTTTCAATAGCTTTATCCTTGTTTAAATTTTATGTTAATCTCTAAATGTCATCAGGGATGTAGTCTAAAACCACTTTAGTAATTTTACCAAGACAATTTGAAAGTGAAGGGCATTATTTATTCAATTATTTAAAACTCGAATAAATACTCAGTTTATTTATGTTACATAGATTTTTGTGCAGAAATGTTTCCACAGATAAAGCATTCATGACTACAATTTCTTCCTTTCATTGTGACTAGAAAAACTTTAGCAGACTACACAATTTTATTTGAAATCCTCAAAGTGGATAATCTCAAATCAATTCGGAAACGGGCATCAATTCATACAGAAAAGCTCCGAAGTACCGCAAAACTTAGACATGAACGATCGTAAAAGCTCGTAGTCCGAATTGAGCGTGATAATTATTTAGACCTGACTGTACTTTTTTTTCTTAATCTGGCCTAATAAAAGGTGCCTTTGTGTATCATATGATATCAATGAACCTGTGTGTATCATACACATAGGTTCATTCGATATTTGTTTTATGATATTGGATATTTCAAATTTTACACCGTTAAATTTTTCGAGTTACACAGCAGAAATAGAAGTATAAAACAGTACCATTTTTAAAATATGAAAATAGTATAGGCTATTAATATTTATTAGAATTACGGTACATTAAGGTAAATATTAATTTATATAACAATAATATGAATGCTTGTGATATATATATTTTTAGCAACTAAGATTTAGCGAATTTCGTCTAGAATTCTATTTCATAACAATAATATCTACTGTTGTCATAGTCTCTTAGCAGGTTCAGTGACAAAAACCGCGCGAGCTATGATTTGAAATATGGAATCTGACTTGATAACCTGACTCGAAACTGGTTGTCATTGCTCTAAGGACATTTTGTTTTGACTGTTGGTTAATATTTTTGTAGTGTCTATTATATCAAAACGATGTTCTTTTTTTGCTCATCGTTTTATTTTTTTGCTAGAAATTGCGGAGTTGCTTTTAATTTGCTTATTGTTTGAAAACTGCGTATTGGTTTGATCAATAATTTTTCTTAATTTCAAAATTGTAGTATAGTCATTTTAAAATAAGAGTATTCGTCGGTAGTGAGATACAATACTGTGAGAGGCGATTGGGACATATTTAAAATATCGGACGTCATTTTATTTTTTCAAAAAGAGAATAAAAATACCTTGATTATATTTTTGATTTTTTTCAGGTAAAGACTAATAGCTTTAATACCTAAAACGATTAAGTAACTTTAATAAAGTAAATCTGAATTAATCGATAATTGTATTGCAACTCACCCTTAACCCCAATGTAACTCGTACGTTGTACGTTGTGTGAACATGTAACGGCATAATTCATTCATGCTTTAAATGAATTTTTGTTTGTTCGTCTGATAAATATTATCGTTTTGATTCAAATATTTCCTATCACAAAACTTTAATGGTAACGTTACTTTACATTATAAACTGTCTTTTACATACACATTCTATGTACACATACACATCATACACATCTACATTACTTTTCTATGAAAATCTGTTCATTTTCATAGAAAAGTAATGTATATAGTAATACGAGTTTTAAAACAGAGATAGTTTTAATTTCTGATGAAAATTTTTTCTGCAATATACTTTATTCTTAAATTTAATCTTTTTATTTACATCCAATATCAGTACAGTGCATTATATAATCCGAAAATGAAGGCATACGTTATCGCTACCGTTATTCCGCAGGCAATATAATCGTAATTAGAAAAAACCTGTCTTGAGTTTTATTTTGTGGTCTTTACCTTAATAGTAAAAAGTTAATAAAAATGAAGCTTATTTAACTTGTATTAAAATTCAAAATTTGCTTTTTACAACGTACTTCGCAACCTTCAATGATTTCTTTCACATTAAAAAAAATAATGATTCTTAATTTTTTTGATGAATTTTGTTAATATTTATTCATTCTTCCAAAAATGTTTAAAAATGAATGGATAAGGGAGACTCAGTATATTTAGACTCAGAGAGATAGAGCAACAATATAAATAAAAACTTGATAACCTAGATATTGGTACAGTTCATTTCATGAAAAGTAATATAAATATATATTTTGTGTTCCTATAATGCATTTTTGCAGTATGGGATAGTTTGTCTCTTGTTCACTTTCCCTAAATTGGATTTATACAAGTATATTAATTCACAGTTTTACTAATGAAGCTGCTACGAACATTGTATCACTGAGTTTCTAATTTTACATATTTTATAACTTTTGATAAGACGGAAACTAGTATTTATCAGACGTAAAGATTTTGTGTAATTTAATCTTCATTATTTCAAATAATGAACCGGGGTCTTCAAGTATTTAAACAAAAATACAACTTTCACAACAAACTAGATTTAGGTTTTACAGATTTAAAAAAATGATTATGTTATCTTTAAAATATTATTGAATTATGAAATTAGCACCATTTCCAACCATTTTAATTAAAGAAGGTGGTGCAAATATATTTTAAAAGAAAATATTATCCTATTTGAATGTGACATGAGGAATTTTTCATCAGTTTTTCATCATCTTATTTTACCCTGGTCTGAGTTTTTACTCTACAAATAGAAGATTACTGATTCAATAAAAATAATAAATTACTAACTGTTTGCATTTTATTTACAAATTGTTGTTAATATTTAGCTCATGTGATAACGAAACAAGAGGTGCTCTAAAACTGTTTATTGAAAAAACTTATAATATAGTAAACTTATAATATAGTAATTAAACTTATGATATAGTAAACTTACAATATAGTATTGAAAAAACTTATAATATAGTAACGTGTATCTTAAAGCACACGACAAGTGAAGGAAATAAATTTTTACGTTCAGTTATATATTGAATCAACATGCTACGTACAATTTCCGAATAAAGTATTCAATGATAATAAATAATTTAAAATATGACTTGTTTTAATAAATTTGTTAATTTCAAAATACGCTTGTTAAGTCAACAATTATTTCCAATGTTTTTATGTATGAATATTTATCGGTTCATTGACTTCTAGATCTTGAAATAATGAGTAATATTCAATTCAATAAGCAGTATCATACTCGTCTCAGTTACGGAGCTATTAATTACAGTCAAGCAAGGACTATGGAAATCAAGATAATTTTAAAATTGATACCGATCGTGGTCGAAATTGCATTTTACGCAAAGGTTAACTGTTTGAAAACTACCTCACAAAGGCTAAAAACATAATTGTATAAAAGTACATTAAATAAAATTGTTTTTCCGAAGTTTTAATATTTAAAACATTACTTTTTGTATGTGATTTTTAAGTTTTTAAATCAAATCGCTTTTGCAGATATAAAACTTGGTATGTAATAAGAAGACTGATTTTTAAGTTTTTAAATCAAATCGCTTTTGCAGATATAAAACTTGGTATGTAATAAGAAGACTGATTTTTAAGTTTTTAAATCAAATCGCTTTTGCAGATATAAAACTTGGTATGTAATAAGAAGACTGATTTTTAAGTTTTTAAATCAAATCGCTTTTGCAGATATAAAACTTGGTATGTAATAAGAAGACTGAGGTAGATAAAGAAATAGCCTATGTGTACTGATATAAAATGAAACAAAAGCGTGTTTATATAACCGTAGAAGTACTAAGAAAATATATAATCCTGAACAAATCTACAGCTGCTGTTATAATTCATCTATACAACCGTAGAAATCTACCACATGCATATCAAATGTGACAAGCATTACCTTAACTATATCATAATATATATAGCAAATAATTTCCAATATTTAGCTCTTTTGGAAACAACCTGTAGGTTTTAGTGATATTGACAGGTAATCAAGTGAGTGAATAAGCCACTTTAAAACTGATGATATTTAATGTCAACTCTCCCGGAAACTTTCATAGATCTAAGCCTAAAACTGAAATACGCTATGATTAGGTATTTTCCCGGTATCTACCATAAAGGTATAGCCGCTATAATTTTAGATTTAAGTTATGGAGTACCAAATAGCTGCGAAACAATTCGAGTAAAAGTGCAGTATCTTGTAGTGCAGCTCGGAAATTGGGGTTGCACTCTCCGTGCACGATCATTTGTTACAAAATATTTTGATCGCAATTGTGCAGACTATGTATTTGGAAATCCACTGATATTTATGGCATTGTTTATATTGCTTCTATTTCTGAAATAAATAGACATAAATATTACTGAAAATTAATACGTCCCTGTTCGTAGTAATCTTTTAATCCATTAACTAAGGGTATTCAGAAATATACGTAGCAGTTGGCAGAATTATGAGTGTCCAATATATTTAGTTCACAATCTCAAATTCAATACTTGAAAGATTTGTAACAGTTTTTCTTTGACGATAATATCATTTTCTTTTCTAGTATTACTCCAAAATTAAATCCAGGTTTCATCTTCGCCACTATTAAATTCTGACTTCGTCGTAAAACGGTATATATACCATATTACCATATATGTCATGTCATATATGAAGATTTATAATCATGGATAAAACAAATAGTTTTCATTTCTTACATATGCTGTACTTTTAAAGATGAAATTCTTAATTTATTTAATAGCTAACTGAATATGTATTATTTCCAAGTGAGAATAAACCGTCAATAAAAACAAAAGAAAATCACAAGTTTTGCAACGAATATTTTTATGCCGATCATAAATATAATTATATACAGTATTCCAATTTACTAACGAATCGCCTTGATTTCTATATGTACAATTTTTAGGATTCTGTACCTCGAAAGAAAAAATGATCTCTTTTAGGATAACTTTGTTTTCCATCTGTCTGTACTTACTTCATCTGGAACGCATGGAGTATGAGTTGAAATTAATATCAAATACTCACTACGATCTACCAACCCTTGGGGATGTAAAATGATGAAGCTTTTAAGTCAACGCAGTAAAAAAAAAACATGTAAATACTGCCATTTATACCCTATTTTTTGATACTTGGAAATAAATCAAAACCTAATGGGGTACTTTCCGTTGACGTAGAATCATGTAATTTGGCAAGAAGCAAGGTTTCACAGCACAAGTATAGGAAAAATTCGTTCAAAAATCGGTGATTTATAATTATATTTCATAAATATTAATTTTTTATAATATACGCTGTGATAAATTTAGAAGTCAATATATTCTTGTTGCATAAAATTAAAATTTTGTAAATTATTTAATAAGAATATTATGTACCATTAAATATTTATAAACACCTAAAGGTGTACGGAACCCTCGTAGTGCGAATTCCACTTGTGCTTGACAGTTTTTTAACAAAATTCCCCGAATTTATTTAAAAAAGTATATTAATGTAAAACGCAATTATAAGTTACATCAGTCACGTACTTTGTATACAAATTAGTCATCAAACAATTGTTATTTTTTTAAGACGCTTGAACTTTTAGTTAATATACAGAATTTCTTGTTTTATATTCAGAGATTATTTATAAATTACACTGCGTTACACGATTTTAGTACCCACTTAACTGATACCTGGAACGTACAGGTAATAAGTAATAGATAAAAAGTCCCAAACGTATGTGGTGTCCATCACGTCTAGTTTTCGAGGTACACGTTAATCAATATCTCAACCACCTTCACTTTAGGCGTATGAGAAACAGTTGACGTTTTCAATGTATTATACGTTTTTATTGTTTTATTTTATTTACAAATCGTTTCTATTCGATAACCTAAATATCTTTATATATATATTTATTTAAAAATGAACCATGAATACTGAACAAAATGGCCGTCGCAACTACAAAAATGCACCAAATAAGTTTTCTTTCTTTTGTGGATAGTATATTGTCACACCAGTAGGAAAAAATGTTTCCGAAAAAGTGAGAAGTGCATATTTACTTTATTTTGGACGTGCTATTAATCAAGATAAACCAGGGATACCACAACTTCTTGTGTTTCGTGCTATGTTACTCCCTTATCTTGATTTAATGGAAACAAGACGTCAATGCTATTCACCGTACCAGCTTTATGGCGTGAACCTAGTAATCATTTTAATGATTGCTATTTTTGCATGACTGATATACGTGGTTTCACGAAAAAAATATCAAACCTACAATGAAATATTGAAAATTAAGTATCCTGACGTTCTTTCAATGTCTAAACCAGTACCCCCAAGAAATGCCTCCTTCCTTACCTCCTAGCAAAAATAAAATTGAGGTTTCAAAAGAGCCAGATTTGCCAAACGTTGTAGAATACCATGACAAAAGCAGCGATGATCCTGAGTTTTTAACTTCTATAAGTTCTCTTGGCCGTTCACGTCAGATTGAACAAAATGAATTGAATGATTTGATGCGAGATTTAAATTTATCAATTCGGCAAACTGAATTACTAGGAATTATATAGATTACAAGAGTGGAAGTTATTGGCACCTAATATAAAATAATTTGTGCAACGGAAACGTAATAAAGAAATGGCTTCATTTTATTCAAATTTTGAAAACATATGTGATGATGATGAGTGAGTTGAACCATCCTTACGTAACAAAAGACTAGGGTTTATTTATTGACCGTTAAAAAACAACTCTGAAAGCGATTTTGTTACACAATAGTAACAAGTATGTGTCAGTATTAAAAGAATCATGTATAAATATGAAGTCAATACTAGATTTAATAAAATACAAAGATTTTACCTGGAAAGTATGCGCTAATCTTAAAGTTGTAGCTATTTTCCTTGAATTACAGGGTGGATTTACTAAATACTGCTGTTTTCTTTGTATGTGGGACAGCAAAATTGTATGACATGAAAGGACAGAGTTTGTCTGCGGAAAATGTAATGTGAAACATGTACCATTAATAGACCCTAAAAATATCATTTTACCACCATATATAAAACTTGGTTTGATTAAAAATGTTATCAAGGCTATGAATAAGGAGGGTGGTGGTTTGTTATATTTAAAGACGGTATTTTCAAAGTTAAGTGACGCAAAACTAAAAAAAGGGATATTCGTAGGACCCCAAATACGCACATTGATGAAAGACTCGAATTTCTACAAGAAGCTTATTGACAAGGAACTTGACGCCTGGTTATTACTGAAAGTAGTTGTAAAAGGGTTTTAGGGTACCACAGAGCCAAAAATGCGGAACAGCTAGTTAACGACATCTTAAAAGCTTACGAAAGGTTGGGTTGTAGAATATCGTTAAAGATTCAGTTCCTTCATACCCATTTTTCTTTCTTTTCCATCTAATCTTGGTACTGTCGGTGATGATTAGGATCAGAGGTTCCGCTAGGATGTAAAGAAGCTTGCGGAACGATTTCAAGGCCGTTAGAACATTATTATGCTAGGCGATTATTGTTGGCATTTAAAATGGGCAGATTCCTCAAATCGCAAAAGAAAAAGTTAGAATTTAGGGATATTCTGGGTTTAAATTTTATGAATTGAGTTTTATTGTATTTTTTATAACTCAATGATAAAAATAAACTTGACTAACGTAAAAATTTCTGGTTAATTTTATTAGATTTCTTTAAAATATGTTTGGTTCTTTCAATTTTTAGTATAATTTGGCACATCCTCACGAAAGAAAAATAAAACATGATGAAACGAAAATATATACAAACGTATACTTACTAAACGATAGGAATAAATAAGAAAACATGACATTTCAAAGAGGGTACTCAGTTTTTTCTTACATTTGTAACGCAGTGTAATTTATCTGGGCTATCACAATGTGAAAATGCATCTATAGTCGCACACGTGGAAGAATTCTCTGCGTCAATCTGGGCAACGTAAAGGAAATTCCGCGGCTCATACAGATGAAAACTTCACCTGTATTATTTTTTGACATTTGTCTATCAAATCTATTTTTATAATAATTATTAAATATACTTAACCATGATATAATTTTTTTATTTCTAAAGTAAAACTTATTGTATTGTAAGAAGTCGGGATGCTATATTTATAAGAGGCAGGTACGGCCTATGGCAAATTTCTCTGTAGATCATATAATCCATCCGTATATAGGGGAGGGAGTCCATAAAATTTTTTGGCAAGGTTTTGTCACGAAAGAAGCCAGATCAGTGTATTTTTGTATATAACAAATGGTAAACTTAAAATTATAAACTACGTACTGCAAACGTCAATCAGATAAGTAATTTTTCTGTTAATCGTTAAAAAAAATTACAAAAACCTTTGCGTAATATTAATGGGTTTAATTAGCCTTTCCACTATTCCTACTAATCCGTAATATACAAGCATCCTTAATTCTATATTCCCAAAAAAATCCAGACGTTTAGCCAATGGCTTTTATCATATTTTTATATTTTGGTTTTTTATGTTAATGTAGTTGCGAAAGAAATAAATAGAAATTACATGAATAAAAATTAATGGAAAGTAAATAAAACAACTAGCTTAAAGAATTGAAAAAAAAATTAATATATAATTTTAACGGTAATTCGAAACACTTAGATATTTCAACAAACTCTAAACATTAGTAATTCAACTCGTCAAAGTTTAGGTAACATACTTATTAAAACCAATTTTGATGTTGTTGCTGTAATGTGTCAGATTCATTACAAACTTTACGGCTATGAATGAGACTGGAAGTGATATTTGTAATTGGGTAGCTAAACTGTTAAAGACCAATAACGGGCAGTAGAGCTCCTGGTATGAGAAGCGCTATGCATTGCGATCGCCGCCTGCTCAGTGTAACGATTATGGGTAGCTATCTCCAGTGATACAAGTATTAGGGAGGCCTACGTCAAGCAGTGGACATAGATATGCTGTTAATGATGATGACTATGCATTTTGATTTATTCACGCTAGCTGATATTTGAAATATCAATGGACCTGAATCCTCGTTATAACGTTGACGCAAATTTTTCATACTAGCATTACAGTAATTCGTTGTAGCAAAAACTCAATTTAGTTTTCAAATGGACTTCATCTGAAATTATTTATAATTATTTTGATTTTCTTATTTACATGTGATGTTAAATATATAACAATAATATGAAGAAAAAACACGATTCCAATGCCGGATATACACTGTCCAATCAAATATTCAAAAATTCTCTGGGAAAACATTGCTCCTCTAACTTTATTTTCCACATTCCATTTAACGCAATCAGTTCAACAAATGTGCATATTCATTAAAGTAATGAAATGAAAAAGAACGTTACCTGGTTTAAGATTTGTTGCATTTGTCTTCGGCAAAATTAAATTATGACTTGACATCTCTTAATCTTGGAAAAAAATTCATGTATTATTTAAATGTAACTTGCAATGAGCGTACACTATTAAAAAAATTCTATATGGCTGATCAACGGATGAAAAGCATCTTTAACACCAATATATTTAAGGTTTAGTTATCGAAAGGCAAAAACGAAACCCTTTCGATTTTCAATACCTCTTTCTGTCCGTGTGACATGTGCGTATCATTTTCATTTCAATGTTGGTCATTATGACTTTTTTTAGGAATAACTTTGAAGTCAGAAGTTTCTCGAAATCTTATGTCGAAACTGGAAACAACACTTTCTACCAGTCCTATCAAGCGGAACTTCAATCAAGAATTCTTAGGAAATGCAATCTAAAGTATTTAGTCATATTTCTTATGTGATACCTTCTTTGCAAGATGTGAGTATTTAAAGTGGTGTACTCTATATGAACCTAAACTCCTGCCTCTGATACATATTTAAAAACGTACGTTAAAAATATGACATATATGAAAATAACGGTATTTAACAAATATATCGAACCAATTGTATTGATAAATTAAAAAGTTTGACACTAATTGACCTTTTTACTCGTACTTAAAATAAGCATCGGTAACTAATACAAGGAGTACGAGGACAACGCATACAGATATACACGTAGGAGTGTGACAAACTAATATTACGGCAGCTAGTTGGGTTCTTAACATAAATGGCACACAATTCGCTTGGTAATGAGCGTTGAAGAAGCTGTTAAATTCTATGGTTCAAAATTAAAGTTTCTCTAAACGGTTAAAGTGATGCAACGGGAGTCGTGTGCCGCAGCTTGTTCTATGTTATAAAACTCTCTCCCACTTCCATCCTTGTTATAATTTTATAAAAAGTTTAATATGTTTTATTTTTCCATTTTTTTAATAAATTTATGTTTATTGATGACGACGGATTCGTTATCTTTTCAACTACCATATCTCTTTCAGGAAAAAATTAAAATATTTTAATATTAAATTTTTGGAACTAGTGATATTTCTGGTCGTTCTGCTATTCGAATTGTAGTTATATTTTATTTCGAGTGAAAAGAAATAAACAAATACAAAATATTTCAAATGTTCTATAGACTCCAAATAAGAAATAAGCTCGACTTAAAATATGTATGTGGAGATTAAAGAAAATTCAACACTTTTTTAAAATATTCAATCAAATATAATTATAAACGTGATATTGCTAAAGTAATTAACAGAAACATTATTTTGTTTTGAAGAAGATGTAATACCAATACGGAAAATACATATAATTGGCTCATCAATTGAAGAAAAATGCAATTATACACTCTGCTTAACTAATTTGAACAAACAATATTTAAAATAAAAGGAAAAGTAAAACAATTTATATATCTGTTGTAACATTTGACCTAAACTGTGGATGTGATACGAAATCAATATCGAAGACGATATCAAAAGATAACAGCTCTTTATAGCACAAGTCCCACAACTGCAGCAGTGGCGCTCTGATACTGGCGTTTATTTGTGCGTTATCGACTTGAAATAAGAGATGGTGACGAGTTAGTTTAAGAGTTTTAATCTGCATATGACTCAGTAAAGATGGATAGTCATAATTATTTTATGAGATGGTGAACATAAGTGTGAGCTCATATAACGGACATGGTATAACGGACATATCATGCCCTTTGTCATATATCTATGACAAAGGGCATGACATTTGTATTTATTAATTAGTATTTTACACGATGACTAAATTTTGCCCGCAGCTCTGCTCGCGCAGAAGTCGATATTACAATAAATTTCAATAAATCCGGCAGGTCTATTTTTACCCTATATATATATTTCAAGCAAATCTCTAAAAGGAATAAAAAAGTCATAGAAATTTTCATTTTTCTTTTACCCGCTTAAGGTTTGAATTTATAAAAATCCAGTTCTTCTAATACGGAAATTTGTATAAACCTATAGTACTTGAACATAAACCACATTTTTTACTATTTTCGTGTTTGGTGCCAATAAGATCGGGCTAGTTGGAGCAGTGACACGGGAGCAAGCCACATAAAAACAAGCCCCACCCTTAAATAAACCTAAGCGAATTTAAGAATCTGACCCTGTGATTTATTAAATATCATAGCAAAGCAGACACTTACTGCAATTTGAACTCTTAAATTCGATTGGTAGGTAGTTGGGTATCATAGGTATTCGGGGTATGAAGATCTCTCTCCCGTAGCGCACTCAGTCAATACAGTAACTTCTAATACATTCCGATGTAAGACTTTGATTTTATGCCTGGTACCAATACATAATTTTGGTGGCTCTAAATTCCTTTACAACATAATGGGTTTGCCTATTTTTAATTTAAGTTTATAATATGAAAAATCTGATGGTTTTAGGGAGTTTAAGAATTCAATAGGGTAATGTGCGTCATCATCTTGGTTTATCACAGTCTTTGAAATTGTAAACCATTTCATTTCCTTGAAAATAATTTTGCAGAAACTCATTTATTATTGCGGCTTTGTCATTTCTCGGGGTAAGAATGGTGTCCTTATACAACCATTTTGCAGATTTATCCTGAATATGGACAACATGGGTAAATATTATATAAAAGTTCTGCAACTGTGTGCATAAATCTACACAACTTATCTAGGATAGGAATGAAACTACCTTTCAAGGGCAAATTTCCATTGCCACTTTTTAATAGGAGATTAGAAAATTCATCGGCAGATGCATCACCTCGGAGATATACTGTCATATTTTTAGTTAATTTTATTACACTCATTAAGGGCCATAAGTGAGATCTTTTAAAGCACACTTTGACCTCGTCAGCACGAGTACTTTCAGGAATACCTGGTAATGTCTAGCGAAAATAACCTGTTAATAATACTGTCATTCTATCAATTATTTTTTTATTGTCCATTAAGTCTTGTAAGGTCTTACTTAAAGCTTCTATGCCAGGCTTATGAGCTATCGTACATTTATCCCAGAAAATTATTTTTGTTATTTTTAACACTTGGGCAAGATCTCTTTGTTTCAATTTGTTACAAATGAAGATTTCAACACTTGTTAAATTAAGAGGCAGCTTAAAGGCGACGAGTGCAATCCGATCTCTTTCTAGAAGCGTAGCCGCTATTCCAAATGATGGAATAGCAAGGTAAATGGCGCAAGTACTTGTCACATTTGCTAAAATTAAATTTATAACTTAAGTCTTGCCAGTGCCACATGAAGCGCCGAGAAAAAAAATATTTCCTTCGCCTGATTCTACATTTCTTATCGCTCCGTCTTAAATTATCTTTTGGCCACTGTTAGAGAATATTCATTATTACCTAATAATATCTGTAAAGCCAATATATTGTAGGTTGTTTCCCTATAATAATAAGTATTCCCTAAAAATGTAATCCTACTCGGTTGTGGTATACCATACTCTTTTAGAGTGCGTCCACTTAACGCCAAAACTGATTCCTCAATTACAGAGTCACTTGTTGCAAACTTCACCTGTGAACTGATTTGCATTACTTCCTGGCTGTTTTTAAACTTCTCACGTGAAGTCTTCTGACTGATTTTCTTTAAATTATTTCCAAAGACTTAGCGGATCCGAAACTTGGCAGAATGCTAGTATAACTACAAATAGATCACGCATCCTAAATGGAGATTGATAAAGGGCAACTTCTTCTAAATCTAAATGCCAGTGTTTGTTATCCTCCAGTGAGCCCAATGCCTTGCATGTCGATTGGAAGGTAGGATAGATCACACCATTAATGATCTTTAATTTGTCAGACAAAGTTTGACCGCAAACTACGTGCAAAAGCATACTGAGATAGTAGCATTCGGAATTACTTTTTTATGCCTGGAGGAAAAGAGGAGTAAATATTAAAAGATGGCCATCTTTTAATATTTACTCCTCTTTTCCTCCGCACAAATTTTATATATTGATTCATGATTATTTCATACATAGAATGGTTATTCATTAAATAGAATGTAGGAACTTCAACATATAACAGTGTTTCAGCAAAGTTATCAGTTTGGCATAGCTAAAAAATTAGTATAATTGTTTCACTGGGATTAAGTATTCTGTTAGTGAGATTTTGTTCATTGAAACATTTTCTTTGATCATTCCCGGGGTGAACCCGCAAGTTGAAATACGAGAGGAAAACGCTCATGAATTGGAAAACTGAAAATCTTCCACACAGATTCTGAGCTAATTATGTATCGTCCACTGTCATACTTTTCTTTTTCATCTTCATCATTTTTAGGAGTAATTGTGTTTGACCTTTTATTCACATATTTACATAAATAATTAATGAAATTAACTGTGTGACAACTCTCTATCGACGATCTAACGCTGATATTAATACATGAGCGTTAAAAGTCCTCAGTGGCACTGGATTGAAAGGTACAATCCAGCTATTATCTATCTATCTGTTATCTTTATTTATGATAGCCAGCATCAACTATAGCTTACTTTCTGCACTGAAGGTAACCATCGCCACCAGTTTCTTTTTCACTAATTTTGAGTTTGGGATAATTTTTAGTACAATCGTTTTTATTTACGCAAGGATATAATTGAAGCTTTTATATCATGATTTAAATAGATTTACGTTCTACAAGCCGAGGTAATTACAAACGATTGTTCAACCCTTATTTTACCTCCTTAGGGATAGAATTTCCAAAATTCTTTTCTCAATGCTCACTTACGTTATATAAAGAACCTATCTGAATTTCAGGATTCTAGCTTCAGCAATTTTGCTGTACGTTGTTTCGTCTGGTTCAGTCAATCAGTCAGTCACCTTCGTCTTTTATATTAAAAGATTTACAGCCGCTAATACGATACTGAAGAGCTATAATTTTTTTTATATTTTCTCTACACTGTGAGAATATATAATGTTAATACTGTGAGAATATATTAATTAATATTTTATACGATAATTTACAGCTGATACTGAAGAGCTCTCACATTTTTTTTTTGGATTTTCTCAATACTGTGAGATATAATCCTGTTATATTATTGAGAAATTGAGAAATTATATAGTGGCAGACAACAAGAGTGTACTCAAGCTGTGATCTTACAAGAGCATTGTAAAAAATTAATCATTAATATTTCGACATTTTTAAAGAATTTGGCCATTCTTAATATGAACCCAAATATGCAATAGGTCTCAGATACAATCTGCTTAATGTCCAAACCAAAATGCAATTACTATCAAAAATGAGACCAAGTTACGCATGCTATCGACTTTCCGGATGTTTGCATTTCAAGTAACTTAAATGAAGTTCGTTCTTCTCACAGTGAGCGTGCAGTTTATTGGGGTCAGCTTGCATATTCGAATAGTCATGGATGTCTTTCAAAAGATTAAATCAGAATTAGATCATCTGTATACAATGGAATATAACAATTTCTGGGACGGGGCCTGATATTGTTAATAAATAAGAAAAAGTATAACATATACCCCTGCCGTACACCAGAAGTCAAACGAATGTATACTAGTTAATTATGAAATAAATAATATAAGCAGGTTGCCCCTCATACCGTTGAATTCCAGTTTTCATATCAATATTAGGTGATTAACTCTGTTAAATTCTTTCTTCAAATCCGTATGTATCACGTCTATCCGAAAACCAATTACTCTAATAAGTGCTGAGAATAAAGTAGTAGATTAGTAATAGTGGATATATCATGAACATAGCCACGTTGTTCTGACATAATGTAATTATGAAGTAGTGGTTACTCCAGCCCATGTGCCCACCTCTCTGAAACTTTGGAAATTATGGACAAAATGGATATCTCTGTATAGTTAATTACATTTTGTTTGAACCCACTTTAATACATAGATTTCTCGTACGACTTTTTCCAACTTGTATGGAAAGTTACATGCGCTGTACCCTTAATAAATAAGAAAGTTAAAGGAATACATATGATATATCTGGCATATTTGAAGAAGGCTGTTTCAATTTTAAGTCAAAGCCTAATGACTTAAACACTTTTAAAATTTATGCAGCATCAAATGATAAGCTGACGTTATTGAAATTGTATAGTATATTTTCAACATTATTCATGCTGGTATAAGTAAACTCGAAAGTTGGCTACAAGAACTCTAAGTACATCATACATCTCGTTCGGGTTGTATATTTCGCCACTATATTATGTGGCAAAAGCACCATATATATATATATATATATATATATATATATATATATATATATATATATATATATATATATCCATTGTCTCATGTAACAAAGAGACGTAAGATCAGAATAATGTTTTTTTTTGCATTTTTCTTCGTGTTTACTATATATCACTGACAACATTATTTAGACAAGACCAAAGTTGATAAATACATGAGTTTAAGCATGAGCACAATAGAATGGGTTTACTAATAATTTGTAACTAAATAAGACTAGAAATATCTTATTTTATCTTGTACGCTATTGTTTGCGTACGAAATATGTTGTATTTAAATAACTCAACTTCAAGTTTATCGTCTTTCATTCTCGCCTAGACAATAATATAGTACTAATAGTGTTTTTGTTTTTTTATCTTCTCCCGATCATATTTTTGTATCTAATACACTTTAGTTGAAATAGCAAAATAAATACTGAAAAGTAAATAGAAGAACAAAATGATTTCTTAGACATGAACACATGTATATCTGAAAAGGTTACTGAAAATGATTGTAAAAATAAACAATTTCAATGTGAAACCTTGAAACTTAAAAGAGATGAGTTTTATATCCTACACAGAAATATACTAAAATTAATAGACTTACAAATAATATGGCAAGCGTTTGATATAAAGCAACTTTTCAGACACACATTCACCCTTGATAAATCTTGTTATCATTAGCACAGCAAGTAAAGATTTCGCCAAAAGATGACATAGTTTTCGTTCGGTAATGACCAGTGAATAAGTCGTTAAATTCTATGGCTCAGTTCAATTATTTGTTTAACGATTAATTTATGAGGCGTGTACCATAGCCAGTCTACGGTACACGGCTCATAAATTACTATATAACCTTCTCGTCGCGGTTTAATTTAAGGGGTTGTCTATATTTGAAGAAGCAAATATTGGGTAAAAAATATTAAAGTAAATTTGTTCGTTTCTTATTTGGCAATTGGCTTAAAAATTATAATAGGGATTTTTGTGGAAAAACTCAAAATGAGAAAAAGTTAGGCAATTCGAAACAAACTCACGTTAGTGGCTTGTAATTTTGTATTTCAACATTAAATATATATACATGTATACATAAATACATTATATATTATATTTTTCACAGGTATAAAAGTATCATGAATTTTTGAAAATAGTTATCGCTGTATTTTTAGTTTAAAAAAAATCTGCACATGATTATACTTTCCTAATAATAACGAGAGCAGTGAAATTATGTTTTTCATATAATTTTTTGATGTCTCAAGAAATAAGGCACTTAGAATTAGGAAAACATATTTTAGCATACTTTTGAAGTGACTTTTTTAAACGTAGTGTGTGAAATCGAAAGAAAAAATTGCGTTTAATTGGCAACTTTTAAAATTTTCGTTGAAATTTGTTTAGTGTTAACTCACGATAATAACACCTCACATAAATGCGGCTTAATATGCTTCATTGTCATATCTGCTTCAAGTTTCTATCTAGAATGTTTTCTGTGAATAATGGCTATGAACTAGAAATGTATAAAAGGATGGACACGTAACTTATACTTAATTCAGCCTTTTACATATTTGACATATGTAAACATATATGTAAAACATATATGGGAAACATATAAAAGGACAGACACGTTCTTAACTATCACGTGAGTGAGGTATAAAGGCTTTCTTCCATTAGATATATATTTTCCTCAATTTAGTGTAAATGGCTTACTAATTATTATTAGTGTGATATTTAAACTAAATTATTATAATTAACAAGTCATTATAACTTCAATAAAGCAATAAGTAATTCGAAACTTTATTTATGTAATGCAAAGAATATTTTTGGTAGTATTTTTTGGCACAATGCTGTAAGATAATTCTATTCAAATCTAGATTATATTACGTTAATAAAGGAACAATTTTGGTATTTACAGGAATGACATCGTTTTTATTCAAGGTTTATCATCGAATAAGCAGTTAATTATTTTATTTAATTCAGCATTTTTACGTTTAGCCAAATAGTCGGTTATGGTTACATTGACGTATTTAACATCAATTCATTCAAAAGTTTCGTGATTGTTTCTTCGCACTGGAACGAGTGTAAGATCTCTAAGAGTTCAAATTACATTGGAAGTTTAAATATCTATCATATCTAATTATTAAAGCAATACTTACTATTGTATGAACTTATATTGAATTTAATTTAAAATGCGCGCCGACAAGTGAGAAAATAATTACAAGTTTATTAACTCTGTTATTGTCACTATATTTTTATACAAACAAGTTAATCAAACAAATATAACAAAAAAATTATTTTATCAAATACAATTTCCGCCATTGAGTTTATAGAGATCAGGAGCACAGCACAGCTGATCCCGCGTGATGGTAGGAGTCAGTGTCCTTTTGCGGGTAAATGGTTATTGCTTCCAATTTACGTGTAAGCTTTTATTATACTATTTTCCTTACCTTCTGAGTTTGTATGTTTTTACTTTTTTCTCAGTTACACGGTATAATTTCAAATAATAAAAGGTGAGGCAATTGTGCACTTTATATGTTTATGAAGAAACTTTTATCTCAAACGTAAAGGGCAAAATATTACTTAATTTTCAAAATTGAAATATGTTTGTAAAATTGGAAAAACTTAATATTAAATCAATATTACTAATCATATAATTGAATTACATCAACTATATATTTATATATATATATATATATATATATATATATATATATATATATATATATATATATATACATGGTAAAACATAATGAATACGTTACTAAAACTATCCATTTCATAACTGAAATTTTCTCATCTCATGAAAACCTTGAAAAATATCCAAAAAACATGAGAAAATCGTATTATTTGATTTCCTGATTACTCCACTACCCTCTCAATATGGTTACATATACGAAACGATGTACAACATGTAAGTGAAGGACTGTCTTGGACTTGATATTATTAAAAGTATTACTAAATTTTATCAATATTCCAAAGACAAATTTGATTTCTCGATGTTGGCACCATTTATGCCCAATCCATGTGTACCAACTTTAAATTTTACTAACTCAATTCCGACCCAGTGATGTAAGTTTTTCAGAAAATCTCTATAACAACCTAATTAATTTCATGTCACTACTTCCCCAACTGGCTTTAGCATCTAGTCTTGAAAAAAAATCACTTATACTCTTTAAATATATACAACTTTGATTAATATAATTATAGTAAAACTACAAAATTTAAGTATACAAACCATGTGAACACTTTAATAGTTTGCTATTCTACTGTATCTCATTAGTAAATTGAAATTAAGTCTATATTTTCGCGATACTTATACGTCGCTTTTATTTTAATTTTAGCGTTTTATAAATAATATATTTCTTCATAGTTCAAGTTAAAAAAGAAGAAGAAATTCTACCTTCATTCTGTCGTCACGTTTTTGATAGAGTATATAAAATAATTTAACAAAATCTGGGTATTTGATGTAAAATACTGACTTTAGCAGTTTTACATAGGTGGATCCAATTTTATATTTCACGTTACTATTTGTGTTTTCGATAACTTTTTAATTTCTAAGAATCGAATGGGGAAACTAAACAATAGATAAAATTCTATAATTTCATTTATATAAGTATTCTCTTCCCTTTATTTCGTCTCTTTTGAGATGAATCTGATTTACTTAATGTTATGTAAGTTACAAATGATTTTTGAGTCCTTATATAAGTCGAATCGTAAATTAAATTAACAGTTCTGAGTAATGGTTTTTGATTCGTTTATAAGTAGTAAATCAGAGTAATATTTATAAGTCTGTAGTTAAAGGTATTTTCTCTATACAACGTAAATTTGAATAAGTATGTGTTAATCTTATTCATATGTTAATTCTTTTATTCAAATTGAGGCACATCTTTTTTTTATGTATATTTATTTTTATTAGGTTTCATCGATATGATTTTCAAACATCGTTATATGTATTATGTTAAGAAATTTATTGTTTATGGTTTCAGTTTATTTGGCGAGGTGTCAAGTAGTTTTGGTTTTTAATCCTACGCTTTCTCTACTCACGACTACGTTCACATGATATTTTGAATTTCTTTAGACAGGTGTTAAAAAATTAAATAGACTATGATCGTACACAGTCAATCAAAAGATTTGCTACTGCACCCTAGATTGTTACGTATGAAATCGTAGCTTGGATTGTTCGTAGCTTTTATAGTCAAGAGTTCTACTATTAAATAAGAGATGGTGCCCTGTGGAATCGGTTTTGCTTCTGCATCATAAATGGTGTCACATGGAATGAAATCAAACGCGGACAAACTATTTAAAAAATTAAATATTGTGGTATTGTTAGATTGTTTGCCGTTAGTTTGAAATATTCATGCAATGGCTACCCGTACTAGATTTGATCCGGTCGGTCCATCGCAAGAAAGGCCGTCCGCAGGCTGTGGGATTTATTAATGCACATTGCATAACCGGGCTCTCTATGAAGTTCTCGTTCCGCATTGGTACATCGTCAAGAATTTGATCTTTCGATAATATAATAAAGTCGATAGATGCTGTTTCATAAGTTATTGGCGTATGATTTTCTACAAAAAAAAATAGTTACATTAACTTCCTACAATTAAAGGTGTAGTTACTCAACGCGTTACTTTAATATTAAACTTTACAATACAACTTATGTTTAACTATACAGGGTTTGCTCAAGAAATCTTAATTCATAAAAGTAATTTATGAAACGCCATGAACACATGAAATATCATTTATATACATATACATCCTTCATTTGACTAGCAATTATTAGTCAAACTTTTCCATGAAAATAAATTGAAAATAAAATTTTACCTCTATGAATACTGTAGTCAATGTGACTATGTCATTTGTTTATTTACAGATGGAAGAAATTTTCCCTTTATGTTAGGTTTATACGTTTTTAATTATAATTTATTGAAATAATGCAAAATATAGTTTAAAATAAGTAATACAAGTTTTCTTTAAATAATGTAAAAAATCGTCTTACACAGATAATATACAATTTTTATTATCATGTTAGTGTTTTCAATAAGTGAAAACCGAATGAGAAAACTGGAAAATAGATAAAAATTCTATAATGACAATTAAAAAATTTTCTCCTCGCTTTGTTCTGTAACTTTCAATTTTGTTTTGTAATTTATTCAATTTTTTCCATGTCATAAACATTTTTGAGTTCTCGAAATATGGTTTTCATATGTATATTTGGTTGTCACACATTCAAGTCAAACATTTTCTGAGTGATGGTGTCATAAGGATAAATCAGTTTTTATTGCATATTAATTTTTTTCGGTTCTGTTACTAAATAATATAAAAAATGTACTTTTGTTAATAAAATTAACTTCACAACATCATCGAGTATTATTTTATTTCCTTCTGTATTTAATTCGATATTTTTGAATTTATGAGGTTAATAATTCATTTAAAGAAATGGAGTTAAAATATATTTTGTGGGTTATACATTAAATATGCTTCAATTATTTTTTAACACAATGTTAAATGCCTTCATAATTTATGAATCAAAAAACTGTTTGGTTCATTCATTATTACTAAGGTTTTTAAAGGCCATTGAAACTGCAAGTATTACAGGTAATTTCTCAAATTTACTATCGTGGCACACATATCGGAAAATACCAGTACACTGTCGTATATTATCATACAGCAAGCGGAAATATGTTTTAAAACTTGCACTGTCCTCTAATTCTTTTTAAGCAAATGTTTTCAAACAAAGGGGTTACCCTTATGAAAAATAATTATTCTGATTTCAATTTAAATTATTGCCATCGTCCAAAATATTGATTAAAAATTGTCGTTTGTTGGTTTGTTACAACTAATTTTTGTCCAATATTAACAAAAGATATAAAGTATAATATCGTGTACTTAAACATATAATACATTGCAACAATTTAAGGACCAAATCATAAAGATTTACCAACACGATCATATTCAAAATAAATTTTTAGGTACGTTCACAAACGTATACACGTGCATACGTCAACACACTTGTGGAACTAATGTAAAAAATGTATATTTTTGTTTCTTTTATAAAATCTGGAATGTAAAAGTTTATGAATCTCTTAGTAATTGTAAAATAACCCTATGGTTAATATATGTAAAGCATTTCCCGTGTGAAAATATTATTTTCGTTTATTACCAAAATTAAAAACTTCCTTCAAAACAGTAAATTGTACTCAATCATATATTATGTGGTGATTATATATAAATAAATGATTCATTGTTTTACTATTTATGCATTTGACTCCTCTCTTGACTTGCAGCGTGAATGTACATTATGAAAAAAAAGGTTCTTTAACGGATCAATTGCCATTAGTTAGTTACACATATACATATTTCAGGATAATCAATTGAAATATGGGTTAAATCATAGCGGTGATTAATTAAAATTAAAAATGGAAGATGTCAACTCGGTTATTCGGTACTTAAAAAGAACTGTGAAACGTTATACTATGAAAAACTTTACGACTTTATTAGGAACGCTTTATTACACTAAAAAAAATAAAACAGATAAAGATTTATAACACGGACATGGGAAGCAGTAATGTGTGTCTTAATACGATTCCAGTTTGTCGGGAGAGAGGAATTGAAAAGGAAATTTTTTATTTGAGCTTATCTCATGTTTATCGATTTACTGATAATAATTGAAAGTTCTCTAATCCCCAGGGTTATGGTAAGTATCCAATTGATGAAATTTCAACGTTTCTTTTTAATAGTAATTATAATTATTTTTCATTAACTAGAAATGTTTAGTTCTATTATAAATATTCTTTTTGGCAACTCTTTAAATATTTATTTTGTTCTTTTGTTAAAACAAATAAATTTGTTTTCTGTGATCATTGTTTTATTACTTACTTTACATTTAATTGTCTGGTTTACTATATAAATACTTTTAATAAATTTAAAAAAAGTATTTTGTCATTTCGCTGAAACAGTCAAGGAATTTGATCAAATCATTTAATTTTTTTAGAGAAATGACAAAATGAAAATTTTCGTCTTAAGATCTCCCGTGAATCGTTAGTCTCCTTTTCGGATTTGATCAACTCCCGGTTTTCATAATTTTCCTGCAACATAAATATATCTTTACAATTACTATTTGTCAACTTTGGTTTAAATAATTTGGTTAGATTACTATTCCACAGTAGTATTAATGATGCAAGATTGATTTTATGTTTAGACTCTTTTGTGATTTGAAGCAAGGAGAAGCAAGGAGAAAAAAATATTAACATTATGGTATTTAATAAAATATAGTAATTAATTTTAGCTACAAATAATCGTAATTAAGCTATCAATTTGCATAAAAGAATATGTAAAATTTTCGAATCACCTCAATAGCAAAATGTGAACATAATCGAGACTGTCCGAGAATAGCTTCAAGAAGTGTGAATATGCGCATCAATAAGCTACAATGTAGCATTAACTACTAACACTATGCCCTCATGGTATATAATGGCTATATATTATAAGCGAAAAGAAGAGTGGATTTAAACTGTGCACCGGGTGATGGACACACACATAAAGATATCCACGTATACGCGCACAAACGGACGTGTATATCACACTACGTATCAATGCATGACCACCCGCCCGCTTCCACCCGACCGCTCATTTCATCAGCATTCAATAACACTCTTTAACTAGCTAAAAATATCAAATTCGTGCTATTGGTTGCATTAAATGAAAGTATATTTCTATGCTTTTACGTGCACTTAAGTAATAATCAGTTTTCATCAGCAGGGTTCTGTAGCCAAACTAGGAAACCTCACAGTTTTGTCATCTCCGTCTGTCTGTCCATCTGTGTATGACAGCTGTTTTATCCTCACTATTATTGATAAAGAGATGAATGGTGAATTTGTTGATGATGATAAATTTGGTTGGTGGTGATGAATTTGGCATAATAATACTTGGCTATAGTACCTACAAATTCAGGAAAATAAATCTTTAAAAAAAATAGTTTTATGGTATATCCCCTACACGGCAATTGATAAGATTTTTTTATTCGCATACTTGTAGAATAAATTTGTAACATTTTAAACAGAACCTGAAAAGCGAACGAAAGAAAACGGGGCTTACGACTTGTGATGAAATTGGAAATTCTCCATAATCGAATGATAAAAGTTACGAGAAAAGGAAAGCTCGATGTTGTAAAGGAAAATAAATACGCTTCCTGATAATTAAATCTCTGCAGCGTAAGTTCATTTTTTATTGAAATTATTTATTTGAAATGTAAAAAAGACAATTTTTTCTCTTGTATTTCACATGAAATTATTCCTTTTTCTTGAAAAATTTCGTGGAATCGGCTGTGAATTGAATCTTTTGGAATTATTAGATTGTATTATCAAATGAAATATAAGGAAATGATATTCTAAGAGAGATTCTAAAGGATTCCGCCGAACATAAATTTAATAAATCATAACCTTGACCTTTTTATATAAATAGAATCGCAAATCAGATTAATACGTCTAAGACTATGAGTTAATATAAATTTTAACAAATAGATGTTTACTTCATTTATATATTCCGAGGGGGCGTTTTTAAGTTCGCGAAGTGGAAAGGTAGACCATTAGTAAAGGTGATTATCGAAATAATAGCTAGTTAATAACTCATTATTAGTATAAATACCAAGTTATATTTTAATCGTTTTATTATACTAAATTATTAGTCTTTGTACTATCGTTGAAGAAACAACTCAATCTGGAAGAAAGTCTGAACTCTGGAAAACATCGAATACCAAAAAAAAAAGTTGGTTCAAACTATACCATGAATGATATGGCATCCGTTTACGGGGACCCTAGCCCGGGTAAAACCATGGTTTACAAGTGGCATAGTATCTTTAAACAGGGTAGAGAAGCACTTGAAGAAGACCCAAACCCGGTCGGCCGATAGAAATGACTACTCCGGAAATTATTGAAAAAGTTGAAAAATTAGTATTGGAAGATGCCAGACTAAAGAGCTTGTAGAGATGGCTGGAGTATCAAATACAACAATTTTTAAAATTCTCCATGATCATCTTGGCACGACAAATATCAGCGCAAAATGGGTGCCCAGAATGCTGACACCGCCTCAAAAACAACGCCGCTTGGAGTGTTCTCGCGCGTTTTTGGACTTCTGTAGTAAAGACAAGGATGGACTATTGAGTGAAATTGTTACTGGAGACATAAATTAGGTTCATCATTATGAACCTGAATTCAAACAAGACTCAATGCAGTGGCACAAAAAAGGCACACCACCACCCAAGAAATTGAAGGTGTCACAGGCGGCTGAAAAAATCATGGTGACAGTCTTCTGTCATTTAGAAGGGATGCTGTTGATGGATTATAAAGATAAAGGGGTTTCCATAACTGGAAAATACTATGCGTCAATTATAGAGAGGTCGAAAGAAGCAATCAAAGAAAAAAGGAGGAAATTGACCAAAGTTGTCCTGCTTTTGTTTACACGAGCCGCGTTGCACTGACCGCCCTGCACAAGGTGGGCTTTGATATTTTGGAACACCCACCCTACAGTACTTACCTGGCTCCTAGTGATTATTATTTCTTCCCAAACCTTAAAAAATAATTTCGTGGAATGACGATTTTCAAGCGATAATGAAGTGTAGGACGCAGTTTCAGTTTATTTTTCGGGCAAAGACGAAACATTTGTTTATGAAGGTGTACATAAGCTAATTGAAAGATCTGAAAAATGTATTAGGGTAGCAGGTGAATATATTGAAAAAGAAGAATAATTTTGAATTTTTAATTTCACTCCTTAACCTCCATTCCGCGAACTTAAAAACGCCCCCTCGCAACTCTTTTGTACAAATTGTGTAAGATCTTTTTTTGCTGCATATTTATGTTTATTTGCTTTCACGGATATGGGTTTTCAAACATTGCTTTATTATTTTGTGAAATTTATTCTATGTATTTTTAGTTTATTTGCAAAGGTTTTGGACAGTCTTCTGTATGCTAAGGGTACGCACGATTATGTTCTCATAGCTTTTGGATTTCTTTAGACAGGAAATTTAAATAAATTATAAAGGTATACAATGAATCAAAAGTTTTGCTATTACATTTCAAATTACACCTCATGAAATTTCATTGCTTTTGATAGCCAATAGTTCTACAATTGCATAATAGACGGTAACTTATGGCATCGGTTTTACTCCTGCATCATAGATGGTAGTAGGTAGAGGCTGTATATTCTAGACCACTCTTAGTCCCCCAACCTAACCTGGCCTAAATGGTGTAGAACATTTAGGTTAGGTTAAGTTGGGTTAGGAAAGTGTTCTAGAATATTTAGGCTAGGTTAGATTTCTTTGCGTTTTCCATCTTATATATCATAAAAAACAAATCTATTCTATTTCAGAAGTTCTATTCTATTTCAGAAGTGAAACAAATCTATTCTATCTATTTCAAAACCACCTTTTTGAATTTCGATTTTCTTCTTTTCTTTCACTGAACTTTTTTTGTCAATTTTCGTAATAAATTGTTATGTTTCTTAACTTGTTTCTGTGGTTTTCACTATTTGGTAAAATATTATGAACACATTCACAAATAAAATGTATTGCTTTAAGATCAACAGATTTTAATGAAGAATTTCTAAACCAAGGTTTGCAATAATATATTGATTTCAGAAACCTACTATTTGTTATTACCCGTGTAGATATTCTTTATGAACAGTTAATATTTCTTGGAAACATTGAATTTAAATCCTTTTTTTTGGTAAATAAATATAAAAAAACTCATCTGAGGGTAACACTGATGTCTTGAATCGACACCAGTCAAGTGTAATTTGTTTAAGATTCATCATAAAATATTCGTATGGGTTACTTGATGCATTCTTATAAGCATCTTGAATAAATTTTATATTTTCTGGAAAAACTTGTGCTATGCGTTGAATCTGTCTCTTATCTCTTGAATTTTAAAAATAAATTATGTAACTAATATTTAAAGAAATATCGCTTTGTCCACGGTCCTGATGAAATAAATTTTGAGATAAATAGGAAATTCTTAATTTCTGTGATGACTATTTTTGTGACCATATTAACTATTTTCTCATCGGTTTCTCGCATGAGGTCGTCTATTATTATAAGTTCTGAAGAGAATCCATCAAATAAAATGAAATCTTGTAATCCTTGATGATGACGTACATGATACAATTTGAATTGTATAAAAGTTGCACATCATCATGGAACCAAGTAACTTTTTTGAAAGTTATTACAAAGCTTGTAAATGTGTTTAATAATATTTGTGAGAAAATTAAATGATACATATCAATTATTAATTATAGTAAAATATTTACAAGAAAATTAATCAGTTTTAGATTTATGTATTTACGTTTGAGTCCCTCATTTAAAAGTGAAAGTGTACTATGTTCGACAGTCATTAGAATAATGATATTTCATAATGACATTTCTAATTATAATAAGGTGATGCACCAACATATGAGAAGAGTATATTATTATAGGTATCATTTCTATTAAGAAACTGTTATAAGTTATGTCTTACTCATTAATTGTTGTTACATTGAGTTCTCATACTTTTAATATGAATAACGAATATTGTGATTCAGAATTTGAATGTGAATTTGCTGATTATCAAGAAGAAATAAATGAATTATTTAAATTTAATGAGCTAGATGTCAAATCTACATTTGTAGGTATTTTATGAACTTTTTTGCATTTGAATATTCTATTTTTAAATGCAATTTGTGCTTATATAGATTTTCTTTATGTGCATTGATGATGCTGATGACGAAGAATTGTACCATAATCAGACTAGTTGAGGTAACAAACCTAATAGAGTAAATTCTTCAGGCAATGATAAAAATGTATTAAGGAGTTCACATAAATTCGAATATACCCAGGATTAATTTTAACCATCTACTTCAAATGGGGCTCATATTGGGGGACCTATTCAACCTTTTACTTCTCATCACTTATAGTGAGAATATCATCACATACACGTTAAAATAATTACTTGCTTATCATTTCTTAAAGGTTTATTTTCGGTGAATATGAGAAATAATTTTTAAAATATTCGATTTCAAATATTTCATACATATTTCAGCACAATAACATATGCGGAATTTATTTAATTTTAAATTATGAGAGCATTTAATAAACTATGCAAAACTACGAACTTCATGTACCTGAATATTTTTGTGGAAGAATAACATGGTCTACGTTGACATGAATAAACTGATTTCAAAAATTATTTAAAATCAGCCTAAATAACAAATGATAATTTAATTTATTTTTAAAAATTGTTAATCTTTCAAATATTCTCAGTCATATCCTTTTCTAATTTATCTTTCTTCATAGTATAACATATACAATATATATATATATATATATATATATATATATATATATATATATATATATATATACATATAATAAATTCATGAAATTTTGTGTTATCTTTCATTAGTTTTTAACTACTACTTTAACTACCTTAACAAATATACTGTCAAACCTAATTTAGAACATTGAATTGGTATAGGTCTGGAGCAAGGCGCAGCTGATCCCATGTATATTCTATTATTCTGATTTATTTATCTTTTGTTTTGTATGTTTGCCTTTTCTTCAGTTTTATAGTATAATATCAGTTTACAAAGAGTTATGTCCATTTATGAGAAAAACCTTTTACCTAAAAGGTCAAGCACGCAATGTTACTTCATCCATTTATGAGGAGAATAATTTTATAATTAAAATAAAATAGATTGTCTCTTTAGTGCTGATAAAAGTTTTCCTTACATCGATATTTTCAGTTAGGGATCATCGCTGTTCTAAATAAGACTAAACTAAGTCTTAACTGATCTGATATGCTGCAAACAGGAAAAGAGTTGATTTCTTCAGTGTATTAACGCATGAACTTGAATATATTGTAAAATAAAAGTGTATTATCGTCCATCGTAGATCAATCTTAAGACAGGAATAAGAATACTACAAGGGACGATAGGTTGAAACACAAGGTAGGCTAGTAACTAATATGTATTAGAATATGATTCCAGTTTGTTTGGAAAAGAGGGGAAAATTTTAATTTGAACTTATCCCGTTTTATCAATTTATTAAATTTATATGGAAATTGTCCAATCTTCGCAATATATTGTAAATATCTAATTTCCGTTTTAATAAAAGAGAATTTGAATTTTGAACTCATTAAACTTGTTTTGTGTACATTAAAGTAACTTCATAAAATGGTAAAGAATATTTGGTTGATATACACCACTTTACACATAAAGAATAGTTACTTGTTTTTCCTATCCACGTAAATATATGCAGCACATGGCTATTGAGTTTTTGTAATTTTTCTATTATGTGTGTGTGGGGGATAATAGGTGAAGTTTATATTTTTTACTTCTCTGTTGGTCAATTTTTCTGACTAAAATTTTACGCGAATTTTCGAGTAACACTTTTTCATCGAATTGTTCCTAACTCCAATCAAATTAATTTTCGAGGATAATATTAACAATGCAAAATAAACGTTGTCCCTAGGCTATTTGGTGGGGTTTTAAATAAATATAATTCGATAGAAAAAAGCACTTCTATCATCTTTATGATATTTCATGAAACAGAGTAACCGATTTGCAATTCGTCAACCCAATTTTCCCTTCGTCTTACATAAACGGATCGAGGTTACGCCTTATTCAATTTATATTCAGCGAGCTCGTGTCAAACGGAATTTTTAAAAGTCGTTTCCGCAAATTCTGTTTAAAAATATAATGCAATAAGTTGAAAAGATAAATTCTCAGCTGATTTCCCAAATATTTGTAGGAAAAAAATAATTTCATACGTAAAAGAAAAAAAACAACAATGTTATTTCTCAAATAAATTATTTTAAGGGAAACATGAACTTACGCTACTAATATTTAATTATCAGGAAACGTTTTTATTTTGCATCACGACATTGAGTTTTCTTTTTTTTATTTAGTAACTTTTATCGTTCGTTTATGGAAAACTTCCAATTTATATTAAACCCATTCTTTAATATATTTTATTTTTTAACTTTGTAGGTGCTGTAAATATGTATAATCCTGAAGAATTTCAGATTTTTAACACTAAGAGCCTGCAAGTAAAACAGCTATGACATGCAGATGGACAGAAGGATTGACATGGTGAAACTATAAAGTTTCTAAATATGGCTACGGGACTCTAAAAGTATTGAATGCTATTTACAAGAAGGAAAAAATGTACAAATAGATATTCTGTTAATATAAGTTATAATAATTTATATTTTTTTCTAATTACAAGGCAATATTTAAATGGGTGGGAGGGCGGACAGGCAGACGGGTCATAGTGTATAGGTATGAAGGACATTAATACGCCCGTGCGCGCCCATGCGTGTTTATATGAGTGCAAGTGTCAATCACCTGATGTGATTTCGTCTACTTCTTTTCGCTAATAATATTTAGCTTTGATATACAATGACTACATATCATTAAAGCTACACTGTAGCACATCAATTCACTCTATACTTTTTCAAGCTATCCTCGGACAGTCTGAATTAATAATGAATACAAAATAAATTTAAACTATTATTCCCCAGACTTCCCTTACATACTAACCAAAATGCAATAATGATAATGCTCATTTTTGTATTCTTCGTAATCTAAAATACATCAGCCTGGTGTTATTGATCCTACCATGTAGTTAATTTAGTGTATTTGAAATATTTTTATATTAATGCTAGCTACGCCTACCATTTCATTTGCGTGTAGTTACTAAAAAAAATCTAAAAAAATTATTACTATAACCACACAAAATTTTATCAAAATTTGTTTGACAGTTTTGCGTGATACCTGCTTAAATTATCATAGATAGACAGACAAATACTATGATAAAAGTTTTTCTGACTTCCATTATCATTCTGTATGCTAAATCAATCACTTTTATTAATAGTTTCAATGTACAGAATTCACTCATTTTTATTATATTTATATGTAAGCTTTATTATAAAACATAGTATGAAGCAAACATTTTAACGAATGATAATTTTTCCTGTTCATTTTTAACTTTATGAATTGAGGAAACAATTTTTTTTAATAACCTTACGGTATGTTTTGGGTTTGTTAGGTTTCATAAATATATGTCTTCAAATATTGTTCCATCATTTTATTAAATTTATTTTATGTACTTCTAATTTACTCTTTAGCTATTTTCAATATGGATATATTATTTTCAATATGGATTGCTATATGTATTTGGTTTAATGTCGCAAGATGCTAAGAAATGGTTTAATATCTAAGAGTGGATTAATTGGATATGAAACTTTTTAAAATTATAGATCATTTATTGCAATGGTACACAATTATTAATTTGGAATTCCTTTCATTTCAATATAAGTTAAATCCCTATAATATAATAAAATAAAAGACATATAATTGTCTTAGAAATCTAAATGTAACAATTATATTCATTCGCAAGTTATTCAGAATATCAATTGGCTCAACACAAAAAAAAAGGAAGCTTTCTTAGCAAAAAATATAATTATGGGCAGATTTAATTCTACATAAGTAGAAGAAATTCTACTTACAATTATCTTTTAACTATTAGATGCGGGTAAAGAATAAAGTTGATTTCTAAACAGTCTGTGTTCTGCTTAAAACTGGCCGTTCATATCTTTTAATTATCTACTTAAGTTATTATTAAACCCCACTAAATTTTTGGAGGCTTATAATTTATTCAAAAATATCCTTTCTTATGGTGATAAAGACTCAAATTACGTATTCTAATTTTTTTCCATTTTTTAAGGTTCCGTGTCTCAAAAGGAATGAAGGCATCATTACATTGTCTGTCTGTTGAAAGCGTGGAGATATCAAGTTGAAATTGATGTCAAATACTAAGGTCAACGGTCCTTTAGAGCTTTAAAAAAATTAGGGTCCTAAACCAATGCTATAAAAAACCCCAAAATAAGGCCATATTTTATGCTTAATTTTTAAACAATAGCCAGTAAATTAAAACTCATAGTGCACTTCCTTTTGACCTAGAATCAGAAATTTAGAACGAAGCAAGGTCTCACAATAGAAGTAAAGGGAAAAATCGTTTATTCGTAATTATTCGACATAATTTTTTTTAAATATGCGCTTGTAATATTTTGACATTCGCAAATATATAAAAAGATATAAGATTCTTCCTGTTGATCTAGAGTAAAAAAATTGGCAAAAAATAAATTCCTATAATATAAGTAAAAAAGAATCGAAAATCGTTAATTACTAGTTACATGACATAAAACATTTTTTTTTAATTTGCGCCTGTGAAATACATAGTGAAATATTTTCGATCCGGCTACTTATGCTGCATATTTTATCACTCACAAATAAATTAAAATATGTTGGATACTTCCCGTTGATCTAGAATCATGAAATTTGGCAAGATGTAAGTTTTTATAGAACAAGTAACGAAAAAGATCCAAAAACCGTTAATTACTTGTTACATTACATAAAGCATTTTTTTAATATGCGCCTGTTAAATACATAGTAAGCAAAATATTTTCGTTACGGCTATATAAAAAAAAAATATAAAACATATAGGATACTTCCCGTTGATCTACGATCATGAAATTTGGGAAGAAGTAATTTTTTATAGGACAAGTAAAGAAAAACAATTGGAAAATCTTTAATTATTAGTTACATAACATAAAACATTTTTTAAATATGCGCCTGTGAAATATATACTACGCAATATATTTTCGTTTTCAAAATTTTAAAATTTCTAAATAGTGTAAAAGTGTATTTTTTACCATTAAATGTTTACAAACACGTAAATGTGTAGGGTACAATTGTAGTGCGAGTTCTACTCATGTTTAACGGTTATTTTTTATCTATATGTGTTTTATCCGCTACCTAATATTTCAAATAAAATGACTTACAAATATGGTTAATAACCGATACGAAAACCACAAGTGAGTGGCAAAACTTAAGGAGCAGTGGGTAGTTCACGTCGCTCGTAAGTTAGCATCGTGGTGGAAAGTTCCCTTGAAATTGAGACCTTGGGAGTACAAGAGATAAGTTGGTTGGCCGCAAATACGATGGAGAGATGACATAAAGAAAGTGGCGTGTAGAAGCTAGATCCATACAGCCCAAAATAAAACGAAGAGGTGTAAGTTGAAGGAGGTTAACGATAAAATGTTCGAGGATGGGTTATAATGGTGACAATGAATTTAATTTTGTAATTATTTTACTCATCATACAAGCATATGATGTAAATAATTGTGGACATGATATTAACGTTTTGCAATTTATTCACTCCAATTTGATTTCCAAATACCTTCTGACAAAACATCACTTAGTCAGGTTTCATTTACGTAATGAACTTTCGGAAATATATTTCATATTTTTTGACACAGTAGCATATCTTTTATAAAAACAACTTCAAAAACAAGACAGCATGATCTAGATCATCCAGGGGTGTCCAACATAATTGTGTGGAGGGCCAGGTTTATTACCTATGAAACCATAGCAGGCGATAGCACAGTGAACTTTAAATGGAAAGATGTTTTCTTTCCATAATTTTAATTTTAATTTTTCGACATGAATAATTTTAAAAAAAAGTCTCAGGTTTACTAATTATCGTACCAATGAAAAGACTGACATTTTTTTGTTTGCACAGGGTATCTATGTCAGTTGATATTTTAAAAGTGGCTATGCACAGAATGCCTGTAAGATTGGAAGCTGATATAGATGATCTTATTTTTTACTTCTTATCTTTCACGCGGGAAAAAAGCTGTTCGCAAGTGTATGTGGAAATAAATAAGGAAATTTGTTAAAGAACTAATTGAGTAAGGTTTGGGTATTGATTGCGGTTAATATAATTTTGGTAAAACTCAATCAGTCCACCCGGAAGGCAACCATCATATGCTGTCTTTAGGAGACAATTGATCTTAATTTCGTTCAATTCTAACCGTAAGTTTAACTCGGCGCTTTCAATTTTAAAATTAAAGGATTTTGAAATGCTTTCATGTTGGATATTTGTGATTTAAGGTCTATGAATCTTTCCTCAGAGTCATTCCTCAATCTTTATAGCAAGGACGCGTACTTACCTAAGTCCATTGTCTCTTGATCTCCTGAAGATAAGGTCTCTCAATGTACCAACTACTTTTGTTCCAGTTATTTTTTCAATAATATGAGCTTTTGTATAAAAGTTTGAACATGTTCATATAACTGCGTGCAATGTTGATATTTTCCTTGTAGTTTTAGGTTCATATCGATACTTAGTTATGTCAACTGGGAAAGCCAGATCAGTCAACCACTGGTCATCAGTTAGAAAACTAATATATTGGCCTTTGTTTTCAAGAAACATCCTTACTTCTTTGAGCAAAGAATAGAATCGCTTCAGAGTGACTGCTCTGCTAAGCCAGTCACTCTGATCACTCCGTACGTGACTGAGATACACGATGTCTTCATGATCTGCACCTATATCAAACAGAAAAACCTGAATTCACCATCACCACCAGAAAAACCATCAAACAAAAAAATTGTGATTTAGTACTCTTGCACGTATAAAATTGTCCGCACTACTTTATCCATTACGTGTTTCAGCTCAAGTACTTTTGCACATAACTGTTCTTGATGAATAGTACAATGTTGCTGTATGATTGTGTATGTGATGATGTTATGCATTAATACCGCAAAACCATTTGCTCTTCTTCTCATTGCCGAACAAATTCTCCGTCAGATTTTGCTTTTGCTTCGCTTGGCAATGATTTCTGCTACCATAAAGCTAATTTTTGTAACTATCTCGGAATTTTTTTTGGCATTTTAAACATTGCCTGTTGCCCGACCAAATTTTTTTCAAAGAATTTATACGATCGATTTGAATTTCACCTTTGTAGATCCGTTGATACGTTTTGTAGAATAATGTCGTTTAATATTGTACTCCTTGTAAATTGATATTTTGTCGTGACATATGAGGCATAGTATGTTTCCATTGTGTTCTGTGATAAAAAAGGTTTCATTGCAACTGTTTTTAAATATTCTACATTCGGCGTCAACATTACATTTTTTTTCGGTTGACATTCTCTTCTGCAACTACCATAAAATAAAATTAAATTATGTACACACATTTCTTTGGTTAATATGGTAAGAAAATTTTAATTCAAAATTTTTCACAGATAGGATTCGAAATACATCAATACGGTAACCAAATACGATACCATACCACGTCATACATGATCATAATCATAGAGTACAGTCCATGAAATATAGAACGTCAACATTAAACTATGTACTTAGGTAAATATAACAAAATTTACATACTTTAGAGGCGAGCATGTTGTTCCTAATCTCAGATAATCTGCAAAAAAAGACTATTTTAAAAATATTTATTATCTACCTAATTTCACCAATTTTCACTGCAATAAACTTTACGAGAACACGAGTAAAACTAAAATTTTCACGTGCATCGTTGAAAAACTTCGCTGTCCTATTGATGGCGGTGATGCGATTTGTCTGTGTGGGTTTCAACGGTTTCTAACACACCAATACGCGCCCCATCGCGTCCTGGTGGGGCACGTTTTGGTGTGCAAGAAACCGCTGATACCCAGTACGTATGTACCTGTAACAGGTACATACAATCTGGGTATCAACAGTTTCTATACGTCTGTACATGTAGCTGCTACCTACTCCGGGTTCGATATTGAAATGCCGATATCTTCAAAATGATCGATGACAAACTTTATTTGACCGGAACACAACAAATCCAATTCACAAGAGAGATATTCACTAGTCCATTATTTATCGCTATAAACATCCGTAGGTATTCGCTGGTTATCGTATTTCTTCTTTCTTTTGGCTTTCGTGTTCAAACTTGAATTGACTCCACGGCGACCACTGCGGCTATTTACATTGGCCACTCATAGAAACAGAGAGATTTCTCGTGGTACCAGGGGTGTTAGTTGGCGCAATCGTTGTATACGTGTCAGTACATGCACAAGCTAATACAGGCTCTAGAGCGGATACATTAAGGTTGTTTATTCCTTGCATCTACAATACTAGTATGTTTGCCGGAGCAAGGCAATTAGACTGACATATTTTGTAGGGTTCCGTATCGCGACAACGGGTTCCGTAACATACCTACCTACTAATATAAACGCTTTATTCATTTTGACTCTCAGTTATTGGTTCATTTATAAACTAGTGTAGTGAAACAGACATAAGCATATTTTTAATGGATATTTGCAAAACATCCTATTTCAGCTAGCTCGCGGCCCGGATACAGGTCCTTTGCGGGTAGCATCGTGGTCCGTTATGTAGGACGGGCGTGATCTAGATAATTTCTTTACGTTATGCCCTAATTTCAAAAACGGCAAAGATGGTTAAGTTAACGTATTTTAATCCAAGGACGCTTTTAAAGTATTATCCATTAGTTTTATGTAATGTGTCCGGATGTCGATCACTAGCTCTCTACGGATATGCTACGCCGTTGCATCGTAACGTACAGCGAGACCATGCAAAGAAATAGTACTTTATTTGAAGTAAGTTGAACTTTTATTATTTTAACCATTTTATAATTATATTTATGAAGACATTATAAAATTTTGTTCAATACTATTTCCGAGGTAATAATATACATACTTATTTCCGTTAGATGTATGTATTCATAAATATTATTGAATATTTACCGAATATATTTTGGTATATGAAATTATTCGCAATAGTATAGGGAATATAATACTGCAATTAATTTAACATCCTACCATTAATAAGTTTTTACAACAATATAAGCAAAATGCGTTTTAACATTTTAAATCAAATTTTGTAAACTTTAGACTGTGGAAAGCTTTCAAACCGAATAGGCATTTGAAATCAACTCACAAGCTACCGATAATTTCAAGCCATTCAGAAGTTGATTAGTTGGTTGGAAATTTACGTTATTAGTTTTAGAAATGAGTACATAATAATCACATTCTATTTTAATTTTGACTTGGTATAAAGTTAAGTGTTTGATATTTTCAGTACTTTGTTGAGAATTTATAATTTATGGGCAATTATGGAATTAGGTACGAAAAATGGAAAACCAAATTAGAAATTTATAATCTCAAGATCCTTTTTATTTTCTCAATTATTCCAAAATACAAGTAGAATGTCCGTTAGAGTGATTAATACAAGTTAAAAAATTAATACAAAAATTTCAACTAAATTACTGACATGTCTTAATTCTATTTTGCTTAAATTATAAAAAATGTAATTAAGACGTAAACTCTCCAAATATCGTATAACATATATCTTATCGTAATCTGTTTTTGATCAAATATGATGAGTCATTGCCAATCAACGTTAAAAGACAAAAAATGGAGTTAGGTTCCCAGTACGACAATTTCGATCCTGGGAAATTTAAAGTTATATTGCTAATTTGATGTACCATTTTCGGGCTTAATATTTTCTCACACATATTTCCAAATGATATTGTCAGAAGTAAAATTGGATGTATTTATAATATCAAAAATGAATCCAACTGGCAACTTTATTATTAACCTGTTATTATTGGAAATAACTAAAAATAATATGGTGCAAGGTCAAGGCTGAACGGCAGATAATTCATAACTTCAACACCCGGCATATGAGATAAAGTTAAATATTTGTTCAACGAACGCACACTTATTGCATATTGTAAAGAGGTGGTTTCGCAAGCCATTTCCACGAGACGTTGTAGCCATTCTAATACAAAAGCGTAGCTTTTTTCTTTTCTCGTACTTTTCCAGAACAATAGGCAAATAATTGCTAGTATAGCAGTATATGGTAACTATTACTTTATAGAAAAATCATTACACAATAACGCGCTCATTCAAAGAACGAGGCGCCCATCATTTTTCAGAACTTCACTCTTTCTTAATATTTGAGGACATTGATCGTGCTGTCAGTTGCGACCGAAAGAAAATTTCGAGTTTCTCGGGTTAAACACGGAATAACGTGAACTTCGAACATAATTTTTGAATTGCTGCAAATTCTTAAATTGAAATGAAAAATTCAACCAGACGATCTCAATGGATTATCAGAGTTTGGCTTTTAAATTTTGTTTTAGTTTTTGTTATCATTTTTACATTTTAATTTTTTTATTTCTTTTTTCCTAAACGAGCTTTAATAAATAAACCCATCCACTCTCATGGTTTCTTACACATATTAATTATAACTATGATTGTGTTCAGTTTATGTAGTTGATTGTTTGTGTGCGCGCATGCGTAAATATGTGTGTGCTAATTATTACACAAATTATACATCTATTTGTACATTTACATATATATATATATATATATATTAGAAAAAATTGTCAACATTTCGATCTTAGCCATATTTAGCTAATTAGTGCTCCATGGTATCCCCCCGCCTACTTAAATTATTAATACACTCCGACTATGTGAAGCGGTTGACCAAAGACTTTTGCGTTAGTAGATTCTCAGAAATCATACTTAAATAATGTGATTTTAAAGCTAATTAAATTTGAGACATATATAGCAGAAATAAATTTTGGGAAAACGGATACAAATTGGTTTTAGATTTTCAAACATCGTGATGATTTTCTTAATAAGAACTTACTTAATTAGAATAAGCATGTAGTTAAGATTTGAAGTTTCTATTCTTATATTGTTCTTTAAAACTTTATGCAACCGAATATAATATTTACGAACAAATTACATTATCAGAAATTGGAAAAGTTCAAAACTTCCTCACTACTACTAATGCGTGACAGATTTCAACCAATCCAAATAGTTAAGAAAATTTTAATTTCAATTTAGACAATAATTTTACAAACGGTCCCAGAACCAATTTTTTGATTATTTCTATTCAAAACAGCATAAAGTTTGGGTGATTTTGTCCCAGGTTTACTTTACCTACTTATTTGCTTATTGCTTAACCTACTTGGTTGTTGTAGATAGTATATTGATAAGTGTATTGACAGTTTATTGACTAACTTTTAAAATTAATTACTGACTGGATTTAATTGCTTACATATCATTCTCGTGCAGGTATTAGTATAAAATTGATTAAATTCTGAGTTTAGTTCATAATCTTTCATGATTGTATGCTACTTTGGTTGTGACCACTTAGAGGCCAGTGCTCGTGTACAAACTACCCGTTTCCTATAAATTTCAAACTCAATAGTCAAAGTCAGTTAAGAGAATCACAAAAATGATTCATGTGTTTTCAAAAAAATTTCAAAAATATTAAATTAAAGAAATAAAATTATTAAAGAAATATATTATTTCTAATTCACGCTTTCATGCCATATGCACTCATGGTTGTTTTAAGATAATTTAATATATTGGAATCTTATAAGATTTAAATGTAAATGCTAAACTTTGAAAAAATGACAGTCTTCGATAACATTATATTCTTAAAAGTGCACACCCGTTCTTCTTGAAACCATTTAACTTGTAGAAAAAATACAAATTTTACAAAAAAGTATCTTGGAAATATCTTAATTTTCAGTTTTCGTAGCCACTTTGCTAATGACGTTACTCAATTTTATAGATTATTAATATCATTAAATTTAAATAAAATCACATGTAAATATTATTAATACATTTACGAGAATGAAAATAATTGAATGGAAGTAATGACCAAAGAATTTAAATTTGAATTATTCATTCAATAATTATGGCACAGTAAAATGATTTGATCAAATTATCTTCATTATTTGAAAAGCCGACGAGGGCAGACTATATTTCAAACTTCCCACGAAGTTGGAGCTTTCCACGAAATGAAAATTAAAAAGTTACAGTCAAAAGAAAGCGCGGTTTTGTTGCCAAAGAATGAATACACTGCCTGGAAATTAAATCTTTATGTCGCAATTCCACTTGTCTATCTCAATTATTTATTGAAAAACGTTTTTTGAAAATTTAAAGGAAGATTATTTTTTCTCGGCAACTTTTTATGTATCATTCGTTTTACGATTAAAATGGTTACGTTTCGATAAACTTTTAAAATTAAATTACTATATTTATCATTTAAGTCAAGATTTCAAAAAAGAAGTATTATGACTTCTATGAATTTGCTAAATATATTAATGGAAGGCTATTTACAGAGTCGTGAATAATATTAATCAAATATTTATTGATGATAATTCAATCGAGAGAGATTCGTAATTTTTTCCATTTGGTAAGAAGTAATAAAATACTTGTGTAAATCAAGCTGTCTGCATTCTTTAAATGTGTACATAAGCAACGAAGGTAAATGTAATTCGATGACAATATAAACTAACTCTGTAACTTTTACCCAAAACTGAGTGCAGAATACGCATTATTCCGTAAAGGTTTAATAATATATAAGCATTTCGTAACAAAATCTTATTTATACTTTTCTAATACCTGCGTAATATTAGGAAAAGTCAAATAACTTTTTCAAGAAAAAGATTGGATTTTTATTTCGCTACGTATTTCTTTAAATATATCCCCTACCCTTTTACTTAAAGCATATGCACAAAAGCTTCTTCAGTCAGAATTCCCGACAAATGCGATTACCCATAATTTTGACAATGCGATACATTTTTGTCCGCGGATATAATTTCTTGTTTTTGTTTATGTTTATTGTTCTATTCTTTCTAATGAAAGTGTAGTTACACATAACTTATCTTTTCATCTGGGATAAAATTTAATTTAAATCCAGCGGAGTATTGAAGCGTGAAAAAAATACAAGCAAAGAAATAAATAAACAACTTTTTTTTTTATCAAATTAATCGATACATATTTCAGTTTTGAATTTTGTGTAGCTTATATTGTGACAATAAATGTTGATAATTCTTGTGGTTCAAAAATACATGTCACATTATTAGTATTCTCATTCTTTACTGATATTAAATACCTGCTGAAGAAATAGCACTACAGCTAATGTGATGAGCCTCATAAAATGGGGTTAATATTTGTGTAGCTTAATACATTCGATTTAACGATACACGTTGCTTATTTATTTTACTTGAATTGTATAAATTACATAACAAGCACAATGATATATACTTGTAAAGAGAAGCATAGCATCAAGTAATTAATGCTCAAGGCTTTCATTAGATTTTCCAATAATTTTCCAATGAGCTTCGTGCCATTTTCATATTAAAAATTTAAATTTAAATTCCATGATTCTTATTAAGCGAACAGTAAGTTCGCTTAATAATTAGTGTTGGCCAGAAAACCGCTCATTAATTTCAGTATTTTATTGAAACAACCTTTCCACAATCAGTTTATAACGGTGACATCCAAAAGCTTTGACATAATTTGTACGATAATTACGCTTTCAACACAAGATGACGATCCTATAAGACTATAATAAAATATCGGATTGCTGTTTCTTTGAATTATTGTTATTTAAAGTACTTTTAAAATTTACGAATAGGAAAAATATTGTCGTGTTTTCTCGTCCGGCATTTTGTTAAATGGTTTAAATAATTAGAAATTTAATTACATATAGAGCAACCTTCTGTACTTGTAATAAATGTTTCTAATATCGTTATACTGTAGCCAACGAAATGACTATTGATTTTCCTTGTATCAGCGTCTGTTATCGTTCGTTATTTTTATTAAATTTTCTGCTATTTAAAGCAAAAAACAAAACTGTATTCATGTTCTCATAGTACTTTTCATTGATTTGTATTTTTAATTTACAATCAATTACAAAAATCCACAATGACGAAAAAAATAAAATCATTAGGAAAATGTTATTATTAAAATGAAGATGAGCAGATTACAAACTATTATACATTCCATAATTAAATATGTTTACAGTGATTCAATATGAAGTTCTACGGATTGTAGGCCGCTGGAGACGGGTATTAAAACTTATTGAGAAATTTGAACCTCGGCATCAATTTTAAGTAAAATTAAAGCGGCGATGGCTAGTTTTTGATAGAATACAAAAACACAAGTTGAAAACTAAACTCTTATATTTATTCAATTTAATATTTCCAGAAATAAAAGTCATCAGTAAACTATAGCAAAGAATCCAGGTGCTCAAAATTTAAGAACTAGTCTCAAAAATAAATCAAACAAAAGCAACTTAATTGTATACACTTTTTAATATGGAAACTATTTTTCATCTATTCTTGAAACACAATGTCAATAAATGCTATTAATGAGGTGTTTAAAAGGAAATTCTCAACTCAATTCCCTTTCAATATGTCTGGTTTCCGTCATTGCTTTAGAGTTAGTTTTTAATTTTTAAAAACAAGCCATTTATAGGTTAAAAAAAACGACAGAAGTAATAAATTTTATTTTGTAATATTAATATAATATGTTGTATAGCATATTTAAATTATATACAAAATTTAAACTAAATTTTAAACAATGAATTTTAGGTTATAAAATATAATAAATATATTTTTGATAATATTATTTTAATAAAAAGTGAATATTTGCAAACTTAGAAATTAATAAAATGATGAGCGTGAAAATACAATAAACACTATTGCATAAGATAAAATATCCATCAATAGATATTTTTAAATTTTAAATTATTATTTAAACTTTTAATAGTAAAATAATATTGGGCATTTTATCTTTAATGTTATATATAATACAATAAATTACCATTAAAATAACAAATTCTATGTCAATGAATGAATTACGAACTTCATATCTTATATTGATGATTATATTAATAATTTAATTTAGAAATGTATGATGGGAGCAAAAGTAGTTGAGCAATGTATGCGGTCAAAATGAGGTACGAAAATTCATGTGTCAAGAAAAATGTGTTTATGTAGAAAAGTTCATTCATTAGGAATCGTTAAAAAATCTAGAGAAATACATGTAAACCAATATAAGAGAAATAAAAGGTAGGAAACTAAGTATTATAATTAACTAACGAAAAATAAAATAAAAAAATTTGAGTGCAGTTGAGCAGGTATAAAGGAGTCATTTATTGTGGAGGAAAGCGAGTGTTTCACAAAGGCAAAATAAGCCTTACTACTTTAAGGCAGTTTAATGTACTTTGGTTGGAAATGGCGTGTGGTTATTTATTTTCCATACATATATATAGATAACAGTATAGCTATTAGTTGTACATATGTGCCAAATTTTAAGGTAATCATAATGTGACGATACTAAATAATCACATTTGTTTAAATGTTTTGTTAAATTTTGTTTTCAATATAAAGAAGACACATGCTTATATTCTACAAACATTTTCACTACTACGTACTATTTTACCAAAGTGAGATAAGTAGCAATGATAACATATCATTTCATAAATTACCTTGTGCTTACAATAACATGTAATTGAATCCCATAAAGGGTGGTAATTCCGCCTCCAAGCAAATTGTGACATTTGCATCAAATATCTTCTCTAACGATAGTCGCAACGTTCTAGTTAAAATTACCGTAGAGGGATATTTTGAATCGTGGACAAATTTTTATGATGTAAGTTTAAATACAGTCTCGTAATAAAGACTAAAATTTTCATACGACGAGGCGTTTCAGCATATCATAGAATTAAGCATAAATCGCTCTTTTCGCAAAATAAGTGCCTTTCAAAAATGATTGCCACCACCTCCAGGTTCTATCATTGTGATGGAACCTGGTGGGGCAGATAAGAATTTTTTACTGGAACTCATAGAGTTCTGACTCGGTTCATTTATGTTGACGTAAGTAAGGAAATAATAAAATAAATAGGTGTAGGTAAGTATACGAGGGTTCCAAGCAACACAGGGATTAGTTATTAGTTATTAGGGATAGTACGTAGGTAGATAGTCAAGTAATCGAATGCGAAGTATACAAACATATAGCAATTAGAATATTAGTAGGCGAATACATAGCATGTAAATATAGATACAGGTTTGATATACTGACAACGATGAAACCAGAAGAGGGAGTATGTATATATAATATGTGTGTGTGTGTGTATGTATACATACATTTATGTCAGGAGATATATATGAATACTAAATGCATTTGAATACTAAATATTCAATAAATGTTGGAAATGAGATTTTCTGCTTTCAAAAATAAAATATTGGTGGTATTGAATTCATCGTAATTTCGCGAAATTCTTGGTAACATGAAATATCATAACCAAAATGGGCACTATAAATGGGAAAATGAAATATTTAAAACAAAATTAGCCGACTTCAAGTAACCATCAAATAGGAAGTACAATAAAAGTATACAATAATGTATAGACGAGTACTCAGTTTGAAATTTTGCAGTACTGTATCGTTTTCAAACATATTTATGTTAAATAAATATTACAAAATACTACTATTGCTAGAAATTTTTAGAGTCGCTAAGTAAATGTAACAATCATCTAGATATGAATGTATTTAGTAATATCAGAGAGCAGAAAAGCATCGTGAAGAACAAAGACAACCTCAGAAGCGGGTGTGAATATCACATTGAATGAAGCATACATATGATATCGATTCCTAAAACCGACACCAGTAGAAGTATTTTGAGAATTTACATATTTTCGGAAACGATACTCTACAGCAAAAATCTAAACTGAGTACTCGTATTTTATACATTTCAGTGCGATTCTTACGTGGTGATTCTTTGGAAAAGATTCAGACGCATTACATTTAATTTCAATGTGACTATATGTCTCGGTACCACGATCGGCGAAAATATAGTGAAATCCCTCGAAATTTGAAAGTAAAGATCCTCATGATAGACGTATTTCTACGATATTTACTTGAAAGTCAATAAATTCTAGATTTTTAACAGATTATTTAACAAATTCACAACACAACATAAAACTAACCCATTTCCAATGTTTCTCGCTCCTAACAGTACAAAATTCTAAGATAAATAAGTTTGTAATCATTCTTATTCAGTACGTATATTGTTAACGCGATATGTAAAAAGAAAGTGTGTAGTGGGCACCTAGACCACTTCCTGTAATATTGAAACTTGACTTAATGAGTATCCGACCCGTACTTTGTTGTTTTTTAGTATTGCTACAGCTCAAAAACAAAAAACCGAACTTTATAAAATCACTACACAACCATCCATCCGTTTGTCATAGCTGTTTTTTTCGTAAACCATTGGACAAAATACCTGAAATTTGGCGTAGTTATAAAGTTTGATAAACAAGATAGATGTCAAAAGTTGTAAATATTTATATGCTAGTTACAAATATTTATATGGAAATATAGTAAGAGTCAAATTAAGATTTATGTTTATTTTTGATTTTGTGCATCGTGTTGGAAATTCATTGAAAGGACGAATTATAAAAATTACAAAAAAAATTTGGTTCACAATTTTGGGCAAGGTAGATATATGGCCAAAGGTATTAAAAAACATGTCTATCCTGAAATACATCCACATTTCCAAATTGTATTTAAAGCACGAATAAATTTAGATCACATGTACTGGATGCTGTATTAATTTTTCCAAGCAATAAATTCAACTTGTCACCATGCAATTCATAGTCTATTGTAATTTATTTGATATCTGATTGTAAATTTCAGTACAAGATTAATATAACGAAAATTGAAAGGAACGTAACAGGAGTAATATTGCTTTTACTTGCCGAAAGTGAAAAATTACAATCGAGAAAAGACAAGATACATAACAAATTAAAAACTTTTTAAGTTATAAAAATATTTATTAAATTATCATCTCTTTTTTTACATAATAACTTCAGATATTTGGAAAAATATGATGAGATGAAGATGTAAAAAATAAACATTTCCATTCAATCCCTAAATGATAACAATAATCCATGTTATTTGGCAATAAAACAATGTCTTGGAAATAATTTTAACTCCAGATCAAATGCTATTAATAATTTGTTTTGTATACACAAGTAAAACAATTTCATATATTTCTACTATCAGTAAAATGTATTTCAACGTTTTAATTATTAGCGATTTCAGAATTGTCGATATATAACAATTATTAAAACAAAAGTGGTATACCCATCTTATGTAAACAGCCAATTATTTAAATATTGGTCCATATAGTTAATTTCATAATCAAACCAAAATTATATAAATCTTTCAAAAACTTACATTCTAGATGACACAATTAATTCAAACTATTATTTTATTTGATATTTTTATGTCACCTAGCTTTATATATCATCTCCTTTACATGGTGAAAATGTTAAAGTAAAATTAATATGATTTAATAATTATTTTAATTAATCTTATAATAAGTTACTTAAGGGTTAACGGAGGATAATTCCATTTGAACCCTCGCCTAAGTTTGTACACTTAGACCCTTCGATACTTGAACTTTTAGTAAGTATGCTTTGGTTTGGGATAACTTTGCTTAATATTATAGTTAAAATGTGTGTTTACCTTTAATATTAGATACTACACATTCCTATAAATAGAAGACATTTATAAACATTCGTAAGTAATATTGTAAGTTGTAATCTAATTTGTTGGAAGTGTAAGACAACAATAGCAAAGTTTCTTAAACTACAAGTGGAACTTACGAGCCGTATTGGAATGTCGAAAAAGACCTTTCGCTTATCATCGTTAGTTACTGACGATTATGATTTTTATCCTTAAAACATTAGTTTATAATATCCATAAAATTGGTAAATCTTTTATAAATTTTTATAAACGTCATTTTAATTTCAATCGGAAACAAAGTTTCGATACTTATCTGTGTTCCTTATAATAATATAAACAATATAACCGTCAGTCCAAAAATATACTTTGGTTTTTATAAATGTGTACGTATGAATGTTGAAATAATAATAAACTATGTGTACGTGCGTGTTCGGACGTCGTATTGCCTAGAAAAAAAAATGTAGAGAATCTCAATTCATTTCATTTTCTTTTGGGAGGCTGTGAGGAAAAACATGCATATTAATTTATCTATTTGCAATGTGGGCCCTAATACCAATTACATGAATTTGTTTGAGGTTTTGATTAATTTTTACATAAAACTAAAAGTGACATTTTCACTTTTTTCCCTTTTACAAACGTTTTTCGATATGAATTAATGGAACTCGCTGAATGAAATTTCTAAAATCAATTGTTAGCATTAAAGAGAAGTTTCTGGGATAGATACTAATTTTTTTTTATGTTTTTATTTTTAGCTAGATCGTTGTGAAATTACGGAATTATATTTTTATATGAGTAAAATAAACAAAATTTAAAATAAAAATATTTGTAATAAAAATTAATTTAGCAGAACAGTTCTTTCATTAAATAATATTCATAAAAGAAGTATATCCGAAGTGCTAATAGTTTAGTGAGAACTGTGATTTTTTATTCAAAGCAAGAGTTTTGCTAAAAATGCACTAAAATCCAAATAACTTCTAAAGCATCAAAGTTTGGTTTATACACGTTGACATCAAATTAATGTTCATGTAGGTCCTCTACCACCCTGTGCCGATGGGTATTCTTATGACCTTCACTGGTGTATAGATTAGCATCGTCTTTAAAATGTATTTTAAATTTGTTTATTGCTTTTCACACCCCCAAAAATTCTCCTCAGAACCCTTCTTTCAAAGGCTGCTATTTTATTCTCTCCAGTTCTAGTCAAAGGCCAAGTTTCTGAACCATATGCTAGAACTGGCCTAATAAGAGTTTTATATACTAATAATTTTGTTTTACTTGTAAGAAAAGAATATTTAAGGATGGAGTATAGTCCAAAAAATGCTTTATTGGCCGATGATATGCGATTCTGAATTTCAGAGATAGTATCATTCTTATTGTTAACACAAAGTCCAAGGTAAGTAAAGCAATCAAACATTTCAAATGTATGTGAGCCAATCTCCAAACGATTATATACATTATTTGGTGAAGATTTTTGTATAGCCATATACTTAGTCTTGGAGTCGTTTATTGCCAGACCCATTTGATTTGAAGTTATCTCCAAAGAGAGAAAGGCCTCTCTCAAGACTGGTAGGTTTCTAGCAATTATATCAATATCATCAGCATACGCTAGGATCTGAACTGATTCGTAAAAGATGGTACCCCTAGTGTTAATATCTGAATCCCGAATAGCTTTTTCTTGTGCAATATTAAAAAGCAGATACGATCTTCAGAGAGGGCACCATTGAATTTTATTTTTCATTTTGTCGTCTCCATAGAACACATTACAAGTCTAATTAAGTTGCTCGGAATTTTGAATTCATACATTGCATCTTTTAAATGCTTTCTACTAACACTGATTGATTGAGCAAATGATTAAAATATATGAAGAAAATTGATAAAAGCAAAATTAAATATTGATCTAAATGCAAATTTAACATGCAATTGAAATTTTTAATTTTGAAATTTTATATTAATCTTGACTTTGCTTTATCGCTAATGATATGAGCTGGGAGCTTTTTAGATAAACACCTTTTTAAAATGCAGTCAAATTTATGCATCATATTTCTGAAGGGCGTTATTTAAACTACGGTGAGATTTCATGCATATCGAATAAACTCCTATCGTTATTATAATTTAAATTACCCTTAAGTGCAAAGCCAGCTAAAATTAACAAATATATGTTCATTTAATTTTTTTTAACATTTGAATAATTTATCACAATTGTCACCTGAAGCACTCATAATAAAGCCAAGAGCGGGATATTATCAAATTTGGTTCCAGTTTTAGATTTACAAGATTTTCATGGCTTAGAATCAATTAATAATTTTGTTAATTGTTTTAATATATTGTATATGTAAATAATTTAAACGACATCATTTCTTATTAACGTTTTACTACTTTTCTATACTAAGTTTCAAAGAACATTGTCCCATTCAATAGGCGACCAAAACAAAATTGGGTCGTGTTTTGATCAGCAAATAGTGTGTGGATATTTTTATAATATAAATAGGAAATAAAATATAGTAAATTAAAAGAAAAGATGAATATGGATCTAACGATTTGTAGGCTTATTCCTAAAAAATTAGTTTTCGTCAGAAAAAAAGGAAAAAAAATCAAGTGACTATGTAAAAAATATTCAACATTTTTAGTTCTAATTTCCACTTGTTTTATCTATGAAACAAAAGGAACAACAGAATTATCATTTCAAACTATAATATCTGCTGCATTTTAAAAGCATTTAAATCGATCGCTATGTGAAGATACTACGCTTTTATACCGTAAATTTTCTACTTAAACATATTATTTCAAATGCATAATTGACCTCTCTAAATAGGAAAAAGCGTGAAATTTAAATGAGTTTAAATGTGTACAATGAGTATGCATATGCAAGATCCATCTTTAAATGCGAGTACCATGTATAAAAACTTAAACTTTAAAATAGAAAGTACCATTTCCAATGCAAATGAACTTTATTATACGAGCATTTAAAATATTCATCACCCACATAAGGCTTTTTATTGCCTTATTTACTAACTAATTTTCTTTGCAAAAAATGAAATAGTTCATATTTGTTTAAAATCAGTTTATAGTGCCATTTAGCCCGGCTTGCCAATGAAATATAATTTTGGGTAAATTTCTTTAAATTACTTAAAGAATAAAAAACCTAGAAATTCGGATGTAAGTGAATATAGAAATATTTTTATGTGAGGTTTTTTCCGCTAAGCTTAGATCTAAATTATCCTTCCATAATAATGAACGTTTACTCGTATTAACAATTGAGGTGTTAAATTCTCATTTCTGAGTATCTGGTTTATATGTTGTCCGTACATATTTATCATATGAAACAGCATATTAACACGTTTCTAAAATCAAGCCTGTGTTTTACCCATATTCCGCAATATTTTTGTTATAAATTACATTTAAATTCAGCATGAAAATTTTTCATTCAATACATATGACATTTTTGTGTGACAGTGAATTACTTTTTATTTCATTTTTAATAATTTTGTAAACGTAAGTGCGACGTTTTATATTATAAAATATATGTGTAATAATTTTGCCATGAAGTTAAAAAAATATTTTTTTAATAATAATGAAACTCTATCCAAAGAACGTTTTTTTATGTTTTCACAAAAGTTTTTAGAAAAAGGAATTGACTAAAGACTATTACGGGATATTCGGGCGGATAAAATTCTGCACAAAGGGCGGGAACTAAATGGACATGACGATTTAAGCATCAGAAACGATTAGAGATGACATTATGTATTTGGATCTAGTACACCTAATAGTAACAGATACATCATAAAGTAATTCGCATCATGTTAAGGCTTAACGATTAAACTCAACTTATTTGAAAAGAGAAAATCTCACCAAATTGAACCCAAAAATGGATAACACGCATTTCAAATCAGTTGTATACCAGCAAGGCGGAAATATCTGTTAATTATAGCGATTGGAAAGTAATACTAGTGTAGCCACTTACGATGCAGCATAGAATTCTGGTATTCATGTACAAATTTTTAGATCAATGAAATTAAATTTAATATGGACACCAAAAATTAAATGTATAATTAAAAAAAAATCATATGGCGAACCTTCCATACGAGAACTGAAAGAACACTTAATTGTTTTACCTAATGAATTGTAGGATAACTTTAAAAGATTTTCAAAAGTTAAAAAATATCTAGACAGGACAAGAAATATAAATGAAGAACCAACAAAGAAACCCAGTGGCAGAACGCGGAAGGCAAAAATGATGCAATACCCAAAACCAATGTTTTAAGCTATAGCAGTCTATGAAGGTTTATAATGATTTTGATAAATGTAAAAGAGGGAGAGAAACTAAAGACGATAGAAACACAAATAGCTATGTCAAAAAACAATTTTTACGATATATCAGAGGAACCTAATTCAGAGTTAGCAAAACCACCTAGTAACAATATTATATAATAACCGTACCATAAATAAATGATACCAATTACATAATTCCATCACAAAATAGGGACATTAAAAATGAATGAAAATAATATTATGAACTCCTTCTGAATATATCCTTTTCTAGAAGAAATCAATACAGCGAACCTGAAACAAAACGAGGCACTTTTGGCTCTCATTGCAAATGAAGTTAAAATAGCCCTTTAACAAATGAAAGTTAACTAGTCCTCAGATCCGGATGAAATACATGAACATGTTACATGCCCATAACTCATGGCGAAATAATCTCCCGGTACCATTTTAGAAAAAAAGGGAACTTTGAAAAGTGTAACAATTACAGGCTATAAAACTGATGTACACATTTAAATTTTGAGAGCAAATCCTAAAAAACCATTAAAACACAATGAGATTATGACTCTTTTTTAATGTGGCGAAGAAAGACACATTAGATGTAATGCAAACGGTTCGATAAATGCTGGGAAAAGTAAAAACTCACAACAATAATTTCAATATAGTTTTATTGAATTGAACATAACTTTTGATTATTTCTCCTGGGAATCATTTAGACCGCAACTAGTACCCCAATATCAATCTTATTCAAGACATGTACAAATATGTCGCAGCCCAAGTAGTAAAGGCACAAAAAAATGTTTGAAATTAAAAGTAGGGTGCACCACGGCTTTATCCTATTTAGTACTGCCATTGACCATGTAAATAAACATTACAAAAAATATTTCCGTGTAGTGTTCTATACCTGGAAAATATATTGATTCAAGATAACACAGACGATCCAAACAAAAGTTCAACTTAAGATAAGAAGAACGGTAGGAAGAAAATGGTCCAAAAATTAGCAGAATATAGACAGAATATAAGTTTTGCGTTTTTAATAACGCTATAAATCCAAGTTATATAAAGACCTCCCTAAAAATTCTACCATTGCCCATAGTGACATAGTTAAAATAGGAAGGCTCAACTCTCAATACTAACCGTCAAATTGCTAGTGTTGTTTCTCATAGGAATATAACAGGCTGGCTCCAAAAGAGACAGCTTATAGATATAATTTACGATCGAAAATCACTTGAAGTCAAAAATAAAAAACACAAATCAACTATAACACATTTACTACATTTTTTATGGTTCGGCTTATTGGGCAACAAATAAATAACATTTAAATAAACTACACGCAGCGGAAATTGATATGTTACATAGATCAGATGGGATGAATCCACTTGTTAAAATTATAAATAATTATGTAAGAGGGAGATTTAAATTCGCCCTTATAGTATACACACACACACACACATATATATATATATATATATATATATATATACAGCGAGCATACAGAGACAGGGCGATTATATGATGATGTCATCTTTAGGCTCTTTCTGGGTTATGACGATTCTATTTTAAAGTACTACTCAGGGTGAGAAACAAAATCTAAGAAAACTCTATTGCTCGTCTACGTCGAAGCTTATGTGACATAGATATTTTACCTGTGATCTATTCGAAGACTATAGTAAAGCTGAGAATATGTCAATCTGAAATAAACTAAGTATTTTTATAATTATGAAGACACAAACCATTTCGAATATTTTCAATAAGATTTTTACAACGAATTTATAGATCACGTTTTAGAACCACTTTATTTGTCATATTTTAAGCATCGCTATAAACGATCTGTCTTATAATTTAATTAAAAGTAATGTATTTTAAGCTATTTACCACATAACATATTTATTTATAACTATGAAAAACTTGAAGACCGCTCTCATATTGTTTTTTTTGACCGTTAGTTTGAATAATAATGTGAAATATATGACTGGAATTAAAATTTAACATCATAATAAAATATTAATGATAACTGCCTGAAATTTTATAATTTTAATTGAAAACATTGTCATAATTTTTTTTATTTTAATTCAATATGTTGTCACCAGTTTGATATTTATCAAAATTTTATGATAAAGGGCCGCCGCCTTGAAGGCGGTCCTTTATCATGGCACTTTGATAAAAACTGTCATGATAAAGGGCCGTCTTCATTAAAATTTGCTGAAGTGGAACCAGGGACTCTTAGGGTGAATATATCATTTAAAGAATTCCTATTAACTCATATATATACACTAAGTGACGTTAAAATTTACTTTAAAACTTCATTTAAATTGAACATAGATGATTCTATCTGAACGCGGATGAACGCAGGTGATTCTATCTGAACTATCAGTATAAATATTTTATTGATCCCTAATAAAGAACTTTTATAATTTAGATTAAATTTCTCTTTATTATGATATTATGTTCTACATCAAATGCAATTATGGATGTAGTTCAGTAACTAAATTTTTTAACTCCAAAAGTTTTACAAATCCGAATCAAAATCGGAAGTACCACGTTCTGATTAATACATTGGTAAGGATAACTTTCCTTTAATTTATATTATCAAGACAATCGTTAAGTAACCTGTTGATCCAGTAGATGGAATTTATGATTAAAAAATCGTGTGGGATATAAAGTAGTCTCTTAACCATGCTAATATACCAATCAATAATGATTTCCATTAAGTATTAGGATTATATAAAACATGAATAAAGAGTCACAAACACATTGTCAGTATTTCACATATTACACATTGTCAATATTTCCATTGTCACCGAGGGCAGGAAACATTTTTTAAAACTTTATTATGATGTAGCTATAACAGTCAATTAACTTAATTCGATCTTTGTGGTTCGAACATAAATGAGGACGAATCAAATAAAGTCGATTGGAATATTGCTAATGCAGCTCATTGAATTTGGTAGTGTATTTTCATATTGCCTGTAATAGGTCTATACTTAAAACTTCTCTCAGCGCCGGTACCCACACGTTTTAAAAAGATATTATGCTAAGCTTACTTGGACACTTTAAACTATAGGATACGTTAAAAATAACCAAAGAAACATTTTTCAGTAAAATCAATATATTAATAGTGGATAGTAAGGAAATCGTGATTTTTTACCATCTTTGTATTGATATATAATATTTAACTGCGGTTACTTCAATACCGTATTAATGAAATTAAAAATCAAAGTTGAGAAAAAAATCAAAATTTACCTTATATTATTACCCAACGCACTCTCGTAATGGCCAGAACAATCATTGCGTGTACTTCAAAAATGTCTGAAATATGGAAAAATCGATAGGTAATGAATATCCAAAAAAATGTTTGTCCTTTGTAATATTTAGATAGACTTTAATCATGTCTTCATAAAAACTCGACCAATTACCGTATTGCCATTTTTCATTGCCTCAAGTTAATTAAAATTGACATGCGATTTGTTTGACAATATTTATTAATATAGTGAGTGTAGCTAACATAAGCTCCATTAGATATTTGTTCAGTTTCAGTCACTTTATTATATAAAATTCAGTAGAAAACCCAAAAAAGACCCCTATGCTTTTATCTCTCAGATTTACTGGCCCGAGCGGTATTAACGTAGCCCAAGGAAAAAGGTTTTGTATAGCATTTTGAATATGCTCAGCGTGCAATTACAATTTTTTTTCAGAATTTAAATTGAACTTTAAATTAGGATTTAACTGTAAGGCTCAGAAATGAAAATATTTGCGCGGTATAGGTACTGTTTAAACTTTTGCAGGAAATCTGAATTGAGGAGATATAAATAGAAAATTTCGGTTTAAAGGAATACAAAAAATGGAAAATTTCATTTAATTAGAAATTTATCTGAAAGTATTGTATTTTAGAATTATTTAACAATTGCATTTAACAATGCCGTATATTTTCATTAAAAGTTCAATAACTAAAAGAGGGTAGCTAACTTCATTACACTGAGTGACCACATTCTAGTCAGGATACGGACAAATAATTACTACATTTTAAATGTACATAGATAATGTCAATAGCACTAGTAAATAATTCATAATTTAAAAGTATCACGATAAAGGACTGCCTTCTTTAAACCAACCTTTGGTGAAGTTGAACCAGTGACTCTCAGGGCGGTACATCATTCAAATTGTTGCCATGAATTAATGCATGTAAGAGATATTAAAATTTAGTTTAAAACTTCATTAGTGCGCGATTCTAACTTAACAATTAATTTAAATACGTTATTGATTCCTGGTAAATGACCTTTATATTTTATATTAAATTTTTTATTATTACAATATTTCATTCTACATAAAACGCAATTATTAATGTAATATGAACGAAATATGATAAAATTATGAACGCAATATGATAAAGTGCATAAGATAAATTTTTTTAAATTGTTCTTAACATTTTTAACAATTTTCTCAAAATCTGATCGTTTATTTTCTTTCTCGTTTAGTTCACATTATTAAAGAGTCGAAGCCTGGATATTGTCTTTAAGCTCTATAATGTTTTCCAATTTTTTTAAGTGACATATAGTTGAATTCTTAAACATATTTACTTCGAAATTTTAGAATGAAATCTCCACAGAACCTTACTCTTACTCGTTGATTAGTTATAATGTCACCGGGATTTTCATTTCCGACCGTATGAATTAGTTATGTGAAACATTTAGCGTATGAAAAACTTTTGAAAACATTTGTTACATAATATTAGTGAATTTTTTTAAAGCAAAGCTGTTTAACGGACGTTTGGGATGGGAGTTAACTGAGAAACAATGAAACGTTACAAACAAACTGGGCGATGACAAAATCTCATCTTTCACTGGAGAGTGCATTTTATTTGTCAACATGAGTAAGCGGCATGGAATAAAAGAGGATAATTTTTTTAAAAAATTATTGTGTATTAGACTATTTCTTTAATTTTTAAATTAAAGAAAATAAATCCTGAGGCAAAAATTTAAATAAAATATTAATAATATTCGATATTTTAAAAATTAACCTTTTTTAAAGATTTCAGATAGCATATTGAAAATACTTATTGACTGTTACCAAACTTAAAAATATACTGCATTTCTAAGAAAAGTAGGGTAACGAAAAAGGAAAACTATTGCGTCAAGGAACGATTTATAAGATCGTTACGTTTGCTTCACGTTATATATATGACAAAAAGTGCGCTAAAGAATGTTAAAAATTTATTAAGATGTATAATTCCATAAGTAAACTATCCGTTTAGTTTTACTGTTAATTATTAACAGGTCAGTTGCAAAACGATGGGAACACATATCCGTAAATGAGAGAAATGTCATAAATTGGTAAATGGAAATTATACGAACAAAATTTGGTAGTAATTAAACTAAAATTCTTACAGATTATTTTTAATTTATTAATTTACTAAAGAATAATAAATACGGGAATAATTTAATTATGTGATGTATTTTCGACATTAATACACGCTTATAAACATACATGCTTGTTCACACACAAGTTTACATATATACAATGCTAAGTCGAATTAATCGTGCACAACCTAATTTAATACAGTAATATTTAACTCACCTAGTGGAATTATGACCTCTTTGGATATGAATACAGTTGGCTGTAAACCTGGCGGGAGATACCCTTTTCAAATGCTGTTGTGAACTAGCGATGGAATTAAATTTCAAGAACCAATACTAGTTATCTTCTCATAAAGTCGATATTATTTACATAAGAGTAAGAAATAAATAACCGAATAAATATTTCACAAAAACTGTGGTCTAAATAAATTCATTCCATTTTCCATTGCAGTTCAGAACATTTTCGATATGGGGCTATTTGCAATAACTGTTCCCATTACAATTATATTTTAGATAAAACTATATATTATCTCATTTTGATAACACACAAAATATAATTATTAAGTTAGTAAAGTGACAGACTGAAAAGTGATGAATTTGAAACACACAAATGAAACGTTAATAAATCTCGAGATGTAAGTCTGGTTTGAAAAAACACAAAATAGTATGCTTTGAATTTTATGGCAGTTCAGCCATAATATGACTAACTAACCTTTAGACTTATTTTCAATTTGTTAATTTTTTAGATTAATTTTTGGCGACAAATTCAGTAACAAAAATTAATTATTGTTTTCCGAATTCAGTAGATGAAACACTTTTAGAGACACACTTAGGAAATGAAATGTTGTACTGAAATATAATAAATATTGGTTTGTTTACACATACTTTATCAGATATACATTTTATTCCTTATGTGTAATAATGTAACGTCTTTAATGACATTAAAGTGTTTAATCATTAACGATTCGTTAACCAAAAAAACACATGTAATTTTGTTACACTAAGTGGTGACCTTCCACTCAGCATAGTGACAAGCAATTACAACATCTTAAATATAGGTATGCACGCTAACTCGCTAGAGACAGTGTCCGTAGCGCCCTTATACATTTCATAATTTAAACTTGTCATGATAAAGGACCGCCTTCATTTAAATAACATTTTGTGAAGTTGAACCAGAGACTTTCAGGGCGAGTACGCCATTTAAATAATCGCTATGAATTTATGTATATACACGAAGAGGCCCCTAACCTTTAGTTTAAAACTTAATTAACGCTAGAAGTCAGGCTACTCCAATTGAAATGTTAATTCATATATTTTATTGAAGGCTTCGTTGCTGGATCCATGGTAAACAACTTTTTTGTCTAAGGTTAAACATTATTTGTTGTTGTATAAAAAAAGAATTAACTTTATTAGAGCTATGTTATAAATAATGCTTTGCCAAAATACGCCATTAGATAAACACTTTTTCTTTAAATTAAGTTTTGTTTTAGGAAAAATGAAGTGCTCATAAGTTTGCGACATTGATAACAACGTATTTCTTTCTGTTTGTTGTTAATTTATTAAACAAAAACCGGTGAAGGGATTGTAATAGTGTGACCTGAAAATTTATCTATTAAAAAAAAAATTATAAATCGGAATCCTGACGTTATCATTGTTATCTGAACATGGGTAACCCTCTTTTAATTTATAATACAAAGTCCTTATGTAACGTGCTTTCTTCATCCGGTGATTGGAAGTAGTTCCTGAATAAACATTCACATAATTTTAGCTATATGAATATGATACATTTCACGCTGTAATAGATGTCTTTAAAGATAAGGACGATGTCTATACATGAATTGCAAATATCTAACCGTTTGAATTGTGACCAATGATCAAGTATACCGTCATGTTTTCTTTAGGCCGAAGATGAATTTAGGTTATTGATTTATCGGTCACGTTTTTTATATTTATTTCATGTAATTGTTTTGGTTCATGTACATCATAGCTACGAGATAATATTAAGAAAAACTTTTATCGTATACAGAACATGCATAAAAGAATAAAAATAAAAATGACATTATTTTTCCAGGAAATGTCAAACGATAATTAAATATAAGTAACTCACTCATATTATACGCATGGATAAAAATCCATCTGAGTATCGTCTTTGATAGTATGTGACGTAATGAAAATTAGGGAGATTTGAGTAAAATTAAAGCTTTAATTTAAATGTATTATTTTTTAATGATTGGTAATATAATAAAACTAATCACTCACATTTTCCTGGGCAAATCGGCACCAAAATAAAAATTTTTCCTACTTGTTTAGTATAAAATAATTATTTGTGGTTAATTTATTGACGACATATTAAGTGTTTTAATTATTTGTAATTTATTCAAGTGCAGGATTTTCGGACTTACCTTGTAAATTAAAAACGCTTGTAATATAGTCATATATATCCTGAACTTTTCGTAGATTTCATTGTCGCGTAAATTTCTTTCAAACTTTATTTTGATACAACTATGACGGTTAATCACAGCTGAAATATTAACAATAACATTGTTGAACTTTTTTATAGTCATTCAAGTTCCCCATAATATCTTCATGCATTGTTTTAGTGCAGTTATAATATTAGAAAATTTCGATTGAAAATGCACCCAGGATGGATGCTTCATTTGACGGATGAGATTTGACGTTAAGTTTGATGATGAACCCTAAAAACCAAACAAACAATACTTTTCTCTGAAAGTTTGCATGGAAGCAATAAAAAAATACACAATCAAAATACACAATACAAAAATAAAAACACAATCATTACATGTTGCAATCTCTTACTAATAAATAATATTTGAATGCAATTTCTGCAAGATCGTATGTATACACTACATTAATGAATTGAAAATGTGAATAGCGAAAAAAATTGTTTTAGGTTATATCATTCAGAAATTCATTTTTATAACAACCTTTGACAAATGAAGTCACTAAATCCAATTGTCCATTGTATATAAAATTATTGAGTTTCTATGAAAATCTCAGAAAAGTTGGAAAATCTAAATGTAACGACCATCCAAAGAATATCTTATTTTTTGTAATATTTGATTTAAACGGTTTGATCTTGAAGATATCCACAAAGAAAGAAGATATCCACAAGATATATTTTGCCCTTTTTTATTACTCCGAGTAAACTAAAATAATATGAACAAATAAACGTCGTGAACATAGCTGACATGTTATAAGCTAAACCCTCAATAAACTATTTGGCACGCTTTAGTCATCTCAATATATAACATTCAGTAGAAAACCCAAAAACCGCTTTATGTTTTTTATCCTCGACACAAATGAAATTCATGCTCCCAGATTGACTGACCCAAGCGGTATTAATGTAGCCCAAGGAAAAAAGTTTCGCATAGGACTTTGAATATACTCAGCATGCAATTACAAGTTTATTTTTGAATTTAGATTGTACTTTAAATTGAGAGATGAAAGTCTTTCCGCGGCGTATTATTTAAATTTTACGGAAAGCTACTTGTGTGTGTGTGTATATATATATATATATATATATATATATATATATATATATATATATGCGGTATCCGGCAATAAGTACCGGACCATTATTTATTCAAAAAATGGATAATCATACACAAATGCTATAACTACTAAGAAAAAATAAGTAACCTATGGTAATGGTAATGTAGTTTTATTTATATTTGGGTACTTTGCCTGAAATTTTTCACAACCAAACGAAGAAATTGTTTTTGTTCTTCGTTGATGGTAATTAATTTATTGTATTCTTCAATCATCGCTACGCCTCGCTCCGCAATATCATTCACTACTCTCATAGAATGTACAACGTTCTTAGAAACTTTGTAATCTACATCCTCTTCCCAAAGACTGGGTTCTATTTGCAAAAATGTTGTCGGGATTCCAAGGATTCTAAAAAACCTCAAGGTATTGATGGACACGAAATCTTCGATATTTCTTTCATTAATGTGATATATATCCGGGATAATACGCTTGGGACTATGGTCTAAACCTTCCGCATTAAGTGCGATCACCATTTTTTGTTTGCTTTCAAACGAAACTTCGACATCAAAAAAATCCAGTGCAACAAGTTCTTTGGAACGGTACCACAATACTCTAGGAATTTTGTTAGGGTTTTTTGGACATAGTTTCGTTTATATTTTCAAGACTTTTAAGATTTTTAGCAGCTATTAGTCGTTTCTTGGTGCTAAAGTTGCAGCAAGACCTTAAAATTAACACCTTACATAAATTATAACAACAAAAACACAATTTTAAGGAACTACTTTAAGTCTCCTTTTGTTATTTTAAATGGTCTTTAAACATTAAAAACTTAAAGCAATAAATTGCTTTTGATATTTATCGTGCACGATGAAAACCTACTGGAGCTCTGAATGATATTTCCTTGTTAGGCATACCTCCCAGAAATATTATTGCTAGTTTTAACAAGTCCTCGTAATCGTCCCTAAGTTGAAAATCATTCAGCTGTTTCTCAGCGAATAAAATGGTGCTGCTTTCTATATTTTTTACTCATCTTAAAGTGCCAGGGTCTGAAGAAACTGTAGTAAACTTATTATGATGTATATTTTGCTAAAACAGCTCTAAAACGTTTGGAAATTAACATTTCTGTCCCGATTATATTAATATTTCTGGACCGAGCGCTTGAAGCACGGCTGCTTCTAGCATTAGTTCTTTTATATGGTGACGACAGGCTAACCAAAAATACCTTTTTTCATCTTCTACTCTAATAGGGTGTAAGCTCCATCTCTTAAACCAGTGTTGACTACAGTAATATTAAATAAAAAAAACATTGTATTTGGTCTCTTAAATTCCAGGAAAAATAATGTCATAGAAAGCTAAAGCATACGCCTCCCCATTTTCATGGCTAACTTTGAGAACTGCCAAAAATTTATTCGTACACTGTCCTGAGACAAAAATGGGTAGGTCATCCACTGTTTTTTATCCTACTATGTCTTCGATTAATTTGCTATCCCAATGAAAGTAAGAGGAATATCTGGTTTAAATTCTTTCGTTAATGACAGGCTACACTTTGCCCTTGCCTCATACGTTAGTGACGAAATGAATATTATTTATAATTGAACTCTGAGGGTTCCTGAATTTTTGAGCGTTGATGTCAAAACAACAGCTGCTTTAGTAACGTCGAGGTTTGTCGATAGGCGTTCATCGACGAGGTTTTTCGTTCCGAGTTTAAGTTTGGGTGGTGGTAGATTTACTGTCGAAGGTCCTGCCCTCGTTGAAATTTCCGAAGTTGAATTTTTTTCATCATCACTGCCTCATGTCGAAGATGACAGTATGCACTTTTCTTGAAGGGACCCAGTATAGTTTTATCTGGATATAAAAGATGTTGGCGACGGACTTGTTTTGCTCTTTATCAGTTTTTTTTAAATGATTTTTGTCTACACCGCCTATTTTACCACGGCGTCCACTTTTTCTCTGCTCAATTTAAACTTTTCCGTCTTCCTCAATGAAGATTTTGTTTACGGCAAAGACGTCTTCCAAGTTGTCTTGCCATGCATTTTCTTATTTTGCAGGCCTTCCGAACGTTTGGCTTTATTTTCTTTGTTCTTTTTAATTTTTGTCATTCAATAAACATGTTTTATATCTTATTTGTGCCCCTTTTTTTTAATTTAGTCGATATACTCGCTCGTTTCCACGATGCCATGACCTCGCAAGCAGTGGAATTGGCCGAATTGTGATTGGTTTGTCTCATAACGATTTTAAAGTGAAATAATAAGTTCAGCGCTTCTTTTATCGACGGCAACTTGTTTGAATTAAGTGGTCTGATGTTTGTCCTACTAACCAAACCTGTTTTGTTTCTAGTAAATACCAGTAAACTAGATGAGGACACTATGATGTCACATGTAGCTTTCTGAAATTAAATTATTCAATGTTTAAAGCAAAATGTTAACTGTTGCAATAGAAATTATATATATATATATATATATATATATATATATATATATATATATATATATATATATATATATATATATTGTTTGGAACGCGATATGAAAAATACGTGCCAATTCTACTAATATTGAAACTTAACTTAATCCGTATACTACCCGTAATTGATTGTTGTTTAGGATTGCATACCTCTAAATAAAAAAAACCGAACTTTATAAAATCACTTATCAATTTGTTTCTCATTGATGTTTTTTTCCTAAACTATTGGGTGTAGAAACTTGAAATTTGGAGTAGTTATAAACTTTGATAAACATTGTAGATGTCAATAGTTGATAATATTTATATGGAAATATTGTATGGGTCAAATTAGGATTTAATTTTATTTTTAATTTTGTGGATCGTGTTGAAAGGGCGAATTACAAAAATTACAGAAAAAAATTGTTTTATAATTTTGGGCAAGATAGAGATATTGCCAAAGATATTAAAAAACATGTCTTTCCCGAAACATATCCACATGTCCAAAAAAACAAAATTAGGGAAAAAGAGTGTTACTAAAGCCTAACCTAAATTTCAGAAGTCGAAGAATTATCAGAAAAATACGACAATGATGTCAAGTTTCATATTTTATGAAAATTTGTAAATATTTTTACATCTGTGAAAAATATACCAGACAATGTAAAAAGACATTGATTTGTGTATAAAGTTTAATAGAAATACAATATATACCTAAATATTTATATGTACCGAATGGTTTTTGAAATTTCGCATCACTAATTATACTCGCACTTAATTGATTTTTTTTCAAATTAAATTTCTTAGGGTTTGTTATGAAATTTCCTACCATGTGATTAATACAGTGTGGAATGTGAAGCTTACAAATACATAAAATCCAAATATCGACTAGTATAGTTCAAATATTGATGCCAAAATACCATCGAAGATTAGATGTAAAATACCCTGTTTACTAACTTTTCTTTAATTTGTCGTCTACATATATTTTTTACGATCGAAAACCTGCTTCGTTAACAGAAGATAAGCTAATATTAATACCTATTTTCCGATTTATAATTTAATTAGATTTGCATTTATCTATTCCATCTGGAAAGTGATATTGAAATTTGTCATTTACCTTTGTGACGGATTTAATTTGTAGATGAAATTAATCTAAATTTATGGTGACATTTTTCACACAATAATTTTTACCTATTTAAAGCACGAATAAATTTGGACCGCAATTGGTAGATATTGTTTTAATTTTCTTTATGCAATCCACATACTATATATCTCCATGCATTGCATAACCTATTATGATTTATCTGACATCGGATTTTAAAGTTAAATAAAAGATTACCATAATGAAAGTTAGAACGAACGTAACACGAATAATATTATTTTTGGATTAGGAGAAAGTGAAAAATGAAGAGTGAACATATAAACAAATTTAAACGTGTCATTTACTTTTTGGGTTAAAAAATATTTATGAAATTATCATCTCTTCTTTTAATGAAACAACTTATCAACAAATAATGTAGGTGTAAAAAATAAAAAAATTCCATGTAATCCGTAAATTAAAGTAAAAATATTAGCCAAGTTTTTTGTTAGTAAAATAATCACTTGGACTTACTTTTAACATCAGATGAAATAATATGAATACTTTTTTATATACACAAGTAAAACAGTCTGATAAATTTTTACTATTAGAAAAATTTATTTCGGCACTTTAATTATTAACAATGTCTGAATTATCGATATTTAACAATTACTTAAACAAAAGTGCGATCCACCTTTGGTAAACAGTTAATTATTTATCTTTTGGTCCATATGATTAATTTTAACAAAATTAAGTACTTTACATTTCAAAAACATGTATCCTGGATGATACCATGAACTCACACCACAATTTTATTTGTTACTTTCATGTCACCTAGCAAATGTTAAAGTTAAATTTATTTTATTTAATTATTATTTTAATTAATCTTATAATAAGTTACATAAGGGTGAACGGAGGATAATTCTATTTAAACCCTCGCCTAAGTTTGTACACTTATACCCTTCAATACTTGAACTTTTGGTAAATATGCTCCGGTTTAGTACTACTTTGGTTAATATCATAATAGTTTAATAAGCGTCCTTTGAGTTAAAATGTGTGTTTAACTGTAATATTATGTGTTAAGTCATTCCTATATCACGCAGAACTTTATAAACATTCCTAAGTAATATTTTGGGTTGTAACCTAAGATGTTGGAAGTGTAAGATAATGATATCAAAGTTTCTTATACTACAAGCGGAACTTAGGACACGTATTGGAATGTCGAAAAAGGCATTTCACTTGTCATTGTTAGTTACTGAAGTTTGCTAACATGATTTCAATAAGATATTTGGCCAGTTTCAGGCACCTTATTATATAAAATTTGGTAGAAAACCCAAAAACCGCCAAATGCTTTTATCCTCGACACAAGTGAAATTGAATCTCCCAGATTTACTGACCTGAGCGGTCTTAACGTAGCCCAGGGAAAAAGGTTTTGCATAGGACTTTTAATATGCTGGGCATGCAATTACAAGTTTGTTTTAGAATTTATATTGGGCTTAAAATTAAGATTTAACTACAAGTCTCGAAAATGAAAGTCTGCGCGGTGTAGGTACTATTCAAACTTTTCCAGGAAATTTTAATAGAGGATATAAATAGAAAATTTCGGTTCAAAATAATATAAAAAATTGGAAAATTTAAGTTAATTCGATATTTACTTGAAAATATTGTTTTAAGAATTATATAATATATTAAACAACGCTGTATATTTTCTCTCAGGGCGAAAACATAATTTAAATAATTGCCATGAATTTATGTATGTACAGCGAGAGATGTTAAAATTTAGCATAAAAGGTCATTAGAACGCTAACGATTCCAGCTAAACTAATATTTTAATATTTTATTTATTCCATAGAAATATATAGATAAAGAAATGTTATATGATTAAATCTCAATTATTTTTTGTAAGATATAATCACTAGATGATTAAAATTTATTTTACTTTATAATTCGACGTCTTTCTTTCCTTTTACCTTTTTTTTTACTTTTATTAAAAATATCGTCTGGCCAGTTTCCTGGAAATAAGTTTAAAATTTGTATGTAACAACACTTTTGCGTAGGGTTATAAATAAGTTAATTTTTTTAAAATATTTATTGTGTATGTAGAATACACAATAAATATTATATATACAATAAATATATACAATAAATATTATTTCTTTAATTTTTAAATTAAATAAAGTAAATGTTGTGGCTAAAATCCAAATGATTTTTACGAACATTAACCAAAATAACCGTAACCTGTTGCGTCAAGGAATTATTTATAAGAACGTTAAGTTTGTTGCGCGTTATAAATATTACAAGAAGCGCGAGTATTAGAAATTCATTAAGATGTATATTTCTGTAAGAGTATTAAAAATTCAATTATTTAATTACAGAAATATACATCTTAATGAATTTTTAATCTCGACAGAGTATTAAAAATTCATTAAGATGTATATTTCTTTAAGTAAATAATCTCTTTATTTTTACTGGTAATTATTAACATAGGTAAGTTGCAAAATACCGGGAAAACGATTCCGTAAATGAGAAAAATGTTATAGATTATTAAATGGAAATTATACGAATAAAATTTGGTCGTGATTAAAGTAAAAAAACTTACAGGTTATTTTTAATATATTTATTTAATAAATAATACTAAATATGGGAAAAATTTTCTTTTGTGATGTATTTTCTATATAAGTATATAGAAAATACATCACAAAAGAAAATTTGTTATGTTACACATGTTTACCAATGTAAAATGCTAAGCCAAATAAATCACAAATTAGTGGACAACCTAGCAGATCCTAATCAAACAAGTATTAATTTGTACCTTTAACGCTTATTTAAAAATCGTTATATTTATTTTGCTAAGTTGGAAGTTATTGTTTTCACAACAGAATAAAATATGTTATAAAAATAGAACTTTTAGCTATGAGTAGATATATTTCGTTTAAAATTATATTTTTTCTGGTACGTTTTTATTTCAATTAGTACAAAATTCACAACAGCCTCAAAGAATTGAGACAATAGACCTAAAAATAGACTCATTATGTTCACATCGATATAGCAGTTTAAGAATTATATATATTTTTTACAGACCACTTGCTTTTTGCGGACTGTGAAAATGAAATAAGGTAGAAAAATGTTAATTACTAAATATGACAAAGCGTGATTACGGCTTCGTTTATGAATTTAAATGTAAATTAAAACAGAACTGTAAATTAAATATTTCATTCCGAAATCGTTTAATTTATACTAGCATAAATAAGAGACAAAGTTTTCGTAGGAATAAACATTAAATATTAAAAAATAATAGAAGTTTTTGTTTAATTCTACGTTAATATCTATTAGGATGAACTAAATATATTATTAATTTTATATTAACGTTTGAGTTTCGCAAATTTTCTGTACTTGTCCGAACTTATTTTTAACTGAAATAACCACTAAGCGTAAACATTTTTTAATTATTTAATCACTTCTAATTGTACGTGTAGTTGAAAATATATTATATGAAAATCGCTGCAACTTTTTGAAATCCGTTTAGTTATTATTCATAAAGGAAAATCTTAAGGTTTTTGAAAAATACTACAAGTTGTAGCACAAATATATATCGATATATCGTATTTGAATTACTTATATTTGAAAGCTGAAATTAAATTTTTATGAAACACTTTTGCCGTATGTTAGAAAATATATTTGCCATGTGAGGAGGTATCCAGAAAGTAACAATTTCGTTGAAAGAATTTCTTTTCCAATTAGCCACCTATTTAGTTTAGATATAGTGTCCAACCTAACAAAATGAGAAATTGGGATTCAGTGTAAATTTTTTCTACATAATTTTAATAATTCCTTGACAAAAATTGTAACTACATATTTTTTACATTCATCTCCAAAAATATATTCCTTTAAACGCTATGTTGACTATGTATTATTCTTTGACTACATTCGTTGCATGCTGGATTATTTTAATGGTTGAAAATATGTTTCTTTATTTGCAGTTATTCTTAAGTTTTTGAACACTAATAGCTATGTTATTCATACGTAATTACTATTTGTCACTACAATAGTAGAAATGAATTTTCAAACTTGCTTGTAAGACTAGAAAAATTATATTTAGATAAGTGAACATAAGTGCTGCAAGTGATGATGTAGGAATTTTAAATATCGTCGATGGGAAATTTCTCGTCGATGATCCACTAGATAATATTAGCTAATTTTCAAAGGTGTCTGAGAACGTCCAAGGTACACTGAATGATAAAAATCTACATATTTACTTATAATTTTTACATTCTCATAATTCCCTAAGCTACATTTATGTTACATTTCCTGAAGGAATTAAAAAATTTAAATATCCATTCATGGTCTTTAGGAATTCCGTACTTCAGACTGAAAAACTAAACTTATAAAAGATTACTAAGGTGGGTCTAAGGTGAGTGTTGGTTAGTTCGACTAACAAACAATTTCCTTGATTCCTAAAAAACTATGCGATGTAGAAACTTGAAATTTAGAATTAATATTCCATATATCCATATATTGCGCTTTAACTAATTTTTTTTAAACATTCATGTAAGATTTAAAAAAGTTTAAATAAATTAAATAAAAAAGAAAATTAATATTTTTAAATTATAAAGGAAAATTTCATATTTTTAAATTACATATTTAAGAAACGTTAAAATTTTTTTCAATATTACTGAACCAAAAGTCGTGAAAAAAATAATAGTTAATTCTGATTAGAAGATTTCAGGAAAACTGTAGCAATATTATAATTTTTTAATTATTCACCATGTCTAATGTCTATAAAACAGCAGGCAATAAATGCGTTGTGAAAAATTAACATTTATAAATAATTTATTAGTGCCTAAATATGTAAGAACACCTCGTAGTGCAATTTTAAGGCCTATCTGAGAGGTTTGTTATATATAGGATACGTAGGAAAGTAATGAGTGTTTATTTAAAGTTTCTGTTTTTTCTAGAAAGTGACAGAAGTATATATAGAAAGGAAGCATGTAAATGGTGGAGGTAAGTTATATAAATATGTGTCAACTAGTTCGGATCGCCTCAGAAATAACTAGGAAGCGAAAAGACAGCATATGCTTCACTGTCTTTTGTACAAGTTTCGTTTAGATCACCCAGCAGCTGTAGCTGCTCAAAACATACGTAACGAAAAAAAGTGAAGATGTGGCTTCTAAAGCAACTATAAGACGTTGGTTTCAGAGGTTGGGAAAAGCAATTTATAATTTTTAACATTTTCCTCATAGTAGACGACCAGTGGAAGTTAACAAAGATCTTTTAAAATAATTATTGTAAAGAGATCCTTCTTACTTAATTTTTGTCTGATAGTAGAGCTCAGTTGCAGCCATATGCAGCTATCGGAGTGCTTGCATCAAATGGATAAATCATGTAAGCTGGGGGTATGGATGCCACATATCCTGACCACCGCTCTGGTCTGGTCTAACTGACCAATGTACCATATATATATATATATATATATATATATATACATATATATACATATATATATACATATATATATATATATATATATATATACACATTATTTTACTTCAAAGAACCAAAAGAATTTACTATAAAGAGGTGGTATTCTAAAACAAATCATTGATTTCCTTTTATGAGGAATTACATAAAAATATTTCTTTATTTATATTCATATTAACAGTGTCCGGGAATAAGCGTCGGAAAAAGAAAGACGATTATTTTTACTTTCAGGAAACTGAAAATAATATTCATAATTATTTGTCATCTTTTTCGTACACACGATACTTTCGTACATTATTTAGCGCCGTTTAGGGGATTAACCCGGGAACAGCTACGAAGATATCTAGCTGCTCGGGTACACACCGCGCTTCAGTAAAGTATTGGGTGTGTTAAAAAGAGCTATGTATAAAATGTTTAAAGAAAAATTGCATGTTTTATTGCAACGATATATATATATATATATATATATATATATATATATATATATATATATGTATATATATATATATATATATATATATATATATATATATATATATGTATATATATATTTAAATACAAGTAACTTTCTATAAAATTTTAATACGCCGCGCAAACACTTTCATCTCCCAATTTAAGTTCAATTTAAATTCTAAAACAAACTTGATATTGCACGCTGAGCATATTCAAAGTTTGTTCTATGCAAAACCTTTTTCCTTGCGCTACGTTAATATATCTCGAGTCAGTAAATCTCAGAGCGTGAAATTAATTTGAGTAGGGGATAAAAACATAAGGCGATTTTTGGGTATTCTAATGGATATTATATGATGAGGTGGCTAAAGCGTGTCAAATAGCTTATTAAACAGGTTTAGCTTAAATTACGTCAGCTACGTTTACGACGTTCATTTGTTCATATTATTTTAATTTATTTGGGGTAATAAAAACGGTAAAAATATATCTTGTCGATCACTTCTTTCAAGATCAAAGTCTTTAAATGACATATTACGAAAAATAACATATTCTTTGGATGATCATTACATTTAGACTTTTCGACGTTTCCGAAATTTTCAAAGTAAACTCAATAATTTTTCTATCAATTTAGAAAATAAGCAATTGGATTTAGTGAATTCACTTTCCAAAGATGATTAGAAAAATTAATTTCTCAAAGATATAATCTAAAATTTGATTTTTTGCAATTCATCTTTTTCAATTCATTAATGTAGCATATAAATACAATATTAAAGAAATCGCAATAAAATATTATTTATGAGTCAGATTTTGCAAAGGTAACGATTGTGTTTTTATATATTGCTTTTATGCTAATTTTTCAGGGAAATATTTTTTTTGTTTGTTACTTTTAGGGTTCAGCATCCGAATTTAACATCAAATTTCAACCCTCAAATGCAATATCCATCCTGAGTGCATTCTTAATTCAAATTTTCTAATATTATAACTACACTGAAACAATGCACGAAGATACAAAGGGAACTTGAAAGGTTACATAAATAATAATTTATGCTATTGTTACTACTGCAGCTGGGGATTTTGATTCGTTTTCTAATCTATTCATGGAATTATGAAATAAATAAATTAACCGTCATAGTTATATCAAAATAAAGTTATAAATAAATTTACGCGACAATGAAATCTATAAAAAAATCAGGATATATATGATTATATCACAAGTCTTTTTGATAAAAAAGTAGGTCCGCAAAGTCCTGCACTTGAGTAAAGTACAAATAATTCAAAAACTAAAAGTGCCGTCAATCAATTAATCGCAAATAATTATTTTCTACTAAACAATTATGAAAAAAAATTAATTTTGATTCCGATATGCCCCAAAGAGTTCAATGCTGGTTACTATTACGCATAATAAACACAATTGTAATCTATAACCTATTGCCAACATTCACGTAAAGCATGAATTTTTTCTGCTTAAAAACTTCGGTGTTATGTTATACACTTTATTAAGTATATCTGACAACTCTACTCTGTCGTCAAACTTTTTATCCTGATTTCGTTTATTTAAAGATTGGAATGTTGGTGCTAAATTAGAGAAATTTTGGAGTATATGATAGAATCCAATAAAAATCCAGTATCGTCTGGCGGACGACTTTAGCTACGTGCTACATATATATATATATATATATATATATATATATATATATATATATATAAGAATCTTCTTTCTCTGAGACACCCAACACTGACTTGAGCAATCAAAAATTTAAGACGAAAGGGGATTTTATATGTAAATTGTGCGCAAAAGCGCCAATAGCTAAGCTCACACGAAAAGCCAATAACGACTCCAAAAACTGAACTTTAAAAAAAAAGTTTAGTTACCAGTTTAGTAGAATGCAAAAGAAATTGTTATTGGTAGTTACTACCAAATAATACCACAATAGACTCAACAATATACTAAAATCAACTTGACCATCTCCGCACAGATTTACGAAGCAAACGTAAAGAAAACTCAATGGTGCATTTCCCTCTGACCCGGCCGCACGTAGCTAAAGTCGTCCGCCAGACGATACTGGATTTTTATTGGATTCTATCATATACTCCAAAATTTCTCTAATTTAGCACCAACATTCCAATCTTTAAATAAACGAAATCAGGATAAAAAGTTTGACGACAGAGTAGAGTTGTCAGATATACTTAATAAAGTGTATAACATAACACCGAAGTTTTTAAGCAGAAAAAATTCATGCTTTACGTGAATGTTGGCAATAGGTTATAGATTACAATTGTGTTTATTATGCGTAATAGTAACCAGCATTGAACTCTTTGGGGCATATGGGAATCAAAATTAATTTTTTTTCATAATTGTTTAGTAGAAAATAATTATTTGCGATTAATTGATTGACGGCACTTTTAGTTTTTGAATTATTTGTACTTTATTCAAGTGCAGGACTTTGCGGACTTACTTTTTTATCAAAAAGACTTGTGACATAATCATATATATCCTGATTTTTTTATAGATTTCATTGTCGCGTAAATTTATTTATAACTTTATTTTGATATAACTATGACGGTTAATTTATTTATTTCATAATTCCATGAATAGATTAGAAAACGAATCAAAATCCCCAGCTGCAGTAGTAACAATAGCATAAATTATTATTTATGTAACCTTTCAAGTTCCCTTTGTATCTTTGCGTATTGTTTTAGAGTAGTTATATTATTAGAAAATTCAAATTAAAAATGCACTCAGGATGGCTACTGCATTTGAAGGATGAAATTTGATGTTAAATTCTGATGCTGAACGCTAAAAATAACAAACAAAAAAAATCTTTTCCTGAAAAATTAGTATGAAAGCAATCGATAAAAACACAATTGTTACCTTATCCAAAATCTTATTGATAAATAATACTTTATTGCGATTACTGTAATATTGTATTTATATACTACATTAATGAATTGAAAAAGATGAATTGCGAAAAAATATAATTTTAGATTATATCATTCGGAAATTAATTTTCCTAATCATCTTTCAAAAGTGAATTCACTAAATCGAATTGCTTATTTTCTAAATGGATAAATGGATAAATTATTGAGTTCACCTCGAAAAATCGAAATGTTTTGACCATCCAAAGAATATCTTATTTTTAGTAATATATGACATATTACTTAAAGATTTTAATCTTAAAGAAGTGAACGAAAAGATGTATTTTTGCCGTTTTTTATTACTCCAAATAAATTAAAATAATATGAACAAATGAACGTCGTAAACGTAGCTGACGTAATATAAGCTAAACCAATAAGCTTTTTGACACGCTTTAGCCACCTCATCATATAATATCCATTAGAATACCCAAAAACCGCCTTATGTTTTTATCCCCTACTCAAATTAATTTCACGCTCTGAGATTTACTGACCCGAGATATACTAACGTAGCGCAAGGAAAAAGGTTTTGCATAGAACAAACTTTGAATATGCTCAGCGTGCAATATCAAGTTTGTTTTAGAATTTAAATTGAACTTAAATTGGGAGATGAAAGTGTTTGCGCGGCGTATTAAAATTTTACAGAAAGTTACTTGTATTTATATATATATATATATATATATATATATATATATATATATATATATATATATATGTATATATATATCGTTGAAATAAAACATGCAATTTTTCTTTAAACATTTTATACATAGCTCTTTTTAACACCTTAATCCCCTAAACGGCGCTAAATAATGTACGAAAGTATCGTGTGTACGAAAAAGATGACAAATAATGATGAATATTATTTTTAATATCCTGAAAGTAAAAATAATCTTTTAAATTTTATTTCAACAACAATCAACTATTTTTCAGTCAACGAATAACGTCTTTCTTTTTCCGACGCTTATACTCGGACACTGTAAATATGAATATAAATAAAGAAATATTTTTATGTAATTTCTCATAAAAGGAAATAAATTATTTATTTTAGAATACCACATCTTTACAGTCAATTCTTTAAGTTCTTTGAGGTAAAATAATGTGACTTAGAATTATTAATTTCGTGGTTTGAGTTCAGTACTCTGAGTTCTCTAGGTTCTATTCAGTTTTCTCGATGCCGTGTCTGAATGCTCTGTAAAGAGGAATTACCAAAGATGAAGATAATTTCTCAACTGGTATATAATGTCAAAATATAATAATTATATATTCAGTACTTAATTTTGCAAAAATTAAACTGAAAAGCGCGAAAGTATTTGCAAATTTTATGTGTTTAACATAGGCAATATGATTTTATTGCAGCACATTTTGTGGTTGGAATTACTTGATCTTATAAATTATATTTTCAATTTTAACTTCCTAAACCTTATATGTAAACACGGAAGAAATTTACAAGTGTAGAGTTCAATATTTTTTTAGCACAGTTAAAATTTTGCTTTAAACCTTGAGGATTTGCAGAAAGCTACAAGTTTATAAACAAATTAAATCATTATGATAATATGTAGAAAGCAGTTGTATGATATTGTACATATTACTGCCGCAGAGCATTTCCTTATAATCTTGATCTTTTTTCATAATTCGGTTCTGTATAACACGAATTATAGTAGTTCTACTCTGGCTCTATTTCAATTTGAGCCTGAATAATTATCTACATATATTTCTTCATACTGTCTGACATTTCTTGCTAACACTGCGTCTATCAGATCTGAAAAAATACTTACGAATGAGTATAGGTGGTACGTGGAAAGAAAGGAATTAACGTTACCATTAAATGACAGAATTTAGGTTTTTTTTATTAACCGGATACATTGTCATACCGAAATAATTACGAGGTCCTTTCTTTTAATCTTGCATTCATTAAATATGTCTCGTTATTCGCTTATTTGACAAAATTACTTGATTGCATAGTATATAATATTATGTTATGAAACTAAAAAAATGAAATATTTTGAAAATGCACACACTTTACTTTTTCAGTCAAAATAGGACTTATTTTCGGCAGCGATGAACTTCCATTCCAAAGGTATGGAAGACGATAGAATAAGAATGACTCCGAAATGAGCCGTGCAAGAAATATTTAAATAAAAATAGAGGAGTGAAGCTTTCGCAGCAATTTATTGCGCTGTGGTAAATAAAGATGAGACTACAATGCCCATATCTTCTGCAAAATGCAAATTAAAAATAGTGACAATTAGAAATTTTCCATCTTCACTTCTTCTTTTCCTTACTAATACTCTTGATATCAATGACCATCTCTTTGCCAAACATTTTTTTTAATTGAATTGCTTGATTCATTTTACTACAACGACGAAATTACTTTTTGTTTTAATATACCCATGTAAAAATTTTGAGGCTATATATCTAGTAGGAGTGAAATATATTTACAACATTATGTTTTTAAAAAGCTATATTAAATCCTAACAGGCAGAATGTCCGTTAGAATGATTAATAAAAGTGTAGAGAATTAGAACAACAAGTCCAACTGAAGTGCTTTATTTTTATTATGCTAAAATTATAAAAAAATTTATTCAAAACGTAAAGTTTCAGAAGATCGCATAACATGTATTTAATTTTAACCTGTTTTCTATCAAATCTGATGAGTCATTGCCAATCAATGTTCAAAGACAAAAAAAATGGAATTGGTTTCGCACCACGAAGATTTCGTTAAATGGAAAATTTAAAGTTACATATATTGTTAATATAATGTACTATTTTTGGGCTTAACATTTTCTAACACATATTTTCAAATGACATTATCACAAGTCAAATTGAAAGTATTTATAATACCAAAAATTAAACTGGCAAGTTTGCATATAATTTATCTGTTATTATTGGAAATAACTAAAAATAGCATGGTGTGAGGCCAGGTTTGTATGAAGGATAACTCATAACTTCAACACCCGGCATATGAGATGTAGTGAAATATTTGTTCGACGAATGAATAAATATTGCACATTGTACACAGACATTTTTGCAAGGCATTTTCACGAGACGATGTCGCAATTCCAATACGAGGGCGTTGCTCCCGTACTTTTTCCAGAACGATTGCTGGTATACCAGTGTACGGTAATTATTCTTTTATTTTTTTGTCCGTTCAAAGAACGAGGAGCCCATCATTTTTCAGAACTTCACTTTTTCTTCATATTTGAGGACGTTGATAGTATTATTTGTTGAGATCACGACGAATGTCAGAAATAATTTTCGAGCCTCTCGTGTTAAATACGGCATAACGTGAGACTATTTTGGAATTGCTGCAAATTTTCAACGTGAAATTACAAATTCAACCAGAGGATCTCCATGGATTATCAGAGTTTGACTTTGAAATTTTGTCTTATTTTATGTAATCATTTTTACAAATGGTCCGTTCTGAAAATGTTTCGTACTACATTCTCATATTCGTTTGCAATAACTAAAAAACAGAAGTTTTTAATATTTAATTTCATATCACTATTTATTTTTCTTATGTTTTGTTTAAATGGATAAACGTGATGACGGGAATATTCTGACTTCGATTAGGAACTATTTTTCGATTATTCGATTAGGAAATGACTTCGATTATTTAGAACTTAGTGTTTTTTTTTAAAGTGGGAAATATATGTATAAAATACATAATTGTGCTCTAAAGAAAGAGAAAAAAATGCAAATTTTAGTTCTTTTATATACTGAGCTTTCAGGCCAATCACAAAACCTGTATAAAATTTAGGTCTATAACTTATTCTGTTTAGGAGTTAAAGGTCTCACTGAGACAGATGTAGGCACAAGCAACATTGCCACACCAACATCTTTACGTACAGACTTTTTGGTGGCAGCATTCATTAGACATTGGTTACGGTTAAATGTGATAGGTACTAAATCACTCAATTAAATTTTTACATTTTCGAACTACACGATATACACTCTCAGATATACACTCTAATATAACAAAATAGTATTACAAGAATACGATATTTTTAAGTGTATGATAAGAGATACTCGATTCTTAAGCTATCTGCTAAGAATGTCTCTAGAAATATGGCACCGGACTTATATACTTGCAATATCTTTGCAATAAACTGTGCAACATAAGTAGCACTGTTATAATTAATAAAACTACTATTCTTGTAGTAATTTTGTTGCTTCCAAAGATATGATATTTCTCGTTCGGTTTCAGTCATAATGGTGTGGGTGGGGATCACCGGCCTTTTAAGAATTCTTGCTAGAGTATAGAAATAAATGTAAAAATGCCAAGAAAATCAGTTAAAATCATAGGAGCCTATAAAGAGATCACACACGTATGTACATACATTGAGATTTGTATAAAACATTTGCCGGCAGTTCTGCTCGCGTTGAAATCGTGATGTTAACCCCACAACTATAAGTTAATTATTATTATTTGGTAAACATATAAATAGCTGTTACCGTAGTTTTTCCAACATATAATACATAAATAAAAAAACAAAGAAAAATGTGTAGACTCAATATGTAAATAATAATTATATTAATAAGCGTATGTAACAAATATAATACCTACTAATTTTGTACTCTTTTAAAACTAGTTTTATTAATGTATATATAAATATTTGTAATAATATTATGTTTCATATCTTTATTTTTTTATTTCTTTCTTCCTGAATGAGCTTTGAAAAATAAACCCATTCACTCTCATGGTTTCTTACACATATTAATTTAAATGTGATTGGTGGAGACTGATTATTCATATTATTTAAATTATTTGTTTTTGTGGGTGTGTGCGTATGTATGTGTTTGTACTAATTATTACACAAATTTTACTACTTTACTTTTGCACCACACACACACGCATATATATATATATATATATATATATATATATATACATATATATGTGCATATACATAGATTTGTATTTTAGATAAAAGTGTCATCATTTCGATCTAAGCATAAAAATGCATCATACAAACAACTACAAAAATTTAATTCAGAAATTATAAAAAATGATCACCAAAATTCAGTTATTTTTCCTAATGGAAGATGGAGGTCCAATTTTTTTTTTAAACAAAAGATAGAAATTAAAGTAAAGTAGACAGAGCCAAAAATAAAATCTGTTAAATAAATTTTTTACGCCGTCTAATGAACATAAATTGTAGTTTTGAGGCCGAGTCCGATTCATTTTGCGAAGGAAGTCACGAATACGTTTGCAGTGAACGCCACGTCTTCGCATTTCCATGCGATGACGCGGCATTCTATAACAATGACGAATTTTGATCTGCGTTGTTGCTTCTTTGCTTTGGCGTTATTCATTTTAATTAAGTAATTTTAAATGAATATGCGATCATTTAAAATTTTTTGATTCGGTTTTGAATAGATTTTAATACATGCAATTTTTCAAATTACTTTTTCAAAATATAGGAAAATTTTATACATATATCATAACAAATATTTTAAACCTATGTTTTTACAATATGTTGCTGATATATTAACATTTTTGAAAATAGCATATATTTTAGGGGAAAAATATTTTTAGTTCGATATGTTTTAAAATATCTTATTGCGAGTGACATAAGCAGGTGAGTTATTTATTAAGTATAAGGCTCGTCATAAAAGCAACGAAATTAAGTTCGATATTCAGTAAATAAAAGCCCTAAACATCCTATTTCGACAAATAAACCTTAATGATATTATTATTTTTCCACGATATTCAGTCAAGATGAGTGAAAAAATGGAAAGAATTGAATAATTCAATGGTGACTTTAAAAAAAAATTACTTATTTCCTTTACAACTGCAATGATCGTGGTATTTATAACTACGACTACTTCCTCTTCCTCCATAAATTTTGTCCTGAATCGATAGCCTTATTACAGTTGTGAAATTAAAAAGTTCAGTTTTCAATCTAGGAATGGAATTAATTTCATAGACTAAATTGGGAAATAAAAAAATTCTTTCATTGGTATCGAATTTGGTGTCAAATTAAAACTTAGTACGAATTTAATAACACATGTAATGTATTTTTAATGAATTTTCGTAACATTTTTTATTTAAACGAAAATCTGATAAAAACCCAAAACAGAAAATATATTATACATTGAATTTAAATTATCAGAATTGGAAAATTGTAACACAATAAATTATTTCTAAACAATTTCTTTACCTTTTCTTTATAGTTGTTGGACTTTTAGTTTCAGAGAAACATATTCTTGAAAAAAAAAATTATTTTTACCATCTGAGGAACAACTTTCGTTCTTACATTTGAGTTATTTTTCTACATATAAACATTTTTAGCTTATTTTAAAATACATTTGGTTATTAACGGCTCAGTAACTAAATTTCCTCCCTCAGCAAAAATGTAGGTCTATTAATTTGTATTAATATTTCTTGATCTGTATTTAAATAAATGGCTTCAGTATTCAGATTTTTGCCAAGAAGGTATTCTTCTGAATGCTTCAATAAATGAATGCAGTAGCTCGAACCAAAATAAGGCTATTTTTCTTTCCATTTTACTTATAGACACATATATTTTAAATCTTTCTGCATAACTTTTCATCGAAGAGGGAATACCTTTGAATCTTTTTTATTTTTAACAATTTATTTACTTTTGTCCTTTAAAAATATTCCGTATTTTTAATGTCTCTTTTAACTGGAACCTGTGAACGTATGAACTTTACAAAGTATAAATATTACTGCTTTTCTGTTTAAAATCCTTGTAATATTTGCACTACATCATACCTTGAATTATTTTTTTACTTGATATTTACCGGCACATAGTTCTTGTCAATTATTAAAAAAGTATGGAAAGTTATTATGAATCACTCAATTTTCACGCAAAATATGGAAGTATAGTGAATAAATTAGCATGCTCATACTGTTTTTTGTCGTTTAAAATCTCAATACTATTAAAAAACATTATTGCTTGTATATTATGTGTTTCTTTTTACATATTTCTTCAGAATTAAATTCTCATATTTCAGATATGACCTTCTTTTGTCCTACGTTGATAAGTTATATTGAACCTGACTATTTATAATTATGTTCATAAATATATTTATGTTACCCAAATTTGAGTTTTGCGGGATGACGCAATTGAATCGGATAACTTAGTTCTCTAAGTTGTCTAACGTGCGCTTGACCTATTACTTTCACAAACTTAACACTCATTTAAACTAATACATTCCCAGATTTACTATTTGGTTTTTCTTGTGTTTCAAATTTGTTTACAATTAAATAAATTAAATATATCATATATTAAGGTAAGAAGCTAAGGAGTTAATTTACACCCATACTTTGCGTGTCGAAAGTTTGTCAAATTTTGACATAATATTGTAAGCGAGCGCTCGTCACATGTAGTAGCGTTTTAATATTGATCGAGCTGACTTTTACCTTTAGAAAATATACCAATTTTTTTGGAGAATGTTTGCGTGTGTCGTCAAGATATGCAAAAAATGTAGCAAAAAGACGCGTGAACTTAAAAACAATATCACTTGCCATAAATAAGTAAAACTTTAATTCTTTTAACGTGATTTTCCGTAAACAGTTATCCGCAATGTGACATTAATGAAATATTAAGTGACGTGTCCCATATTGATAAAAATATGACGTAGTTTAGTATTCTGAATTTGATATTTCGATAACATTAATTCTTTATTACATTAATTCTCGTATGACAACTTTATTTATAGGTTTAATCTTATGGAAATTGGAAATTTTGATGCTTATTTTATTAAGCGTACTGAATACCTTTCCTCAATAGCATTAATTGGATTGCTGAAAACTACTCAGTTCCATACCGATATAATTTTTGGCTAGAATAATAATTACATTATAATAGTGAATAAAATTTTCATTGAAATGAAATTTACCGCGATATGAATGCTGAGGTATGTAATGATTAGATTTATAATAGGCAAAATATTAATTAAAAAGGTATGAAATATCTTCCGTTATAACATGTTTTCATCACTTTTATTTTTTTACCACCGTAAATTTTCTTTTTATTTCCCACATAATATTTAAAGTGTTCGTACCTAAACATTTGAACTCTACAAATGCCTTTTAATAACATTATATATTTTATCTGTACTTTTCGATTATTTTAAAAGCTGTGAGGAAACTTTGGTTCGTTCATTGTAAAATTGGGAACTTTTGAAATGGTGTCTTACAGAACAAAAGAAAGGTAAATTTGTTTTAAAACGAGTGTACCGTACCAAAAAGAATGTTAGGCTAAAAATATTGCCAATTTCGATATTATCAGACATGGTAAAATTAAATGTTTTTAAAAACTAATCCTGTTTTCAATTACTTTTCCTCACAGATTTAACAAATTACAAATTTTAAAAGAAGGATACTTGGATGGGAGGAATGTATATATTTATATGAAGTATAGTAAACAAATGGTTTCTTTTTGCCTTAGGGTAATTTGAATAAACTCACTCAGTTTGCTATTGAGATATTTTGTGTATCCTTATAACTTATTGTATGCAATTTGCATGTAATATTTTCCATTTTCAAAATGTTAACTATATACCATATGCATTTTATATGGTTCCAGTAGTACCTGCTAAGTATTTTTGTCCATCTCTCTCGTTGTACACAATTTCGTTGAATACCTAAAAACCATATTTTTGGGTGATATTTTAAATAACAATAATGAAACCATTATTAAAGAAACAAATTCGAATTTCAATTTTTCTCTGATTTCGGGCTTGTTTTTGATTTTTTTGTGTACCAACATAATGTCAGACCAGCCCTAACTTTAAGTACTGAATGATTTAGATCAATTCAATTGTTTTAAGTTTGAAAATACATTTGTGATCTGTGCGTGATATGAATCCTCGCCTTTTGCGGTCACATATATCACTAAGTGCTTACATTTTAAATTATATTAATAATTTTTTTCGTTCTATTTCATTTAGGAAAAAAAAATACCGTAATCTACACGTTTATTTACTATAGAAAAATATTGGTATGACTTGTCGCTAAAATAGGTCAATCCCTATAAACAAATTATACAAAAACAATATGTACTTAACATTTGCCTGTTAAATACATCTTTGTTTTGATTATTTATTTACATCACGTCGCAATGAAACACTAAACAAAACAACAAAATAAAATAAAGTTCTGGAAATATTAATTAAATATAAACAAGAATACTCAAACACGGTAGGACGCTAACAAAGCAAGATAGTATCGGAGATTGTTATTTGTCAAAATAGTTATATTTGTGCACGTGTTGTCGTCTCTTTTCCATTCCCAGTAATGACGAAAACAATATATTCTCGTTCGGACACTTTGTATATCTATTCGTAGTATATTATTAAGTCCATAGTTTTTGTAAATTGCACGAAATTTTTTCATATCACTCCAACGCGAACATTTCAAAGTTCGAATAGAGCCCGTCCACGTTTGTATATAAGATCCTACAGATAAGAAATAATTATATTAATCAAGTATTCGATTTATTTTCACAATTTTTTGCGACAAAATATTTAAAAATATAAAATTAAAACGAACAATATACGACTATATATCGACATATTTCTTAACCAACTGGACAATTTTTTTTAATAGTCATATTATACATTTTTAACACAACTTTGTATTTCCCTTCTCACAAAAACTTTCGTATCTTTTCCGTAAATCCTATTATGACGTATACTTCCTTTATGACGTATACGCTTTCTTATTATTTTAATTGACTTTCCGCCGCAGAAATAGTGTCCGAAATTTTATGTATTAGCGTCTCAAAGAATTATTTTGAAAGTAAACAAATATAATGGATAAACATAAAATCATATATAAGTTCGTAATAAATATATAATTATTTAGGAAAAAAATTAAAATATTGTCTTTACATTTTAAATTTTAAAATATGTTTATGTATTTACTATATAACAAATAACAATAGAATGGAAAATATCCGATAAAACGCATATTTTTTTATATTTTGACTAATTTTATAAGCCTACGCTAATTCTACGCTAGAGTCAAAACCACTATCTTGTGAAATATGGTATCGGAACTTCTTATCAGATATTTCTCATGTTTCGGAAATTGAAAAACTTTGCAATTTCACTAGGGCATTATTTAAACAAATATCAAGCTGACACTGGAGAAATACTTTTCACTTAAACAAACGTAGACGAAAATCTGTAAAGTGACCTTTTGCGTCGAGAAATCCGCTGCATGTAACATTTGATTTTAATTCAATATATATGATTGTACTTTTTATTTCTCCATATCCATACGATAGTACTGGAACTTGATTCTATTGGCATATAATTGATACAATTAATTGACTTTATGTATTCCCGAGATAGGCAATATCATATATAACATTTTTAAAACGATGGTTACGAGCTGATGACTTAATGACTTTAGGATGGAGGCCGAATTTCTGATCACGGAACTGATATAAATACGGCAGGGATTAGATATCGTCAGGAATTTTAGCCTGAAACAGAGGTATAAGTGAACATATATAAATTTTTACATGTCTTAATATTCGTATATAAGTGTGCTTGTGAATACGTATGTTAGCATAATATATCTATGAATATATATACAACAATAAAACTAATTTAATTTGGTCTGTTTGGCAATAAAGGACAGGTATGGACTATTTGGATTCTTAGAAGCATATGTAATTATGATACAGGTTTTATTAGTTATCGAATCTTTTTTTATGTATAGTACATATGGCGCATTTATTGCTACACGAGCAATCTCTTCCAGTCAACCATTACAAGCAGTTCAATGAATTTAAGCATCAATGTAAAACATATTACAACGGCGTCAGCTGTTTCAATACTATATTATAAGATAGAAAAAGTAATATGAAACATTCTTCTGAAACTTGTGGACTTTAAAATTCAATTTTTTCAACTTTCTTCTTGATTACCCATTATCGCAATGGAAATATTCAAAATATTTATTGTATATCATTGAATAAATCAGTTTAAAATACTGCATTAAGGAAAATTTAAATTTAATTTCATAGGCAGATTACTGAAGATAAGACAGAAACAGATTAAGGCTTTTCGATTCAAACCATTACCTGTAACAAAAGTGACAGGAGATCTAAGCTGAAAATGAATCGACTTCGTTTCTGGAAATTAATAATCAAATATTTGGATGTATCCGAAATAATTATTCGAAAACATTTCTAACGCTAATTTTTCTATTTACGGTATATTTGATAACGAAATACAGTATTTTAATATATTGTTGGTAATTCTTTATATTGTTCAAATGCATTGAAATCAAAATTTCATATCATATTGATTAACAATGCTTGTTCAAAGTACGATTTAAATTGTATTAATATATATTTACATATATATATATATATATATATATATATATATATGTATATATATATATATATGTGTGTGTGTGTATATATATTACGTATATAAGTTTCAGTGCCCCTGCGCACAGTTGGAACGTAGGCAATGAATAATAATGGTAAATTTATAGTAGCTTTCTGTAACGTGTTGGTCTCAATTGAATTAAATAGTTTAAATATGCACTTGATATATATGCAAACTTTGTATTGATGAGGGTTTTCAAACTAATTCTTAGGACTTGAAAAATGTTTTGAAAGTAGTTCAATTTTCTCGTGGTTTTCAATAAACTGGTAAATTTGACTATAAATATATGGTAATCTATTAGGTGTGGTAACGAAACTGTTCATCGTTCTTGGAATATTTGTATTGAAATAGGAAAAATAATATCAATGCAAAAATTTGCAAAAAATTGGGTTCGGAAGGCAAGATTTCTAAATATTTATTCAAAATATCAACAAATATAAACTATTGTTGAGAAGCCTCGAAAATATAATTAAAATTTCTGTCCTGTCCAATGATTATATGAGATACACGGCACAGATTATAATTTTTATCGCTCTAAAAAAATCTGTGGTTAGAAAGAATTTTGATATCTGAAAAAACGGATCGATGTCTTTAAGATATGGTGCTGGAGAAGAATTCTCGGTATATCAAGGACGGAATCCCAAACCATTGAGTCCATTATTCAAGAGCCAACTTCTTCGCATCAAATAAAGATTATAAAGTACAGTCCAAGCTCGTATTCTTACTTTCTTTGGACACATAACACGACGCGGATGCGAATCCATAGAGGGCCTAGTAGTGAAGGGCAAATCGAAGGTATCAGACCATGCGGCAGATTACCAACGAGGTGGACAGATCAAATAAAGAAGACTATCAACGGACCACTGCACAAATGTACAAGGAGAGTTCGCAAAGAGTGTCGTCGCATTGTGAGACAGGCCAATAACCACCACTCTACAAAGAGTATAACGACAAAGAATAAGAAGAAGAAAGCTTGTGGCATTTTTTCTATGGAGCATATAAATACATTAGTAATGATTATTAGGGATTTTAGGTAGCATGACCATTGCAAAGATTTTCTTGCCAAAGTATTTGGAACTTGAAAAATAATCGCAAAATTACATAAAATATTTTTGACTTCGCTAAAACGAAAAACATTCAATTTCTTTCTTTTTAGTTCGAACAGTCTATCTGTAATTTTTTGAATCTGCCTTTGATGTCCCGACGGATATATAACTTCGGATTAACGGATTTATTATACGTTTTATTTATTAGTCTTTTACATATAATACAAAGTGCAATGTTGTATGTAGTCATAACGAAATAAACAATTGCAAAGTGTCAAGATACGCAATAATATTAGGATAGCGACTCTTTACAACAATATAATCGATGCCCTTTACGATTTTACAGACGCCCATGCTACCGCGCTATCTATCGTTAACATTTATATCGAAATAAATAGTTCCAAGTAGGTGAGGGCCCCTTAAGTTCAAGTTATAATGTAATTCGTTTCTGAAGTCCTATTTCGTAAAAAGCTACCATCAATTTGTCAACAATTACGCACAAGAAGTTCACTTTATTGAATACAAATTTAGTAGTCGTCTCAATCAATTATTTTTATACAACTGAGACCTCGATTTATTTCATCACATCGTGTCAATCCTCATAGTTCATTACAAGCTCCCATGTGTTATTTGTAGTTCCTGCTAAAATAAAATAAAACTCCCAACCGATTGCAGCGTATGCTTGTGACAATGTTTGGTTCTCAGTTTAAGTGTCTCGGTATTCAATCGAGTCTATTCATAATTTTGAATATTTACACGTTAAACTTAGTACTAGCGAGTTACACAATTTTAACTTATTGGAGCTAGCCTGGTTTATCAATACAGAATACGACGATTTAGTGCAGTCTGATAATGTCGTCGATGACTGATTATAAGAATGGTGATGTTGTCGACGAGTCCATCAAGAGCGGCATTCAGAGAGACATTTACATAATATTAGATTTTTTTTCTTACATCAGTCATAGTCCATATGAAAAAAATAGTATAAGAACGGACCGGACTAGCACCTGGTCCTCTCATATGCAATTTTTGAGGATATAATGCATCTGTTGAAAAAATTAATTCCCACACTTTTAAAGATGACCAACTATTAGATCCAGGTATATGGAAATTTTTGTAAAGCTCTGAAATATAAATATATCTCTTAAGTTCGAGTAGAATTCAAACTAATTTGGTTCCTATAAAGCTTAAACAATTGAATGGACAAAGTATTCCTATTAATCTATTGCAAATATTTAGAATATTTTTCATTATGTAATACATTATTTAGTATATCTTTCGCAGATGTAATATATATATATATATAAAAGTATTTTACATTGAATTTCCTAAGAAATTCTGTTATCCAACTTTTTAGACCTTTTTGGTTTAACTTGTCGAAAAGTGAAAGAAATGGGGTACGATGCAAAAGGCCTTGAACTGATACCTAGCAAAAACACTGAATCAAAAGCAAAGCCATTTTAGAACACCTCTTGAAATAAATAAATTACCATTGCCTTATTTTTCCCTCAAAAACAATTCTACATTATTATTTATAAGTCAACTACTGAAGTATTCCTATGTGTATTCACATGATTTAACACTGCGCCAAATTTCTTCGTCTGAAAGTTCTTTCTTCTTCTTCAAGCCAATTTTAGAAAACCATTGAAATTAAAAATAATGAATACATTAGTATTGCCTCATTTCTCCCTCAAAAATATTTATATATTTTTATTCATACGTGTTACCATCTGAAATATTATTTCATATATATATATATATATATAATTATATTATTCATATTATTTACCACCATACCAAATTTCTACGTCTGACAGTCTTAAAGCCAATTTTAAAAAAAATCTCTTGAAATTACAAATAATAAATAAATTACCATTGCTTCATTTGTCCTTCAAAAATAAATCTGCGTTTTTATTTTTAATGTTAATCTACAAAATATACCAATGTGGATTCATATTACTAAACACTGTACCAAATTTCTAGGTCTAATGGTATTCGGAAAAAATGGGATTATTATTTTCAACATGTTATTGGACATTTCATGCGATTTTAATCGCAGATAAATTACATAAAAATAGTATTGGGATTACTAAAATTTTCTCTTCCCATTGAGACCCTACATTATATATGAAATTAGCAATTTTTTTTTACATTATTTGCTTCTTCTAAAATTAATAAAAGTTATTTTTCCGTGTCAACCATTTAGTTATACGTGCTTCAATATACTTTATATCTGTGCAAACATTAAAGTTTTAACGGTGAACGGTTTCCAAATAATACGGCTTTGATAAATGGGTAGATAAATAAATAGACGTACAAATAAATAATCGTGGCGAAATCTAGTACGTAATTCTAAAATTGAAAAAAAGTTTTCGCCTTATTTTCAAACCATCTTTTCATGAATTTCTAATTATTTCCATTTTAAGTGCGTCTAAATATTTAAATATATATTATTTTGAATAATTGTATAAAAATAATTGGAATAGCGTTTATGGAGAGAGTTAAGTCACGGCAAATGTCACTTCAATTTTTGTGTTCTTTAAAAAATTTATCAAATATAAATTGCAATAAGAAGATTTCGTACACACTTAAACAGTTATAAAATTTTAGGGGTACCTATTATATTTCTATGGTATTTCTAATTAAACTATGCAAGTATCAATTTTACGTAAACATATTGCCTACTACATCTGTCACAGGCGTAAAAATAAAGTTAAAAAAGTATACAAATCGACATAAATTTGTAATCATTGAATTTTGGAGGTTTCTCTTTAATTGTTCTATAAGAACTGAACGAAAAGTTTCCAATAGGTTTTGACGATCAGTGAGTAAAACCATTGTATAAACTAACAAAATTCGCTTTAGAAGTTCATATTTTTTGTTGCGTCCATCAACAAAATTGAATTTCAAGACTAAAAGCTTAGTATGCGACATCGATGTCAAGTTGATTCTCTAACTATTTCAGAGAAAAAAAGGCTTGAATTGAGACGGACGGACGGACGGACAACAAAATGGTCCTATGAGGGTTCCGTTTTGTCATTTTAAGAGACCGAACTTAAAATTCCCAAAATTCCTGAAAGTATAAAACACAGTTTTCTTCATAATTAAAATGAAATCATTAACTAATAATTGGTGAGATATTTATGCTACATAACAATTATTTCAATTGATTACATCTGATAGAGTTCAGTGACTTCCGGTATAATTGTAATTAGATGATTAAATAGTCAGTATTGAGAGAAATTGGAGAATTTTGGTATAATTCAGTTCAAATTAAAGTTTTAGCAAATAAATAATAGTTTTGCAAACTGTTACTTTAAATATATTGCTAACTAACGGGACAAAAATATTCTTTTCATTAATAGAGCTATTAACAATATGATATATAATAGTAGAGTTATTAGCAAATAAATATATGATACTTAGGTAAAATATACTATGCATTTATTTATACCAAACCAACTCCAAAATAAAGGGTCTCCATTAACTCGGTGATGGATACGTCAATAGACTCGTAGTCTAGGAATACACTTCATATTATATTTAAACAGGAGGGTAACTAAATGTTTTATTCTATTTATTACCATAAATAAATATAAGCTTTTATTAGAAAGTTGCACAACTTGGCTATTCGTTTTAATAAAATAGAAATGATTTTTAGCAAGGTTAAACACCTTGACAAAATAAAATTCTTATGAATTTTAATCAGTTTTCATTACATTAGAACATTTAATTTACATACTTTCAATATTCTATGTCCTACATTGAATATATATGGCGTTAATTTTGCTGAAATTCCTTATTCACAATTAAATGAAACTACGTGATGTAGTATTAGTTCTATTTTCTTTAATTTCTTTAATACCACGTAGATTTCGTTATATTACAACATCTTCAGGTGGGATATTAGCAAAGATTAACTCTTAGGAATATCCAACAGCATTTATATGTTTCAAACACGATAGCGGAAGCCGGGTTTGTGTGGGTTTTCCCACTGCTTATGTTAGTGAGTTTATTGTAGGGGAGCGGTGTAGGTTTTATTATATTTCCGAGAGTACGAAATACCAGTATTTTAGTGAGGCTAATAAATTCAATTGTTGTTATTATATGAGGTTGTACAATGCAAATGTTCCGGTGTATGTAATAAAATAAAATGGAAGTTATTCTCGGTAATATATTTATAAAAAAGAAAGGGTATCAGAAAGTTAGAACAAGGTTATACCACTAAATCTACATATCTCCCGTTTTATTTATTCATATATTTATTTATTTACGCATAGTTTTTTTTTCATTTTTTTTTATTTTTATTTCTTTTAATTTGTATTTATTTATATACTTATATTTATATGTGTATTTGGGCTGAAACGATTTGAAGAGTACTGTAGTATCAATGTTGTCTAATTTTATTGTCTAGAAGATATTAAGTATGGGTGATGATATTATATTTAATTCTTCATTTAATAAATTAACCTTGTTGTCTTTTTATGTCTATTTATTTTTAAGGTTTCTAGGATATTAAGTTTATTACTTTTGTATTTATTTGTAATATAAGGGGAGCATTATCAGTATGTGGATGACGGTTATTTTCAATGAGATGTTTAACGAAGTGAGATGTACTTATAGTACTTTAAATATCTTGGATAAAACCAGCCAAACCTGGCTTACGGTATTGTGTTTGACACATATAAATGCTTTTGGATCTTCCTAAAAGTTAATCTTTGCTAATAGCCCACCTGAAGATGTAATACAACGAAACTTAGGTCGCGGTACAGAACTTAAAGAAAATAGAAATAATACTACATGTCGTAGTTTCATTTAATTGTGATTCTGTGTCCTTTTAATTGACGAGATTGTAAAAAAGTTACGGGGTTGTTCTTAAAATATTATTTTGCCTCGATTCTGCCTTAAAATTTGATAAACTCAATAATGTGTGTTAGATATTGTGCATTATTTAGAGCCTGTTAAAAAAATTTGATATGTTTAAGCAAATATTGATGGGATTACTTTTTTGATTGTTCTGCATTAAATATCGTCTCTTGTTGTATTTCACTAATCGTGTTGCTGCGAATAGCACGCTTTCTATAGTAAACATATATTAGTCTATTAACGTTAAACATTTTCCAAATCAAAAATCTGTTGTCACAAATCAACAAAATGCACTATTTTTAATCGATTTTCCTTAATAAATTTTTGGCACAGTCACATATTGAGTCATTTATTCACTTCAGTGTGTTACATTAAAATCTAAAGCATTACATAATTGTTGCTAATCTGTAATCAACTATTAAAAGCATCTGTTAGAAAAACGAAATACGAGAAACATGTATTAAAGTTGGGCAGGGGTTAATAGCTGAAAATTGTTTTCTTTTGTTACATAGTCATTAATTTTTGAAATTAATGAATATGCTAATCTAATACCAATTCAATTACTTTGACATTTTTTGAGTGTCAATAATAATGAAACCGCACAATTATTAAAATATTTAAAAATTTATATAATTTTAATAAATATTTACGCAATTAGTAATTTCATAAAATATAAAATAATGCAACTATTTACGAAAGCATGTGGAATACATATGCGTAACTATTTAAACGAAACGTACCTACACACAGACGCACGCTCGTATCCTCAATGAGCCACATTGTCATTAGAGTGGCAAGTTAGGTCCTCGTGAAGACGCTAAAATTTTCACTCGGTAATAGTAATTGAAGAAATCATTAAATTCTATGGTTCATCTTAACTGTTTGCTAAATGGTTAAATGGCCGAGAAAGCAGCCGTGCTCGTGACTGGCATTGTAATAAAACAACCTTTTCACGATGCGGCTTTTAATGACCTCGTTCAAAAGCTCTTATAATTTGTGTGATATCTGAGTGCTAAAGATAAGGCTCTGGTTGTATAAATCTCTTTATTCCTCAATAATGTTTAGACTTAAAATTATGATGATAAAATGAAATTTTTTAAATAATGAATTTAATTGTATTAAAAATTGACTTATATTATTTCATTACCTTCTATTTTAATTTTATTTTGATTACGAAAATTGATCAGTTTAAAAGAAGCAAGCATTTAAAATTCTTAAAATCGTAAGTAGATGGGATTTGTAAGTATTATGAAATGTAATTTAATTTTCTCCATGAAAAGCATATATTTATGCTCAAGTTAAAAAAAGGTGGTATAGAATAAGATGAAAGCTTAGGTAGAAGGATGACCAAGCCAAAATAAACAATATGGGAGAAATGTGGTGATCCTATTTAACATATCGTGTCTTTGATATATTCGATTTTTAATTTTTTGACCCAAAACAAAAGTATTCTTCGTTGATGAAAGATCACTTCTGTGGCATTATTTTACAGGGCGAGAAATAATTACCATTATTATTAATAATAAGTGTCGTGTATGACATTGTAGAAACAAATTATATACCTATGTAGTAATAACCTGTTAATTTGGTTTTATTTATCAGGTATGTCCTTAGATTTTAGTTGATAATTTTTATCCCTGGAATTAATACTTTTCATGTTCAGAGTTTGAAATTGTAAATTTAAATTAAATGTACTTGCTTTGTGATATTTTTGAAAATATCGCGGAGCAAGTACATTTAATTTCGATTCCGTAAAATTACTTTAAAAGTTCTGCTGTGGAGAGTTACGTGTTCTTTTTACAATGGCAGTATGTATAATTTTTGCCATGTCCTTACTTTCAAATACCCTTGCTTTTGTATAAATATATTACCGATAATAAGATATGTAGAATTAGTGTATTACCTTGTACTTACTTTCAAATACCCTTGCTTTTGTATAAATGTATTACCGACAATAACTTCCATTTAATTTTATTACATACACCCTAAAGTTTGCATTGTATAACTTTACATAATAACAACTGAATTTATTACGCCAACTAGAATACTGGTATATTGTATAACTCTCTGTAATATAATAAAACCTAGTCTGCGCCCCTGCAATAAACTCACTAACATAAACAATAAAAAATCCGCACAAAGCAGTCTTCCGCTATTGTGTTTGAAACATGTAAATGCTGTTGTTTGTTCCTAAGAGTCAATCTTTGCTAATATCCCACCTGAAGATGTTGTAGTACAACGAAACCTAGGTTGTGGTAAAGAAATTAAAGATAGTAGAAATAATACTACATCACGTAGTTTCATTTAATTGTGAAGAAATGAGGGGTAAAAATTTCAGCAATATCGTTAACACAGTGCAGCGGTGTAACGCTATATTCTATTAGTTTTTTTGTAATTCCAGCTTACAATATCTTCTGCAGAAAACATGTTTTAATAGCAAACGTACGAAATTGTTTCAGTAAAGCCACACGTCTTACGTCACACATTCCCTAATTAGGTTATTAATAGTAATGCACGTCGATTGTGTGAGGCGGTGCAATAAAGACTTTTACGTTAGTAGGTTCTCAGAATCCATACTTAAATAATATGATTTTTAAAGCCAAATAAATTTGAGACGTATGTTTAAGTGTGTAACACTAATCGCTACAAAAACAAAAGTAATTTTTGCGGAAAAGGGATATGAATTTGTTTTAGATTTTCAAACAATAGGATTGAAACTTACAAATATTATTTAGAATAAGCACGTATTTAGGATTTATCTCCTCTATTCTAATATTGTTCTTTAAGCTTTGTGCAACCGAATATAATATTTACAACAACATTGTACTACTTCCTTTCTACTAATATGTCACAAAGCTTTTTACAAAAAAATATTCATTAAAAAAATGTAATTGTATAATTGACGAATTCATTTATTGCTTGAAGATAATTTAATATATTACAATCTTTTATCTAAACAGGTAAGGACTATAGTCTCCATAACATGGTATTTTAAAAAGTGCACATCCGTTCTTCTTGAAATCATTCAATTTATCGAAAAGTTACGAAGTATGTTGGCAATATCTTCATTTCCAGTTTTGATAGCCACTTTGTTTATGGTGTTATTCAATTCTATAGAGTGTTCATATCAGTAAATTTAAAAACAATCATATATAAATATTTATATATTTATCAGCATGAAAGTTAAAAGAATGGAAGTAATGTCCAAAGTATCGAAATTTGAAGTATTCATTCAATAATTATGCACAGTAAAATGATTTGATTTAATTATCTTCATGATTTGAAAAGCAAACGAGGGCAGACTATATTTCAAACTTCCCACGAAGTTGGAGCATTCCACGAATTGAAAATTAAAAAGTTACGGTCAAAAGAAAGCGCTGTTTTGTTGCAAAAGAATGAATACACTGCCTGGAAATGAAATCTTTATGTCACAATTCCATTTTTCTATCTCAATTATTTTATTGAAAAATGTTCTTTGAAAATTTAAAGGAAGATTCCATTTTTCTCGGAAACTTTTTATAAATCATTCGTCTTGCGATTCGATTTGTTACATTTCGATAAACTTTTAAAATCAAATTACTACATTTATCATTTAAATCAAGATTCCACAAAAGAAGTATTATGACTCCTATGAATTTGTTAAATTTATTAATGGATGGCTTTTTACAGAGTCGTGAGCAATAATTATTGATGATAATTCAATCGAGTGTGATTCATAATTTGTTTCATTAAGTAAGAAGTAATAAAATACTTGTGTAAATCAAGCTGTCTGCATTCTTCATATGTGTACATAAGCAGATAAGGAATGTAATTTGATGACAATGGAAGCCAACTCTATAACTTTTAGCCAAAAATGAGTGCAGAATGAGAATTATTCTCTAAGGATTTAATAATATATAAGCATTTCGTAACAGTTATTATTTCATGTCAAAATAGTTTCTTTAAAATTTTCTAATTCCAGCGTATTATTAGGAAAAGTCAAGCAACTTTTTTTAAGAAACAGGTACAGATTTTTATAAGACTACTCATGTAATGACATATTATTTTAAGTAGATCCCCTCTCCTCTCTCTTTTAACTTAATACATACGGGCAAATGCTCCTTCAGTCAGATTTCCCAACCGATGGAAATACCTATAATTTTGACAACGCCTTACATTGTTGTCCGCGGGTATAATTTCTTGTTGTCATTTATGTTCATTGTTTTATTGCTTTAAATGAAAGCGTAGTCACATATAAATAATCTTCTAACCTAGGGTATACATTTTATATATATATATATATATATATATATATATATATATATATATATATATATATATATATATATATATATATATATATATAATCGAACCCTTTGGACTTCCGAAGTGTGGAAGCAAATAAATAAAGAAACAACGTTTAATTTTATTAAATTGATAGGTACATATTTAAGATTTGTGTTTTATGTAGCTCATTGTGCCACAGAATAATGAATGCTGAAATATATTATAATGTTAAAAAAAACATATCACACTCATTACTATGAATATTTTATTGAAAGAACTTTCCACAATCAGTTTATAACTGTGTCATCCAAAAGCTTTGGAATAATTTGTACGATAATTGCGCTTTCAACACAAGATGACGATCCTGTAAGGCTAATATTAAAGGTTGAATTAAAGTTTCTTTGACTTATTGATATGTGTTAATATCAGTAAATTTAAAAACAATCATATATAAATATTTATATATTTATCAGCATGAAAGTTAAAAGAATGGAAGTAATGTCCAAAGTATCGAAATTTGAAGTATTCATTCAATAATTATGCACAGTAAAATGATTTGATTTAATTATCTTCATGATTTGAAAAGCAAACGAGGGCAGACTATATTTCAAACTTCCCACGAAGTTGGAGTATTCCACGAATTGAAAATTAAAAAGTTACGGTCAAAAGAAAGCGCTGTTTTGTTGCAAAAGAATGAATACACTGCCTGGAAATGAAATCTTTATGTCACAATTCCACTTTTCTATCTCAATTATTTTATTGAAAAATGTTCTTTGAAAATTTAAAGGAAGATTCCATTTTTCTCGGAAACTTTTTATAAATCATTCGTCTTGCGATTCGATTTGTTACATTTCGATAAACTTTTAAAATCAAATTACTACATTTATCATTTAAATCAAGATTCCACAAAATAAGTATCATGACTCCTATGAATTTGTTAAATTTATTAATGGATGGCTTTTTACAGAGTCGTGAGCAATATTAATTAAATAATTATTGATGATAATTCAATCGAGTGTGATTCATAATTTTTTTCATTAAGTAAGAAGTAATAAATATTTGGGTAAATCAAGCTGTTTGCATTCTTTATATGTGTACATAAGCAGATAAGGAATGTAATTTGATGACAATGGAAGCCAACTCTGTAACTTTTATCCAAAAATGAGTGCAGAATGAGAATTATTCTCTAAGGATTTAATAATATATAAGCATTTCGTAACAGTTATTACTTCATGTCAAAATAGTTTCTTTAAAATTTTCTAATTCCTGCGTATTATTAGGAAAAGTCAAGCAACTTTTTTTAGGAAACAGGTACAGATTTTTATAAGACTACTCATGTAATGACATATTATTTTAAGTAGATCCCCTCTCCTCTCTCTTTTAACTTAATACATACGGGTAAATGCTCCTTCAGTCAGATTTCCCGACCGATGGAAATACCTATAATTTTGACAACGCCTTACATTTTTGTCCGCGGGTATAATTTCTTGTTGTCATTTATGTTCATTGTTTTATTGCTTTAAATGAAAGCGTAGTCACATATAAATAATCTTCTAACCTAGGGTATACATTTTATATATATATATATATTTATATATATATATATATATATATATATATATATATATATATATGTATATATATATATATATATATATATAATCGAACCCTTTGGACTTCCGAAGTGTGGAAGCAAATAAATAAAGAAACAACGTTTAATTTTATTAAATTGATAGGTACATATTTAAGATTTGTGTTTTATGTAGCTCATTGTGCCACAGAATAATGAATGCTGAAATATATTATAATGTTAAAAAAAACATATCACACTCATTACTATGAATATTTTATTGAAAGAACTTTCCACAATCAGTTTATAACTGTGTCATCCAAAAGCTTTGGAATAATTTGTACGATAATTGCGCTTTCAACACAAGATGACGATCCTGTAAGGCTAATATTAAAGGTTGAATTAAAGTTTCTTTGACTTATTTTCATTTAAAGTACTTCAAGAACTTAAAAATAGGAAAAGTACTGTCGTGTTTTTTTCGTCCCGCATTTTCGTGTAGTATTTAAATAAATAGAATTTTAATTACATTACGAACAATCTTTGGCGTTTGTTATAAATATTTCTAATATCGTTATAGTGTAACCAACACAATGATTATTGAATTATATCGTATCAGCGTCTGTTATCGTTTGGTAAATTTAATTAAGGAAGGAGATAATGATAAAAATAAAATTTTTATAATTTACTTAATTTTATTAATGAATCGATAAATTATACGAAAAATTATAACAAAGAAACTCAAGTATATGAAATGCTTAACACATATAATTATGTAACGTCGGCAGACTCAGTTGATAGAATGCAGTTTTCTCGTTAACTTATAATAATACCAGTGACTATTTAAATAAAACATATATAAATATAAAAACCAGTTAAATTGAAAGAAATAAAAATGAAGTATTATTTGAATAGACTATTTAGGAGCTAAGAACAAAAGTTATCTGAAAATCATAAAAATCTGTGTAAATTCAAACTAATATGATATATTTTGTAGAATCATAATGAATTTCTACTTATTTTACATGGTCTGGCCCTGCCATATTGTGGTGTAATTTTATTAAATGTAATTATATCAACATTTTAAAAACCTACAGATTAGCTTAAATTTTGGTTTTAGGTTAGCATTGTGGCATAATTTGTTTTTATTTTCTGCCATTTAAATCTGAAAACACAAAATATAGTGAAACGGTGTTCACTTTCTCAAAGTACTCACAAAATTTTCACAAAGTTTGCAGAGGAAGTGTATTTTTATTTTCAATATTTTTTTACTTTTCAAGGCTACAATATTATTTATTGACAGTACTTCAAAACAATATCCTTAATTTGATATATCAACCTGAAAAATCCGTAATAACGAAAATGTAAACGAATAATCACATCATTAGAAAAAATGTTATAATTAAAATGACGTTAAGCAGATTACGAACTGTTAATATAACGTTCTACAGATAGTATGAATTTTAAGGAAAAGTTACAGCACCAAGGGCTAGTTCTTTGATAGAATATAAATACGCAGGTTGAAAACTAAGCTCTTATATTTATTCAATTAAAACTTTTTCCAAATAAAAGTCATGAGTAAACTGTAGCAAACAATCCAGGCGCTCACAATTTGAAAACTAGTCTTAAAGATAACTAAAAAAAAGCAATTTAATTGTTTATACTTTATCAATGTCTTATTAAATAATTGCTTTGTTTCCTTTCTCCTTCTCATTATTAATTTGTTCCTGAAGAATTTTTTTTTCTAGTACGTGATGAGTATTATTGTCCTCTGTATGGTAGGATTTAATGGCCCAAAGTGATGAACGTTACTGTGGGTTTATTTTATATACCCAAGTAAAACAATCCCACATATTTTACTATTACAAAAATCTTTATAAATAATTATTAGAATTTTTTTTTTCAACATTAGCAATTTCAGAATTGTTGATATAAAACAATTATTTCAACAAAAGTATGATACCAATCTTAAATAAACAAGTAATTATTTAAATGTTGGTCCATGTGATTAATTTCATAATCGGACAAAAATTAAATCCTTTACATTTCAAAAACTTATATCCTAGATGACACCATTAATTCAAACAATTATTTTAGTTGTTACTTTTATGTTACCTAGCTCTATATATTATATTCTTTACGTGGTGAAATTGTTAAAGTAAAATTAATAAGATTTGATAATTATTTTAATCAATCTTTTAATAATTAACTTTAGTGTTAACGGAGGATAATTATATAATTATCCTCCGTATATATATATATATATATATATATATATATATATATATATATATATATATATATATATATATATAATTTTAACCCTCGCCTAATTTTGTACACTTAAACCCTTCAATACATGAACTTTTGGTAAGTATGATCCGGTTTGGGACAACTTTGCTTAATATTATAGTTATTTAATAAGCATCTTTTGAGTTAAAACGTGTGTTTAACTATAATATTAGATGCTAAGTCATTCCTATATCACGAAGACATTTACAAACTTTCGAAAGTAATATTGTGGGTTCTAATCTTAGATTATTTGAACACCGAAAAAAGGCATTTTGCTTATCATTGTCATTTATAGAATTTTATGTTTGTAATCTTAAAATGTTAGTTTATGATGTCTATAAAATTGGTGCATCTTTTATTAATTTTCATTAGCGTCATTTTAATTTCAATCGGCAACAACATTTCGATAATTGTTAGTGTTCCTTATAATAATAAAAACAATATAACCGTAAGTCCGAAAATATATTTTGGTTTTTATAAATGTATACGAAGGAACGTTGAAATAAGAGATGCAAAAGCATAGTCAGCATTTTAACTTTCCGTTCAACAATGTAAAAACTATGTTTACATACATGTTCGGATGTCGTGTTGCCTAGAACGAAAAATTAGAGATTCTCAATGGATGGCATTTTCTTTTGGAAGTCTGTGAGAAAAGACATGCGTATTTATTTACCTATTTACGGTGTGAACCCTAACATAAACTACAAGAATATACTTCAGGTTTTGATTAAATTTTATATAAAAATAAAAGTGGCATTTTTACCATTTTTCTCTTTACATTGATTTACACACGTTGATATCAAATCAATGCGCATGTGGGTCCTCAACCATCCTGTGCCTATTGATATTCTTATGGACTTCACTGATGCATAGATTAGTACCGTATTTAAAATGTATCTTAATTTTTTTTATTGTGTTTCACTTCGTTAAACTTTCTTTATTAACGGTATTCAATTTTATTAGATTGAAGAAGCTTCTAATATTTCATTTCATTAATATTTTTACAGCGAACGTTGTAGCTGAAAATTAACCGTTTTTAAGAGCACCGAAAAGAAAACAGTAAAATAAATAGTGCGACCAAATTTCGACCGATGGTGATATATTTTAAAAGTATTGATCGGTTAAATCTAATTACAATATAATGTCCACAATTATTAAGTTGGCAAAAAATATTTCCAACTACGGGTTTTTGGGATGGGTAGATAGGATAAAACTATAAGAGATCCTTGTTTCACAATAGAACCTTAAGAAAGCCTTTGTCATTTCTTCCTTTCATTTAGTTAATTCACATTATTATTATCTACACAGAACAAACGCAAGTTTGGCATAGAATTTATGAAGCTCTGGAAATCTAATTTATCTTGGAATAAATATTTGTTTTAATTTTCAAACATGTTTCTGCGAGCATTGTCAAAATTGTTGCTTGAATATTACATACAACTTTTACGAATTATGCCTTTATAATTCATTAACCATAATTTATGCCACGCATCTGAACCGTGTGATTTTACAAACGTGCGCTTCCACTATAATTTAACAAGAATATTAATTTCCCACAAAATGTTATTTACTTCCTGTGCTGTGAAATAGCATATCTCATTGTTTTTATCATTCACCTATCATTTTATTTATTCTATAATAAATGAATATAACATTTACCAGCGTTAGTTAACTAAATACACCATGAAAATAAAATAAACCAGTTATATTCAAACGTTTTCTCAAATAATTAGTTTGCTCATTATATTAAATTAATTAACGCGTTTAGCAATGCAATATATTTTTATTAAAAGCTCATTAGCTAAAAGAATGCAGCTAACTTTATTACACCAATTGACGACATTCCACTCGGGATACTGCGAAGCAACTACGACGTCTTAAATGAAGATGTTGCTAGGCACGTTAATGCGCTACCGACAATGTTAGCAGCATTATTTCACATTTCATAATTTAAAAGTGTCATGATAAAGGTCCGCCTTCATTAAAGTAACGTTTGGTAAATTTGAACCAGTGACTCTCAGGCCGAGTACATCATTTCAATAATTGCCACGAATTTACGTATGTACACTAAAATATGTTAATATTTAGTTAAAAAACTGCATGTAAATTGGAAAGCAGACGATTCCATCTGAGCTATAAGTTTAAATATTTTATTGATTTCTAGTAAAGGAGTTTTATATTTTAGATTAAATTTATCTTTATTTCAATATTTCATATTATATCAAATGCAATTATGGATATAGGTCGATTATTAAATTTATTAACCCCAAAAGTTTAAATTGGAATCAGATCGAAAGATTTGCATTCTTATTACTATACCAAAAAAAGATATTCTTCCTCTCATTTATATTATCAAGACACAATGTTATTGGCCCTGTTTAGCCAATAGTTGGAAAACATGATTAAAAAATCCTGTCTGATATAAAGTAGTCTCTTAGCCATGCTAATATACCAATAAATAATGACTTTCATTAAGTACTAGGATTTTATAAAATATGGATAAAGAGTACCAAACCTCTCGTCATTGTATCCATTTTAATTGTCACCGATGTTCATATAAAATATAATGTTAAAAATAAATAATTCGAAATAAGAAAAAAACAAATGATGATGTAATTTTTACAAAATATCAATACACATTTAAACATAAATATGAAAGTACATTTATTAGGAATACTATTCAATCTGAGCATATAACTAATATTTGATTATAATTAAAGTAACAAAGTAATTAAGGAAAATTTAAGTAAAATTAGAACATTCATAGGTAATTTAATATTTTTAGCCACCAAGATTTTCCCGGACGATAAAGTCTAATATTGAATTTTTTGCAACCATTTTTTTAACAATATTTTTATAACATTTAATTTATTAACGATACTTATTAGAATGCAGAATTGTTCGAATCAATCTTGAAAATTAAAAATATTTATGTCAAACGAGCTACTGAAATTAGTCCGACAACATTTAGTTTTAGAAATTAGTCCATAACATTTATAATGATGTAGCTATAATAGTTACTATGTTTAATTCGATTTTTGTGGCCCGATCATAAATGAGAATGAATTAAACAAGATCGACTGGAATATTACTAATGCGCGTCATTGAATTTGGTAGTATATTTTCATGTTGCCTGGAAAATACCTATAAATGGTCCCATCGCCTGAACCAACACGTTTTAAAAACATATTATGCTACGCCAATTTGGACGCAGTAAACTATAGGACACGTCTGATTATTATTTTTATTCCAAACCTTAAAAATAACCAAAGAAACATTTCTCTGTAAAATCAGTATATTAATATTAGATAATAACGCAATCGTGATCTGTTACAATATTCGAACTGATAAAAAATATGTAACTGCGATTACTTCAAAAAATTATTTATATGCTATACTATTTAATTACCTTATATCATTCCTGAACGCACCTTCTTAATGGCCAGAACAATCGCTATGTTTACTTCGAAAATCTCTGAAATATAAAAAAAATGTATACGTGATGAATATCCTTTGTAATATCCAAATATACTTTAATCATGACTTCACAAAAAAAAACGACAAATTATCTTCCTGTCATTTTTAATTGCTTCGAATTAATTAAAACTGACATACGATTTGTTCGTATTCAGATGCTGATTAACACAGTAAGTGTAGCTAACGCAAGTTCGATTAGATATTTGGCCAGCATAAACCGATTGTTCGATTAGATTTAGCTAACGCAAGTTCGATTAGTCACCTTTTTATATAAAATTCGGTAGAAAACCCAAAAACCGTCCCATGCTTTTATCCTCGACAAAAATGAAATTTAACCTCCAAGATTTACTGAGCCAAGCTATATTAACTTAGCCCAAGGAAAAAGGATTTGCATAGGACTTTGAATATGCTAAGCATGCCATTACAAATTTGTTTTAGAATTGAAATTGAACTTCAAATTGTGATTTAACTGTAAGGCTCGGAAATGAAAGTATTTAAACGCGGTGTAGGTACTATTTAAACAATTGCAGGAAATCAGAATAAAGGATATAAATAGAAAATTTCGGTATAAGGGAATATAAAAAATTAGAGAATTTCAGTTAATTAGAAATTTGTTTCAAAATTTTGTATTTTAGAATTATTTAACATTGCCTTATATTTTCACGAAAAGCTCAATAACAAAAAGAGCGTAGCTAACTTCGTTACACCAAGTGAAGATATTCCACTCAGGATACTGACAAACGATTACGACGCCTTAAATGTAGATGTGCACGCTTATTCACCACAGACAATGTCAGCAGCACCAGTTAATAATACATAATTTAAAAGTATCATGATAAAGGACTGCTTACTTTAAAATAACCTTTGGTGAAGTTGAACCAGTGGCCCTTAGGGCAAACACATCATTTAAATAGTTGCCATGAATTTACGTATGTAAGAGGTAATAAAATTTTGTATAAAACTTTATTAGAAGACAAACGATTCCAGATTCGTTTAATTATATTAATGATTTAAATATGAAGGACCTTCATAATTTATATTAAATTTATCTCTACCATAATGTTTTATTATACATAAAACGCAATTATAGATGTAATTCGGATAAAGGGTATGAAAGTATTTCCTTTAGCTTGACCAAATTTACAATAATAAATGAATTACAAATATCTTCAGTGAATTAGTTATAAAAAGATGAATTATTTGAAATAAAGCTATATATAAAACAATATTTTGTGAGAAACACGTGAATGTATAAAAGTATGAAAACATTTTACTTTAGTGCAGAAAAGTCTGAATGTATATATATTTCGTTAACAGTAAAGTCATGTTGGTATATTTCTTATTAATTTATTAAAAAAATGAATGACAAGTATCGAACAATTATCAAAAGTATTATTGAAACGAATAAATAGAGTTCAGCCAATTTTTTTCAGAATGTAAACGTTAATTTCTTCCCTTAGTTTACATTATTAAAGTGTAGAAGTCTGGATCTTTTTTTTAAGCTCTATATTGTTTTCTAATTTTTTTAAATGACATATGATTAAATTCTTAAATATTTTTATTCCCAAATTTTAGAATGAAATCTCCAAAGGATCTTATTCACGTTCGTTGATTAGTTATGTATGTCACCGTGATTTTCAATTCAGACTGTATAAAGTAGTTATGTTAAACTTTTAGCGAATGAAAAGCTTTTAAAACATTTATTTGTTTTATTTATTTATTTTTGCTTTTAAACCAATTTTTAACGGACGTTTGGGTTGGGAGCTAACTGAGAAAAAATGAAATGTTACGAAGGAACGGAGTATGACAAAATCTCATCTTTGGCTGGACAGCATACATTGTTTGCCTAAATGTGTAATATGTGTAAATGTGAAAAAAAATAATTTTTTTTAAATATTTATCTTAAATACTATTTTTTCATATTCAAATTAAGGAAAATAAATTCTGAGGCAAAAATCAAAATAAAAGACTGATATTATTCGACATTTTAAAAACAAAAGATTGTAAAGATTTAAGAGAGTCTATTGAAAATACTTATTGATTATTACCAAACTTAAAAATATACTGTATTTCTATGAAAAGCAGAGTAAAAAAAGGGGAATTATTGCATCAAGGAATGATTTATAAAAACGTTATGTTATAAATATGACAAGAAGCACGCTACAGAATATTAAAAATTATTAAGATGTATATTTCCATAAGTAAACCATCTGTTAATTTTTACCGTTAATTATTAAAGTAGGTCAGTTGCAAAATGGTGAGAAAATATGTCCGTAAATGAGAGAAATATCATAGATTGGTAAATGGAAATTATACGAACAAAATTTGTTATTAATTAAACTAAAATTCCTAAGATTATTTTTAATCTATTTATTTACTGAAAAATGGAAATATTTAACTTTTTGATGTATTTGCGACATAAATACACGCTTATAAACATACATGCCTGCTCACACACATGTTTACACATATAAAATGTTAAGTTAAATTATTCATAAATTAGTACACATCCTAATTTAATACAGTATTATTTAACTCACTTAGCAGAATTATCTCCTTTTTCAATACATACACAGGTGGCTGTAAACCTGGAGGGAGATACGCTTTTCAAATGCTTTTATGAACTAGGAGTAGAATTATATTTCAAGAACCAATACTAGTTATCTTCTCATAAAGTTGATATTATTTACATACGGGAAGGAAATAAATAATCGAATAAATATATCACAAAGTAAATATTTCTCCCAATAAACTGTGGTCTAAATAAATTCTTTCCATTTTCCATTGCGGTTCAGAGCATTTAAGATATAGGGCTATTTGCAACAAATTTATTTAAGAATTAACTATATATTATCTTATGAGACACGAAATATAATTATTAAGTCAGTAAAGTGAGAGACTGACAAGTTACGAATTTGGAACTCAGATATGAAACGTTAATAAAATCTTAAGATGTAAGTCTGTTTCGAAAATATACAAAATATTATAACTTGAATTCAATAGCAGCTCAACCTTAAAATAACTAGCTAATTTTTAGACATACTTTAATTTTTTAACTTTTTAATAGATTTTTGAAAACAAATTCATAAAACAGTTTTAAGATATGAAATGTTAAACTGAAATTAAATAAATAATGGTTTATTTGCAAATATATTATCAGAAATATATTTTATTAAATTTGTGTAAATAATAAAATGCCTTTAACGACATTAAAGCGTTTAAATATTAACGATTCACTGACCAAAACAGCACATGAAATTTTATTACACTAAGTAGTTACTTTCTACTCAGCATACTGGAAAGCAATCACAACGTTTTAAATATAGGTATGCACGCTAATTCACCAGAGACAGTGCCCGTAGCGCCGTTATATATCATGATTTAAACTTGTCATGATGAAGACCGCCATAATTTAAATAACATTTGGGGAAGTTGACCCAGTGACTCTCAGGGCGAGTATGCCATTTAAATAATCGCCATGAATTTATGTGTATACACGAAAAAGCCCCTAACCTTTAGTTTAAAACTTCATTAACGCTAGAAGTCAGGCTACTCCAATTGAAATGTTAATTCATATATTTTATTGAAAGCTTTGTGGCTGGGTTCATGGTGAACAACGTTTATGTCTTAGGTTAAACATTATTTATTGTTTGTATAAAAAAATTAACTTAATTAGAGCTATGTCATAAATAACAGTTTGCCAAAATAGTTTCGTTTTAGGGAAAGTGAAGTGCTCATATAAGCTTACGTTTTTATCCTCTACACAAATGAAATTCACGCTCCCAGATTCACTGACCCGAGCGGTATTAACGTAGCCCAAGGAAAAAGGTTTTGCATAGGACTTTGAATATGCTCAGTATGCAATTACAAGTTTGTTTTAGAATTTAGATTACACTTTAAATTGGGTGATCAAAGTTTTTACGCGGCGTGTTATTTAAATTTACAGAAAGTTATTTGTATACATATATATTAAAATATATATATATATATATATATATATATATATACATATATATATATATATAAATAAATATAATTGTTTGTATATGCACGGTGTCCGGGAATACCGGGAATAATTGTCGGACAAAGAAAGGCGCTATTCGTTGGTTATAAAGAAATAAATTGGCTATTGAATATATTTGGCGTCAATTTTGTAGAAATTCATTAAATTCCACTTTTATCTATTCTTCGAAATCCATTTTTAGAAACCTAGGTCGTGGTAAACCACTTAAAGAAAGTAGAAATTATACTATATCACGTAATTTCATTTTATTGTAAATAAATTGGCGTTGAAATAAAACGTAATACACATCGTTTTTCTAAGTGCACAGTCTTCGTAGCTGTTCTCGGGTTATTTCCCTGAACGGCGCTGAATAATGTACGCAAGTATCACGTGTACGAAAAAATTACAAATAATTATGAATATTATTTTCAATTTAGTGAAAAAAAAAATTATGCTTTTAATTTTATTTCAACGACAATCAATTATTTTTCATTCATAGATTAACGTCTTTTTTGTCCGACACTTATTCCCGGACACCGTGTATATGTATATAAATAAAAAAATATATTTTTATTTAATCCCTCATAAAAGGATGTAAAATATTTGTTTTAGAATACCACGTCCTTAAAGTCAATTCTTTTCATTTTTTGAGGTAAAACAAAGCGAGGTAGAATTATGAATTTCGTGGTATGAGCTCAGTACTCTAGGTTCTTTTCAATTAAATTTGTTTTATGCCATGTCAAATAAGCTAAAGCTGTCTTAAAAAAAAATTAAAGCTATTTAAAAAGGAATTAACAAAAGTAAAGAAATTTCTCAACTCATATATAAAGTCAAATTATAATAATTATATATTCAGTATTTACTTTTGCAAATATTAAAGAGAAAAGCGCGAAATTATTTGTAAATTATTTGAGTTTAATATAGGCAATGTGATTTTATTGCAGCATATTTGATGGCTGAAGTTATTTAACCTTATAAATTATATTTTCAATTTTAACTTATTAAACCTTTTGTAAACATGGAAGAAATTTACAAGTGAAGAGTTAAATCATTTCTTTAAAAACAGATTAAATTTTTATTTAAACTTTGATGATTTGCAGAAAGCAATCAACGAAATTTAAAGCAAAATTTATGGACGAATTAAATTATTATTATAATATATAGAAAGCAGCTGTATAATATTATACATATTACTACCGCAAAACACTTCTTTATAATCTTGATCATTTCTCATAGTTCGTTTCTGTATGACACGAATTACGATAGTTCTACTCTAGCCCTATTGCAATTTGAGCCTGAGTAATTACCTACATATATTTTTTCATACTATCTGACCTTTTTTATCACCACTGCGTCTATCAAATCGAAAAAAATTACTTAAGAGTGAGTATAAGTGATACGACAAAAGAAAGGAATTAACGTGACGATTAAATGACAGAACTTAAGTTTAATTTTATCAACCGTATACATTATTACACTGTAAAAATTAAAATGTAAAAATTAAATTCTTTTAATCTTAAATTGAATAAATATATCTCGTCATTCGCAGAATTATTTATGTGAAGACTATATAGTATTACGTTATGAAACTATATACATGAAAATTTTTAGCATATGAAAAATAGTAATGGTTGCAAATTTTCCAACTTCACTTACGGTTTATTTCTATCCCTATAATTATACAACACATATCAGTTACTACAAGTCATTAATATAACTGACCATCCCCTTGTTGATTTTTTCTAATTGAATCACTAGACTCACTTTATTATTATTTCGAATTTACTTTTTGTCTTATTATACCCATGTAAATATTGAGGCAATATATCAAGCAGGAGTGGAACATATTTTTTTTTTAGATTATAATGTTTAAAAAATCTATTATATACTACGGACACAGATGTGTGCAAATTGACAATTAGTTTTATTCATCTCTTTTACTCATTCTTCGAAACGAAGTTAACTCATTTCAGTGTCAATAACAGACGTGATTTTGGAATAAAATTTTTTGCTAAATATGATAGTGTCCGTAATATAATTTTATGTTTATTTTTAGATACAGATAATATTTTTTCTAGCATATTCTTTTTTATATAAATGTAGGGTAGAAAACAAGAAAATAAAAAAATTTTGGTATGCAGTTTAATATTAATGTCATTTTTACTCCTTTTAAAACTTTACACGGTTTTCGAATTCAAATGGAATACGTTAAATTTATATTAAGAAGGCAAACACAATATGCGTTTGCATTCTGAATACAAATTAAGTTTTTGAATAGAATTACTAATTCTATTCGAAAACTTAAAGAGAAAAAGAAAGAAAAGACCTATCTACTTGTTTCCCACTTTATTACACAAAAAAACTACATCCCATAATGAAATCACCTTTCAATCACGAATAGAATTCACACTGCCAAGGTTCCGTACATATTTGCAATCATAAAAATCGAACTGTTTACAAAATTTTTAATTTTTGATATAAAAACACATAGCCTACAGTATCTTTCACAGGCGCACGTTTAGAAGTATTTTATTTACGTGATATAGCTACAAATTAACTATTTTTGGATATGGAATATTTTTGTTCTTACTTGTGCTGTGAGTAAGCAAAGCAAGTAACTAAGTAGCATGCAAGAAGCAAGCTTTCTTGCTAAATTTCATGATTTTAGGGAACGTTTTTTTTAAAAGGGAAGTACTCTTTAGGTTTTGACTTATTTACGAGTATCAAAATATGCGGCATAAATGGCCGTATTTTTAGAGTTTTCCTTTATTGCGTTGAATGAATGCTTACTGTAGAATAGTTGATTAGAATAGCCTGATTTTTGCTCCAAGGGACCTAAGTATTTGACATTAATTTCAACTTGATACCTCCACGCATACCTGAGAAAAAGAGTCTTGACAGATCGGCAACAGAAAGACAACGGATTGACCTTATACCTTTTTTTACTTTTGAGGTACTGCATATTGTAGACAACAAATTGATCTTATAACGGTTTTTTTTCCTTTTGGGGTACTGAATTGTGCAGACAACGAATTGATCTTAAAACGGTTTTTTTCCTATTGAGGTACTGCATATTGCAGACAACGAATTGACCTTATAACTGTTTTTTTTTTGAGATACTGCATAATGCAGACAACGAATTGATCTTACACCGGTTTTTTTCCTTTTGAAGTACTGCACTACTGCTTCCTATAATGCGCTAGATACCGCATTATGTCTTTTGTCATGTGTAGTAAATTTCTTATTTTGAAAGGACCTTTTGAAATACAATCGAAAATGTATAATAATATTTTTATATGGCCTCTTCTTTGCAATATATGATTTTCCAAAATATTTAGTACACTCTCTCCTATCTCTCTTTTCACCGCATATGTGAAATAGCCAAAAAAATTAAAATACTGGCATTTAGTAAATATAATTTTAATTATAATACATTTATTAATTACGACATGTGGGTAATTAATTAGTTCTTTCATGACTGCAAAAGATATACTAAGGAATGTGTTTACGTAGCAGTGAAAGTTTTTTAAAAACAATTTAAATAACAATTGAATTAGAAATACGGGAAAGTATAAAATAGTAAAAACACAAGTATTATTTGGAACTTTCACTGTATAGCTTCGTTTCCCAATACTTTATGGTCATTTTGCAAAGTATTTTAAAATTAAAATTTATGCGCTATAATTTTATTCATTAAATAATATTTTTGATTAAATAAAATAGGTTTAGGTTGAAACTCTTCAAATTGGAATGAGGTGATTAAATAAATTATAAATTATTAATATTTTATTTTATATAATTAAATAAATTATAAATAAATAATAAATATATTTATATAAATATAAATTAAAGCATGTCAATATATACCTCTACCATGAATTTAATACATATTCTCCTATTTCTTTTTTGATATAATTTATTTCTCAAGCAAAACGACTAATAAAAGATCTTTTAATTTTTTTTAATCCTCTTGTACCCTGTTCAGATATGTGAAACCCCTAAACTTAAACCACGAATAGATCATGTAATGGAGGCCAGGCTAGGTTATAAGCCTCGTCACGTAAACGTTAAACAAATACGATAATCCATAGAATTTAACAGTTTATTCACTGGTCATAACTTAACAAAATCTTTGCGAGAGCCTTACTCGCTGTCCTAATGATAAAATTGCTTATCAGGCGTGAAAATATATATGACAGCAAAGTTGGTTATATTACACGCTTCCCACATTACGTTATGAGGCATTTCCTTGATATGTATGTTATAGCAGAAAGTTGTAAAAGGAAGAAAATACCATTTAAAAAGATACTCATTCAGAGTAAATTTTTTTATGATCATTTTTGGTGACGTTTGTCAGCAACGTTGAAAAATTAATGTGTGAAAAGTCAATGTTGAAAAAGTAATTTGTTACATTTATTTACCTATGAATATGAACGTTAAGTAGTATATTAATTGGTAAAAACACTAGGTTACTACATGTATCGCAAATATTAGAGTAACAGTTAAAATATGGTATTTCCATTCATGCCTTCTTACTATTATTAACCAACAACTTTCTTTATGAGCTTTTGAATGAATTATTAGGGCTGCATGATTATTATTGCATACCTAGACTTCTCACATATGTCTCTGTTATTCCCAGCAAGGTCAGTTTGTGTCTTTCTGCTTCCTTTTCCAAAATTTCCAGCTTCCCCGGTGCCAGTAGGCCATAGACATGCCCAGTACTAGTCCGTCGGTGTTTTTGGATTGAGATTTTCCTTTTATATTCACCAGGAGCATGACCGCTAACCGAGACCTAGTGGTCCGTCTCCGCAGCTGCTTCGGTAGCCAATTTCTTACCTTCCGGCCCAGTAAGGAAAAGGCGCCGATTGTTAGACGGGCCGTCCAACGAACGCGCTTTGTATGTTGCAGTTTTCATCGGAAAGTTTTTCTTGGGTAAATACATCGTGATGGGCACTCAAACCCTTTCACGACTTAATGTAGATGAGACTTAGGTTCTCTCGGCCATTGAGTTACCGCTCCGTTAGAACTGAATTATTGGGTTAGTTAACCACCGCCCTATATTCGGCGTTGAGAATTTTACGTTTGGGTGGTTCTTCTCCATACCATACTTCCTCCTTTCTGATGCGGGCTTGGGACCAGCAGGGGTGGAGTTAGAAAATAATAAGTAACAAAAAATATTCTCTCCACAACTCCTTGTTTATTGACAATAACTTTATTTATAGGGATTAATCAGGAAACCTGGTTTACTGATTTATTATATTAAATTACATACAAGTTTTCCAATGAACGAAATTATGTTCAACACAATAAACGATATTGCTGATAATATAGAAACATCCAATGGAGAAAACAGAAAGGAAATTCAGTTAGTAAGTTTAGTCGGCTATAAATATTCGATTTTTGTTATATGCAAACAGTTGGAATATTATCTATTTTCAAACTGTTTTTTATCCAAAAATAAGTTTATATTGTTTATATTATTATTTATATATATTAAATAACAATGAATATATTTTTATTATAACACGTAGCATGAGCATATTTACTTAAGCACTTTTCACAGGAATTTATCAATGTAATTTATATCCTCTTTGTAGAAAGTTTAACAAGTTATAAAGATTTCAAAAAATAACAGGTTAAAAATGAGCACACTGATCCCCTATATTCTGCCATTATCTTTTATTCACTTCATGTTGCTTGAAAAGGAGGTATCAAAAAAAGGGATTTTAACATTTTTTTCTGTTTGTCAGCAAATTTAAAGATTACATAAGTTATAATGCATAATGTTGAAATAATATGTTAATAAGAAGGGAAAAGTCTTTCTAAATTTGAATCCATGGAGGTAAATATCTACTTCCACGCTTAAGCCATGCCACCAAATAATTGCGGATTTTTATTTAACCTTGAAATTATTTTACTATATCCAATAATAAAATTATTTAAAACAATAAAATTAAAATTAATATTTTTTAAAACAATAAAAATAAAAAAAGTGCTAACTGTTTCTGTTTTTGTAATTCAAAAAAATTTCAGTGTAACTTTCGCAATATCATTTTAAAATATAGCGTACGTACAAGTGTTACTTTCAGTATTGCAGATAGGAAATTCTAGTGGTGCGAACTCAACTGGCACATGGGTCGGTTTTTTTACGCACTGATTGCCAATTACTCATCAGATTTTATTAAAGGGATTTAAAATAAGATATATACAAAATCATAAATAAAAAGGACATTATTATAAGTATCGATTTAATAATTTCCAATCGATTAATCAGTCTCTTAACAGCTTGAACTAGTTGACAGACTGTGATACCAGACTAATTCTTATATATTCATAGTTAATTTATTTTCGCCCCTCAAAGTTAATGTAACATTTTGTAACTTATTCGAGTAAGATAAATATCGTGCTTATGTTTTTCTAAAGACATTTAATGGTGTCGTTATTGGTAACATTTTAAAAGAATTAAAGTATTATATTTAATATACTGTTTCCAATAAATTGTTACATGCAAATACATTTGCGATCTATTCAGTATTATTTATAATTATTTAGATCTATTGAAAATAAATAATTATATTATTAATATGGAAACATTTTGGGTCAAAAAGTATGTTATTGCCAAAAATATAATTATTTAACGGTTTAATAATAAATGTTGAGCTGACTTCAAATAAAATACTCATTAATTCTATATATGAGCTATTGGAGCGCCATAACGCCACGGCGTAGCATATCGTAAAGGTTCAATGGTGGATATTTGGATTTATTGCATAAAAGTGACCATGTTAAGCTTAAAATTTATAAAGCATTGGGCTGCTTTAAAAGCATCTTAGTATAGGAATACGTATATTTAAAATTTTTTACAGTTGTTCTACTTGGAATACGACCGAACTATCTCTAGTTTCGCTCAGTCGCTGTCCTCCTTCTAGGGTTGTCACTGTAAAAGATATGTAACGATGTAGAACAATTTTCAAAATAGTAATTTTCAAAATATGACGAAATATAAACAGAATATGATTTTATTAAAAGTTAATCTTGATATGAAAATTAAATAAATTAATTCCGAAATATTTGTGAGACGTCAAAAATTGCTTAGTGACATATTTTCTTACGGGTTTTTATAACTATTCGCAAATTTACAATGCAAATTTTTTTTGTCATTTTGGCCATATTTAGGAAAGCAGTTTCCTGTACCTGATTTTATATATAATTTATTTATAATAAAATGGATTAATACAATAACCGACAAAAGTGCTTTAATAGAACATTTGGTAATCATTTTAATTGAAGTATTTATTTCCACACAAAATACATTTCATTCAAAGACACCAAGCGTTTTTAGATATAACGATTTTATGGACACCAGAAAAAATAGATATTAATATTTAATATTGCATTATAATGATTTATATTCATAATTAAAACGTCCTATTATTTATCTGTAGGAGAGCATATAGTATTTTTTGCATTAAGTCTAATAGGTATTTATTATCTTGTGAACTTTCTTCCTGAATATGTCAATATATAAAGATTTACCTAGATTAAAGTTTATAAAATAATAGTACAATATTTGAAAATAAATATGTTTCAAATCTGACAAATATAAATATGTTTTAAAAAGATTATAACAGTCTTCCTCAATTCCTAAAATAGGACTAAAATATAAATGAGCATTTTCTAAAGAAAAAAATTTGTACAAATTTTTTTTCTTCAGAAACGATCCTTTAGACAAAGGCTTGTGAACACGAATCCAATTTGTGGTTCGTCAAATTTAGGTTATGCTTTATCCAATTTATATTCGGTGAACTCTAGAAAACACACTTTTCGAATATCGTTTCGGCATAATACATCTAGAATTATAATATAATCAGTTGAAAAATTCAATTCTCTGCCGATTCTGTGAAATATTCTAAGGAAAAGAAATAAGTTTACATATGAAGTAAAAGAACAATATTTAATATTTTTCAAATAATTAATTTCGATGGAAAGTGAAACACACTGCATATATTTAATCATCAAGAAACGTATTTAATTTCCGTTCCGTCATTGAGATTTTCTTTTCTCGTAACTTTTATCATTTCATTATGCAGAGATTCCAATTTCGTTGCTGGTTATAGCCCTGTTTTCTCTCGTTTGCTTTTCAGATTCTATTTAAATTACCAGAAATATATTAAACTTATATTCATAAATTATTTAAGTAATTATATATCAAACTTCACATAATTCACATATATCTATTATTATTTCATGGTTTTTCTATCATAAATTGTTCTCTGTGGTGTATTTAATTACAAATTTACACAATTTCTTAATACAATTTAAGTATATGCATAACTTGCAATACAGTGTTTTGTACAAATTTATGCGTACATAAACGTTTCTGTATATATGGTATTTCGATTAAAAAACATAAAAATATTGATATTATCCCGAACGAAGCAATTATATAATTATATTACCTAGTAGCACATTCACCATTTATGACGCTAAATTTGAACAACCTAAATTAATAATTAATGAACCATAATTTAAATTACCATGTTCACATTTTGTTATTGAGAATGATTAAGAAATTTTATACCACCAAAATTTACATAAATTAACCTCGTGTAGCCACACGGTCATCTATTTCGTATATCGAAACTGATTAGTTTTATTTCATGAATGAATATAAATGTGTTCCTTTTCACTAAGTTCTCTTTCTTTAAATCACAACAAAGGAAGGTTATATACATAAAACAATCTTTTATCATTTATATTACTCTGGAGTAATTATACGATTAGAACTATTAAACATTAAATGAAAAGTTTAAGTTTCGTGCAAGTTTATTTAAAAGTTTAATTACCACAATTGTCCTCAAACGGCCAGTGTTTGAGATATTGGAAAAGTAAAGTTAAACTACTGTACTCTAAACGCGCGTATTAAATAAATGCCAGTAAAGCGATAATTACAGTGCCACATATTTCCATTTAATCAAGAAAAATAAAATATGCTGCTTTCTCACTAACCCGGAGTCTATAAATCAGGTGTTCTTGGTCATATCACGTATATACTTCAGTCTAGTTGTAACTTATTTACAGTATTTAAAGTTTCAAATTTCCTTTTGTAAATAAACCTCGTTTAAGTGTCATAAAAATGTAATACTGACCATACATCTTAAGGAATGGAGAATTTTCAATTAATCACAAAATGTATTTATGTTAGATAAGCTAAAATGCAGAATGTCCATTTTAATTCTTGCTTTTTCGGCAAATTATAATGATTTTTAACATATTTACCAACTTACGTGCTAATGAGTATATGTCTCCTTAAATATGTAACTGACTGATAATTATCCGTCAAGGAATAACTCTTTCTCAAAGTGGCCCTTAAAACTGCAAGTCATGAAACGAGTTAAGTGTCGAAGGATGTCGAAGGATGGGAATACTTCCCTAATTTCCAATAAAAGCAACCTTGTAATGAAGGCTGATATAATTTTTTTATTTTCTACCCATTTTTATGAATCACAACTGAATATGTGATCGAATTGAATTGACGGTTTTGAGATGGTTTGTGATTTTCGTAATAAATTAAAATCGTCTTTTCAAATAGAAAATATTTAATAACATCTCTTAAAAATATTATCCTTAGAGTTGTCTTGGCTGAATGCAGTAATTTAATTTCCAGTAAGCATTTTCATTTCCATACTGGGATGAGAGGATTTGTTTTGGGTTAACATTTTGGGCGCGGTGCAAGTTTTGAGACCCATATCAGCTTATTGTTCTGTACGTGTTTTCTGTTAAGTATTGTATTTTACGATAAACTTAAATACAAAGATAATCAATTTATTGTTGACCGTAATTCGTTTCTTGTACTATTAATCAAATTAGATTCATTGGATTTCATAAAGCATGAGGATAACGAAATGACCCAAGAAATGTTTTCAGATTTATGTAATATATATATATATATATATATATATATATATATATATATATATATATATATATATATATATATATATATATATATATGTATGTATATATATATACATTGTTGTATTTACATTAAAAAAATAAGTCTATTTAATGAATAATAGACAAATATTCTTATACACTGATTCCACAAACTTATCAGTAGCAATGTATACAATTAGGTCACAACAAGAAAAACAATTCAATGATATTATGTAATGAATTTAACATTTGAAAGTATATCAACAATATAGCAACAAAACTAATAACCTTAATATGCCATCAGGATTGATCTGAATATTTTATCGTGGTTAATTGTTTCTAATAAAAAATATAATATATAGTTAATATATTACATGAATATGTGACAATCAAATAAAGATATGAATCAATATTTGAAGTATCGCTTATGATACTATCGCATCCTACAAGTTATTGTAAGAAACGAAAAAAATACGTAAACAAATATTAGTATTTCTTTAAATAAATATTATCTATATTTTAGTCCCTTTATGTGGTTTTATATCTAGAAATACAAATACTGCCGTGATATTCATATAACTCATGGTTAATACGATTGACTGTGAAATTCTTACGTAAATTAGGCAATTCAAACTGAAACAACTAAAAATATTATATAGTGGGTATATTTCCTTTCAGTTATAAATGACAATTGCATACAGCTGAGAACGATATTTATCAAGATTTTGTTAAATTATTATAGTTTTTTTTAAAAAACTAACATTTTGTAAAAATGCTAACTGTAACAATTAGGATCCAAAAAGTCAAATAACATAACTTTTTTCATTTCTGTTATTATTTTGTACCTTTAATTTATTTGGGTGTTGTAATGTTTCAGCGGTAATCTTAAAATCAGTGTCCACACCTATTTATAATCAATTTTATTCGTGTGTGGACCTGTTGAAAATATTGTCGACTTAACTATGAGATTAATGCTCGTAAATCCATCTATTAAAATAATTATAAAAGGAAACTTTTTTAAACAACTTACTTAGAACACTTTGTTTTTTATTCAAACGTTAAATTATTACATCTTCTTTTTAGATGGTCGTTTATGATAAAACTTAACATATAGGTTATATAGCCGGTAACAACATTATATATCAATAAAATCTTCATAAAAATATTTGTAGCTCTTCTTGCGTGAAGCGGTAACAAATAAACGAGCTCGCAGACAAATGTTCAATAACAAATGTTTTTATGTTCTACTTTCGTTATAAATATTTATTTTATAATCCTTAATAAACAGACACGTTAGATATAAAGCTTTATTATATGTGGAGACAATAAAATATGTAACGACAAACTTTGTGCATACTATAATTATAAATATTGAACAGATTCAAATTTTAAAAAATATCAGAAAACAAAGTAAGTTTATATCGAATACATACTAATATCAAAAATTTAATATGCGGAAATGATCAAAAACGACATCTGTCCTCATGTCCTCATTTACATTCAGATTGCTATTATCCACCTTTTTAACACTATTCAACTTAATCTTTGCCCGGGTCACAAAATTAATTATCCGATTAAAATAGACTTAGCGCCATCTATTGCTGTAAACAAATATATTATGCTATTATATTATAACTTTGCGTTAAGTAGCAGCTTTTTTAAATTTTGTAGTCATTAGTTTTTATGTAATACGTGTTCAACCAAACAGACAGACTACAACAAAAACAAAATTGACGTATTATAATATTTTTATTATATGCTCTTAATTGATTTTTCTGTAAATACCCTTAATGCATAGACGGGCCTATTCTCCAGATGAATTGTATGTATTGATTACACATTTCGAAATAAAAATACTCCTAAATATTAACAGTACAAATAGCCAGTAATTGTTGATATGGACGTATAATGGGGTACATTAAAAGGGTTTGTTTAGTTTATTAAAAGAGATAAAGCTCTTTTCTAAGTGAAAATATAAATATAAAAATATTTTTTTTCAATACATAAAATAGATGCTGAATATGAAGCTCCGGATATTTTAAAAATAAAATGTTTATTTAATTTTTTAGACAAAAGGTTTTTATCATAAATTAATCAAATTCACAATTTGTTTATCCTTTTTAACTAGATATTTTAACATAAAACTTCACGAAAAACTCAACGATTCAAAAAGTCAGTTTAGTAAAAGTTTACTCGTAAATCGGAAGCAGTATAATAGAAGCTTCATCGTAAATCGGATGCCATTTATTTGCAAGAGGACACTAAATACAAATTTCACGTGGAGAATTCTATGTTATGTTTGTTAAGTTAATGTAAAGAGATAAATTTAAAAAGCTTTGTTTTTATATTTGGTGAAATAAATAGATTTTTCCATTTGTAGAATTGAAAAAGTTGACATGTAATGCGTACAGGCAAAAACTGTGATTTACACAAAATTGAGAAATCGAACATAATATCTCATTTTAATACGACATTACTCAGTTATATATAATGTTTATGAATAGAATTTCTTGTCGCAATTTGCATTTTAATATATTTTTACTTTTAATTTTCAACATATAAATGTCTCACGAATTTCTTGTTTCAAAAACTTTTGAAATTAGACGTCAGTTCTCGAAAAGTATGTGTATATATATATATATATATATATATGTGTGTGTGTGTGTGTGTGTGTGTGTATAGACACAAGGTATTGAACGAAGCTATCGATAACTTTGCTTCATCCGTTCAGCTAAACATAAAAACGATGTGTAGAACTTAACTGCTTATTTGATAATATTTTTTTAATGGAGACATATCCACAAACACCGAAATTAAAACCGTCTTGCAACATCGTGCCCATATCTTAACAAATAATATTTTTACCATTGAATAGACTGAGTATGGAAATAATTATCCTGAGATATTAAAATCATTACTAGTTACTGTTACATTTATAGCAAAATGAGGGAAAGATCATCAACAGGAAGAAAATATTAATTCGAAAAAGTTGTAATTATAAAAAATTATAAAGCTTATTAACCCACATTAATCATAATGAAGAGTATTAGCCCTCAAGTTAAAACTTGAAAATATTTAAGGAAAATTTAACGGGGAATGGAAAAAACGAGATTTTTTTATCATTTCGTATATCATGTGTGTCTTACATGTGTATATTTCGTGCGTTACTCTTCAGTGTTATATGTATACTTAAATGAAATGAAAAAAATCTTACACGTTAAAATATTGTTTGAAAATGTTATTTACATAATATTTAAACGTATAGCTTGAATAAGAGCTAGCGTGTGTTCATATATTTATGAAATTATTTACAATACGCATTAAACTTTAAGATTAGCATATTTTTTTTGACGGACCTCGTCAAGTAATTTAATTCGTTAAATGGATGTTTGGAAATGTAATCAAAAATATAGGATAACATTGTTTTATGGACTCTCCTTTGCGTGGTGTGAGATTTCGAAGCATTTTGCAGCGTGTAATCCAACCTCCATAAATTTTCACCCCATGTCATGTTAAATACCTAAAAAAATTTTAAAAAATTGCATTAAATATTTGGAAGTAAAGTTATTTCAATGAACATGCAATGCGTACCTGAACAGATACATGCAACCAATTAATTTTACTACCCCAATAAAAAAACACTAAATATTAGTAATCGTTATAACAGTTTGATAGAAATAAATATCTTTAAATTATTACACTTTTCCTTGCACCTAATTGCGTTTGGCGTCCTCAGTTTCGAAGGGTAAATATGGACTTTCTTTTGTTAACAATTATAATGTTTATAAAATTAAATATACTTTTCTTTACTTTGTATTTTTTCAGAAATTTATTTCCCTTTATGAACAATACGTATAATAATAAACAAAATAATTTTAAAATGTTTTCATGCTGTCGAATAAAATTTAAAATTAATATCTTCTAATTTCCTTTCCTAACTAACATTTTTGATAAAATAAAAGTTATTCAGTCTTAAGCTCTTGACTCTGAGATAATATAATTTTAAAAATATATATATTTAATGGTGATATATAAAATTAATACCCATTAATATTAGTTAAATTTTTTTAGCCTCTTTTATGAGTTCCGTACCTTAAAGAAAAAAGGAACCCTTTTAGTATCACTTCGTTGTCCGTCTGTCAAACTATCGGGACCCTTCTTCTCAGGAACGCGTGGAGGTATCAAGTGAAATTAATATTAAATAATTAAGTCTACGCCCCCTTCGAGCTATAGAAAATTATGCTTCTAAGTCAAAGCAATTAAGAAAAACTAAAAATACCGCCACTTTTTCCATATATATTGACACTTCCAAATAAGTTAAAACCTATAAGTGAGGTACATATAGACCTAGAATCCATGAAAATATGAGACCTAGAATCATTAAATTTGGCAAAAAGCAAGGTTTCACAGTACAACCAAAGAAAAAAATATAAAAATCGTTGATTTTTCCTTGTATCACATATTTTTTTTTTAAGACTTGCGCCTGTGCAGGCATATTAGCCAATATATTTTAGTCATAAAAAATAAAAATTTTGTAAATAGTTTAATGGGAATATTATGTACAAATAAATGTTTGTAAATTACTAAATATTTAGGGACCCCCGGCAGTGCGAGTTTCACTCGGGCTTGACAGGTTTCCATTCATGATTTAACAATTTTCCGATAATTTTTTTATGTAGGTTTTGGACAAGTTTGTAAATTAAAAGCTTTTGAATTTTCTTTAAACCGATTATAACGTGCCAGGTAAAACACAACATTTCCATTCCAATATTTTTACTAATTACACGCCGACGTTTTCTACAGTGGCTACTTGATTCCAGTACGTAATTATATCGTATAATTGTATCGTAATTATATCTCGTTAAATTAATAATTTAATTCACTTAAACGATTTTTGAGAAGAAAATATATTCAGTGGGTATTAGTTTATATATTAATTGTTTCCCATGGCTTTGCTCGCGCAGGAATTTGAATTCAGATTTTCTTATTAAATTTCAATACAAATGCCGTAAAATTCAGAACATTTTATATTTTCTGGACTAGGATAACAAAGTTATATTTACACATCCATTATATTTCACATATACCCAAAGTGGCGGTAGGCACTATATGTCAAAATCTACTTTATATTAAGGGAGTAATTTCAATGTCTTGGCTTTGCTGAAGAATATAATTTAGTAGAATACATTTTAAACTTTAAAAATTGTTATAATATATCTTTTATAACGCTTTATTCTGGCAGGTTTAAAGAAAGGAATAGTTATTATCAAAATTTATTTTAATATTAAATATTCCTATTTACACATATGTTATATTTCATATCTACACAAAATGACGGTAGACATTATGTGTCAAAACCTACTTGACATTTAGGGAGTGATTTCAATGTCATGACTTTGCTGAAGAATACACGTTTAGCAGAATATATTTTAAACTCAAAAAATTGCTATCATATTTCTTAAATATATTACAAACCTTGTAGGAATAACTGGTAGAAAAATTAATAGGCCATAATAAACGTGGTGGTGGGTGGAGAGTTTTAGAGCAATATCTAAATTGTGACACATGGCCCCTATTTCATCACCTTAATTATTTAGTGTAACTTTAACTTTGACCCATATAATTTCATATCAATGTCCATTACCAAGCAAAATTTGCGTGTCATTTGTACCAGGCCATAACTAGCTGCCATAATTTTAAATGGTTATGCTCACACGTGTGAACTCTATAGAGAATATTCTGCTCGCACTCCATATTTATGTTGGATTGTTAATTTATAAGTGGTTATTTATTATGATTATAGCGGATTGGAATTCATTAAGTGAGACGTAGGAAAATTATTGAATTTTTGTGTTTTATACAATGTGAAGTACCAAACTGGTATTATGTGATTGCGCTAAAATATAAGTGAAAGCAAATTAACACTAACAGAATAATTTTCGTTCCATAACAGAAATTTAGCAAAATCGTTCTTTACACATTTATAAACACACAAAATTAAGCATTTAAAACTACATAGCAATTACTTGCGCTATAATAGTGAAATTACATTGAAAAAAGACCGAAAGCCTGTGTTTGGAGCTATTTCACTGTAAACGTGCTATTTTTAAACTTCAAAACTACTTTAAGATTTATTAAGTGCATAAATTAGACATATAAATTGTAAACTAAAGGATATATAAACTATTGACATTCAAGTAAATCTAATAAAATACGAATATTAATTATGTTAAGACTCAGAAATTTAAATGTAACATGGTTAATAGCGTGCAATATTTAGCAAACTACTATGTATTCAAATGTATAATATATATGTATAAAATATAGAGATATATAATTAATAAGAACTATAATTTACAGCACGTGACAAGCAAGAAATAAGAGGGACTTTTATTTATTTAAGAACGTAGTATTTCTCTTTTAATTTTCCCTGGATATACACATAACAATACAATGAAAAATTAATTATTTATTTCAATGTTTTTAATTTATCAATACAATTTCATGATTGCCATATTTTTTTAAATTAAACATACTTGTTAAAACAATAGGGAAAGCGAGAGTTTTAGGGCGCACCATTTAAGGGACTCGTGTCTTGCAAGGAATTAAAAGTTTTTGTGTCATATCAAAGATTTTTCTATGAGTGCACAAACTATACAATAGTATTTAATAAAATACTATTGTTTTAATAGAACTCTCTTCCTCTATGTGTCGCAGCTATATAGCACAAAACCACGTTTAAAACTTACGATACTTCAATTCATAATATTAATTATATTGATTGTAATATTTCTGATATGAAAATTTTACCAAAATGTAAATAATCAATCAAGTAACGAAATAATTAAGCAAAGTCAATTTCGCAAACAGATTTGGAAGTGCGATTTTGCTCCCAATAACTTAATCTAAAGCCGGTACAATCATAGTTTCATGAAAGTCGTAATGAGTGTACAAGTCCAGTGATATATTATAGATGTTAGCTAGTATGAATAAACCGTCATTGGATTTAATGAATATGTTACATAATCTTTGACCATTAATGTACTAAAAACTTAAGCTCAATTAAAAACAATTGAAAAGAAATAAAATTTCTTCGTTAAATATTATACTAATTTTATGAAAATACGTTATTTTTTTTTACTTTAAAGTATTTCACCTTAGTAATATTATGTTGCATGAGAGAAAAAAAATGTTTTAAGTATAAGAGGTGGCCCAAATATAAGCTACTACTTTTAATTAAAATTTTATTTATATAAACATAAAGAAATATACAATATGTAATTCCAATGTAATTATTTAGTATAAAGCGTTGGAGATTTACAGGATAAGATAAATATAACGTTTCGGTTTTAGAAAAAAAATGAATTTTTATTAATAGAAGTAATTTTGTGACATATTTTAAATTGCAAATCAGTTTTGATTTTTCTAACAATATTAATTGTTAAGAATAATAATTACTTAATACGTTATATAAGAAGAAATAGACAATTTATTAATGAGAAAACAAATCATAATACATTAATTGTTAGTAAAAATCATAAATATATAAGTATCCTTCAACTCCAGCAGAGTCACTGTGTACCCATATCAAGAAAATTATGTACTAAACCCAAAGCTCATTTCTGGCATCTCAAGAAAATATGCATTGACGGAATATACATTCGGCATCGCATTTACTTAGTTGAATTTGGTGAGATTATGTCTAAATCATCATCATAATTTTAAGTTGGGGAAATAATTCAATATTCTGAAGCTTGAGCTCATAATTTTTAGACTTCTACCGCCGTTACCGTTTTCTTCAATGGCCACTACCAGTTGTATTTTTAGGAGCTCCCTTAGGATCTTATGATTCTCTGAGTTGAAGAATAGGCTTTATGGATTCCTTTGTTGAGTGCTCCTCCAAAGACAGGGCAGGGTCATTTTTATATGCAGAGTTGGTTATAACCACAGCTTCTGATGTCTTTCGTCACGATTACTGCTTTTCTTTTAACAGATGGTGCACGTAAAATGTCGAACGAACTGATTCCTTTAGATGGCATTGAAGTGGTAGCCGCCGAATTTGGCAACATTAGCATAGCTATCATAGGTAAAGTTAAACTTATTTTCTCCAGTCCTGGAGTAAATGCCATGGCGGTGGTTTCCGCTAAAATAAACGGTTTTGGAGCAAATGTAACTGTGCTGCAATATACATTTGTTGCTTATTCACCAGTTTGTAATTTGAGATAGGCATTGCCAAATAATTCTGCCATAATTTTCTTTTCTCAGTGAATTATATGGCTTCATATATTAGCGTGCCAAAAGTTTCTCGTTCTATAATTGCACCCCTGTAGTTCCCGTTCTTAAACCTTTTCAGTGACAATGAACTTCCCAATAATATTGGTAGGTTTTTGCGTAAAATAAGCAAAGATTTAGAGAGCTCTCCGGATATGGATTGTAGATAGCCTCGTTTTAATTTAAAGCTATTTCAGGATCAACACATTGGTTATGTATTCGATTCATGACACGTTGCGTATCTTTCTCCAGCAACACATTCCAAATGAGTCGATTATTTTGCAATCCGTCATGCAATCTACAGCATCTATGAACCAGAGGTGCCCTAAACGAAAAAATCGTTAATAACAAGGATCGTACTAAATTAAACTTTGATAGATATTTCTGTTCTGCATGCTTTATCTTGACCACTTGCTTCTTCCCATGGTTTATTGACATAGCACTTACTTTTTGTATCTGTCGGGGTTTGAAATGCTAGATGAATTTTTCAAAATATCTATTGTTAGTTATGTGTTGAGTTTCAGTTTCCAGGATCGGTCTGCTTACACAAGTTTTGTTTAGAAGTATTGGCTTCTATTCTTTGGAGAAAAAATGTTATCACATTTCCTGCTATTGGCCTTATATCGTAAGTTCGTTAGTTTTATGCCCTCCTCGATTTAATCTGCAAATGTGGCTCCGATAACGTATTCTCCGTACGAATTAAAGAGTGTAGATTGGACTCCCGTGGCAAATTTTGAAGTTTTTGGTAGTCTTCTTTTACTTCACCGTTTCAAATTTGCCTATAAATACAAAGTTCAACATGGCAATTAGATCTGTATGTATGCTTAGTTTATTTAGAAAGTTAGCTTAATTGTTCTATTTAACAGAGACCTTGATATAATGCACAAAACACATAGCCATAGACTTATCTCTTTGATAGCAGTTTCCTTCTAGTCGCCTACTATTCAGAATATATTAACACGTGCCTTTATAACTTACAAGCCAGCTATCACTTCTGATATTTTCCAATTCAAAAAGTACTAAGGCGCTGGTTGATGACTTACATAAACACCTCATCAGCGTGCAATACTAGTGAGAGAGCCGATATACCTTACACTTCTTCGTTTAAAAGTAGAGTGGCATTTTACAAGAAAAAATATCTAAAATTAAATAATATTTTGCCCAATCTATATACACTATACATGACTATGTAGACTGTACAAAATATATTCGCTTATAATTTACAATATCATACAAACAAAGTCTTGAATGGCCAAAAAAGTAATGACCGTGGTATTAATACATACTCGTATTTCCGCATGCTATTTCATTCACGGCGTTTAAGTGACATAAAATAATAATAATATCAATGTCCTTTCAAACCCATGTACAAGAATACCTATATTTTTGTTCAGAAGTTAACCCTCGTAAAACAAGATGACCAGATTATTTTATATTACGTTTGCTGTATTTATGATCGCATATAATTGAGAAAATATTTAAAGTATTAATAAGAAAATGTGTTCGAATTTTCATCATAATAACATGTATTTATTTTATTAAAAATTTCGTAGAATATCTCCTTTTACCATGAAATCTTAACGAAAACGTTACTGAAGAATAAAGATATTTATACGGCCGTAATTATAAGGTTCACGATACTGCTACAGCCTTATCTTTGGCACTCAGATATGACACAAATTATAAGGGCTTTTGAATGACGTCATTATAAACCGCATCGTGAAAAGGTTGTTTTATTACACTGCCAAGCATGAGCACGGCTGCGTTCCCGTCCCTTTAACCATTTAGCAAACAGTCGAGCCAGGCCATAGAATTTAACGGTTTCTTAAATTACTATTACCGACTGAAAATTTTAGCGTCTTCACGAGGACCTTACTTGCTGCTCAGATGACAATGTGGCTCATTAAGGATGCGAGCGTGTGTCTCTGTTTATATAAGTGTTTGTGTAAGTAGGCACGCAAATATATTACCAGCATTTAAATTGGCCGTACAGTATTATATATTTCATGAAATTTATCATAATAGAATTATTCATTTAATAATTACACGATATCATTATTTGTAACACCCACGAACATGACAAAGTAATTAAATTAATGTTAAATTCACATACGTTGCCTTCTGGAAATGATAAATATTTTTTTAATAAAACAAATTAAAGCGTTATTAAATACAATCAAACTTTAGAGTCAGAAATTATATTTCGATAAAACTTATCACGGTCTTCTTAAATAGTGAATTTTAATTTATTAATAACGATGTAACGCTTTAGACTTTAATTTTAAATATATCAATAACTCAATTAATGGCCACCAAAAAAAAATAGTAAGAAACATTAATTAAATATATTACAATCTTTCGTGTGTAAGGCCAACGTTTTGAATTGTAAAACTTTTACGGTGAATAGAATTTTATATGTATGCTATTACGAGTGTGATTTTCGCAACATGATGATTAGTTAAATTAACGATATACGGTATAAAACTATCAGAAAAGTGTCCTCAATATTATTTGTTTATTGAGATCAAACTTTCTTAAAAGCCTCTAATGAAGCAAAATACGATAAAGAAAGAAATAAATCCCTTAATAACTTAAGGCAAAAATGGGGTAAAATAATATTTTACAACCAATGTCGTAACTTATTGCAACATCGTGTCGTGAAAGAGCGTAGAATGTTAAACGTGCTTCAAATTCCTGATGCATTTTAATCCCAGGACACGATAAACTTTTAGGCAAAATGAATTAGAGTTTTATTTTGTTAGAATCAATCTATTATAATTAATACGTTGAGAAAGAAAACTTAAAGCATCTATAAGCAACTACAGTTTAGAAAAACAAAGAACACATACTCAATTTAAACGATTACTAAAAATATGTCATTATTTCGTTAGAAGTGCAACGAAAAATAAAATTAGCGAACATTTTCGAAACATTTATACTTAACAATAAATGTTTCAATATTATATGTATTTATAATAATATTTAAACAAAGTGAATTCTGTAAATGGAATTATTTTTTTAAAAGAGTGATTTAATCTTTCGAGTACCAGTGACTAAAGTTACAATTTGTACTCGTACTAGGTGGGGTGAGATACCCAAAAATTTGAACTGTCATTGAACAGGTAGATTACAATTATTTGTCATTTAGAGACGTATAGCGCAATATATATATATATATATATATATATATATATATATATACATATATATATATATAATAGTAAGTTAATTTAAATAAAACTCTGATATAATTAATGCTTTAATTATTTTTTATAAAACAAATGAAAAATAATGCAACTCATGTTAACTTTGTAACTATAGTGATATTATTCACCCATAATTATATGAAATGACACGTATAATCATCACAATTGGTTTAATTGAAGAAATTATGATATATCTTCTTCAAATAAAATGAATAATTAAATTAAAAAGTAAAAATATTAATCGAGATCATCAGTATCAAATTTACCACAGTCTTCACAAAAAAACACATATCGACGTGTAACATTTTTTAAATATATATTTGGTTTTTCTATCTTTTTTCTAAGTAAATTTACACATCTCTGCTTCGTATTAGGTTTTTTTATGGGAACTCTTGGTAAGTTTTCAATTGTATTTACAAATTATTTGTCCAATCTACTGGGCAAGTCTTTTGGAAGCTTTTGGTTCTGTCTTCTTATGTTCAAATGGTCTTTGACTAAAGAAATGCCAAAGTCACCAATAAATTTTTCTCTTAAGTTTGTTTTATTTTTTTTCGATCCCAATATTTAACATATGAATAATGAAACCGTTTATGCCTGCGAGGTTCAGTAACGCAAACAAAAAGTCAGCAGCCAACGTTTAGAATTTCGTGAAACATCGTGAGTTCTGGACAACTTGTCAACTACATGAAAACCACTTTTAGTTTGATTATAGAATGTCGTCACAGTAGATTTTTGTTTACTTTCAGTTGAAGGATCAATTTCTTTATCACGATACAATGAAGACATCAAGTATACCATTTTACGCGGCTTCTGTACGTAGGACATTATAGGGATGTTCTTTTGAAAACCAAATTTGGAAGTACTTGTTTCACGACTTTTCTTGAAAATTGACGGAATATATATTTTATAAGCGCGTAATATACAAACTAGCGTAAGCTTATGATTTTTAGCAGATTCTCTGTGCTTTCGTTGCTGGTAAAAAAAATTTCCATGGTGATAATTCGAGAACATTTTGACACACATTTTACTAATTGATCGACTATTTCCAGCTATTTCCCACAATACATTTCCATATTTACAGTGCAATACGTCTTGCTGTCCACACACGCATAAATTTTCAAGTCCTATTTAGCTGCTTTTTAAGGGATATATTGACGGAAAACACGTTGTCCACTAAAAGTAACAAAATGTTCATTTAAAGTGAGATTTTCGTGTGGAATATAGGCGTCTTCGCTATTTTTTATAAAATTATGAAAAATATTTCTAATTATAGCTAATCGATCGGTCTTTATTCTTTCATATCCTGTGGCTGAGCTGTCAAACTTTAAGTTGTTCAATAAGAAATTAAATCTGTTTCTATTCATTGTATCTTTTTAAAACGTTCATACTTGTGCCATAAGTGGCCCATACATCGACTGTACGTCGACGATTAAAAGCGCCATACCTCATAAAAATTAATTCCAAATAATGCTTTCATTTCCTCTTTTGTGGTCACAGATTTTTAAGGATCACTGACTGCTTGAACTAAAATTTGTTTAATAGCAAACTTCACAATCTCATACATCGTTCTTAAGAGGTGATATTTTGTTTTTGCAACCATTTTTACACCTGGAAGATGAGTAATAATATTTACAGTTCGACGGCAAACATTATTTTTGGATGGATCTTTTTGTCTTTTTGTTACACCATCTTTACTCATTTAGAATTATAAATAAGAAGGATCTTTCTCTTCTGTAAGAATATTTCTGGAATGGCGTATATGTAAAAGCGGTACATCGTCATCACTGTCAGACTCAGAACAATATAACTCAGTTTCAACTACGCTGTTCGTCTCACTTTGAATGCTCAGATGACCAGACTTATTACCATATTGTCCCTCTCCTGTAAGTTCTAAGTCAAATTCTTTACCTTCATCTAAAAGTTCACTTATTATATCTACTCTCCTTAACGTTACCATTTTCTACATAAATAATATCTGAAAAGAAACACTCCCGATTAAAACACAACACAAAGCTAACAACATAAAATAACAACCACCAATCGAAAACTGTATATCTTTAGTTACGCGCCGTACAAAGTGGGGTGTGTGACAACCAAACGTGCTTTGCACGCGTGTAACTTGCTTGGCGACAGTCGCTAACCTGGGTAAACATCACTAATCGAAGCGGCAACATTGCGTCGCTACTCAGAAAATGCAAGCACGCTCATTTTTAGTTTTGAAAAAAAAATGCTGTTTCTTAAAGACTGGGGTATATCATACCCTACCTGGTACACATTATAATGGAAGCGAGAAACCCTGTTTTTGGAAATTTCGTCTCTGTGTTAATTTGTTCTTCTTTGGATCATGCAAAATTTACTACAAAGATTTTGATTAAATTGCAACAAGGATAATCTTTTTCTAGATATTTCAAATATAATTTGTGAATAATTAGTAATGTTTAGGTAATTAACTACATTTATGTATACTACATCAAAGTAGAATAAAGGGAAAGGTCATATCTGAAATATGGGAATTACGTAGCGGAGTAGGATATAAAAAGAAACGTATATTATGAAAACGGTAAGGTTTATGAAGAATAAGTAATGTTATGTAAATCCCATCAAAAACACAAAGGCGAAAATGGGAGCTAAGTCCAATATTAAGAATATGCGTAGTTATCGGCTTCACCGACAAAAGAATTGGGTGCCTAGTTCATATTTATATATAAGTACATTCAAAATTCTAAAATGAATTTAAAAACACAATTTCTTGTTTTTTTTCTGCTACAAAAATGTTTGCTATTTAAGAATATAACTACTTGAATTTCGAATTATGAACAAAAAATAACTTTGGATAAATTGAAGCTCAAGTTTTGACTTGGCTACTTTTCATATACAAGTTATCTTATATTTGACTAACCAATTTGTCTTCTTTATGTTATACGCAAGTGTTATTATATTGGAAGGTCGACATATCTCACTCTTCTAACAATTTGTTTTGCTGGTAAAAACTAGCAAACTAGAAATCGATAACCACGCATATTCTTAATATTGAACTTGGCTCCCATTTTGACATTCATGTTTTGACGGGATATCATTAGTTCTTGAAAAAAATTTTTTTTTTTCATTCAAAAGTAATCTTTAAAATTAATCGTTTTTCCTGTATAGTTTTATTTTATGTACTATTTTCTACATTTTCTTGAACATTAGAAATATTGGAGTGCTTTGCCCACAAAAATAATAATAGGAAATAAAATAAAACATTATTTTGTTGCCATTAATTATCTGCATTTTTTTACACGTTTAATGTTTCTGTTTAAATTGGCCAAGTCGAGGCGGTATAACGTTCGCAAGCGATTGCATTCTACTATAAAATTTTCTTGAGCATTAATTTGACTAGGATCTAGATTAATAAGATGCAATCAGTAAGCACTACTAGAGTAGACTCCGTCTAGTGTTTTAACTTACTAATTATAATCTAACCTTAAATCAACTAGTCCATAATTTATAAATAATATTTATATGTATTTACCCCGAAAACTGTTTTGTATTCCAGTAAATATGGCAATTTAATGCATAACAAATGCAGTTACAAGTACGAATGTTTATAGTAGCTTATCTATGGGCTATTTCAATTGTAACTAAAATCTATTTAGTCGAATGACAAAGCATAAAACACAACCGTATATGTAGGATTTCTAGAGACAACCGGACAGCGTGAGTTACGGTATCAGCAGTCACTGGGTATCATAACAACACACCGCTGCAGCTAGACGACACCCAAACGGAAACGGTGAGTCAGTACCAGACCACACAACGCCAGGGAACCAGGGACACCTCAGCAATAACCATGCGAACGCGAAGGAATATGAAACTCTGTATTACTTTACTTTTATGTATCAATGTAATAATACTTTCATTACTGTTCTGGCATTAGTAGAGGTAACAAGTATTTTTATTGTATTTAAATTAAATTGATTTTTAAATACCGAAATCTCCCGAAACATATCGCGTGGGGGTGCTCGCGCTTATGAGCGCGGCTGTCATTTGCTCCGTGGCATTCGCGTTAAGGTCACGCCGCATTCCTGTAGCCCGCCTCACGAACCTCACACCGCGGTGTGAGGTGCGTGAGGCGGGCTCGAGGCGGGACTCGTCGTCGCGTCGGGACGAATTCAGCCAGCATAATCTTACTTAACACAATTGTGACAATTGTTAGCAATGATCTCAAATCGCTGAGCCAAAGCTGCCAGTTGCAGTTCGTGGTATTATTGGTCATCTAAGTTTTATGTATAATCTTGTATACAAAACGATAAAACTGACCTTTCATCCTTTGAAAAAAAAAGTGTTTACCTTATTATATTTCGAAAGTCGTTAGTTTCGTTAGTCGCATTTCTTGAACTACTGCATTTATAAATAAAAATCACTATGAATAATCAATCAGATACAATTTAATTTAGCATTGTACAATCAGTGGAAAAGTCATATCTGAAATATAAGACTTACATAGCAAAGTAGGATATAAAAATAAAGGTATACTACAAAAACATTTATGAGCAGTATTGAAATTTAAAACGACTTATAAAAATTATGTGCGTTCTGCTTTATTCAATATGATTCGAAATTCTGGTTGGACAGACAGTGAAAATTTGATGACAACACTTTGTTATGTTAAGGTATGATGATGATATTCAAAACCCATTAATGACGACAATCGGAATTAAAGACGTGATCTAATGCAAAGACTAATAAGGATGTCAAATAAAAAAAAACAAAAAGTCGTAGTTAACTCCACTGACATTCAATTCTTGCAAAGTTATAAAAAATACAGAATGTGAAAAGGTAAAAAATAAATCGAATATAATACTTTTGTAAGAATACATAGACATTTTTGATTTATTAACAAACTACTCAAAAAAATCTAAAAGGCATGATCTTCATAATTCTAAATAGGTAGAAGCAGAGTTTGGGAAAACATTTTTGAATTTATACTTCTTTAGCCGTGATATGAAAAAAATTAGGAAAATGAAATTTTACAATGCACGCATACGCACGCACGATGCAATAAACATCGACAGGATGAAGTTGGCTTAATAAACATGCGTGTAATGACTGATATTATATACATGATGGTTATTAAAATATTTTTAATACACAACACGTGTTTTATATTCATGCGAAACTAAGTTGTATCGAGTGTTTCTGAATAATATTTTTTAGTATTTTAAATTTAATAGTTTTATAATATAAAATGTTTCCTTATTGTGAATATTCGTGATAGATATAGGGCTTATAAATTAATAAAAGAAATTTTAAGTATTTTTATTTTAAGTTGTATTTCTAATTATTTAAAATTTATTTATTTCATTAAATTAAAATTATACCAAACATATTTATATCCATGCTCCGGACTCCGGATTTTATTTTCATTAATTATTTGTGTGCTAAATAAAGTTATTTTTGACTTACATTAAGCATTACTTCTAACGCGCGTACATAAGTACAGCTATATTTTTTTTATTTGATGTAGCAGTTATTTTTCTGGGACAAAAATAACATTGTTGACAACATAAAAAACGCGATGGAGAACGGAGAAAGAAGATCCAGTGAGAAAAATGAGTCCACTATGAATAGTTTTAATTATGTGTAAAGAGTTGCTATGGTAAGAATTGAGTCATTATTTGCCAGTTTTTGTTTCTGTCTTTCTTATAAAATTATGTATCTATAATATATATCCTTAGCATTATGCATCTGCCTTTCTTTCCAAACAAATTTTACTTATTAGTTTTAATTAGTTATATTAAATTATTTATATGTATAATATCCTTTAAATTTTAAATCATGACCAAACGCTACAAGCGTTCAGCCTAAATAAATCTACTTAAATTCTTTTCAGGAGATTCACCCATAACCATTGGTTTAATTGAAATACCATTTGCAGAAAGTATAAAAAATAATGGGTACTCCAGAAAATAACAGTTAATGGAGGTAAAACAATTCAAACAAAGAAGGAAATTTTAAGAAATGCAATTGTATCTGACTTTTTCTATTCACTTGTTAATATAAAGAAAAACGAGGAATATTGCGTATGGTTGAATTATTTTATTAAAAGCCAGGCTAAGTGTTTTTGCTTAAATCGCATTGACGGAGGCTTGCAGATTATGACTCAATATTGAGAGAGTACTTTCTCTATATTCAATAAAGAAATTTCGTAAATCATAAATAAACCTTTGCTAGATTCAATATAAAGTTGCCCAGATTTTTTACTTTACTAGTTGTTTCTAAGGTCAATAGTATTGAAGATATTTACAATGCGCTTGGAAATTTTTGAATTTTGCAAAGTAAGTTATTATACCTAGATTCATACTTCTGGATACCACGTTGAGAAGGAGAGAGGTCGAAATTCTAAACAGAATAGAATAATAAAATTGACTTTTGCATGCTCCCATTAAGTACGTTCATGAATAACGAAACGTTCTAACAGGTAAATTGTCTTAATGTCACTACCAAATTGCTAAGTTCTACTGATTTTACATTTATTATGGCTTAGCTCAATGTCGTCGATAATTATTTTATCAAGCGCAACCAAATATTGAAGTCGTTTATTTACGGAATACAAAATTTCACTTTATTATTTTCATGGCGAGCATAATATTTATTGAACAAAATATGGGCATATATTATTAAGATAGCTTAAATATACCATAGTTTAAATACTTGTCTCAAATAATGAAAAAGTTAATATTACAAAACCGCACAAAAACATAATTTATCATATTCCCACGATTTAGCAAAAACATTTTATTTAGCAAAAACAGTTTTATCATATTTGCTACGATTTGTATTTGGAAATTTTGTTGATGCTGAAAATAAGTGTATGAAAAACTATATATTTTAAAGTTCAAATAAATGTTGATTAAATCTTTATTAAAATTAATATAGTTATATTTCAAATGATCAAATTAAAACATTAATTATTGAATATATTTGGCGTTAATTTTGTAGAAATTCATTATTCGCAATTAAATGAAACTACGTGATGTAGTATTATTTCTACTATCTTTAATTTCTTTACCACGACCTAGGTTTCGTTGTATTACAACATCTTCAGGTGGGATATTAGCAAAGATAGAATCTTTGCTAATATCCCACCTGAAGATGTTGTAATACAACGAAACCTAGGTCGTGGTAAAGAAATTAAAGATAGTAGAAATAATACTACATCACGTAGTTTCATTTAATTGCGTAAAACATTAATTGTCAAAACCAAGAAACTAAAACAAGGTTAAAATTTCTCATTGTTATAAAAGGTCACATCATCAGGTATGAAAAAATATCTGGACTATTCTAATCTTGCGAGAACAAAATTAATCTCGCGCAGCCTCAAAATTATAATTTACCATGACTAGCTGGGATAAAGAATTCATTTACTTCTTAACAAATTCCTTTTCTTCCTTAAGTGAAGATCATAAGTGAAGATTCAAGAAATAGAAAAAATCATACTTCTCAACAAGATAAAAAGTTAGACTTGATTTAGTGGAATTAAGTATATTTTGCAAATATTAAGGTACACTTATCAATATGATTTTTAATATTTTGTCTTTATTAACGCAGTAGGTAACCAAATTTGGTTTGTTTTTTCTTTATTCATTCTATGCTAGCAAATCCACAGTAACGACTATAGATTAACGTTCATCAAATAATAATAACAAATCTATAGATATACTTTTACCATCACATCTTCAAAGCGAGCGGAACATCGAGCTAAAGCCAGTCCATACATAAATCTCAATGCATATGTGTTTGTATGTGTATTTCTAATAAACTCTCTTCTTTGCAGTTACTCTCCGTTTACTAGCAACCATCCTTAAACGGGTGGCAATACCCACCCCTCTTAAAATCCCACGCATCGAAGATGAGGGTATAAGAACGTGGTGAAAGTTTAGAAAAGATGAGGAAAAGCCTAGTACATAGCTAGTGTTTTATAAAAGTTTAGTTCTACGAAAAATATATGGTATTAGATGCGATGCCTGGAAGTTTTCATTTATTTTCTTAAAAAATAAATAAGAAGATATGGCAATTCGAACAATGCAATACTATTTTTTCCATTAGAAACATCTATTACACCTATGTAACTCTCTCGTACATATTATAATATCAATATACTTACGTATTTTAAGCAGATATGAATATTTTGCGATGGTATTGGTCTTGAGAACAAATATACCAGAAAAGTTGCCTAAAAACACCGTGAGGCAAACAAAAACTGATTACATTGACACGTTTATTTTAATAAACCCAGTTCATTAAAATAAATAAAAAACCATAAAATATTTACACATGTAAATACGAAAAATATTAACAAACCACCCCAAATATAATTAACAATCCGTCATTTCCGCCTAAGCAGGATAAAATAAAATTTTAATATTTTATTCGTTTCTGCAATGCGTTTCTCAGACAAAAAAAATTGGAATATACTGATTTATTTCGAAACTCTAATACGAAATAAATTACCAAAATGTGAACGTAGTAACGTTTATTTTGTTGTTTGAGCACAAGGCGCGGTTTTAATATGCAGTTTCAGCCCCGTCTCTTTAACCATTTGGCAAGCACTTAAGCTACACCATCGAATTCAACAGCCTATTTAACGCCTTAAACCGAATGGGTACTTTCCTATCTTCGCAAGTTACAAAATTGTTACTCCAATAGTAGTGGTGTTACTTATGAGAATGTTACAGATATGGATGTGTGCTGCACGCTTTACTACTGTAGGCAAATATAATATCATGTATTTGTATACCTGGTACTATCTTTCTATACTCCTACCAGATAGCATAAGAATTCATAATCTTTTAGTAAATATAAATATGACATTCTGTGAATACACCCTTTCATTTCAATGTATACATTTAAGGATGAATACTATATGAATATATATAAGTAAAATTGTCTTCAAAATAAAATAACAGGCAAGCTTTTCTAAAATTTTAACTAAACCTAGGTAAAATTATAATAATGAATACTACTGGTTTTGGGATACCCTTGTCTGTAGGTACAATTGCCTAATCGATTATGCTTAGGATTCTGTCCGCGAAGGGTCTGTGCTGAAGCTGTTGTTGTGGCAACGCTGCCTTTCCCCACATTCATCTATATGAGGCTTCTAGTTCCTAATTGGAATAAGTTGTAGACCTAAATTTTACAGACGTTTGGAATTGTTTTCTCTAAAAGGTGAAATAATTAAATGAACGAAAGTTTGCATTCCAAAGGAGCAATAAAAGTTACCGTATAGTTTGCAATATATCTACACGTGACTTTAAAAACAGCTCTTTGCCTAAAGTACAGTTATATTTATTTATTAATTTCCTTCTTAATGTATTATTAAAATAATATGAGCCGGCAAATCGGATTATTTTCGTTAATTATGTATATATTTCGTTAATTAGTAATATTTCGTTAATTATGTGTATTATTTTACACTGTGGAAATAACTCTTTTTACTTTGTGATGAGCCAATTAATATTTTCAGTAACTTGTGCTTGATATTTAGAATGTTATCAAAGTTATAAAGTATTTTCGAGATGTAACTTAACTTTATAACTACTAATTTTTGTAAAATAAGTAATTATAGTAAAATTACTGGGCGGTGTGTAAGTTCAACTTTGAGAAAGAAGTCAATCGGAGAATTCAACTGAGCTATGATCCGTAAAGGGGAAATTTATAGAGCTCTTAGATTTCCCATGTAGTGAGCAGAATCGAGAACTATTGAATGGCAACTGTATACCGGAATACGGCCCTTGCTAGGTGGACCTGATTGTTGAAGTTGCGGGAAACTCTTGTATGTAGATCGCATGGGATGACTTTGTGTGAATCTATGGGGAGGAATAGGTTTAGCAGTGGACTTGGACAATATAATGATTATAATAATAATTATAAGCTGTCCTTGAAATCGAAGCATATACGATTACAAGGACAGTCATATCTACTTAATATTTTTTTTTAAATTAGATCGATTTTGGCACCTCTTATCATTCGTCCAATTACACATTTAACTTGTTGCCTTTCATTTTGAAAAGACCGTTTATGTACCGTATTGAAAAAGAAAAACATTTTTCTTAAATTCAATTTTGAAATGTTTCTGGCAGATTATGGTACAAGTTAGATTATATTCATCCCTAGTTACCATTAGAAGTAAATTAAATTTTCAATAATTATATGTACACCCTATCACTCCTAACATTTTAGTTTGAATATCAATTGCAAACCCCGGCTTATTTTCAACATATTTTACTTTCCATAATTTTAAGTGCCAGAATTTTTAAAACTTGACTGACTTAAAACCTATCAGACAACCATATTTATCTGCATTACTTGAATGTCTTGACCTTGAAATTGGAAAAAATATTCGATTTACAGTAAACCAATTATTGCAGACATACATACTATAAGTCTATTCGTGACTTGGATTTTCAGCTTTTAAATACTTTTTCTGTTTTTACATTCGTTTAGTGAAGCGAAAGCAACATCACTGTACATAAAGAAAATGTGTTAATTAAAAAAAAATATTTTCTGGTTGTCTGTCAGCATGAACGGTTTTCACTCTAAAACTATTTAAAGCAATTACGTGAATTTTCCTCTAGTTAAAAAATGTAACCGTTAAATTATTTATTGTTTATTTCATAGTGATATCTCAGATGGTTTCGAAGTTATTATGATGTTTATTTTGTTTCCGTGATGCATGTCAACACTCTCTTACTTTTTGAAGCTGTGGTACTTAAACTAAGCGCACCTATTGCAGGTTGCATTGTATACCATTAGGTATAACAAGCTTGTAATGTAACATTCAAAAAAGTTACGCGGTGCTATGATGAAATGCACACTATATACAATTTGAAACATGTACATTATCATCGAGGATTACCATTTAACTTTATTTCATGGATTCTCCTCGTAACTTGTAATAATAGATGACCTCATGCGAGAAACTGCGGAAAGAATAGTTAATATTTTCAAAAAGTATTTTAGAAATTTAAGCATTTACCCATACGGATGACTTATGATGGATCTTAGACAAAATACACCTGACTGGTGTCGATTCAAGACGTCAGTATTACCCTTAGATGATTCAGTTCTATAATAAGGTGATGCATCAACTATAATAAGGAAAAAAAAACAAACTTTGGTTCATTTAAACATTTTACATTTCTGAGCAAACAATTTTAAAGGTGTGTGAAATTTAGGCCTAAAACTTATTCCAATTAAGAACTAGAAACCTTATATATGAACGTGGGGAAACAAATGTGGAGAAAGGCAGCGTTGCCAGAACAAAAGTTGTCTGCACAGACCCTTCGAGGACATAATCCTAAGAATGACGGATTAGACAATCGTATCAACTTAAAAGGGTATCCCAATAACAGTAGCATTCATTATTTTAATTTCATTCCAAGTTTAGTTATAATTTTAGGAAAGCTTCCCTATTATTTTATTTCGAAGATCTTTTTAAATGATTCACAATTGTGCAAAACTTGGAATAACTAAGGATGTAAACGAAGCGTCTTCAATAAGTCATAAGATTTTCGAATTATATGAGTACTATATTCATACTTAAATAGATACATTAAAATGAAAGTACGTATTCACAGAATGTCATATTTTGATTTAATAATCGATTCTGAATTCTTATGCAATCTGGTAGGAGTCTAGGAACATAGTACCAGGCATACACATATTTGATTTTATATTTCCCTATCGTAGTAAACCGTGCAGCATATATCCATATCCGTAACATTCTCATAAGTAACAACACTACTATTAGAATAGCAATTTTGTTACTTGCGAAGATAGGAGAGTACTCATTCGGTTTAAGGCTTTAAATAAGCTGTTGAAGTCGATGGTGTAACTTAAGTGCTTACCAAATGGTGAACGAGACGAGGCTGAAACTGCAAATTAAAACCGCGCCTTGTGCTGAAACAAAACAATAAAGGTTACCACGTCCACATTTTGGTAATTTATTTCGTACTAGAGTTTTGAAATAAATGAGTATTTTCCATTTTTTTTTACCTAAGAAAAGCATTGCACAAACGAATAAAAGAGCATGAAAAAGGAACCCCTAAAATGTTTAAATTTTATTTTATCCTACTTAGACGGCAATGACGGATGGTGGATTATAGTTTAAGTGATTGGTTAATATTTTTAGTAAAATTTTTGTGAAAATATTTTATACTTTTTTATTTATTTTATTGAATAAGTTTTGTTAAAATACAGCGTAATTAGTTTTACGTTTGCCTCACGGTCTGGTATATTCGTTCTCAACACCATTGCCATAGCAACATATTCATATCTACTAAAAATATATATGTACATAAAGATAAATATTATAATATGTACAAGAGAGTTATATAGATGTAGTAGAAGTTTTGTAATGAAAAAAATTATATAGTTTTATTGGAATTGTCAAAATTTCTTATTTATTTTTTATGAAAATAAATGAAAACTTCGAGGCATCGCATAGAATATCATATATTTTTCGTAGAACTAAACCTTTATGAAATACTAGCTACGAACTAACACTAACACTCCCACCTTCCATTTGTTGGTATTTTAGGGGGGTGGGTTTTACCACCCGTTTAAGGATTGTTGCTAGGAGATAGAGAGTAACCGCAAAGAAATTAGGGAAACTACTTGAAAATTTTGGGAGTTTATTAGAAATACACACATAAACACACGTACATTGGGATTTATATATAAACTGGCTTCAGCCCACAGTTCCGTTCGCTTTGAAAATGTGATGTTAAACCTAACATGAACGTTAACCTTTAGCCGTTACCGTGGCTTTATTACCAATTCGACTATGTCAAATCTAATATTTTAACATAGTTGTATAGCATACATGGAAGTTTAATTGTAAAACAACCGTTTAAAATGATTTAAAACCAAAAATTAAAGTTTAATACCGGTAACTAAGCACTTTAAAATGGTGCCTAGAACGACTGGAATGTAAAAAAAATCATGAGTTTTTTGGCAAAATATTTTAGATTATTTTATTATTTAATTGATTGAGTGTTCAGTGTAAAAATATATTTAGCGGCATCTTCCCCATGTATCACAATTTTATGTGCTTTAAAGTTATAAAGCTACAATATACGACGAGTCGTTACTCATAGGTATTTTGCTAAAAATATTTTTATTATTACGTTTTGCTTCGTTATGGCAGGGCGTTGTGAGACAAAGACGTCGCGTCAAAATCTCATTGATTTTTACGTCGTTGTCGGTCGGCTAGGGGTCATTTGATATTTTCCGTCAACTGACGAAACCGCCATCCGCACCGCCAGTTGCTACTGCATATAGTGCACACATGTACAACGATATTCACTCGTGACTTCTTTCATATAATATGCAGCGTCCCACCAGCCAAGTTTGGGGATACTATTCAAACGTACTAAAATTGACGGCAAGAAACACGTCACTTTTACAAGTTCTTCAATTATTTGATCCATCATATACAGTACCAACAAGGCACGCTCCAGTAACCAACATTTAGAAGCTGAATATGTGCGCATAAGAAATAAAACTGATAGCAAATTAAATAAATCTTTGGCTTTTGCACTTATTTTAGATGGTTGGACTAATATTATTGGGAAAGGCGTGATAAATTTTATTATTAAAATCTCCGAACCCATATTTTACAAACCTGTATATCCGGAAACTCAAAAATATACTGCAGACTTCCTGGATGATAAAATTATTAAAATTAATAATGAAGTTAGGCACGCAAAATTTACAGTAGTGATTACCGACAATGTGTCAAACATGAAGGCTGCTTGGAGGAAAACCATGTCTACATTCCCATAAATATATTGTGTCGGATATGTGACTAATAGTTTCAATTTGATTCACAAAGATATTTTTAAAATTGATATCATTGAGAAAACCTTGCAAAAAGTATTATGTAATTATTTTTAAAATCCCAAATCGATAGGTATGAAAAGGTTACACGTAGCTTGAAATTGTTCTGCTAAAGTCGATGGAGTGGTGCATATATTGTTCTAGAGTCTACCAAAAAAACAGAGAAGCAGTGGAGTTAACAGCAATATCCCACGAATTTACAATCCCGTCTAATGTTAAATTAATTTAGGGTTCATCATTGATGAGATTGTCAAAATTCTTAAACTTCTTGCTATGAGTGCTTTAAAATCTGAAAGTGACAAAGCTTTGCTATCGGATGTTCCGTTATTATTTAAAAATGTGTTTAATATTACAGCAGAAAAATTAGAAAGAGTAAGATTTTTGGCTGGACGAGAAAAGGGTGTATTGATGTTAACAATAATAAATAAAGAAAGATTTTTGCATACAGCCTATCCATTACGCTGCATACCAATTAGATCCACGATATTGTGCGAATGTTTTAACATATAATGAAATTTCTGTGGCTTTGGAATATTTATTCCAGAATGTATGAGAATTGGTGTCGATGAATCGAAAGTTCTTGAAAGTATGGCAGGCTTCAGAATGAAAGAAAATAATTTTTACGTCTCTGAAGCTATTTGGGTCCCAATAACAGAGCTCCAACTTAGATTTTGGTGGAGAACGTTCGCCGGAAATCAAGATTCGGCTAACATAGTATCGAAAATTATGAGCGTACCACCCTCGTCTGCGGTCAGTGAAAGAAACTGGGCCCTTTCGTACGGACTCGTAATAAAACTAGGAATCACTTAAACAACTTAGGAGTTCTTAAATGATTAATTACCAGATCTAATTTAAGCCTTTTTCGCCATAAAACAAAAACACAAAAAACATTACCGATTTTAGGACGATAATAGTGAAAGTGAAGGTCCTGAAGATGACAGTAATGTTACGGAAGAAAATGATCCTTTTGAATTTTGAAAATGATGGTTTTGTATTATTGATTTGCGTATACGTATAAGAGAATCGATAAGGGATGATTTCTTAATTTTAGAACTTTTTTAATAATTGTTTATTCGTTTTATTTTAATTTTACCAAGCATTAAATTTTTTTGTTAGTTTTCTTTTTAATGGAACCTATGTTTATTGTAGCGAATTTCATCATATTCATATTAACATAATGTACCGCCCGGCCGGCCTAATTGATCACACTTCCTGCTACCTCTGCATCAAGCTTACATGCCGCCGCTTAGTATTTCCAAAACCAATTATACGAACCACCAACTATTTAAATTTGTGCAAAATAAGATATTTTATATTATTTTGAAGTAAATTGCCACAGAATTATAACGTTTCTTATAACAATAAGTGGTTTTGTCAGCAGGTAATTAAACAAATTTCAATCGTTCAAAAGTTTGAATACTTTGTGGACGATTAATAACCACATACAATAAATAATGTCGGCTGAATAAGATAAACATGTTATCACCCATTCTAAACCACTCAATGTAGTTTTAAAAGGTTTCGAACCAAAAAAACGTTTAAAGCCAAATGGTTTAAAACGTTTAAAACCAACTTTATATCTATAGTTTAGACGTATAATTTTTTCTGTATATATAGATATACATATATATACATGTATATATATATATACATATATATATATATCACTCAAATAAAGTGTCCATATTTTGATGTCAGCATAGAAACATACGAATCGTATATTCCTCCTTAAACAAAAAAAAATTCAAAGATTCATTTAGCAATTACGAAAAATTCTATTAAAAGTTTTCGGCTATGTTCTCCGAACAGAAAATGGTGGTTAAAATGAACTTTACCTAATTAAAGAAGAGGAATTTATGAAGCAAATGAATTCTTTACCCCAACTAGTCACACAAGATTAGACTAGTGCAAATATTTTTTCGGACTTGATGATGTGGCCTTTTCTAATAATGAGAAATTTTGACCTTGTTTTAGTTTTGTTGCTTTGACAATTAATATTTTAATTTGATCGTTTGAAATATTATTACATTCAAAGTTGTAATCAACGTTTATTTGAACTTTAAAGTATGTAGTTTTGCTTAAACTCATTTTCAAAATTAAGAAAATTTGTCTATACAAATAGTAGCGAATATGATAAAACTATGTTTTTACAATGCTATATTGTAATAGTGACATTTCCTTTTCTATCTTAATAACATATACAGACATTTTGTTGAATAAATATTAAGCTCGCCATGAAAACAATAAAGTGAATTTTATATTCAGTAACTAAACGACTTCAATATTTGATTGCGTTTAGTTACGTTATTATTTTGCGATGACATTGAGCTAAGCAAAATTAAATGATAAAATTGGTAGTAATTAGTAAATTGCCAGTGACCTTAACACAATTTACCTTTTATTTAAAAAGTATTGTTATACAAAACATATCGAATGGGGGCACTTTACAGTCAATATTATTATTCTATTCTATTTAGAACTACGACCTATCTCCCTCTCAACTTGTATTAAGGAGTAAGAATCTAGGTACAATAACTTACTTTGCAAGATGTGAAAATTTCCCAGCGCATTGTAAATACCTTCAATACTATTGATCTCAAAAGCAACTATTAAAGTGAAAACTCTGAAAATTTTTGTATTTGTTTATTTAAGGTTTATATATGATTTAAGAAATTACCGCATTGAATATAGAAAAAGTTCTCTCTTAAGTATAAAACCCTTATCCTGGTTTTTGATATAATAATTCAACCATACGCAATATTTTTTGCATATCTTTATATTAACAAGTGAATCGAAAAAGTCTCATACGATTATATTTCTTAAAATTTCCTTCTTTTTTGGGATTAGAATACATTCTGAATGTGTTATTTTCTTAAGTACCCATTACTTCTAATACTTCTTGCAAATGGTATTTCAATTAAACCAATGACTATGGTTGAAACCTACTAAAAAAAGAGCTTAAGTAAATATATTTAGACTGAACGTTTGTAGCGTTTGGTAATGATTTAAAATTTTATGAGTTTAATACATTTATATAATTTAATATACCTAATTAAAACTTATAAGAAGCATTTGTTTGTAAAAAAACAGTTACAAAATACATAATATTATAAGAAAAAGAGAAACAATAACTGGGAAATAATGACTCATTTCATACCATAGCATCTCTGTATACGTCACTAAAACTATTTATGGTGGACTAATTTTTCTCACTGGATATCAATTCTCCGTTCTCCATCGCTTTTTTCAGTGTTGTCAACAATTCTGTCTTTTATGTTAGAAGACTACTACTGGACTACTACGTCAAATAATGCAAAATTATTTTGTGCGTGTGCTTATGTACGAGCGTTAGAAGTAACACTTCTTTGATATAATACGAGAATTACATCACTTAGCACGCAAATAATTAATTGAAATAAAATGATATTAGGACTAGAGCGTGGATATAAATATGGTTGGTAAAATCTTAATTTAATGAAGTAAATAGATTTTAAATCATTTATAATTTATTATGCAAATAAATGCATACCGAAACATAGATTCACTTGAGTGACATCCACTTAAAATACAATTTAAAAAGCTTGTAAGCCATATTTCTAGCAGGAATATTAACAATAAATAAATATTTTATATAATAAAATTATTAATTAGATTCGTATGAATATAAAACACGTGCAGTGTGTTACAAATACTTTTATAACCATCATGTATATAGTATCAGTAATTATACGCATGTTTAGCGAGCAACTTCGTCCTGTCGATTTTTGTTGCATCGTGCGTGCGTATGCGTGCATCGCAAAATTGCATTCTCGTTATTTTTTCATATCGTGGCTAAAGAAGTATAACTTCAGATATATTTTCCCAAACTCTTCTTCGATCTATTTTGAATTATGAAGATCCTGCATTTTAGATCTTTCTGAGTAGTTTGTTAATAAATGAAAAATGTCTGCGTATTCTTCCAAAAATGTTGTATTTGATTTATTTTTTACCTTGTCCGCATTCTGAATTTTTATACCCTCTTAAGGTTTGAATGTGAGTGGCGATATCTATGACTTTTTGTTTTTTTTTGTTTGACTTCCTTATTGGGCCTTGCACTAAATCACGTCTTTAATTTCGATTATAGTCTTTAATTGGTTTTGAATATCAAAATATCTTCCTTATACCCTAACATAACATAAAGTGTTGTTGTTAAATTTTCTTTAACTGCTCAACGCGGATTTCGAATCATATTGAATAAAATAGTACGCACACAATTTTTATAAGTTGTTTCAAGTCTCAATGCTATTCATAAATATTATTGTTTCTGTAATATACCCTTCTTTTAATGTCTGTATCCTACTCTGCTACGTAAGCCTTATATATCAGATATGAGCTTTCCAGTTGTTCTACATTGATAAATTAAACCGTATCTGACTGATTATTCGGAGTAATTTTTGTTTATAAATGCAATGTGTTTAGACACGCGGTAGCGTTTCCAGTCAAGTTCAAGCCAAGGAAACGGAACTAGCGACGCAGCAGCCATGTGTTATATTAAACAAACTATTTGGACCCGTTTTTTTTAATAAATTAAAATCTATTCAACATCGATACATGATTTTTTTAATTTTTTTAAAGTCGGTTAGATTAATCTCAAATTTCATAAATATAGCTTAAACGATTACCGAGATATTTACGTCTTTTTACCATTGACTGACTGACTAAACACATACTAAACACTACTTTTCAGATGACCTAGAAATTTTAAATTTGGCGTCCAGCTGGGTTATTGTGTGAATACAAAAGGCAAAGCCGGAAAAAGGAAAAAGGAAGAAAATAGTGAATTTTAGGTGCTTAAATATTTTCTAACACCTAGCGATCTTTATTAACACTTAGCGACTTTCGAATTATAATAAGGTAAAAAGATTTTCTTTCGCAGGATGAAATTTAAAGTTTTGTATACAAGATTATTTATAAAACTTAGACGACCAATAATATCACAAACTGCAATTGGCAGCACCGGCTCACCAATCTGACTTCATTGCGAACAATTGTATTAAAGTAAGATTATGCTAACTGAATTCGTCCCGTCGCGACGACGAGTATCCGCACCTCGCGCGGTGCGTGGTGCGCGGGGCAAGCAATAGGAATACGACCTGACCTTAACGCGAATGCCACGGAGCGAATGACAGCCATGCTCATAAACGCGAGCGCCCTTATGCTGTTAAGTTATCTCTGGAAACCCTACCCATACGGTTTTATTTTAGGTTTTGTAATTCGGATAAATAGATTTTAGTTACAATTGGAATATCTTATAAATAAACAATAACTATATACATTTGTACTTGTAACTACATTTATTACGTATTCAGTTGTCACATTTATTGGAATACAAAGCAGTTTTCTTGCTAAATACATATAATATCCTTTGCGAATTCTGTTCTATTTCATTCAAGGTTAAATTTTAATCAGTAAGTTAAAACACTTCACGGGGTACATCTTATCAATCTGTATCCTAGTTAAATTAAGGTTTAATAAAGTTCTACAATAGAACACAACTGCCTACTAACTTTACATCACCTCTGCTTAGCCAATTTATGTATAAAGAGAAAACGTGTAAAAAATATTGCAGATAATGTATGAGCAATGCGTTCTAATATCTCTAACGTTCAAGAAAATGTAGAAAATAGAACAAAAAAGACAATTATACAATGTAAACGCAGGAAAAAAGAATAATTTTAGAGATTACTCTTGAATGACAAAAATTTTTTTTTCGAAAGTCAACATATCCCATCAAAAACATAAATGTGAAAATGGAAGCCAAGTTCAACATTAAGAATATGTGTGGTTATCGACTTATAGTTTGCTAGTGTTTATCAGCAAAGAAATTTTTAGAAGGGTAAGTTATGTCGACATTATAATATATAAACACTAACTTGCGCATAACATAAAGAAGATAAGTTGATTTGCCAAATATAAGATAACTTGTATTTTGAAACCAACCAAGTCATCCTAAGTTATCTGCTGTAGTATATTCCTAGAAATAAATTTCAAGATTATCTATGGAACTAGGTACCCATTTAGATATCAACTCTTTTGTCAGCAAAGTCAATAACCACGCATGTTCTTAATATTGGACTTAGCTCCTATTTTCACATTTATGTTTTTGATGGGATTTACCTAACATTACTTATTCTTCATAAACCTTACCGTTTCAATAATATACGTTTCTTTTTATACCCTACTCAGCCACGTAATTCTCATGTTTAAGATATGATCTTTCCATTTGTTCTACTTTGATGTATTAAACTGTATCTGATTGATTATTCGTGGTAAATTGTAAATGTAGTTAATTACATATAAATGTAGTTAATTACATAAACATTACCTACTTGAACATAAATGTAGTTAATTACATAAACATTACCTACTATTCCTAAACCTCACCGTTTCAACCATATACGTTCTTTTTACATTCTTCTCCGCTGCCCAATGCCCACCTGTACGATGTAATGTTTTCGTTGTTTCTGCTTTGCTGAATTATTCTGAATATGGTTGGTTGATTATTCGTAAATATATTTTGAAACATATTTTTGTTATAATTAACCTATAGTTATAACCCAATTTTACAGAAAGACGCGGTTGAATTACATAAAATATAGAGCAAAACAATTTAATTTTTTTGGGTATCTTTCTGTACTTGTGTTCCGGACTTGTTTTATCACGGACCTCATCGAGTGGGTATCACTGGATTGCTATTGGAAACGTAATCTGAAATGTCTTGTAATATTTTCTTGTAGGTTATTTTAGATGTTAGGTATACATTTTCCCGATAGTACGCAGCGTGCTTCGCCCTTAGTTTTAAGCCACACGTCTCAAAAATAATAAAATAACGACATGTATTAAGTACTTTAAATTTTTCGGTTAACTTGCATCATCTAATGAAAAACATGTAAATAGTTAAGTAATAGTTCTTAATAATCTCCATAGAAAGCGGATCCCTCCTGCCAGGATGATAAATTTATAATAAATCAATGGATTAATTTACGCCGTTCGTGCTTAACTTTACCGCCAGGTTCATATGGAGGTATTATGCATGAGCGCAAGGCTACTTAAACTAAATTAATTCGAAGTTGCCTAGCATGGACTTGACCTATTCTTCTTTCATTATGGTCAGCTGGTATAGATTCATTTCATAGTCATAAAACTGATTACGATACAACATGATTTTTCAGTAACAATTTTTTATAAATAAATAAATAAAATATGCAATCGCTTTTTTTACGTTATTTGTTTATATGTCCTCCTCGGAGCTAGCTTTCGATTTTTTTATGTATGTTTTAGAAAAATGTGTTTTGAATAAACAAATAAAATAAGCACACTTATAACCTTCTTTGAGATTTGTAAAATATATTTATCGTTTCTGGAGTTAATAAACTTTGTAATTCCCGAAATGCACGAATTACACCAACGCGAAGTGTATATCGAAATAATAAACTTCACTCACAGCAAACTTGCTAAGTAGAATCCGCACTATGAGATTTCCGCTTACATTAGACGCCTACAAATATTTAAGGGTTCAAAGTAATATTTTTTATAACGAAAATGTATTGCCTCCTATATTAACACACTTTTCGTTAAGTAGTTTCAGAAATATTAAGAGAGGAGAGCATACTGTATTTTCTTTGTTTTTTTTTTTAATATTGTTCAATTACGAAATTTAAAATTATTAAAAATCTGTATTATTATTATCAGGTTAAAAAACCTAAAATGTTTGTATAGTCTCATAATAATCTCGTCCAAATGATACATGAAATTTAAAAAAAATACTTATTAATTTACTCCCTATTTAATAATGAATATTTTAAAATAGTTAGTGGAAAATATATACCTCGATAAGATGTATTGCTATGCTAATTTCAACTTTCTGTGCCGGAAAGACAGACATACTTGTCAATGCCTTTATGAGGGTTTCCTTTTTCGGTTTCAGGTACGAAACTCTGAAAAAATATAAGGAAGACATCTCTGTAGTCTCTGTGTCAAAATCTGTATAGTAAATTTTACATGATTAAAGAACGAAGTAACACACAGACGAAATTTCTAAAAACAAGTTTTCTGACTTCCTCTATCATTTGTACGCTAATTAACCTATGTGTACCAGGTGGGGTATGATGTACCCCAGTCTTTAACAAATAATATTATTTTCAAAATTAATAATGCACGTGCTTGCGTTTTCTGAGTAGCGACGCAATGTTGCCGCTCCGATTAGAGATGTTTGGCCAGTCCAGCGGCTGTCGCCAAGCAAGTTACACGCGTGTAAAGCACGCTTAGGTGTCACACATCCCACTTCTTACGGCTCGTAACTAAAAAGGTACGTTTCTCGATCGACGGTTATTGTTTTATTTTGTTTGTTTTATGTTGTATTTTAAGTGGGAATATCTCTTTACAGATATTATTTAAGTCGAAAAAAAAACGATATTATAAGTGCACTTTTAGATGAAGGCAAGTAATTCTACTCAGAATATAGACAATCTGACAATGAGTATGATTATTTGACCGTTAAAAGTGAAACAAATAGAGTAGTTGAAGCTGAGTTTTATCGTTTTGAGTCTGACTCATGATGTATCAATTTAATATGTACACCATTCCATGAATAGGTATTACAGCAGTAAGGAAGGTGTAACACAATGGCAAAAATTTCCATACAGAAATATCGTTCGCCGTCGAACTGAAAATATCTTTACTCTTCTTCCAAGTGTTAAAATGGTTGCGAAAGACAAAGTATCACCTCTTCAGTGATTTGAGTTATTCATGTTATATCTAATGATATATTATATCTAATGATAGGTGAGATTTTGAAGATTAGTAATAAAGAAATTCTAACTCAAGCAGTCAGTGGTCCTTAAAAATATGCGACAACAAAAGAGGAAATAAAAGCATTATTTTAATTATTTTTAGATCAGGTTTGGTGCGTTCTGGTCTCAAAATTACAATCGAAGTATGGACAACTGATGACACTGATATGGATGTTTTTAGAGACACAATAAGTAGAAACAGATTTACTTTCTTATTGACCAACTTGAGGTTTTTGACAGCTCAGCGCTACGTGATTGAATAAAGCCTAATCGATGAACCTCAATTAGAAATATTTCTGATTATTTTATAAAATAATTTGCCAAGACGCCTATATTTCATAATCACTTACTTTAAGTGGAGAGTTGATTACTTTTAGAGGACAATGTGCTTTTTGTCAGTATATCCCATCGAAACCAGCTAAACATGGCTTGCAAATTTATGTATTTGTGAACAGCAAGCCGTATGATATTCAAAATATGGAAATACATTATGGGAAACAGCTAGATAACAGTTATTTTGCTGTAGCGTACAATTTTATTTAGACGATTAGCAAAATGTGTGTCAAAATATTCTCGAATTATCACCATAGACAATTTTTTACCAGCAACGCACAAAAAATCTGCTAAAAACCAGAAGCTCACGATAGTTAATGTTAAGTAGGTAATGTTAAGTAGGTAATGTTACAGTACGCACTAATATAAAACGCATTCCGTTAATTTTCAAGAAAAGTTGTGAAACGAGTACTTCCCTATTTTGATTTCAAAAGAACATCACTATAATATCCTACGTACCGAAGTGCTTTACTTGGTGTCTTCATTGCATTACGATAAAGAAATTGATCCTTAAATTGGAATTTAACAAAAATCTACTATGATAACATTGTATAATCAAACAAAAAGTGGTGTTTACGTAGTTGACAAGTTATACAGAACTTATGATGTTTCTTGAAATTCTAAACATTGACCGTTAACGATTTTTTTGCATTACTGAACCAGGCAGGCATAAATACCAATCAATTTTCCCCTTCAATTTGTTTTGCCTTTTTTGATGACGTTATTTAACTTACGGATAATGAAACCATCATTATCCGTAAGTTAAATAACGTGATCAAAAAAGGTAAAACAAATTTAACAGGAAAATTTATTGGTAACTTGGGCATTTTTAGTTAAAGATCATTTGAATACAAGAAGGCAAAATCAAAAAGCTTCCGAAAGACCTGCGCAATAGATTAGACAAATATTTTGTGAATACAAGTAAAAATTGACCAAGGATTCCTAGAAAAATATCTAATACGATGCAGAGATGTGCAAATTGTCCTAAAAAAAAAGAAAGACCAAATACATATGTAAAAAATGTTTCACGTCGATATAATTTGTTTTGTGAAGACTGTATCAAATTTGATACCTGTGATCTCGGTTAATATTCCTATTTTTAATTTAATTATTCGTTTTATTTAAAGAAGATATAATTAACTTTTTCTATTTAAAAAAATTGTGATGATTATACGCGCCATTTAATATAATTACTGGTGAATAATATCCATATTGTTAACAAGAGTTGCATTATTTTTCATTTACTTTCTAAAAAAAAAACATGTTCATAATATCAGAGTTTTATGTAAATTCACTTATAATTACGTATATTTTATGCCATATAATTGTAATCTACCAGTTTAATGACAGTTCAAATTTTCGGGTATATCACACCCACCTAGTACGAGTACAAGTTGTAACGTTTAGTCACTGGTGAACGAAAGTTTAAATAACTCTTTTTAATAAATAATTGCATTTACGCAATTCACTTTGTTACAATTGTACTATAAATACATATAATAATAAAAAGTTATTTAAAAATGTTTCAAACGCTAATTATTTTATTCATTACACCTCTAATGATTTAATGACATATTTCTTGTAATCGTTTAAAATGCGTATGGGTTTTTTGTTTTTCGAAATTGAAGTTGTCTATGGATTCGTTAAGTCTTATCTCTCACTGTTTTAATTATACTAAGTTTATTTTAACAAAATAAAACTATAATCCATTTTACCCACAGGCGTATCATATCCTGGGATTAAAATGTATTAGGAATTTTAATCACATTTAATATCCCAGCTCCTTTACGACACGATGTTAGAATAAGTTATGCAATTGGTTGTAAAATATAATTTTACCCCATTTTTGTCATAAATATTTAAGAGACTCATTTCTTCCTATATCGTATTTTGCTTTATTAGAGTTTTTTGAAAAAAATTGATCTCGATAAACAAATGATATTGAGAAAACTTTTCTGAAAGTTTTATATTAAATAATCTTATACTGTTAATTCAATTAATCATACTGTTAGGAATATCACTCTCATAATAGCATAAATTTATTGGTCTATTTACCTTAAAACTTTTACAAATAAAAACTTTGGCTGTACCGTGTGTACAGCCAAAATTTTAATTGAAGACAAAGATTCCAATATACTTAAACAATGTTTCTTATTTTTTTTTGGTGGTCATTAATTTAGTTATTGATGAATTTAAAATTATAGTCTAAAGCGTTACGTCATTAATAATAAACTAAAATTCACTATTTCAGAAGACCGTAATAAGTTTTTTTCGAAATATAACAGATAACGCAAAAGTGACTGTATTTAATAACGCTTTGATTTGTTTCATTAAATAATCATTTATTTCTCATTTCTAGAAGACAATGTATGTGAGTTTAACATTAATACATTATCATGTTCGTGGCTATTATAACTAATGAAATCTTGCAATTATTAAATGAATAATTCTACTTTGATAAATTCTATGCAATGAATACTGCGGTACGACCAATTTAAGCACGGATAATACATACGCGTGCCTACTTACACAAACACTTATATAAACAGAGACACACGCTCGCATCTTTAATGAGCCACATTGCTACCAAAGCAGCAAGTAAGGTCCTCGTGAAGACGTTGAAATTTTCAGTTGGTAATAGTAATTGAAGAAACCGTTAAATTCTATGGCCCGGCTTAACTGTTTGCCAAACGGTTAAAGGGACGGGATGGCAGCCATGCTCATACTTGGCAGTGTAATAAAACAACCTTTTCACGATGCGGCTTATAATGACGTCATTCAAAAGCTCTTATAATTTGTGTCATATCTGAGTGCCAAAGATAAGGCTGCGGCAGTATCGTGGACCTTATAATCACGGCCTTATAAATCTTTTTATTCTTCAATAATGTTTTCGCTTAGGTTTTATGGTGACAATTACATTTTCTTATTAAACCTTTTAATATTATTTCGATTATGTGAAGTCATAAGTATAGTAAAAGTAATTTAAAATATTCTGGTCAAATTATTTTAAAAGGCTGACTTTTGAACAAAAATATAAGTATTCGTGAATTTAAAATGTCATTAATATTATTGTTATTTTATATCAGGTAAACGCCGTGAATGAAATCGCGTGCGGAAATATGTAAAAATACCACAGTCTTTACTGCCCATATTTTTTTTTACCCATAACTTTCTGTGTATGATATTTTAAATTACAAGCGAATATATTTTGCACAATCTACGCAACTACATAAAGTGTATATAGAATGTGCAAAATATTATTTTATTGTAAATATATTTTCTTGTAAAATGCCACTCTACTTTTAAACGAAGAAATGTGACGTATACTGACTCTCTCACTGGTATTGCATGCTGATAAAGTTTTTCTGTAAGTCATCAACCAGCGCTTTAGTACTTTTTTGTACAGGAAAATATCACGAGACAAAGCTGGTTTATAAATCATAAAAGCACGTGTGAGTATATTCTGAAAAGTGGACGACTAGTGGGAACATTTTACTAATGAAATACGTCTATGTGTTTTTTGTATTATATCAAAGCCTGTGTTAAATAGAACAAATGAGCTACAATTATACATGAACTAGACGTACCTACAGATCTAATCTGATGTTGTACTCTTTATACATAGACAAATTTGAAACGGTGATGGAACAGGAGACTATACCAGAAACTTCGAAATTTGCCATACCGTACTCTATTATCTGCACTCTTTAATTCGTACGAAAAATACATTATCGGATCCACAATTGCAAATTAGGTTGGGGAGAGCATAAAACTAAAGAACTCACGATATAATGCCACTAGCGGAAAACGAGTCAGGAAGATAACATTTTTTCTCCAAATATTAGAAGCCAATGGAAGATCAAGAAGCCAAGTTCTAAAGAAAACTTATGTGAGCAGAACGATCCAGGAAAGTGAAACTCAAGGCATATCTAACTATTAATGTTTTGAAAAATTCGTTTACACGAGTTCTAGCGTCTCAAACAAAGACCGTTGCAAAAAGGAACTGCTATGTCAATAAGCCATGGGAAAAGGCAAGTATCCTACCCAGACGATTTTTTTTCACGAAGTTTCATTTAATTGCGAATAATGATTTCCTACAAATTTAACGCCAAATATATTCAATATTCATTAAAGCCAATTTTGGTTTATTCTTACCAGCTGACATCTACAATATATTACTGGACTTGTACACTCATTACGGCTTTCATGAAGCTATGATTGCACCAGCTTTAGATTAAGTTATTCGGAACAAAATTGTACTTCTATATCTATTCACAAAATTAGATTTGTTCAAGTATTTCGTTACTCGATTAATTATTTATATTTTTCTATAATTTTCAAATCAAAGAATATTATAATAAATTTAAAATGGACTTTAATTTCTTTTTGTTATCTTTAGGGAAATTACATTATGAATTGAAGTATTTTCGGTTTTTAAATATGTTTTTGTGCCGTATAGCTGCGACATATACAGCAACAGTGTTCTGCAAAAAAAAATTATAACAACAGTATTCTATTAAACACCATTGTCTAATTGGTGCAATAATTAAATATTTTTTGATAATACTTTTATTTCTTCGCGAGACACGAATCACTAAAATGTTGCGTAATATAATCTCCCGCTCTAAAACTCTCGCTTCTCTTATTTTTATAACAATTATGTATAATTTCAAAGAAAAAATATGGCAAACATGGAATTGTATTGATAAATTCATATAAATAATTAATATTTTCACCCCTATGGAAATTATATGTGCTATGTTATGTGTATACCTAGGGAAATTTAAAATTGTTCTCAGTAATGGATGAAGAGAAATTCTACTATCTTAAATAAATAAAAACTTCTTTTATTTCCCACTTGCCACATGCCGTAAATTATAGTTTTTATTAATTATGTTCCTATATATTTATACATTTGAATATATAGTAGTTTGTTACATAATACACGCTATTAACCTGTTACATTTAAATTTCTGAATCTTGATATAATCAAAAATTGTATTTTAGTAAATTTACTTGAGCATTAATAGTTTATATATTCTTTAGGTTATAAATTATATATCATAATTTGTACACTTAATGAAATTTAAACTAATTTTTCAGTTTAATAATAGCACGTTTACAGTGAAATAGCTTCAAATGCAGCTTTTGTTTCGTTTTTCAATGTACTCTAAATATTATGGCACTAGTTATTGCTATGTAGTTTTAAATGCTTAAATTTGTGTGTTTATAAATGCATAAGAGAAGGTTTTGCAAATATTCCTTCTATGAAGCGAAGACTACCCTGTTAGTGTTATTTTGCTTTCACTTGTATTTTAGCGCAATCACATATTACGAATTTGGCACTTCTGAAAAACTTAATGTCTTACCTCGCTATTCGTCTTGCTAAATAGATTGCAATCCGTCATAATCTTAATAAATAACCTCTTATAAATAAACTTTTAACAATCCATCAAAAATATGGGGTGCGAGTAGAATATGACATATACAGTTCACATGTGTGAACTCTGTAGACCATATTCTGCTCGAATTTGAATTTATGGCAGTTATGGCCCTGCACAAGTGGCACGCAGTTTTCTCGTGGTAATGGGCGTTGAAGAGGCTATTAAATTGTACGATTCAGAGTTAAAGTTTCACTAAACAATTAGAGTGAGGATGTAGGGCCATGTGCCATAGTTTAGACATTGCTATAAACTCTCCACCTACCACTACGTTTATTATAGCCTAATGCAAGATTTGTAATAATTTGTTCTGGTTTTCAGCTTTTAAAATAAGTTTTCTTTTTATGAATGACCACAGCTTCGTTAACATTTCAGCAACCATGTCTGTTTCAGAAATAACATGAAAACCTTCTTAGAAAATATTATTGAAACGTGTTGAATTTCCGACGATTCAATTATTAGAAGTATTGCTCGCTAAAATAAAAGCTAGAGTGACACATTCTATTAATAAATATTTAAAAATAAATTTTGATAATAACTTCCTTTTTTTAAACCTGCCAGAATAAAATATTATAAAAAAAATATCATACCCATTTTTAAAGTTTCAAATATATTCTGCCAAAATTTTTATTTTCTTCAGCAGTCAATATATTGAAATTACTCCCTTAATATAAAATAGGTTTTGCCGCATAGCATCTACCGCCACTTTGTGGAAACACTGAAATATAATATACGTGTAAACATAATTTTGTTACCCTAGTCCATATAATATAATATGTACTGGATTTTATGCAGTTTGTACCGAAATTTAGTAAGAAAATCTGAATTCGACTTCTGCGCGAGCAAAACCATGGAAAACCACTGATATGTAAATCAATTCCAATTGAAAATATTTCCTTTTCAAAAATCTTTTTTTTGAATGAAATTATCAATTTGACGAGTAATATTATGCTTATTCTACAGTAGCCACTGTAGAAATTGTCGGCTTATAATAAGTAAAGAGACTTGAATGGAAATGTGTATTGTATTTTACCTGGTACGTTTTAATGGTGTATGAAAAATACATTTATCAAAAAGGGTAACTTGGTACTTGCACGATTTAATAGGCAAATTAAAGTAAATATTTAAAGATAAATAAAAGTTTTAAATTACCTCTTTTACTTTAAATTACCTCTTTTACTTTTCGGTATTTGAAAACATCATCGACAGCAATTCCAAAAAATATCTACTCTGAATATGTGACTTTTTAATAGTACTTTTTAATTTTTATAACCTCAAACAGTAATAGACGTAACAAAGTATAACAGCAATAAACGTGATAAGCGTGTTATCATTAGCACAGCAAGTAAGGTTCTCGCAAAGCTTCCGTTTGCAGTTTTCGTTTTATTAAGGCCACTTAATATACTGGTCTTCATTACATAACGGCCTCTTCGTATTTAAGAAAAGGGCTTTTAAAAAGTGAAAAAAAGGAATATGGTTAAAAAAAATTATTGTTTTATATTTAAGAATTTGTCCAAACACTACAAACAAATTTATTGGATTTAAAATTATAATTTAAAACCTGTCAGGTACGAGTGAAACCCGCACTACGAGGGATGCGTACACATTTAGTAGTTGCGTAATATTTAATGGTATATAATATTCTTATTATGCTAATTACAAAATTTTATTTTGTTAGAACGAAAATATATTGCATATGCATGCGCATATTTAAAAAAAAATGTGTAACACAACTACAAATTAACGATTTTTGATTGTTTTTATTTGCTTGTGCTTGCTTTTTAACTAAACCTTGATTTTGCCAAATTTGATGATTCTAAGTTAACGGCAAGTACTCTACCTATAGGTTCTAACTCATTTACGAGTGTCAATATATGCGGAACCACTGGCGGTGTTTTTCTTAATTGCGTTGATTTATAAGCTTGATTTTTTATAGCTCAAAGAGGCCGTAATCCTAAATACTTGGCAATAATTTCAACTTGGGTGGTCGTAATTTTAGTAAAAATATATATATATATATATATATATATATATATACATATATATATATATATATATATATATATAATATATATATATATATATATATATATATATATATATATATATATATATATATATATGTATTTTTAGAATTAATATCTCAGATTCAAGATCTTAAGACAGAATAAGTTTTATTTTATCGAAAATGTTATTTAAGAAAGGAAATTACAAGATATTAAGTTTTAATTTCACATTTAAATAGACCGCATAAAAACATTTTAAAATCATTTTATGATTATTAATGTACATATTCTTCATAAAGTGAAATAAATTTTTCATTAGAATTGTCAACATAAGAAAATCAATATTTGCCCTTCAAACTGAGGACGCTAAACGCAATTAGGTGCAAGGAAAATTATAATCATTAAAAATTATATAATATTTCTATTAAACTGTTATTAATATTTAGTGTTTCTTTTACTGGGGTAGGAAAATTAATTGGTTGCCTGTATCTGTTCAGTCTCTCAATTTCAAAAAACAATTCGTGCCATTATTTCTTGTCTTTTTAGATATTTGACTTTGTCATGGGGTGAAAAGTTGTGGAGGATGGCGAACATGACATGGGGTGAAAAGTTGTGGAGATTGCAAAACTCTTCAAAAGCTCACACCGCGCGAAGAAGAGACCATAAAACAATGTTATTTTTTAATTATGATTACATTTCAAAACATTAATTTAACGAAATAATTTACTCAATGACGTCCGTCAGTAAAAATATGCTATCTCCAAGTTTTATGCGTATTGTACATAATTTCTCAAATATATGCTGCACTCATGCACGCAGTACGTTTATGTATTTTGCATTCCTTGTGAGTAGCATTTTCAAACAATATCTTAACGTGTAAGTATTTTTCATTTCGTTTAAGTATACATATGACACACAAGAGCAAGACATAAAGTATACACTATAAAAGAAATGAAAAAAGTCTCGCTTTTTCGTGCACCCGTTAAACTTTCCTTAAATATTTTCGAGTTTTAAATCAAGGGATTGAGTCTTGAGATAAATGTGGTTTAATATACTTTATCACTTTTTAAAATTGCATGTTTTAATCATGAACGGTTTCTATTAATAACGATTATAACTAACAGAAAATAAATGGACGAATACGTGAGTGACCTTATAAAAATTAATATTGTTTTTCCTCACAATGAAATGAAACTACGTGATGTAGTATTATTTCTACTATCTTTAATTTCTTTACCACGACCTAGGTTTCGTTGTATTAAAACATCTTCAGGTGGGATATAAGCAAAGAAACTTTGCTTATATCCCACCTGAAGATGTTGTAATACAACGAAACCTAGGTCGTAGTAAAGAAATTAAAGATAGTAGAAATAATACTACATCACGTAGTTTCATTTAATTGTGAATAATGAATTTCTACAAAATTAACGCCAAATATATTCAATATTGTTTTTCCTGTTGAGGATCTTTCCTTCATTTTGCTATAACTTTTATAACCACACACACACACACACACACACACGCACGCACGCACGCACGCACGCACACACAGACACACACACATACCCACACACACACACGCACACGCGCACACCAACAGGCACACGCACACACAGCGTTGTAAACTTGTCTTTTTACGTTAATGTAACAAACATAAGAAAGAATTCTCCACCTGATGTTTACATATTTGATATTCGGTGTTCTCTTGCATATAACCGGCATCCGATTTACAATGAAGCTTCTATTATACTGCTTTCGATTTACGAATAACTCGCTATTAAACTGATTTCCTTTTTGTATATTGGAGTTATTTTGTCAAGTTTTACGGTAAAATGTCTAGTTATAAAGGATAAACAAATTGTGAATGGGTAAATCATATATAATAAAAACCTTTTGTCTGAAAAATCAAATAATACTATATTTTTAAAATGTTCTCAGCTTTATATTCAACATCTATTTTATATATTGAAAAATGTTATTTATTTATATTTTTTTCCGTAGAAAAGAGCTTTATCTCTTTTTAATAAACTACACTTACACTTTTAATATACCCCATTACACATCCATGTCAACAATTACTGGCTATTTGTACTGTTAATATTTAAGAAAATTTTTATTTCAAAATATTCAAACTATGTGCAAAATAAATCTGGAGAAAAAACCTGTCGATACCTTAAATTGTCGAGCATATGAGACACATATTAGAATACGTCAACTTTGTTTTTATTGTAATCTGTCTGTTTGGTTGAACACGCATCACATAAAAATTTATGACCCAATTCATAAAATAAAAAAAATAGCGTAACATTTTGTTTTTATTTCATTAGAATGGGTTAATTCAATCAAATGATATGTAATTTAAATGTTTTAAAAAAAAAATTATATTGCATTAGTACAACAACTACAATGAAGTGCCTAGCTCCTTAACGCAAGCAATTATACAATAGCATGGTGTATTTGTGTATATCAATAGATAGCGCTAAGTGTATTTTAATCGTTTAATGAAATTTATTACCTGGACATAGATTAAGTTGAGTATTGTGAGAAAGATAGATGCTTAAGGAAGCAATCTGAATTCAGATAGACGCATGAGAGCAGACGTCGTTTTTAATCGTCTCCCCGTATTAAATATTCAATATTAGTGTGCATTCGACATAAACTTACTTTGTTTTCTGAAATTGTTTAAAAAATGGAATATGTTCAATATTTATCATTTTGTTACTTTAGTAGGTTTCGTATTAGGATGCATAAATTTGGTCGTTACGTGTTTTATTTTCTCCGCATATAATAAAAATATAAATTTAGCATATCTGTGTATTAAAAAAAATTATAAAAGAATATTTGTGGAAACATAGCGAAAGTAAGAAAACGTAAAATTATTTGTGTTCAAAACATTTGTCTGTGAGCTCGTTTATTAGTTCGCGCTTCACACAAGAAGAGCTCCAATATTTTTATGAAAATTTTATTGTTATGTTGTTTCCGGCGTAACATATAAGTTAAATTTTACCATAGTCATTCATTTAAGAGAAGATATGATAATTTAACGTTTTAATAAAGAGCAAAGTTTTTTAAGTAAGTTGCTTAAAAAAAGTCTGCTTTTATATTTATTATAATGCATGGATTTAGGCGCATTAATCTTATAGTTGAGTTAATAATATTTTCAGTGGGTTCACACACGAATAAAGTGCGTGTACAGCTGGTTCTAAATAATAGTGGACACTGATTTTAAGACTGCCGCTGAAAAATTACTATACTCAAATAAATAAAGGTAGAACATTTTAATAGATACTTTATTAAATACAACACTCAAGTACTGAAATTTTCCAAGAGAAATGAAAAAAGTATTGTTATTGAATTTCTTGGCTCATAATTGTTACGGATAAGCATTTTCTCAAAACGTTTAAATATTATAATTTAGCAAACTTGGATAAATATCGTTATTATCTGTGTGAATTTGTAACTTATAGCTGAAAGTAAATAAACACATTATATCATATTTTAGATGTTCCGTTTAAATTGCTTAATTTATGTAAGAATTTTAGCCAACTGTATTACCAATGAGTAATATGAAGTTTTCAATATCACGTTAGTATATGTATTTTCAGGAACTTTTGGGACATATAAAACCACATAAAGCGACTGATATATAATTAATAATTATTTAATGAAATATTAATAATTGTTTACGTAATTTTTTTCGTTTCTTACAATAACTTATAGAATGCAATAGTATCATAAGCGATTCTTCAAATATTGATTCATTATGTATATTTGATTGTCACGTTATGTATTAACTGTTTATTATTAGGAAAAATTAACCACGATAGAATAGTCAGAATAATCCTGATGGAGTATTAAGTTTTTTAGTTTTGTTGTTACATGCTTACTTTCATATGTAAAATTCACTTCATAATATCGTCGAAATTTGTTTTTTCTTGTTGTCACCTAATTGTATACATTGCTACTGATAAGTTTGGAATTAGTGTATAAGGATGTTTGTCTATTATTCATTATAGATATAGACTTAATTTTTCTTAATATAAATACATCAATAAATGATTACCGTCAAAACTTCATTGATTATCGTTGTATTTATACTTATCGCAAAATAAAAACGCATTACTTGAACACACGTACAGAACAATAAGCTACTTTGGGTCACAAAACTTGCACCACGCTTTAATTTTTTTTCCCAAAACAAATCCTTTTACCCCAATATGGAAAATGAATATGTTTACGGGAAATTAAGTCATTGCATTCTCCCAAAACATAAATTTTAAATATTTGTTTGCTTGCTTGATTAATTCTTTTTCCAATATTAATTACATATACAAAATATAAGTGAATAACAGGAACATATGTTGGATAAATTTGCATAAAAATTAATGGAAATAACCTCGTAAATTATTTATGTCTTTATCAAAGTATATCTTTAAGTACATTAGTTACGCACACGTGCACACAAATTTGCTACATGTATGGGAAATGTATATTTTTGTGCTTTTTGTCATCTGGTATGTAAAGGTTAGTTTAGATCTGAAGGTCATGCTGATAATGGTGCTATATAAGATGTATTTTGCAATAAGTGTTAGGTTTTTGTAAAATAACTCTAAGGATAGTATATTAAGAGAATTTATTAACTATTCCCGATTTGAAAAGACGATTTTAATTTATTACAAAAATCACAAACCGGCTCAAAAACGTCAATCGAATTCTATCACATATTCATTTGTGATTCCTAATAATTCAAAATTATTTCAGCCTTCATTATAAGGTTACTTCAGTTAGAAATTGGGGAAGCATTGCCATCCTTCGACACTTAACTCCTCTCATGACTTGTAGCTTTAAGGACCATTTTGAGAAACAGTTATTCCTTAACAGATAATTATAATTCAGTTGCATAGTTATATATTTAAGGAGACACATACTAATAGACACGTAAGTTGGAAAATGTGTTAAAAATTAAGCAGTTTGTCGGAAAAGGAAGAATTAAGAAAGGGATTCTAAATTTGAATTTATCTGTATTAATCAATTTCGTTATTGTTAATTGAAAATTCTCTATTCCTCAAGATGTATGGTAAGTATTCAATTTTCATGACACATAAATGGGGTTTTTTATAAAAGGAAATTGAAATAACTTGAAACTTATTTACAGTATTACAGTTAAAAACATTGTAAATAAGTTTCAACTATACTGAAGTAATTACGTGATATGATGTAGGACACCTGACTGATAGACTCTGGGTTACTGAGAAAATGGTATTTTTTATGTTTTTTTAGTTAAATGAAAATATGTGGTATTGTAATTATAGCTTTATTTTAATTTATTTAACATGCGTGTTTAGAGCATAATAGTTTATTTTTACAATGTCTCAAATGGTAATTGAAGTTGCAAGAACTACCTCTTCATATAATGGTTAATAATACTAATCGCATAATAACTCCAGATTTATATAAATTGTACAGCATTTTATTATGCTTATACCTTTTCTTTGGTGTGATTTTAATCCAAGAGAATATAGTGAAAAAATACACATTTATATTTATAACGATATTTCATAAAAAAAACTATTCAGTTTCCATATACGAGAAAAATATAGGTGTGTCTACACGTGATTAATTATTAATATATATATATATATATTTTAATGGTGAAAATTTCTAAATCATTCTCAGTAGCAAAATGTGAACATAGTTAGTAATTTAAATTATATTTCATTAACAAAATTTTTCAAATTTAGCGTCATAAAATGTAACTATGCTCACTTGCACGCTACGGCGTAATATTAACACTATGTTGTCAACACTATGTGGTCGACAACAATCAAACTTAGCTTCATCGAGGGTGAACGTGCTCTTTGATAATCTACAGTGTAATGTTAACATTTTGTTGATAAAATTAGAGGTTTAGATGCTTCAGCGGGTGCTGGACTAAAGCTGGCAGACATGCACATAAACTTGTATCGCGCACGAATTTGGCCATGTCCCTCTATATATTCATCTGTAGGTTACAGCCGCATACTCGCAGACTTCTGGTGCTATGAAGCTAAAATTTGGTACAGAAATACATATTCACAACGCCTAAAGAGTTAAGAGATAAAATATCTAAAAACCTTTTTAGGGTACAGCCTCTACATGTTAATTTTGGAATCGGTGTAATTTTTTTATTTGTGTACCCCGTTCTTTAGGAAATCCTTGAAAAAGTCTTTTATAAATGTTGGGATATATTCTGAAAACTGTTTTTATTCAGAGTTTCTTATACGAGATATCAAGCTTTAAACTGTTAATTTTTGTAAAAGTTACGTGTCTCTACTTCTTACCAACTTAACTGTTCTTTTTATATAAAATAAGAGTAAATATTTAAAGACACGTTTTGTGAAAAGTTCTGTTAAAGTTCATGGAAATTTCACAGAACTTTTCACAAAGGTCTGTGAAAAGTTCATGGAAATTTCATACAAACAAATTAAATCAACTGAAAAATAACATTGTTTATTGAAGAAAACATCAGATATGTCTGTGAAGTACGTACTAGATAATATAATTACTTCGTTAGGGATAATATTAATATTTTTAAATTGTTTAATGGAAATACTACATGCCTAGCTGTTTATATACGCATAAATGTGTACGAAACCCTGTGTTGCAAGTTATACGCATACTTAATAAGTTTCTTGTATAAAGAAGTTGTTTAAATACGTTATTAACTACAGCACGTAAAATAATTTATCATAGGAAAATAACATGAAATAATAATGTAGTATAAAAATAGATACATACATAAAAAATAAATAAATAGATACATACATAAAAAGTAAATTTTTACATATTGCTCTTTAAATAATAAACGAATACAAGCTTAATATACTTATAGTAATTTCAATAGAATCTGAAAAGTAAACGAGAGAAAAAGGATTACGACTTGCGACGAAATTGGAACTTCTCCATAATGGAATGATAAAAGTTACGAGAAAAGAAAAGCTCAGTGATGCAACGGAAAATAAATAAGCATCTTGATAATTAAATATATGCAGCGTAAATTCACTTTCTATCGACATTATTTATTTGAAAAATAATAATGTTGTTCTTTTACTTCATATGTAAACTTATTTCTTTCCTTGAAATATTTCTTAGAATTTACTGGGAATTAAATTTTTTCATCTGATTATATTATATTTTTAGATGTATTGCGTCGAAACGATATTTGAAAGGTGCGTTTGTCGGAACCTGCCGAATATAAATTGGATAAAGCATAACCTAAATTCATTTTTATAAGACGAACCGCAAATTGGATTCATTTTAGGATCGTTTCTGAAGAACAAAAATTTGTACAAATTATATTTTAGCCCTATTGTGAGAATTGGGGAGACTTATAATCGTTTTAAAATGTTTTTATGTTTTTTCAGATTTCAATCATATTCATTTTGAAATATTGCAATATTATATTATGAAGTTTACTCCAGATAAGTATTTTTGCTTATTTGGTGATTTCTTATATCTATATATACTTATGTTACATGTCAAAATCTCTATGTGTCGACTTATTCGATATCAAAAGTTACAAGTTAAATAAATATCCACCAGACTTAATGTAAAAAGTACTATATGCTTTGCTTCAGATAAGTATTATGAAGTTTTAATTATGAATGTAAGTCAATATTATGCAATATTAAATATTAAAGGGCTAACAATTTATTTAAAATTATCTATTTTTATTGTGTCTAGACAATTATTATATCTCAAAATGTTTAGTTTAATCGAATTAAATTAATTTTGTCTAGGAATAAATACTTCAATTAAAATGATTAACAAATGTTCTACTAAACAACTGTTCATGGTCATTGTATTGATTCATTTTATTTTAACAGAAACGAAAATTTAAAATACGCGGACGAAATTGCTCTCCTAAATGTAACCTAAATGGCGAAACATGTTTGCTTGTAAATTTGCGAAAAGTTATTCAAATCTGTAACCATTTTATATGACGTAAGAAAAAACATCACAACATAATTTTTAACGTCTCGTAAACGCTTTGTAATTCATTTATTTAATATTAATGTCAAGATTATCTTAATAAAATTTTGTTGTGTTTATATTTAATTTACATAATTAACTTTCGGAAATATTTTTGAAAATTTTTTTTGCATCATTGCATATCGTTTACAGCAGCAAATTAAGAATGAGAACAGCGATTGAGCGAAAGTGTAGATAGTCCCGTCGTACTGCCCTCCAGGTAGAACAATTGCAAAGATCGTTGAGTGTACATATTTCTACGCAAGGACGCTTTTAAGGCACCCAATGCTTTATAAATTGTAAGCTTAACGTAGTTACTTTTATGCAATAAATCCAGATGTCCACCATTGGACCACTACGCTATGCTACACCGTAGTATTACGGCGCCCTGATATCCCATACACAGTATTACTATTAAATATTTTATTTGAAGTGAGTTTAAAATTTGTTATTTAAAGGTTATATAATTATGTTTTGGAAAATAACATACTTTTTGTTTATAAATGTTTACATCTCAGTAATATAATCATTTATTTCCAATAGGTCTAAATATTCATAAATGTTACTGAATGGATCGCAAATATGTTTGTGTGTAATAATTTATTGGGAACAGTATATTAAATAAGTACTGCTATTCATTTAAAACGTGACGAGTAGCCAGGATAGGTCATTACAAAAATATAAGCACAATATTTATCTTATGCGAATCAGCTATAAAATGTTGCATCAAATTTGAGACGTGAACCTACAGTCTGTCAACTAGTACAAGCTGTTCAGAGACTGATTATTTGATTGGAAATTTACATTATTAAATTGACACATAGAGACTTATAATGATGTTCTTTTTAATAATGATTTTGGATATATCTTATTTTAAACTATTTCGATAAAATCTGGTGAATAATTGCAAATGACGAATAAACCGACCCATGCGCTAGTCGGGTTCGTACCACTGGGATTTTCTACCCGCAATACTGAAAGTCATATACACTTGTAAATACGCTATATTTTAAAATTATATTGCGAAAGGTAATACTGGAAATTTCAGAATTTCAAAAACAGAATCACTTGTCACCTTTTAATTTTATTGATTTGAAAAATTTTCTCCGCAGTATTCTACGCTTGTTTTCGATCGAGAAAACCACAGAAGGAGGCAGTCGGTTGGTTCTTCCTCGACCTCTGCCACGACCTTTTTGAAGTTAGTTTCCGTTCCTTCGGCCTACAGGAATCGAATCCCTCCCACTCTATCTTATATCCTGGGAAATAAATATAAATCGCATGCTATAATATTGGGTATGTGTGATAGAAAACCCATGATTTTTACACCCAAGGTAGTTAAATATTCAATCGTTCGTCTGACCGAATGTACAAAGGCTACTGTGAAAGGGTGGCTCTCAGGCTTTTTATAAAAGAAGAGACACGCTATTGCTGGTATATTGGTATTTTGTAACATATCTTTTATTTTTCCGAATAATCATTGCAAAATGAAAAAAATAATCGTGGCATACGGTATTTTAGAAGAACAAGGTGACCGTCTTTATTCGAGCGCTTCGATCTTTCTTCACCTTAGTAGAAATCGATCGTTACTTTTCTATTGGCCACAATAAAAGTCATCAAAAACAGCAAACTAAAATTTTCTCTGTGACGTGACACAATTTTAAAATGTTATCGATTCGCGAGAATAAATGTCAAAATTACACAAAGTACCTCAATGGATTACCAAAGATTTAATTTTTTTAATTTTAATGATTTTTTTATTAATATTATTAGCAATGGTCAGTTCTAAGTATTTTCCATAGTCTCTTCGTACAGAAGATTGTGATAGCTAAAAAACTAAACTAATTACATTTTTTTTTAATTATCACCCACAATAGAATCATTAACTTACAACTACCAGACAACTATAGCTGAAAGTAATATTATTAATGGCTGTTATTTTAAATAAAAATAAAAATTTAGAAGTGTTTTAAAATCAGGATTTTCTAAACAAATATGATAACAAATATCACATAATTTTAGCGGTTTTGCGGTTATGTGCCCAGTAAATCTTTGAGGAAGAAATGAAAAAAAAACGTGATTATCCTCTATTCAAAGAACTGTTCATAAGACATGTTGAGGTAAAACATCATCAGCTGAAATGTATTCGATACATTCGGGTGCCCTTTTGAAATTTTAGTTGATTTAACTGTTTCTATTTCTAGAGCAAGCAATTCCAAAACACATAAAATTTCACTCCATAACTTATTCTGTTTAGGACCTTGAAGTCATACACAACTAATATAGGGACAGAGAGCGTTGCCGAGGTAAGACATTTCTGTACAGATGTTGACAGAATGCTAAAAATAAATGATTATACGTTTATTTCGACTATGGAGGGATAGCTGCTAAATCCCTGACAAAAATTTATTCGTAATTCATTCCTTGTCACAATGAGATATCAAATATTTTAATATAACCCAAATTAAAATTTACTACTTTTCTATCGGTGTATTCTAATAATGATAGTACTCATTATTATAACTTTACTTAAGTTTTAAGTAAATGTTTTTTCATTTCCTGATATTTTAATTTGGGGACCTTTTTTTGTAATTAATAATTACATGGAACTTAGTAAGACTAAAACGGTAAAGGATGGTTATCCATTACAAAAAAATAGTTTTTCAAAATATGTGAGTGTTATATTTATACATAAATAGTACAGTTATATGAAAAACGAGCATTGACAGGCTATAAACATTAAGACTACATTTGTAGTCTTAATGTTGATAGCCTGTATGCCTATGCCCTAATAGATATTCAGAAGAGATTCTGAATTCTTATACCGCTTGCTACAAATACCCCTACAAACATGTGAGACAATCAAGTATACGTCCTCATATATACACTCTGTAATTAACGACATTGCTCTTAAATTAGTAATTTTTGTACTTGTAAAAATAAAACATTTCTCGTTCAATTTTAAGAAACTGTAATATTTGACAGTTTAAGTTAAGTGTTTGCCAAATGGTTAAAGAAACTGGGCTGAAATTTCATTATAAAATTGTATGTATTATCGCAAGTGATATATTTCGCCTGATCTTTTTCAAAGCTCCCATCAGCCCTCAACGATCCATCCCTCCCCAATGGTTTAATTATTCTTATTTTACGACCATTAACCAATAAACTGTTACTGCGGTTTTCATTACACGAAATATAAATAATAAAAAGAAGGAAATTTATAGAAATTTTATTCGTAAATAAAGACAAAATGATATTAGTCATGTCACAAAATGATATTGGTCATAAACGTACCTTAATATGTGTACTTTATTCTGGTACTGTACTATATCAAATTTAGTATGTAGAGTGAGAGGTATAATTAGTCTCCATTTTTTTCTTTTTAATCGAATTTTTCGAAATGAGCAGATCTACTTTCATGGTTTCCCACGCATTTTATTTATGTCCCAAATGCGTTTTCGTTTATGCGATGACAGCTTTTTGGAACAATAATGAGTTCCGGCATGCATAATAACTACTTTACTTTCACAATTTAAATTTTAATTATATCTTTTGAATGTTTAATAAAGTTTTAATTGTGGTTTTGGTTGGACTTTGCAATATGTAATTTTTAATAATTTGCAAAATTTAATATAAAAATCATAATCAATATTACAACAACTCTATATTTTTATTACGTACTGACCTAATTATAATATTATTAAAAATTTGTTTATAATGTTCGAATAATATTTAACCTTCGAAATATTTAAAGCTATCTTAATGACACAATGTGCAGATTTATGGTTGCTTCTTTATGTTGTTAAAGCAATTATTACCATATTTAAATTATTAATGTTATGGTTACCTCCATGTTTATTTTATGGTAAGCCAATCCAGAAAATTTTATCTTTTTTCTATGTTAATAAGTCAAGCAATGAAAGACGATAAAATTGGCATAATTGTATAACTTTGCGATGATGTAAAGACGATTCAATTTTTAGTTAGAGTGTACCAATGTCGATGGTTATGTCGGCAAGTAACAGTGAGCCTGAAACAGTCATTCCGAAATTACTAAGACTGTGACTTGCTCCTCTCTCCTCCTACGTAGATATCAAGGATCTGAAAATCGTCGAGTGCATTGTGAATATCTCCATTCTTCGCAATTCTATCATAGATCTTTGCTACAACTACGCAAGTGAAAACCTTGAATAATTTTATGTTTCATTTATCAATCAGATATGTATGATTTACAAATTTGTTTACATTGGGTAAAGGAAAAGAATTTCTAGATTAAGTGAAAATCCGCCAATATCTGGTGACATGGTTTAAGAGTGGAGGTAGATATTTACTTTCATGCGTTTAAATATAGAAACGCTTACCTTTATTAATAACATATTAATTCAACAATATGCATTATATCTCATGTAATCTTCAAATTTGCTTACGACCTGAAAAAGTTTTTTAAAATCTCCTTTCTTGATAACTCCTTCTTAAGCAACATGAAGCCAATAACAGGTAATGGCAGAAAATGGGCATAAAAATTACTATTGACTAATTCTTACGAAAAGTGCTTAAACAAATTTTCTTAGTCTACGTACGCACATACTCCAAGAAGAACACATGCGATGACGGAAAAATAATGTTTCAATTATTACTATTACAACTCTTTGCATATATAACTTTCTTACTGAATCTCCTTTCTCTTTGCTCCATCGGGTTTTTCTATATTATCAACAATATTGTCTTTTGCGTTGAACATAATTTCATTCATAATATGACAACTTGTATTCTAAATTTAATATAATCAATCAGTAAACCAGGTTTCCTGATTAATCCCTATAAATGAAATTATTGTCAATAAACAAGGAGTTGTGGAGAGAATATTTTTAATTTCTTTCTACTCTCTGTCTTGTCGTATTGTTTTTGTTTATATATTAATAACAAATATATCAATAGTACCTTTATTGTTGAGGAAAAATAAATACATTCAGAATTTTTGAGCACTAAAGTAAAATGTTTTCATACTTTCATACATTCACGTGTTTCTCAACAAATATTGTTATATATATATATATATATATATATATATATGTGTGTATATATATGTATATATATATATATATATATATATATATCTTTATTTGAAATAATGTTTTCAATAACTTATTCACTGAAGACATTTTTAATTCATTTATTATAGAAAATTTGGTCATGCTAAAAAAATACTTTCATGCCCTTTATCCGAATTACATCCATAATTGCGTTTTATGTAGAATAAAATATTGCAGTAATGATAAATTTAACATAAAATATGAAAGTCCTTCATATTTAAATCATAAACATGTTTCAATTAATAGTTCAGCTGGAATCGTTTGTCTTCTAATGAAGTTTTGTACAAAATGTTATTATCTCTTACATACATAAATTAATGGCAACTATTTAAATGATGTACTCACCCTGAGGGCCACTGGTTCAATTTCACCAGAGGTTATTTTAAAGAACGCAGTCCCTTATCAAGATACTTTTAAATTATGAACTATTAATTGGTGCTGCTGATATTGTCTGTGCCGAATTAGCGTGCACATCTACATTTAAGATGTTGTGGTTGTTTGTCAGTATCCTGAGTGGAATGTCGTCTCTTGGTGTAACGAAGTTAGCTACGCTCTTTCTGTTATTGAGCTTAAATGAATAATTGCAACATTGTTAAATGCTTTATATAATTCTAAAATAAAATATTTTCAAATAAATTCCTAGTTAACTGAAATTTTCCATTTTTTTATATTCCCTCGAACCCAAAATTTTCTATTAACATCTCCTCTTTTCAGATTTCCTGCAAAAATTTAAACAATACCTATATCGCGCAAACACTTTCATTGCCGAGCTTTACAGTTAAATCCTTATTTAAAGTTCAATTTAAATTCTAAAACAAACTTGTAATTGCGTGCTGAGCATATTTAAAGTCCTATGCAAAACCTTTTTCCTTGGGCTATGTTGATACCGCTCGGGTCAGTAAATCTTGGAGGTTGAATTTCATTTGTGTCGAGGATAAAAGCATATGGCGGTTTTTGGGTTTTCTATTGAATTTTATACTTTAAGTTGACTGAAGCTGGCCAAATATCTAATTGAACTTATGTTAGCTACACTTACTATGTTAATCAATATTGGTATTGGAACAAATCGCAAGTCAGTTTTAATTAACTCGAAGCTATGAAAAATGACAAGAAGGTTATTTGTTGTTTTTTTTTGTGGTCATGATTAAAGTCTATCTAAATATTACAGAGGATAAAATCTTTTTGGATAATGGTTACTTATAGATTTTTCCATATTTCAAAGATTTTGGAAGTAAACGCAGCAATTGTTCTGGCCCATAGGAAAGAATGTTCGCGAATGATATAAGTTAAATTTTACTTTTAAATTTTATCAATATAGCATATAAATATGGTCTTGAAATAGTCGCAGTTAAATGTTTTTTATTGGTACAAAGATTGTAACAGATCACCATTTCGCTACTATCCAATATTAAAATACTGATTTAGAGAAAAATGTTTCTTTGGTTATTTTCAAGGTTTGACATAAAAAATAATAAAATGACGTATCATATAGTTTATAATTTCCAAATAGGAGTAGCATAATATATTTTTAAAACGGATGGGTGCCGGCGCCGGGAGCATTTTTAAGTATAAACCTAATACGGGCAATAAAAAATACACGACCAAATTCAATGAAGTGCATTAGTAATATTCCAGTCGACTTTATTTGATTCGTCCCCATTTATGGTCGGACCAAAAAGATCGAATTAAACAAATTAACTATTATAGCTACATCATAATAAATTTAAAAAAAAATTTACATGTCTATGAAATTTAAAAAAGTTTCATGCATGTATCGGACTAATTACAATAGCTCACTTGATATAAATATTTTTAATTTTCAAGATTGATTCGAAAAAATTCTGCATTCTGATAAATACCGTAAATAAATTAAAATTTAAAAAGTATTATACAAAAAATGATTGCAAAAAATTCAATGTTAGACGTTTCGGTCTGGGGGAATCTTGGCGGCTAAAAATATTAAATTATGTATGGAAAAAATATTTAATTTTAATGAATGTTCTAATTTTACTTATATTTTCCTTAATTTCATTATTACTTTATATATAATAAAATATTAGTTTTGATAGATTGAATGTCATTCGTAATACTGTGTTTTCAAATTTATCTTTAAATATGTAGTGAAATTTGTATAAAAATGACATGACTTCAATTGTTTTTTTATTATTTCTAATTATTTATTTTTAACATTATTATGTACATGAGCATCGATGACTATTAAAATGGATACAATAACGAGAAGATTGTGACTCTTTATCCATATTTTATTTAATCCTAGTACTTAATCTAAGTCATTATTGATTTGTATATTAGCGTGGCTGAGAGGCTACTTTACATCAGATACGATTTTTTAATCATGTCTTCCAATTGTTGGATAAACAGGATCAATAACATAGTGTCTTGTTAATATAAATCAAAGGAAGATTATCCTTATCACTACAATAATAAGAACGCGAAGCTTTCAATTCTAATTCCAATGTAAAACTTTGGAGTTAACAAATTTAGTAATCGAACTATATCCATTTTTGATAAAGTATGATAAAGAAATGAAAAAAGTCAAGTTATTGGATTTTTTGACTCCTAATTGTTACAGTTAAGCATGTTTACATATTGAACATTATGTAAAAATGCTTAACTGTAACAATAATAATTTAGCAAAATCTTGATAAATATCGTTATCATCTGTATGAATTTGTCGTTTATAGCTGAAAGGAAATATATCCACTATATAATATTTTTAGTGATTTCAATTTAAATTGCTTAATTTATGTAAGAATTTTACAGTCAACCGTATTTTGCATTTTGGACATATAAAACCGCATAAAGCGACTAAAATATAGGTACTAATTATTTAAAGAAATACTAATAGTTTTTTATGTATTTTTTTTCGTTTCTTACTATACTTTGTAGGAATCAATAGTATCATAAACGATACTTCAAATATTGATTCATATGTTTATTTGATTGCCACATATTCAGGGAATATATTTACTATTTAATATTAGAAAAAATTAAACACGATATAATAGATCAATCCTGATAGCGTATTAATTTTATTAGTTTTGTTATATTGTGGCTATATGATTACTCTCATATGTTAAATTCGCTTCGCAATATCGAATTTTTTTTTTTTGTCACCTAATTGTATACCTTGCTACTGATAAGTTTGTGGAATGAGTGTATAAGGATGTTTGTATATTATTCATTAAATAGATTTAATTTATTTATATATATAGGAAGAAATATATATATATATATATATATATATATATATATATATATATATATATATATTACATAAATCTGAAAACATGCAATGTATCTAAAAACTATAAAATGCAATGTATTTAATTTGATAAGTATAAGAAACGAATTATGTTCAACAATAATATGATTATCTTTGTATTTATATTTATCGTAAAATACAAACAAATACAATACTTACTAGAACACACGTACAATAAGCTGACATGGGTCTCAAAACTTGCACCACGCCCTAAATTTTATCCCAAACAAATCCTCTCATCCCAATATGGAAAATGAAAATGCTTACTGGAAATTAAATCACTGCATTCGCCCAAAATAACTCTAACGATAATATTTTTAAGAGATGTTATTAAATATTTTCTATTTGAAAAGACGATTTTAATTTATTACGAAAATCAGAAACCATCTCAAAACCGTCAATTCAATTCGATCACATATTCAGTTGTGATTCATAAAAATGGGTAGAAAATAAAAAAATTATATCAGCCTCATTACAAGGTTGCTTTTATTGGAAATTGGGGAAGTATTCCCATCCTTCGACACTTAACTCCTTTCATGACTTGCAGCTTTAAGGGCCACTTTGAGAAAGAGTTATTCCTTGCCGGATAATTATCAGTCAGTTGCGTGGTTACATATTTAAGGAGACATATACTCATAGGCACGTAAGTTGGAAAATATGTTAAAAATCATTATAATTTGCCGAAAAAGCAAGAATTAAGATGGACATTCTGCATTTTAGCTTATCTAACAATAATACATTTTGTGATTAATTGAAAATTCTCCATTCCTTAAGATGTATGGTCAGTATTTAATTTTTATGACACTTAAACGAGGTTTATTTACAAAAGGAAATTGAAACTTTAAATACTGTAAATAAGTTACAACTAGACTGAAGTAATTACGTGATATGATCAAGAACATCTGATTTATAGACCCCGGGTTACTGAGAAAGAACATTCTTGATTAAATGGAAATATATGGCACTGTAATTATCGCTTTACTGGCATTTATTCAATACGCGCGTTTAGAGTACAGTAGTTTAACTTTATTTTTGCAATATCTCAAACGGTCAGTCAATTGTGGTAATTAAACTTTTAAATAAACTTGCACGAATCTTAAATTTTTCATTTAATGTTTAATAGTTCTAATCGTATAATTACTCCAGAGTAATATAAATGATACAAGATTGTTTTATGTATATAACTTTCCTTTGTTGTGATTTAAAGAAAGAGAACTTAGTGAAAAGGAACACATTTATATTCATTCATGAAATAAAACTAATCAGTTTCGATATACGAAATAGATAACCGTGTGGCTACACGAGGTTAATTTATGTAAATTTTGGGTGGTATAAAATTTCTTAATCATTCTCAATAACAAAATGTGAACATGGTAATTTAAATTATGGTTCATTAATTATTAGTTTAAGTTGTTCAAATTTAGCGTCATAAAGGGTGAATGTGCTACTAGGTAATATAATTATATAATTGCTTCGTTCGCGATAATATCAATATTTTTATGTTTTTTAATCAAAATACCATATACACATAAACGTTTATGTACGCATAAATTTGTACAAAACACTGTATTGCAAGTTATGCATATACTTAAATTGTATTAAGAAATTGTGTAAATTTGTAATTAAATACACCACAGCGAACAATTTATGATAGGAAAACCATGAAATAATAATAGATATATGCGAATTATGTGAAGTTTGATATATAATTACTTAAATAATTTATGAATATAAGTTTAATATATTTTTGGTAATTTAAATAGAATCTGAAAAGCAAACGAGAGAAAACCGGGCTACTAGTAACGAAATTGGAACCTCTGCATAATGAAATGATAAAAGTTACGAGAAAAGAAAATCTCAATGATGGAACGGAAATTAAATACGTTTCTTGATATTTAAATATACGCAGTGTATTTCTCTTTCCATCGACATTAATTATTTGAAAAATACTAAATATTTTTCTTTTACTTCATATGTAAACTTATTTCTTTTCCTTGGAATATTTCACAGAATCGGCAGAGAACTGAATTTTTCAACTGATTGTATTATAATTCTAGATGTATTATGGCGAAACGATATTCGACAAGTGTGTTTGCTGGAGTTCACCGAATATAAATTGGATAAAGCATAACCTAAATTCGACGAACCGCAAATTGGATTCGTGCTCACAAGCCTTTGTCTAAAGGATCGTTTCTAAAGAAAAAAAAATTTTTTCTTTAGAAAATGCTCATTTATGTTTTAGTCCTATTTTCGAAATTGAGGAAGACTGTTATAATCTTTATAAAACATATTTATATTTGTCAGATTTCAAACATATTTATTTTCAAATATTGCACTATTATGTTATGAAATTTAATCTAGGTAAGTCTTCATATATTGACATATTCAATAAGATAGGTCACAAGTTAATAAATACCTACTAGACTTAATGCAAAAAGTACTATATGCTCTCCTACAGATAAATATTACGTTTTAATTATGAATATAAATCATTATAATGCCATATTAAAAGACAAAAAATTCGTTTAAAATTATCTATTTTTTCTGGTGTCCATACAATCGTTATATCTAAAAATGTTTGGTTTCTTTGATTTTAATGTATTTTGTGTGCGAATAAATACTTCAATTAAAATGATTGCCGAATGTTCTATCAAAACACTTTTCTATTAATTCATTTTATTATAGCAGAAAGGTAAACTTAAATAAAACCGCGTGGAGGAAACTGCTTTCCTAAATATGGCAAAAATGAGAAAAATGTTTGCATTTTTCAATTCATTGTCAATTTACGAATAGTTATTAAAATCCGTAAGAAAATATGTCACTAAGTAATTTTTAATGTCTAAAAAATGTTTCGTAATTCATTTATATAATTTTCATATCAAGATTAACTTTTAATAAAATCATGTTCTGTTATATTTCGTTATAATTTGAAAATTTGTCTACGTCGTTATATATCTTTTACAGCAACAACCTTAGAAGGAGGACAGCGACTGAGCGAAACTAGAGATAGTTCGGTCGTATTCCAAGGAGAACAACTGTAAAGATTGTTAAATATGCGTATTCCTATGCTAAGATGCTTTTAAAGCAGCCCAATGCTTTATAAATTTTAAGCTTAACATGGTCACTTTTATGCAATAAATCCAAATATTCACCATTGGACCTCTACGATATGCTACGCCGTAGCGTTATGGCGCTCCAATAGCTCATACATAGAATTATTGAGTATTTTATTTGAAGTCAGTTGAACATATATTATTGAACCGTTAAATAATTATATCAGTTAGCACTTTTTTAATTTTATTGTTTTAAATAATTTTATTATGGGATATAATAAAATAATTTCAAGATTAAATGAAAATGCGCAACTATTTGGTGACATGGCTTAAGCGTGGAGGTAGATATTTACCTCCATGAATTAAAATTTAGAAAGATTTTCCCTTCTTTTTAACATATTATTTCAACAATATGCATTATAACTTATGTAATCTTTAAATTTGCTGAAAAACAGAAAAAATGTTAAAATCCCTTTTTTTGATACCTTCTTTTCAAGCAACATGAAGTGTATTAAAGGTAATGGCAGAATATAGGGGATCAGTGTGCTCATTTTCAACCTGTTATTTTTTGAAGCACTCATAACTTGCTAAACTTTCTACAAAGAGGATATATATTACATTGATAAATTCCTGTGAAAAGCGCTTAAGTAAATATCCTTATGCTACATGCGTACAGTGTTGATTAAAATTTTATATGTTACGTGTTTTAATAAAAATATATTCATTGTTGTTAAATATATATAAATAATAATATAAACAATATAAACTTATTTTTGGATAAAAAACAATTTCAAAATAGATAATATTCCAAAAAGAACAGAAACAATAACGGAAAAATAATGTTTCAATTATTACTATTACAACTGTTTGCATATAACAAAAATCGAATATTTATAGCCGACAAAACTTACTAACTGAATTTCCTTTCTGTTTTCTCCATTGGATGTTTCTATATTATCAGCAATATTGTTTATTGTGTTGAACATAATTTCGTTCATCGGACAACTTGTATGTAATTTAATATAATATATCAGTAAACCAGGTTTCCTGATTAATCCCTATAAATAAAGTTATTATCAATAACCAATGAGTTGTGGAGAAGTCCCAAGCATAAGAAAGGAAGTATGGTATGGAGGAGAACCACCCAACCGTAAAAGTCTCAACGCCGAATATAAGGCGGTGGTTAACTAACCCAATAATTACGTTCTAACGGAGCGGTAACTCAATGGCCGAGAGAACCTAAGCCTCATCTAAATTAAGCTGTGAAAGGATTTGGGTACCCATCACGATGTATTTACTAAAGAAAAACTCTCCGATGAAAAGTACGACAAACAAAGCGAGTTCGTTGGACGATCCGTCTAACAATCGGCGCCTTTTCTTTACTGGACCGGAAGGTAAGAAATTGGCTACCGAAGCAGCTGCGGAGACGGACCACTAGGTCTCGGTTAGCGGTCATGCTCCTGGTGAATCTAAAAGGAAAATCTCAATCCAAAAACACCGACGGATTGGTACTGGGCATGTCTATGGCCTACTGGCACCGGGGAAGCTGGAAATTTTGGAAAAGGAAGCAGAAAGACACAAACTGACCTTGCTGGGAATAACAGAGACACATGTGAGAAGTCAAGGTATGCAATAATAATCATGCAGCCCTAAAAATTCATTCAAAAGCTCATAGGGAAAGTTGTTGGTTAATATTGGTAAGAAGGCATGAATGGAAATACCATATTTTAATTGTTACTCTAATATTTGCGATACATGTAGTAACCTAGTGTTTTTACCATTTAATATACTATTTAACGTTCATATTCATAGGTACATAAATGTAACAAATTACTTTTTCAACAATGACTTTTCACACATTGATTTTTAAACGTTGCTGACAAACGTTACCAAAAATGATCGTATAAAAATTTACTATGAATGAGTATCTTTTTAAATGGTATTTTCTTCCTTTTACAACTTTCTGCTATAACATACATATCAAAGAAATTACTCATAACGTAATGTGGGAAGCGTGTAATATAACCAACTCTGCTGTCATATATATTTTCACGCCTGATAAGTAATTTTATCATTAGGACAGCGAGTAAGGCTCTCGCAAAGATTTTGTTAAGTTATAACCAGTGAATAAACTGTTAAATTCTATGGCTTATCGTAAGTATTTGTTTAACGTTTATGTGACGAGGCTTATAACCTAGCCTGGCTTCCATTACATGATCTATTCGTGGCTTAAGTTTAGGTGTTGCACATATCTGAACAGGGTACAAGAGGGTTAAAAAAAATTAAAAGGTTTTTTATTAGGCGTTTTGCTTGAGAAATCAATTATATCAAAAAAGAAGTAAGAGCATATGTATTAAATTCATGGTAGAGGTATATAATGACTTATGCTTTAATGTATATTTATATAAATATATTTATATGAACACATCCACTAATTTATTTAATCACCTCATCCCAATTTCAAGAGTTTCAACCTAAACCTATTTTATTTAATCAAAAATATTATTTATTGAATAAAATTATGGCGCATAAATTTTAATATTAAAATACTTTGCAAATTGACCATAAAGTATTGGAAAACGAAGCTATATAGTGAAAGTTCCAAACAATACTTGTGTTTTTAATATTTTACACTTTCCCGTATTTCTAATTCAATTGTTATTTAAATTGTTTTGAAAAAAGTTTCACTGCTATGTAAACACATTCCTTAGAATATCTTTTGCAGTCATGAAAGAACTAATTAATTGCCTACATGTCGTAATTGATAAATGTATTTTAATTAAAATTATATTTACTAAATGCCAGTATTTTAATTTTTTCGGCTATTTCACATATGCGGTGAAAAGAGAGAGAGGAAGGTGTATACTAAGTATTTTAGAAAATCATATATTGCAAAGAAGAGACCATATAAAAATATTGTTATACATTTTCGATTGTATTTCAAAAGGTCCTTTCAAAATAATAAATTTACTACCACGTTCCATGAGAAAAAACATAACGCGTTATCTAGCGCATTATAGGAAGCAGTGTTGCAGTACTTCAAAAGGAAAAAAACCGTTGTAAGATCAATTCGTTGTCTGCATTATGCAGTATCTCAAAAGGAAAAAAACCGTTTTAAGATCAATTCGTTGTCTGCAATATTCAGTACCCCAAAAGGAAAGAAAAACGTTATAAGATCAATTTGTTGTCTGCAATATGCAGTACTTCAAAATTAAAAAAAACGTTATAAGGTCAATTCGTTGTCTTTCTCAAGTTGAAATTAATGTAAAATATTTAGGTCCCTTGGAGCTAAAATTAGGCTAGTCTAATCAACTATCCTACAGCAGGCATTCTAAGTCAACGCAATAAAGGAGGACTCTAAAAATAGGGACATTTATGCCGCATATTTTGACACTCGTAAATAAGTCAATACGTAAAGGGTACTTCCCTTTAAAAAAAACGTTCCTTAAAATCATGAAATTTGGCAAGAAAGCTTGCTTTTTGCATGCTACTTAGTTACTTGCTTTGCTTGCACACAGCACAAGTAAGGACAAAAATATTCCATATCCAAAAATAGTTAATTTGTAGCTATATCACGTAAATAAAATATTTCTTCTAAACGTGTGCCTGTGAAAGATACTGTAGGCTATGTGTTTTTGTCTCAAAAATTTAAAATTTTTAAACAGTTTGATTTTTATGATTGAAAATATGTACGAAACCCAGGCAGTGTGAATTCTATTCGTGATTAAAAGATTATTTCATTATGGGATATAGTTTTTTTGTGTAATAAAGTGGGAAACAAGTAGATAGGTCTTTTGTTTCTTTTTCTCTTTAAGTTTTTAAATAGAATTACTAAATTTGTATTCAGAATGCAAACGCATATTGTGTTTGTCTTCTTAATATAAATTTAACGTATTTCATTTGAATTCGAAAACCGTGTAAAGTTTTAAAATGAGTAAAAATGACATTAATATTATACTGCACACCAAAATTTTTTATTTTCTTATTTTCTACCCTACATGTATATAAAAAAGAATATGCTAGAAAAAATATTATCTGTATCTAAAAATGAACATGAAATTATATTACGGACACTGTCGTATTTAGCACAAAATTTTATTCCAAAATCACGTCTGTTATTGACACTGAAATGAGTTAACTTCGTTTCGAAGAATGAGCAAAAGAGATGAATAAAGCTAATTGTCAATTTGCACACATCTGTATCCGTAGTATGTAAGATTTTTTAAACATTATAATCTAAAAAAAAAAGAGGTTCTACTCCTGCTTGATATATTGCTTCAATATTTACATGGGTATAATAAGACAAAAAGTAAATTCGTAATAATTATAAAGTGAGTCTAATGATTCAATTAAAAAAAAATCAACAAGGGGATAGTCAGTTATATTAATGACTTATAGTAACTGATATCTAGAGTATAATTATACGGAGAGGAATAAACCGTAAGTGAAGTTGGAAAATTTGTAACCATTACTATTTTTCATATGCTAAAAATTGCCTGTTTATAGTTTCATAACGTAATACTATATACTCTTCACACAAATAATTCTGCAAATGACGAGATATATTTATTTAATTTAATATTAAAAGGAAGTAACTCGTAATTTTTACAGTGTAATAATGTATCCGGTTGATAAAATTAAACTTAAGTTCTGTCATTTAAACGTCACGTTAATTCCTTTCTTTTGACGTATCACTTATACTCACTCTCAAACAATTTTTTCCGATTTGATAGACGTAGTGGTGATAAAAAATATCAAATAGTATGAAAAAATATATGTAGGTAATTACTTGGGATCAAATTTAAATAGGGCTAGAGTAGAACTACCGTATGTCGTGTCATAGAGAACCGAATTATGAGAAATGGTCAAGATTATAAGGAAGTATTCTGCGGTAGTAATATATACAAAATCATACAACTATTTATTATAATAATAATTTAATTCGTCCATAAATTTTGCTTTAAACTTCGATGATTGCTTTCTGCAAATCATCAAAGTTTAAATAAAAATTTTATCTGTTTTTAAAGAAATTATTTAACTATTCACTTGCAAATTTCTTCGATGTTTTCAAAAGGTTTAGGGCGTTAAAATTGAAAATATAATTTATAAGGTTAAATAACTGCAGCCATCAAAATGTGCTCTAATAAAATCACATTGCCCATATTAAACTCAAATAATTTACCAATAATTTTGCGCGTTTTGGTTTAATATTTGCAAAAATAAGTACCGAATATATAAATATTATAATTTGACATTATATAGCAGTCGAAAAATTTCTTTACTTTTCTTAATTCCTTTTTTGATAACTTTATTTTTTTCTTAAGATAGCTTTAACTTGTTTGACATGGCATAGAAAAAATTTAATTGAAACGAACCTAGAGTACTGACCTCAAACTACGAAATTCGTAATTCTACCTAAAAACAATGAAAAGAATTGACTGTTAGGACGTGGTATTTTAAAACAAATATTTTACTTCCCTTTATGAGGAATTACATAAAATATATGTTTTATTTATATACATATACACGGTGTCCGGGAATAACTGTCCGACAAAAAAGACGCTAATCTTTGACTGAAAAATAGTTGATTGTCGTTGAAATAAAATTTAAAGGATAATTTTTTTTCCGAAAATTGAAAATAATATTCATAATTATTTGTCATTTTTTTGTCCACACGATGCTTGCGCACATTATTCAGCGCCATTCTGAGGAATTACCCGAGAACAGCTATGAAGACACACACACACACATATATATATATGTACATAACTAACTTTCCGTAAATTTTAATAACACGCCGCGTAAAAACTTTGATCACCCAATTTAAAGTGTAATCTAAATTCTAAAACAAACTTGTAATTGCATACTGAGCATATTCAAAGTCCTATGCCAAACCTTTTTCCTTGGGCTACGTTAATACCGCTCGGGTCAGTGAATCTGGGAGCGTGAATTTCATTTGTGTAGAGGATAAAAACGTAAGCTTATATGAGCACTTCACTTTCACTAAAACGAAACTATTTTGGCAAACTGTTATTTATGACATAGCTCTAATTAAGTTAATTTTTTTATTCAAACAATAAATAATGTTTAACCTAAGACATAACAGTTGTTCACCATGAACCCAGCCACAAAGCTTTCAATAAAATATATGAATTAACAATTCAATTGGAGTAGACTGACTTCTAGGGTCAATGAAGTTTTAAACTAAAGTTTAGGGGCATCTTCATTTATATACATAAATTCATAGCGATTATTTAAATGGCGTACTCGCTCTGAGAGTCACTGGGTCAACTTCCCCAAATGTTATATAAATTATGGCGGTCTTTATCATGACAAGTTTAAATTATGAAATGTAACGGCGCTACGGGCACTCTCCCTGGCGAATTAGCGTGCATACCTATATTAAAGATGTTGTGATTGCTTTCCAGTATGCTGAGTAGAAAGTAACCACTTAGTTTAACAAAATTTCATGTGCTGTTTTGGTCAGTGAATCGTTAATATTTAAACACTTTAATGTCGTTAAAGGCATTTTATTATTTACACATATTTAATAAAATGTATTTCTGATAATATATTTGTAAATAAACCACTATTTATTTAATTTCAGTTTTGTCTTAAAACTTTTTCATGAATTTGTCTTCAAAAATCTATTAAAAAGTTAAGAAAATTAAAGTAAGTCTAAAGGTTAGCTAGTTATTTTAAGGTTGAGCTGCTATTGAATTCAAGTTATAATATTTTGTATCTTTTCGAAACAGACTTACATCTCAATATTTTATTAACGTTTCGTTTCTGAGTTTCAAATTCGTAACTTTTCAGTCTGTCACTTACTGACTTAATAATTATATTTCATGCCTCATCAAAGTAAGATAATATATAGTTAATTCTTAAATAAATTTAGTGCAAATAGCCCTATGTATAATACCAAAGCTTATTGGATTGTATGTAAATAATATCAACTTTATGAGAAGATAACTAGTATTGGTTCTTGAAATATAATTCTACTCCTAGTTCATAAAAGCATTTGAAAAGCGTATCTCCCGCCAGGTTTACAGCCACCTGTGTATGTATTGAAAAAGGAGATAATTCCGCTAAATGAGTTAAATAATACTGTATTAAATTAGTACACATGTACTAATTTATCAATAATTTGACTTGACATTTTATATGTGTAAACATGTGTGTGAGCAAGCATGTATAAACATAAGCGTGTAATTACGTCGCAAACACATCAAAAAAATAAATTTTTCCATTTTTCAGTAAATAAATAGATTAAAAATAAGGATTTTAGTTTAATTAATATCAAATTATGTTCGTATAATTTCCATTTACCAATCTATGATATTTCTATCATTTACGGACATATTTTCTCACCATTTTGCAACTGACCTACGTTAATAATTAATGGTAAAAATTAACAGACGGTTTACTTATGGAAATATACATCTTAATAATTTTTAATATTCTGTAGCGTGCTTCTTGTCATATTTGTAACGTGGAGAAAACATAACGTTCTTATAAATCATTCCTTGATGCAATAATTCCCCTTTTTTTACTCTGCTTTTCATAGAAATACAGTAATTTTTTAAGTTTGGTAATCATCAATAAGTATTTTCAATTCAGGCTCCCTTAAACATTTAAAATGTTTAATTTTTAAAATGTCGAATATTATTACTATTTCATTTTCATTTTTGCCCCAGAATTTATTTTCCATAATTTGTAAATTGAAAAAATAGAATTAACAATAAACATTTAAATCACTCGCTTACACATTCTGGAAAACAATATACGCTGTCCAGCCAAAGATGAGATATTGTCATACCCCGTTCATTTGTGACGTTTCATTTTTTCTCAGTTAGCTCCCAACCTAAACGTCCGTTATAAAATTTTGCTTTAGAAACAACAATTATAAATAAAATAAATAAATGTTTTCAAAAGCTTTCATTCGCTAAAACTTTCACATAACTACTTCATACGGTCGGAAATGAAAATCCCGGTGACACATAACTAATCAACGAGCGAAAATAAGGTCCTGTGGAGATTTCATTCTAAAATTTCGAAATAAAAATGTTTAAGAATTTAATCATATGTCATTTAAAAAAATTAGAAAACAATATAGAGCTTAAAGAAAAGATCCAGACTTTACACTTTAATAATGTAAACTAAAGGCAAAAAATAAACAATTAGATTCTAAAAAAAATTGGCTGAACTCTGTTTATTCGTTTCGATAACACTTGTCATAATAGTTCGATACTCGTCATATCGTTTTGTTTATAAATTAAACATGAAAATACAACGCCAAATTCAATGACGCGCATTAGTAATATTCCAGTCGATCTTATTTGATTCATCCTCATTTATGATCGGACCATAAAGATCGAATTAAACAAATTTACTATTATAGCTACATCATAATAAATGCTCAAAAAGATTTACTTGTCCATAAAATTTAAAAAAAGTTTTAGCCTGTGTCGGACTAATTTCAGTAGCTCGCTTGATACACATATTTTTAATATTCAAGATTGATTCAAACAATTCTGCATTCTAATAAATGCCGTTAATAAATTAAATGTTGAAAAAATATTGTACAAAAAACTATTGCAAAAAATTTAATATTAGACCTTTTGGCGGCTAAAAATATTAAAATACGCATGGAAAAAATATTACATTTCAATGAATGTTCTAATTTTGTTTAAATTTTCCATAATTATTTTATTACTTTAATTATAATCAAATATTAGTTATAATGATACTCAGATTGAATATCATACTTTGATTGAACATCTGTACTTTAATATCTAAATTTAAATATGTATGGAAATTTGTGTACAAATGACATGGTTTCATTTGTTTTTTTTTTCTTACTTCTAATTATTTACTTTTAACATTATCTTTTATATGAACATCGGTGACAATTAAAATGCATACAATGACGAGTAGTTTTTGACTCTTTATCCATATTTTATCTAATCCTAGTAATTAATGAAAGTCATTAGAGATTGGTATATATATATATATATATATATATATATATATATATATATATATATATATATATATATATACTATTATTATACTATTGGCTAAACAAGGCCAATAACATTGTGTCTTGATAATATAAATTAGAGGAAGAATATCTTTTTTAATATAGTAATAAGAACGCAAAGCTTCCGATCTGATTCCGATGTAAAACTTTTGGGGTTAATAAATTTAATAATCGAATTATATCCATAATTGCATTTGATGTAATATGAAATATTGAAATAAAGATAAATTTAATCTAAAATATAAAACTCCTTTACTAGAAATCAATAAAATATTTAAACTTATGGCTCAGATGGAATTGTCTGCTTTCCAATTTAAATGCAGTTTTTTAACTAAATATTAACATAGTTTAGTGTACATACGTAAATTCATGGCAATTATTGAAATGATGTACTCGCCCTGAGAGTCACTGGTTCAAATTTACCAAACGTTACTTTAATGAAGGTGGCCCTTTATCATGACACTTTTAAATTATGAAATGCGAAATGATGCTGCTAACATTGTCGGTAGCGCATTAACGTGCCTAGCAACATCTTCATTTAAGACGTCGTAGTTGCTTCGCAGTATCCCGAGTGGAATGTCGTCAATTGGTGTAATAAAGTTAGCTGAATTCTTTTAGCTAATGAGCTTTTAATCAAAATATATTGCATTGCTAAACGCGTTAATTAATTTAATATAATGAGCAAACTAATTATTTGAGAAAACGTTTGAATATAACTGGTTTATTTTATTTTCATGGTGTATTTAGTTAACTAACGCTGGTAAATGTTATATTCATTTATTATCGAATAAATAAAATGATAGGTGAATGATAAAAATTTACAGCGACAATGAGATATGCTTTTTCGCAGCACAAGAAGTAAATAAAATTTTGCGGGAAATGAATATTCTTGTTAAATTATAGTGGAAGCGCACGTTTGTAAAATCACGCGGTTCAGATGCGTGGCATAAATTATGTTTAACGAATTATAAAGGCACAATTTGTAAAAGTTGTATGTTATAATAAATCAACAATTATGACAATGCTCGCCAAAACATTTTTGAAAATTAAAACAAATATTTATTCCAAGATAAATCAGATTTCCAGAGCTTCATAGATTCTTTGTCAATCTTGCGTATGTTCTGTGTAGATAATATTAATGTGAATTAACTAAATGAAAGGAAGAAATGATATAGGCTTTCTTAAGGTTCTGTTGTAAAACAAGGAACTCTTATAGTTTTATCCTATCTACCCATCCCAGAAACCCGTAGTTGGAAATATTTTTTGTCAACTTAATAACTGTGAAATATAATGTAATAACTGTGATTATAATGTAGGTAGATTTAACCGATCAATATTTTTAAAACCTATTACCATTGATAGAAACTTGGTCGCACAATTCATTTTATTATTTTCTTTTCGGTACTCTTAAAAACCGTTCATTTATACTTGCATTTACAATACTTCGTTTGTGTATTGGTTACGAAACGGTTTTTTTATGGATGGAAAGAAAGTATATGATATAAAATTAAAATTAACTCTTTCTCCCTACTGATTTCCTCTCATTTTTCATATTTAAAATTTGCTTGTAACATGTAATCATAGCAATGTTCTTCTCCTTTCAAATATTAATGTGAAAATAGTGTCATTAAATCTTATCCAACTAAATTTATTTAGCCTGTAATTAGTTCTGTTATTCCAGCATTCAAAACTGCTGATCGGGTTTGCGTCATTTTGACTTACTTTTAATGACATTTTATTACAAGGAATTACGAATTTTCCCAAAAATTACACATACGTACATAAATACACACACACACACGAGAGAGCGCGCGCGCATACGCACACATATACACCCGAATGCACGCACGCTCACACGCACACAAACATATATAAGGTAATGACCTTTGCAAAAATTGACATAAATTTCAAGACGATAACATGAAACTTTTTCCTTGAATATTTTAAAGTCTTATATAAATTGTAATATTGCTAAAAATTGGGTGATAGCGCTGATGACCCTAACAAGATTCCCAAATTACAAGACCTGAGGTTTAAATGGTAAATTCATACAGTTTAAGCTACAATTCCAAAAAAGCGTGGCGAAACGTTAAAAATCGATGTTAAATCCGTTAGAAGAATCCAAAAGTATTTATTTGACTCGTAGTTTAAGCAAAGGACCCCTTGATTTGACTAAACATCAAATTTATTTGGAACAACACGGTCAGCAAGTTTTTAAAATAAACTACCTATATGTTTTCAACAGGACAGTTAACTCGTCTTTTGATTATTTGGCTAGATGGTCAGCCCATCTTTTTTCCTGAAAGGCATTGCTCCCTCTAAAAAATAAAGGATTTTCAATGCTAAATATCTAAGGATATTTTGGGTTTATTGATGAAATGAATGAGAGCCGCATTTAAAACGTTATATCGACCATGATATGATAAATGATACAAACTCCTGCAAGCGTGACAATGTCTCGAAAAATGTGAATCGGTAAACAATAGGAACGAAACAGAATAATTGAAACTTTATATTAAAACCGGTATTGACTTTGTTCGAGGTAAAATATTCATACATATCCAAATAAATAGTAAAGCATTGTTGTTGGCAAGAGAATCAATCTCCGGGGGAGCTACAGAAGCGAAGAACAAATATTATAGCGATTACCGGCAACAATTTGTACTGAAATTTTCAAAGATGATGTACAACATTGATATTGTTTACAAGATTTTGTTAATATCAGGCCCTAATTTGTCTTGCAATCTTTTATAAATTATATATATTGTATATTCTTATAGAATAAAAAACAAATGTAGGCAATGAAATAGTCCTTGTCAGACGACAATGAATGTTAGTGTAAATATGTGTCGAAATAAAACTTCTCTAAAAAAAATAATCGAATTGAAATAACCATTGAAATAGAAAGACCAAACCCAGCTACCGCTAAAGATTTTTTAAATGGCTGCCAAACGGATATTGCTCTCCCATCTCACGTATCTACACACATGCATACACATAAAGTTATAAATGTGGCCCACATTTACTCGACACCTACTTCAAAAATATTAATCTGTAGAAATGTTTTGCTTGTTCATTTATTTTTGAACATTATATTATAACGCAAAAGTTCCAATAAAACAATAGTATTTTCATTATTTTATACTTTTCACTGATCTTATTTGGTGGTTTTTTGAAGTCGATTAAATTTTTTTTAAGTGGTTTTTATTTTTTCCATTTTGGTATCGAAGATGGAATTAACATTATGTTATGGAGTATATTCCTATTCACAATTAAATGAAACTACGTGATGTAGTATTATTTCTACTTTCTTTAAGTTCTGTACCACGACTTAGGCTTCGTTGTATTATAACATCTTCAGGTGGGCTATTAGCAAAGAATCGATATTCGAGAAAATACCTGAAGATGTTGTAATACATCGAAACCTAGGTCGTGGTAAAGCACTTAAAGGAAGTAGAAATAATACTACATCACGTGGTTTCATTTAATTTTGAATAATGAATTTCTACAAAATTAACGCCAAATATATTCAGTATATTCCTATGTCATTCGAAATGTCACCAAGTTACGATGAATTCGATGTTATTATTATCTCAATTATCGAAATAAGGACAGACGTTTACTGCGTTTAAAGATCTTAAATAAATTCTATATATCCACATACATATATGTGTATACTTATACTTACTTGTGGACATATGAACCATATTCTCTCTTATCACTTCCTGAAGTTAGTGCCTCAAGCAGGTTTTTACCTGTACGCACTATATGTCTACATACTAATAACCTTGTTTATCTAATTATTTCATGCGATGTTTTATATCCGTACATTCATGTTTGCCTATCAATATCCTGGTTTGCTACAAGTTTTTTTAAATACCTTTAATAAATAATTTACTCCTCATCGGTGTTCTGGTCATCACCTTCCCGCTCCATCAATGTAACCAAATTTTGTTGAAGGGTAGATTTATAGTTACGTATTCCTGCAGGTTCAAATCGGTAGATTTGGAATCCAAAGTTTAGTGATAGGGTCTCTGCATGAGATCTAAAACACTATTATAAAAAATAGCAGGTCCTTAACTCTTATTATCATAATAAAATTATTATCTTATTATCATAATAAACTTATATTCATAATAAAATTTAAATTCATAAAATAACTCGCGATCACACTATATATTTATATAGTTAAATTTCTCTCTCGCATTTAATTTGCAAAACATTATAGTAGATTTCTCTATACTGTTTTGCAAATTAAATACAAGGGAGAAATTTAAATATATCCACAAGTCGAGCAGTTTCTTTAGTCGCCTTGAAACTACAAAAAAAAGTGAAAAGACAAGTCAATTTTAAGAATGTATCATCAATTTGAAATTATTATAGTGAGGTAGAGAAAACGGCTCAATTACTAAGTCAACTATTCAGATTCGATGTGTTTTCACTAATTGTGAACAAACATTTTGTATTGATTTCAATATAAATATAGCAGTAGAAATAAAATTTCTGAATATATTTTTACTGATGTATTTGTTTTGAGATAAAATTGTATATACGTATAGTTAACGGCTTATCCTCGTAAAAAATCGACATTGTATATTTATATATATGCATATACATATATATATATATATATATATATATATATATATATAAATAAATATATATATATATATATATATATATATATATATATATTTATATATATGGGTATAGGATAGGTTTTATCTGAATATTACGAATTAAAACAAAACCCTGATCTGGTGAATATTATGATATTGGTACTACCAAAGTCATTTAGTAGTGCTTTTAGTAACAGTTTAATAGCAATTGTTTTGTAAAAGTTGTAAGTGTAATTGTTTAGCAATGAATTGAAAATTTACAGTTTGAAGGATAAGAATGATACTCTTTGAATACAAAAGTACAATACAGTTGTTTTTAAAAATGTGAAACTTAACATTTAATCGTAAATGGTAAGCATTATAAATGTTCTTGGTACATTATATATTCAAAAGAGTGAAGTGACAAATATGAGGCAAATGACATATTTTATCGTTATAAACTAAGTCATTTGCATCAGTGTAAATAACGATGAAGCAAAACCTGAAAACTTATTTCAATTACTAGAATAATAATGTGAAATGACTTTGGCTAATATTGTAAGCGTGATATATTAAATAGAGGTAGAGGTAATTTGTTACTATAATTTAATGGCCCAGTAACTACCACAGATATGTTAGGTTATTGCATAGATATAAGAGAAGATTTTCAAGAAGCCTTCCAATTTATATAAATACTATTCATGACAAAAAATTCATATAAAATATGGCTAGGAATATTTCCAAGTTTACGGACAATAATATATAATTCTTGAATTAAGCGTTTACGTTTTTTTTCCTCACCAGTTGGTGAGGAAAAAATAAACGTTTTTTCTAATATAAAATTTGATACGTTAAAAAAAATTGTAATATAGAAATTATAAGACTGATCTGTATCAAATGAAATGCTTCCACGGAAATCGAGTTTCGGCTTAAATTTTTAAAGCCTTTAAATATTAAACTCACACCATCTATATAAATAAACAGTTTACTAAATTTAGAAAAGTGTGCAAATAAAAAGGTGTAATGGTTGAAATTATTCCAAAATAATTATCGGTTTATTTTTAACACCTAGTCATAACCAACCCCATTTGAGTGACTACTTATTAAAATAATATTGTAAAAAATTTAAGACAGTTCTCATTAATATTTAATTATAATGTTAAATTTTAATACCTAGTGAGCAGTCATATGTTTCACATTATTATTTAAAATAATGGTTAGAAAAACAATATAGGGATCTTCAAATTTTTCTTAGTTATAGATTAGTATGATAAATAGTCCATAGCATAAAACACATTATTTTGTATTAATTTATAAGACAGATCCTTTGCAGCAATGGTAATAAGCAAAATAAAGTATGACAGATAAAGTGGTTCTATAACATGATCTAAAAGCACGTTGTAAAAACCATATTGAAAATTTAATATTTGAAATAGTTTTGCATCGTCATCGTAAATTATACTTTGTTTATTTTAGATTGACATATTCCCAGCTACACGGTTTCCAATAGTCTTCGAATAGATCACAGGTAAAATACCTATTTCACATAAGCTTTAACGTAGGTTTCTATAAGTTTCGAACTATAGAGTTTTCTTAGACTTCATATTTCATCCTGAGTAGTATTTTAAAATAGAAGCGTTACAACCCCAAAATAGCCTAAAGACGACTTCATTCATCGCCCGATGTTCTTTGTTTTTTTCATTTTGTACATATATAATATAGGGGAGAATTTAAACCTCTCTCTTACATAGTGATTCCTAATTTTATATAGTGGAATAATACCCGCTGATCTGTATAACGTACTAATTTCTGCTAGTTTTTGGACCATTTTCTTCCTATCAATGAGTTGAACCTTTGTTCGGGTCGTCTATCGGTCGTATCGTTATCGGGAATCAATAAAACATGGTCCAGGTCCAAAATTCCACGTTAAGGGCTTTTTACCATCTTTAGGTTTTATTCCACGGTAAGGGCTTTTTATCTGAGGACTTGTCAATTTTCATTTGTTAAAGGGCTATTTTAACTTAGTTTGCATCGAGAACCGCAAGTGCCCTCGTCTTGTTTCAGGTTGGCAGTATTGCTGATTTTTGGAGAAGCATGTATTCAGAAGAAGTTCATAATATTCTGCTCACTTATTTTTAATATCTCTATTTCTTGATGGCACTTTGTAACTTGTATCATTTATGTAGTTTACGTTTTTCGTATCTGTAACATTGTTACGACGTGTTTTCGCTAACTCCGAATTAGTTTCGTCTAATATGTCGTAGAAATTTCCATTTGACATTGCTGTTTAAATTTCAGCCGTTTTTTATTTCCTTTCCCTTTTTACATTTACCAAAATCATTATGAACCCTAATGAACTGCTATAGATTGAAATATTCGTTTTGGATTTTACATCTATTTTCACTTCTGCCTTTTGTCACTGGGTTACTTTGTTGGGTCTTTATTTTTATTTCTTATGCTATCCAGATATTTTTCCAGATACTTTTTAAACTCTTTATATTTATCTTACATTTTATTAGATGATAACTATTAAGCGTTTTTAAGTTCCCGTACGAAAGGTTAACCACATGATTCTTTTAAAATTTTCAGTTCAATTTTTAGTATCAATTTTCAATTTAATTTTATTGGCTTAAACAGTTTGTACAAGAATACCAGAATTCTATGCTGCATCCTAAGTGGCTCCACTAGTATGATTTTGCAATCGCTATAATTACCTGATACTTCTGATATGCTAGTTTATAACTAATTTAGCATGCGTGTTATCCATTCTTGTATTTTACTTGATGGGATTAACTCTTTTAAAGTGAGGAGATTTTAATGGCTAAATCCCAACATGATGTGAATTAAACGAAATTTATAAAAATTAATGATGTGAATTAAATGAAGTCAGAAAAAGTTTATGACGTCTCCGTTATTGTTACATGTGTTATATCTAAACATACATCTATATTCGTTTCTGTTACTTGAATCGTCATATCCATTTAGCTCTCGACCAATGTGCAGAATTTTATATTATTCTTTAGTCAATTCCCTTTTTTAAAAACTTTTGTGAAAATGTGAAGTGTTTTTTGGATATAGTTTCATTGCCAATAAAAAAAATTTATAATTCGTGGCAAAATTATCATACATATATTTTATACTATAAAACATTGCACTTATCTTTATCAAAATAATCACCGTCACACGAAAATAGATCTTATATATGTGATGAAAACTTTCCATACTAAAGTGAAATGCAACTTATAATAAAAACAAATGGGATTATAGACATAATACAGCTTTGATTTTAAAAACGTATTAACAGGATATTTCATATGATATACACATACGGATATCAAATAAACCAGATACTAAGAAACGAGAATTTAATACCCCAATTATTAATACGAGTAAACAGTCATAATTATGAAAGCATAATGGATCTAAGCGTAATGGAAAAAGCTTCACGTAAAGATATTTCTGTCTTCAGCTACATTCAAATTTACTGGTTTTTCATTATTTTAATAATTTAAAGAAATTTAGCGTGGTTCTGGGAAATTTACCCAAAATTATATTCCATTGGCCACCCAGGCTAAATAGCACTACAAACTGATTTTAAATACATATAAACGATTTAATTTTGTGCAAAGAAAATTAGTTTCTGTATAAGGCAATAAAAAAGCTTTCCGTGGGTGATAAATATTTTAAATTCTCGTATAATAAAGTTCATTTGCATTGGAAATGGTACTTTCTTTTTTAAAGTGGATGTTTTCATACATGGTACTCGCATTCAAAGATGGAGCTTGATGCATATTCATTGCATACATTTAAAGTTATTTCAATTTTAAAGTTTTTTCGTATTTAAACAAGCAATTTATGCGTTTGAAATAATGTGTTTACGCAAATAATTTACGGTGCAAAAGCGTGGTGTCTTCACTTAATGAAAGATTTAAATGTTTTTCAAATACGGCATATATTAGAGTTTTAAATGATAATCCTGTTTTCCCTCATATTTCATATATGAAACAGGTGGAAACTACAACTAATAATGTTGAATATTCTTTACATAGTCACTGGAATTTTTAAATTATTTTCCTATGAGCATTACTTTTTAAGAGTTAAGCTCATAAATCTTTAATGCCATATTCTTCTTTTATTTTAATTAACTTTATTTCATTTCATATTTATATTATAAAAATATTTACAAAAACTTGCTGATCAAAACGCGAACAACTTTTTTTATCGTCACGTATCGAATGGAACAATTTTCTTTGATATTTAGTATAGAAAAGTTAGAAAACGATAATAAGGAATGACGTCGTTTAAATTATTTACCTATACAATATATCAAAAAGAATTTTACGAAATTATTAATTGATCCAAATATATAACAGTTCGTAATCTGCTTATCTTCATTTTAGTTTTAACTGTTCCATTTAATCATTTTAGGTGCTTGACTTTCTCTGGTATTATTTTTCGAATCATTAATTTGTTAAAATAATTAAGAAAATCATATAATTTTTTTTTAATTATTACCCTCTTTAATTAAATTTTACGAATGATTACAGAGGCTGATATAGGGCATATTAATAAAAATTTTCCAATTAAATGAAACTACGTGATGTAGTATTATATCTACTTTCTTTAATTTCTTTACCACGACCTAGGTTTTGTTGTATTACAACATCTTCAGGTGGGATAATAGCAAAGATAAGATCTTATTGGAATAACAATTCTAATTATTTAAAGCATTCAGTTCAGTCATTATTTAATTCAGTCAGTTCAGTCATTATTTAAAGTACTGTCGTGTTTTATTCTTCTTCAGGTGGGATATTAGCAAAGATCTTTGCTAATATCCCACCTGAAGGTGTTGTAATTCAATGAAACCTAGGTCGTGGTAAAGAAATTAAAGAAAGTAGATATAATACTACATCATGTAGTTTCATTTAAATATGAATAATGCATTTCTACAGAATTAACGCCAAACATATTCAATAATAATTTTGTTGCCTACAGTATTATATCAGAAATATTTATTACAAGTGCCAATATTTGCTCGTATTGGAATAACAATTCTAATTATTTAAAGCATTCAGTTCAGTCATTATTTAATTCAGTCAGTTCAGTCATTATTTAAAGTACTGTCGTGTTTTTTTCTTCTTCAGGTGGGATATTAGCAAAGATCTTTGCTAATATCCCACCTGAAGAAGTTGTAATACAACGAAACCTAGGTCGTGGTAAAGAAATTAAAGAAAGTAGAAATAATACTACATCACGTAGTTTCATTTAATTGTGAATAATTAATTTCTACAAAATTAACGCCAAATATATTCAAAATAGGTTTACAGTAAATAAAAAGCATTGAATTTAAATTTAAATTTTCAGTATAATTTAAATTGAAACTAATCATCAAATGAAAATGACACGAAGTTGGTAATTATAAACTTATTGGAAAATCTAATGAAAGCCTCGAGCATTAATTAATTGATGCTATGTTTCTCTTTACATGTATATATCATTTTATGTAACATACACTATTCAAGTACAATATATAAGCAATGTGCATCATTAAATAGAATGTATCCAGACACACAAATATTAGTCTCATTATATGAGGCTTATCGCGCTGACTGCAAATGTATGGTAGTGTGCTATTTCTTCAGCAACATTTAATACCAGTAAAGGATTCATTTATATTTATGTCTACTATCAATAATGTGATATGCTTTTTCACCCCATAAGATTTATCGACATTCATTGTGCTGTGGCAATAGAAGATATGTAAAGCCCAAAACTTAAATATGTACCTATTAATTTGATAAAAATAAAACATTGTTTCTTTATTTGCTGGTATTTCTTCCACGCTTTGACAGTCCAACGGGTTTCGATTAAATTTTATACGTAGATAATGTATATCCTAGGTTAGACGATAAAATATATGTAACTACACTTTCATTTAAACGAATGTAACGATATACATAAATGACAACAAAAAATTATATACGCGGACAAAAATGTAATGCGTTGTCAAAATTATAGGTATTTCCATCGGCCGGGAATTTTTACTGAAGGAGCATTTGCCCGTATGCATTAAGTGAAAAGGGAGAGGGGAGGGGATCTACTTAAAATAATATGTCGCTATATGAGTCATATTATAAAAATTTATATCTGTTTTTGTTAAAAAAAATGCTTGACTTTTCCTAATAATACTCAGGTATCAGAAAATTTTAAACAAGCTATTTTGACATGAAGTATTAACTGTTACGAAATGCTTATATATTGTTAAACCCCTACGGAATAATTATTTTTTGCGCTTAGTCCACAAGTTACAAAGTTGGCTTCCATTGTCATGAAATCACATTCCTTAGCTGCTTATGTACACATATAAAGAATGCAGACAGCTTGATTTACACAAATATTTTATAAGAAGTAATAATTAAAAATATGAATCTCTCTTGATTGAATTATCATCAATAATTATTTAATTAAATTTGTTCACGACTCTGAAAAAAACCTTCCATTATTTAACAAATTCATACGAGTCTTGATTCAAATCTTGATTTAAATGATAAATATAGTAATTCAATTTTACAAGTTTATCGAAACGTAACAAATTTAATCGGAAAATGAGGGATTTATAAAAAGTTTCCGAGAAAAAGGATCTTCCTTTAAATTTTCAAAAAAAAATTTTCAATAAAATAATTGAGATAGAAAAGTGGAATTGTGACATAAAGATTTAATTTCCAGGCAAGGTATTCATTCTTTTGCAACAAAACAGCGCTTTCTTTTGACCGTAACTTTTAATTTTCAATTCGTGGAAAGCTCCAACTTCGTGGGAAGTTTGAAATTTAGTCTGCCCTCGTTCTCTTTTCAAATCATGAAGATAATTTAGTCAAATAATTTTACTGTTAAATAATTATTGAATTAATACTTTAAATTGCAATGCTTTGGTCATCACTTCCATTCAGTCAATTTTCATTCTGGTAAATACATTAATATTTACATGTGATTGTATTTCAATTTACTTATATGTTATTAATCAATAAAACTGAGTAACGGAAATTAAGATATTGCCAACATAACTTTTGCAATTCTTAATTTTTCTATAAGTTAAATAATTTCAAGAAGAAGGACTGTGCACTTTTAAAAATACAATGACTATTATTTTTTACCTGTTAAGCATTTAGTTTTAAATCTAATAAGATTTCAATATATTAAATTATCTTAAAGAAATAATGAGTACATTCGAAATGAATGCGTGATATATATAATGTTATTTCTTTAACTTAATATTTTACACATTTTTTTGACAACATCTGAATTCAAATGAAACATTTGATTTTTTTTATGATCTTAACTGACGGACTAAAGAGTTATAGCTTTAGATACGAGTTGCTTTGTATACGAGGGTTGCTTTGTATACGAGCACTAGCCCCAAAGCGGTCACAACCAAAATGATTAAAATGATACACTAAACTCAGAATTTTGCCAATTTTTGAGTAATAACTGCACGAGAATGTTACGTAAGCAATAAAATCCAGTCAATAATTAACTTTTAAAGTTAGTCAAGAAACTGTCAGTAAACTTATCTACATCAACCAAATACACATGTGTAATTCAAATAAATAAGTTAAGCAAACCTGGGATACAATGCCCTAAACTTGATACTGTTTTGAATAGAATTATTTATATAAAATTTCTTTGGGACCGTATGCAAAAATAATTTTATAAACGATATGGATTGCTTGAGCTTTGTGACACATTAGTAGTAAATAAGTTTTGAATTTATCCAATTTCTGGTCGAAACATTTTGCTTTAAAGGAAAACATTAGAATAGAAGCTCCAAATCCTAACTACGTGCTTATCCTATCTAAGTATGTTTTGATTAAGTAAAGCATCATGTTATTTGAAAATATAAATCCAATTTGAACCCATTTTTTACAAAAATGACTTGCTTTTGTAGCTATTAGTATTGGACACCTCAATATAAGTCTCAAATTTATTTGGCTTTAAAAATAATATTATCTATGTGTGTATTCTTAGAATCTACCAAACTAAAAATCTTTGTTCCACCATTTCACACGGTAGAAGTGCACTAGTGTAAATAATTTAAGTAGGGGTGGGGGTGCCACGGAAAATTGATTAGATTAATATGGCTTGTAGATAGCCGATTTTTGAACAGATTTTCGACAAACTTGCAAGAGAGTAAAGCTGCTGGAAAATGACAGTAATTTTTTTAAGTATGGTTAAGCAGATCTATGTCCACATTGACTCTCATATTGACTCGTCCCGACGTATGGTGTGAAGTTTATTTCGAATTTTATTGTCATATTTATTTACTAATTGTATTACCTCATAAGTACGTAATATTCACACGTATGACGTGTATCTTCATGGAAAACAATTTAAACTTTTCCTGTTAAAACATTTTTTCTGCAGAAAATATTGTAGGCTGGAATAAATAAAGAGTCAAGAGAAAATAGTAATAAACCGAGCATAGTGTTAACAATAATGCTGAAATTTTCACCCTTTTCTCTAGATAATATATTAATATTGTAAACATATATACACAAAAACACACCTACACACACAATTATTTAAATATTATTTTAAGTTTACATAAATACACTGAATTTAGTTATTTAATTTATTTTTGTTTATATGAAACACTATTGGTAAAAATACCATTTATACCAAAGATCAGGTCTATACAATTTACATTTTTCGTGGATCATGTCAATAAAAAAAAACAATTGTCATTAAAGCTACATTAATGATTGTTTTTGCTAAATTATACATGTTTATTTATGGTCAATGTAAAACTGTATCTTTTTTCGAAATTTTCATTGGGTTTTATATGATATCGTCAGTTAATTTGATGGTAAAAATTGTTCATACTGCCATTGCAACAAGAACACGTAACTCCGTACAACTTAACTTTTAAATTAACCATTTTTGGAATCGAAATTAAATGTACTTGCCTTGAGATATTTTCAGAAACATTGCAATGCAAGTATAAATAAATTTATAATTTCATACTCTGAATATGAAAAGTACTCATTCCAGAGATAAAAATTATTAACTAAAATCTGAGGACATACCCGATAAATAAAAAAAATTAACAAGTTATTTCTAGATAAGTATATAATTTGTTTTTACCATGTCATTCACGATAAATATTATTGGTAATAATAGTGATACTTTCACACCCTATAAAACAATACCATAGAAGTAATCTTACCTCCATGAAGAATACTTTTATTTTTCGTCACAAAATTAAAAATCGAATGTATTAAAGAAATTATATGTTAAATAGGATTACCACATCTGTTCCATATTGTTTATTGTTTTGGTCACCCTTCTACTTTAGCCTTCATCTTATAATTTACTGCTTTTTTCTCGACTTGAACATACATATATGATTTACATGGAGAAAATTATATTGCAATTGACAATCCTTGCAAATCCCACCCGCTTAGGTTATTAAGCATTTTAAATCCCTACCTCTTATAAAACGATTAACTTAAATTGATATATTTTCGTAAACGAAATAATATTAAAATACAAAGTAATAAAAAACATAAGTTAGTTTTTAATACAATTATATGCATTATTTGATAGAAATTCATTTGATCACAATAATCGCACGTGGAAAAATCGTTCAAAAATAAAGAGATTTTTAAGACCAGAGCCTTATCTCGAGCACCCGATATCATATTAATTATAGGAGCTTTTGAATGACGACATCATAAACTGCATCGTGAAAAGGTTGTTTCATTACACTGCCAGGCTCAGGCACCGCTGTTTCCTCGTCCCTTTAACTATTTCGCAAACAGTTAAGACGAATCATAGAATTTAATGATTTCTTCAATTACTATTACCGAGTGAAAATTTTAGCGTCTTCACGAAGACCTAACTTGTCACTCTAATCACAATGTGGCTCATTAAGGATGTGAGCGTGCATCTGAGTGTAGGTACGTTTTTGTTTAAATAGTTACGCATATATATTCCACATGCTTTCGTAAACAGTTGCCGCATTTTATATTTTATGAAATTAATAATTATTGAAATTATATAAATTTGGAAATATTTTAATATTTGTGTGGTTTCATTATTAATGACACTCAGAAAATGTCAAAGTAATTGAATTGGTATTAGATTAGCATATTCATGTTGCGTTCTGAAAACGAAAAAAGGAATGACTGTGTAACAAAAGAAAAGAAACGATATTAACCCCATTCAAACTTTAGTCCATGTTCCTCATATTTTGTTTTTCTAACAAACTCCTTTAATAGTGGATTACAAATTAGCAACAATTATGTAATGCTTTCGACTCTAACGTAATACACTGAAGTGAATTAATGACTCAAGTCGTCTTTGTGAAAATCGATTAAAAATAGTGCATTTTGTAGGTTTGTGTCAACAGATTTCTAAATTGGAAGATTTTTAACGTTAATAAGCATGGAAAATACAACACACGATATTTACTACAGAACAATAAAAAAAGTAATCACGTCATTATTTGCTTAAGTACATCGGATTTTTTTGATAGGCTCTAAATAATGCACAATACCTTACACAAATTATTGAGTTTGCTAAATTTTATGGCAGAAACCAGGCAAAATAACATTTTACGAAAAACTCCGTAACTTTTTTCCAATCTTGTCAATTAAAAGGGCATAGAATATTGAAAGTATGTAAATTCAAAAATCTTCTATGATGAAAACAGATTAAAGTGCATGAGAATTTTTTTTGGTCAAGTTTTTAAACACCTTATTGAAAGTCATTTCTATTTAAAAAAAAATGAATAGCCAAGGTATAGAACTTTCTTATAAATTCTATAAGATAATGAACAGAATAACTATTTTAATTAACCTCCCCTTTAAACATTAAGTGAAATGTATCTCTGGACTACGAGTCTATTGACGTAATGCCCTTCTTCTCTCAAAAAGTATGAAATATCAAGTTGAAATTAATATTGAATAATAAGACTTTAGCTTTACATTGCTTTAAAAATCATTCATCAATTCAATTTTGTTGATGTACGCAACAAAAAGTTATCACGTTTTAAAGCGTATTTTTTTAGTTCATACAATTGTTTTACTCACTGATCATCAAAACGTATGGGAAGCTAACCGTCGACCTAAAATCTTGAAAGTAAGTACTGATACGGAGCCCATAATGGAAGTTCTCACAGAACAATTAAAGAGAAAACCCCAAAATTCAATGTTTATAAACTTACGTCGACTTGTATGCTTTTTAAACTTTGCTTTTACGCGTGTGACAGATGTAGTAAGCAATATATTTATGTCGTGAAAAATTAATTTTTACATATAGTTTAATTAGAAATCCTAGGTGCCTCTAAAAGTCTGTAACTGTCTAAATATTTACGAAATCTTCGTATTAAAATAACTTTTTGATAGATTTTTTTAAGAACATAAAATTAAATTGAGACTTGCTGTGACTTACCTCCTTACATAAGTGCTATTTCAATATATAAACCGGTCAATTTTAGCATGTATTTAGACTATTTTTTTGCACTAATTAGTTGGGTTCACAATTTTATTTCGACAATTAATTTCGCAGTTATTTAACATAATTCATATTTAAAGATGTAGGCACACTAAAAATTTAATTATAAATTCATGAAAAGGATGGTTTGATAAAAAAAAGGAAACTTTTGCCAATTATAGGGTTACGTACTACATTCCGCCCAGATTATTTATGTGTCTGTATATTTATTTATCTGCCTATCTATCAGAGCCGTATTACTTGGAAACCGTTTAAGGTAAAAACTTTAATGTTGGCACAGAGATGAAGCATATTGAAGTACATATAATTAAATAGTTGACGCGGAAAAATAACTTTCATTAATTTTAGAAGAATAAATAATGTAATAAAAAAATTATTGATTTTATATATAGTGCAGTGTCGATGGCAAGAGAAAATTTTAGATATTCCAAAATTATTTTTACTAAATTTTGTCTACGATAAAAATGACGTGAAATTTCCAATAATGTTGAAAATTATAACCCTGTTTTTTCGAATACAATTAGACGTAGAAATTTGGTAGATTGTTTAGTCATATGAAACCACAAAGGTATACTTCGAAAATTAATATTAAGTAGATATATTAGATATATTTCTGAGGGACAAATGAAGCAATGGTAATTTAATAATTATTTGTAATTCCAAGAGGTGTTTTAAAATGGACTTGAAGACTGTTAGACGTAGTAATTCGGTACAGTGTTTAATAATATGAATCCACATAGATATATTTCAGAAGGATGAATAAAAATGTGGAAATATTTTTGAGGGAGAAATGAGGCAATGCTGATTTATTCATTATGTTTAATTTCAATGGTTTTCTAAAACTGGCTTGAAGACGGTTAGACGAAGAAATTTTGGCATAGTGTTAAATAATGTGAATCCACATAGGAATACTTCAGAAATTGAAACATATAAATAAAAAATGTAGTACAGTTTTAGAGGGAAAAATGAGGCAATGGTAATTTATTTATTTCCATAGGTATTCTGAAATGGTATATGCTTTTACTTTTCATTCAGTGTTTTTGCTAGGTATCAGGTCGTGACCTTTTGCATCGTGCCCCATTTCATTCACTTTTCAATAAGGTAAACTGAAAAGGTTTAAAAAGTAGGAAAACAGAATTTGTTGGGTAATTTAATGTAAAATAATTTTATTTTTATTATACTTGTGAAAGATATACTGAATAATGTATTACATAATTAAATATTTGCAACAGAATAATAGAAATACTATGTACATTCATATGTTTAAGCTTTACAGGAACCTAAGTAGTTTGAATTTTACTTGACTTCAGAGATATAGTTATATTAAAAATGACACGACATTTCAGAGTTTTACCAAAATTTCCATATCCCTGGATCTAACAGTTAGGTAATGTCTTCAAATTTGAGATATGAAATAGCCAGGTGCTAGTCTGGTCCGTTCTTATACAATTTTTCTCATAGGAACTATGACTGATGTAAGAAAAAAATCTAATATTAAGTAACTGTCTCTCTGAATGCCGTTGTCTCTCTGAATGCCTTAATGAAGTTGTCGACAACATTACCATTCTCATAGTCATTCCTAGGCGACATTATCAGACTGCACAACATCATCGTATTCTGTATTGATAAACAAGGCTAGCTTCAATAAGTTAAAATTGTGCAACTCGCTAGTAATAAGTTTATCATTAAAATATTCGAAATTATAAACTGATTCGATTGAATCCGAGACATTTAAACTAGGAACCAAACATTGTCACAAGCGCATGCTGCAATCGGTTGGGAGTTTTATTTTATTTTAACAGTAACTACAAATAAGCCGGAATAGTTATCAAAATTATTTCGAACCAGACATTTTTTCAGAGCAATAAAAATCATAATTTGTGCCGTTTATTCCGTGAAAGCATTGGAAAGGACTGAAATTTTACCATTATTTCCTGGGTATCTCAGCAATATATGCAGCTGATATTATGAACAAAAATTTAAAAATCTTGTCCGCCGAAGCCAATATTTCTCCAAATTTTTGGTATTAATATTATTTTTTCTATTTCAGTATAATATTCAAAGAACGAGGAACATTTTCATTAGCACATCTAATAGATTAACATACTTTTTAGAGTCGAATTCACCAATTTATTGAAAACCTTGAGAAAATTGAACTCCTTTCAAAACATTTTTCAAGTTCTAAGAATTAGAAAACTTTGAAAACTTATCAATACAATGATTACGTATATACCGAATGCATATTTAAACTATTCAATTGAACTGAGACCAACACGTTAAATAAATGTTCTATATATATATATATATATATATATATATATATATATGTAAATATAATCTATTTGAACAATATAAAGGATTTCCAAAAATGTATTAAAAAAAAATTATTTCTTTATCAAATATTCCGAAAATAGAAAAATTAGAGCGAAAAATCTTTTCGAATAATTTTTTCGGATACATTGATTTTTTCTGATTATTTATGAAAGATAAAGTATACTTATTTGTTTTCCAGAAACGAAGTTGATTATTTTTCAACTTATATCTCCTGTCAGTTTTCTTACATGCAATGGTTTCGATTGCACCTTTAATCTGTTTCTGGACTATCTTCAGTAATCTGCTTATGAAACTAAATTTAAAATTTCCTTAATACAGTATTTTAAATTGATTTATTAAATTATATACAATAAGTATTTACAATATTTCCATTTCGATAGTGATAAATAAGAAGAAAGTTGAATAAAGTTGAAAAATAAATAAGAAAGATAAATAAGAAGAAAGTTGAAAAAAGTTGAAAGATAAATAAGAAGAAAGTTGAAAAATAAATAAGAAAGTTGTAAAGTTGAAAGATAAATAAGAAGAAAGTTGAAAAATAAATAAGAAAGTTGTAAAGTTGAAAGATAAATAAGAAGAAAGTTGAAAGATAAAGAAGAAGAAAGTAAAAGTTGAAAGATAAATAAGAAAAAGTTGAAAAAATTAAATTCTAAGGTCCAGAAATTTCAGAAGAATTTATCATATTACCTTTTCTATCATATAATTTAGTATTGAAACAGGTGACGCTGTTGTAATATGTTTTATATTGATGCTTAAATTCATTGAACTGCTTGTAATGGTTGACTGGAAGAGATTGCTCGTGCAGCAATAAGTCCGCCATATGGACTATACGTAAAAAGGGTTATAAATAAAATTAATAATTGCGCGTAGTTTTTTAGGTGAAATTAGTTATTTTAAGGATTCGAGAACTACTCGGAATAAAACATGTATAATAGGTATATTTCCTTCTATGAATCAACTATTAAAGTAGTCCATTCCTGCCTCTTTATTGCCAAACGGACAAAATTAAATTAGTTTTCTTGTTGTATATATATTCATAGATACATTATAATAACATACGTATTTACAAGTACGTGTATATACGAATATTAAGACACGTAAAGATTTACACATACTTACTTATACCGCTATCCATCCTTTCATTTTAGTCTAAAACATATAGTTTTAGGCAATAAATTAAATCACGCATAGATCGCAAAAGTATTTTCGAACTTAAAACAATTGAATTTATCTATATCATTCTGTACTTAAAATAAGGACTGGTCTAGCATAATGTTGGTACACAAACAAATCAAAAACAAGCCGGAAATCAGAGAAAAAGTGAAATTTAAATTTGGTTCTTTAATAATGGTTCAACAAATTTTGTACGAGAGAGATGGACAAGAATTCTTATAAGATACTACTGGAACCATATAAAAATGCCGTGGTATGTAGTTTACATTTTGAAAATGGAAAATATTACATACAAAAATTTTAGAGGTAGTAAATTATAAGGATTCGCAAAATATCTCAATATCAAAGTGAGTGAGTTTATTCAAGTTATGCTATGGCAAAAAAATACAATTTTTTTACTATCTTTCATATAAATACAAACATACCTCCCATCCAAGTATCCTTCAGTTAAAATTTGTAATTTGTTAAATCTTTGAGAAAACGTAATTGCAAACAGTGTTTGTTTTTAAAAATATTTAGTTTAACCATATCTGATAATATCGAAATTAGCAATATTTTAGCCTAATATTCTTTTTTGGTACAGAACCCACTTTTTGAAAGAAATTTCATTTTCTGTTGTTTTGAAAGACACCATTTCAAAAGTTCCCAATTTTACAACAAAGGAACCAAGGTATCGATTATTTTAAAAGCTATATATATATATATATATATATATATATATATATATATATATATATATATATATCTATATATATATTTATTTATTTATGTACATAAAGGCCTTTAACTTAATAATTTTAAGCAGTCATTAATATTCAGTCGTAAAATATTCATCCATGTTTCTCTAATTACCTTGTCTTATATGAACACTTAAATGAAAATTAATGAACCATACGTGTAATAATAAATATAACGATTATAGAAAGTAGACAAATAAAATGTTAAGGAAATATCATATTAAAACGTAATTTAGAAAATGTGCAAATATCAATGTATTTGATACGTTGTAATATATAAATTCTGAATATATCAGTTGTAAAATGATTTAGTGCCGTTGTAGCGAGAAAAAAAAGTTGAAAATTTAAAGTTGTAAAAATATAAAAGCGCTGAAAACATGTTACAACGGGAGATATTTCACACCTTTTTAATTAACATTTTACTTATTACAAATATTGCCATTAAATATTTAAGCATTGATCTCGGGACATATTTCTAGTGAACCTTTAATTTCACTGTTAAACAATATTATTATTTTAGCTAAATTATTATATCGGTATGAAACTGGGTAGCTTTCCGCAATTAAATTAATGCTATTGACAAAATATATTTAGTATATTTAATAAAATATGACATCAAAATTCGTAATTTTCATAAGATTATACATACCAATAAAGTTAGTATATGGGAATTAATGTAATAGATAACTTGTATAGTACAAATTTTCAATACAAAATACTAAATTACGTCATATTTTTAGTTTATCCATATGGGACACGTAAATTAACGTTTCATTAATGTCAAATCACAGTTAACTATTTACGAATAATCAACGTTAAAATTATTAAAGGTGGATTTATTTATGGCAAGTACTTTTTTGTAAGTTCACGCCTTGTTTCACTATATTCAAATAGCCAAAGACACGGAACAATAAAACAGATACATTAACAATAACGAAGCAGCGTGGCGGATTTTCGGTTTTACCATACACGAACCAACTGCGCAATATTTAGCAGTACATTTGGAGAACGGACAGAGAATTTACTTCACAAAAGACACCGCCAGAAAAATGACAAAAAATTACCTAACAACACAAAATTAACAGCTTTTTTCTAAATGTGCCAAATGGATCCATTTGCGAAAGTATTATTATATATCGACGTGGAACACAACAAGAAAAATCTTTCAACGACGAAAACAAGGAATTCCAGTAGAGGATCATCCAGGAATCACGAAAACTAACGCAGTAGGTCGAGTATACGCCGTACATTCTAACAATGCCGAATGTTTCTGTCTCCGAATGTTACTACACGAAATACGGGGACCAACTGTTATTTATATTATATATGTTACAAATAACGCCATCTGCTGGCTATCATGTATATCCAGATAACAAGTAGCGCCATCCATTGACAACTATGTATTAACTTATGGATGCAATGAAAGATAAATGTCAGTCGATTCTAAAACCGTACACCGCGTTTCATTACCAACTACTTTCACAAATCTCGAAACTGTTGACGTTACCTATGCCAGATGCACAGAGAAGCATGCCAACGCTTAGGACTACTAAAACGTCAATAACTGGAAATTGACGTTACAAGAAACCTCATTTATGGCCTCAGCTGAACAAATCAGAGATTCATTTGGTGTAACACTAACAATATATAACCAATGAATCAGTACAACTTGGGATATTAACACCACGACAAGATGATTTCAGTTTGCTAGGCTTCAAAATTATAAAGAAAAAAGCTACAACGTCAACGATCTACTTAAATGCATTACTTAAAACAATCAAGCAAAGCCATAAAGAGAAATTTACGTTATCATAAATCGAATCAACAACAACATTGGCGGAATTATTTACTTAGATACACCAGGCGGCACCAGGAAAACGTTTCTAATAAGTCTATTGGTGGCAGAAGTACATACTAAACAACACATCGTACTTGCACTGGCATCATCCGACATAGCCGTCACACTTATGGAAGAAGAACGAACTGCCCATTCCGCCCTACAACTACCGTTGAATATGGCCGAAAAACAATTCCCAGTATGTAAAATCTCAAAAGCATCTGGACTGGGTGAATTTCTAAAACAAGCTAAAATTATCTTCGGGGACGAATGCAAAATAGCACATAAAAAATCAATTAAAGCCATGGACAGAACATTACAAGACTTGCGAGGAAACTATGAAGTGATGGGAGGAGCAGTTATCGCCAAGTCAACACTAGCAGACGAAATCAATACATGCTTAAAACAATCACATCTAACTATGGCCACACTTACAAATACTGCGACTAGCAAGAAATATGAGAGTTGAACTATCGCAAGATGAAACAACAGCACATTTTGCTCAAAATATTTTACAAATAAGCGCAGGTACATATCCTATTGACTAGACTGCCGATATTATTGAATTCAATAGTGATTTGTCTACTACTACTTAGAATGAACTTATCGACCAAATTTATCCAAACAATGTTTATAACTATATTAACACGGAGTGGTTATTTCAAAGGGCAATTTTTCAAAAGTTTTGTTCATTGGATTTTTTTATATATTATCAAAAACATTCTTTTTTATATTGAATATAAATTCGTTCATAATACGACAACTCGTATTTAAAATTTAATCTAATCAAGAAATAGACAAGGTTTTCTGATTAATCCTTATAAATCAAGTTATTACTGTAAATAAACAAAGAGTTCTGGAGAGAATACTTTTTATTATTTATACTTTCTTCATTTAAGCAATTTTCCTTAAGATATTTATTATCAAAACATAATTGTTTATGGTTATAAAATAATTTTTTTTAGTATTTGTATTTACCGACACTCTCTAGATTAGTTTAGAATACAATAGGTTATCCACGGCTCAATAACTCAAATTTATTCTTGTTTAAAAATGTCGGTTCATTGCTTTGCATAAATATTTCTAAGAATTATTATTTTTATATTTTTTATATCCAATATATTTTTTTATATTTCAATATATATTCTTTTAGGCATTTGAAGATATGACTGCAAATTCCAATTAAATTTGCTGCCAAAACTCTTTTAATTTTTTGTTAATAAGAGACATTTTGGCACTTTAGACATCTATGCATTCAGAGCATGCTAGACATCTATGCATGCTAGTCAGAAAATTAAAAACTTTGCTGTATTTTTCCAAAATTATTATACTTGATTTATTTTTTTGTTAAAAAATATTCCATATTATTTATTATCTCTTACTTTGAAAATTTCTAAGTTGCAAGATGGAGAGCTTTCGTTTTTTTGACATCTCTAATTAAGCTTATGGTATTTTCTCACACAATATTTTAATTGTGCTTTAAAGATCCGAATACTCTTAGTATATTTCATATCTCAAGTTAGTAAAGAATATTATGGTCATATATTTCATTCAATTAGAATATGAAATTACATTCATCAAAATGTTATGGTTACTGTTCTAAAAAGGTATTTTCAAATCGAATATTTTCATAAAGATTATATTTTCTGTAAAACGCCTTTCTTTTATATCCTCCACCGCTATCTAATCTTTTTGTCCCATATAATATTTCGATGTCTCTGCTTTGCTGAATTATACAGAACACACTGATTATACACAGTTATATTTATGAATATATTTAATTTTTTAAAACAACATGAATACGAAAACGCAGTTGAAGTGAATGAAAAGGGAGAAAAAAATTACTTTTCAATTTTTTAAATATTTTTGAGAAATTGTTCTCAGTAAATATGTCTTTGGGTCTGTAGTACCATTAAATAGCTCAACTCAACCTCAACACATTATCCCATTGAATAGTATCTCTAACTCTATGAGATATGGTACACCATATGTTTTTTTAAAGGAATCTACACCTGACTGTCATCAAACTACCACTCCTCTTCCCATAAAATTGTATGTTATTAAATATATCTTATTCAATTAGTCCAAGCGTTGAAAACATGCTCTTTTCCAGTATCTTACACAAATATATATATATATATATATATATATATATATACATATTCATACTATACATATTATTAGTCGATAAACGTACGTTAATCCAAGAAACAACGGATTTAATAGAAAGGCAAAATGTATAATCAGATCTGAAGACACAATAATATAAGAGCTGTAATAGATAGCAACTTCATATTCCTACATATTTCTTTTCACTCATAAACAAATCACACTCTGGCGCAACCGCGATCAGGTGGTTGAGCATTTAATTAGCGTAGGGAACTGGAGCGTTCCGGTATAATTCGCTTCTATAGGATAATACAGCAAAAAGGTAATGATACAGTGAGCGTAGAAAGTTATCCGGTACGAAGAATTAAAGATTACTTTGTAATAGAGAGAATAGCATTTTTATAGGTGGAAAATTAATTCTTAAATGCAATGTTTATTCTGAGTGTAAAAGAGTAGAAAACTCGTACATCCGAGAAATCAACTCTTCTCACTCTAATCTTACAACTCTAATCACGTCCTGAAGGTAAATTACTCTTAAAGCAACAATTTTATAGCATCAATATTCTAATAAATATATCTAATTAACTGATATATCTGATCATCTAATAATAAGCATGTTTCATACGACATGAATATTTTTAAGGACTTTGTAATCAAATTGAAAAAATGAAAACCTTTACTTCGTTATGCCTGCCTGTTCATTTGTTACATATCACATCATCATATATTTTTCAGTCTGGTCCTGATCGTAATGAGATTACATAGAAGTAATTTATGCACATAAAAATTAAAAAAAATGCCTGTTATGTTTATAAAATATCTCTGTGTTACATCGAAATTGGCAATAATTTTTTTGTTACTAGCCTTACAAACTGGTATTTCAGTGAAATAAAATTAGAACCGTTTAAAAAGTTTAAAAAGACCAATTATTTTTATTATCCCTCATTATAATTAAAACTACGTAGTTAGTGGTTTGATATTTTATTTTAATGAAAACCTTCAATAAAATAAAATTTTTCGTAATTCAGTCGCCATTATTACTTTCTTCAAACTTGCCAGAGAATGAAATTTCAAAGAATAACAATTGCATTGTTTTAGTTTATATTATTCTTAAGTTAATTTATTAATCACAATTAAATGAAACTAAGTGATGTAGTATTATTTCTACTTTCTTTGATTTCTTTACCACGACCTGGGTTTCATTGTATTATAACATCTTCAGGTGGGATATTAGCAAAGATCTTTGCTATTTACAAACTTTGATCTTTTATGAACATGATTTGATTAAGTTTATTATTTTATTTAGTTCATAAATGAACTGGTGTTTTATTTACTGATTTCTTCATACAAGTAAATTTTGAAAAGCTTTTCCGTTTTAAAATATTAGGAAATCCAATGGAATTTAAACTAGAACATAAGTGTAACCAAGGTAAACTTAATTTGGTACCCATTTTCTAAAAATTAGACTTACTAGTCTCGACACGGGAAATTAAAATATTTAAGAGAGCAAACTCATTATTATATACTAGTTCAAAGAATAACTTTAATATTCTAGAAATAATAGAACATAATACTGAAATTTTAATGAAACAATATATAGGTTACCACATTCTCTTCTTTTTCATTCGGGAGATAATAAACAGTGACCTATGTGTAAATAATAAATTTGGCTAACTAAATGCATAAATTAAAACCTTCTGTATTAACTGTATTATTTACTAGAAAAAAATGCGAAACTTCAAATCTGTATGTTTTTTGTGATAAAATTTAAGCGTTTTTACATAATGCCACAAAAATCTTTTAAAGCAAGTCCGTGTACTTAAAGTAAAGACAGCTGGATTTATCTGTTAAAACAAAAGACAAAGGATTTTTTTAATAAAACAAAGTGATTTGCTAGAGGTTCTACTTTTATACAAATAAAAAATTTTATTCTGTTTTATTAGTCGAAATAACAAATCAGTATATTCAATTTTTGTTCGTTCATGGTATTGCAGAGCCTATTCAATTGGCATAAAGAAAAACGTGTAAGTCTTTTTTTTTGTAATTTAATGCGTTTCATATTTAAGGTATTTGGTACATGTTGACATTTTCCTGTTTATTTATTACTTTAGGGATAAGATATTTTATTAATTTAAAAACGAAATTGAAGACTTACAGTATTTATGTAAATTATATCGTACTCTAAGCGGTTAATCGATCTAATATGTCAATCTTAGCAAAATTTTCTAATTAAAAATCGAGTCACAATTTTTATTTATACTATTATACTAATAGTGATGTTTATAATTAAAATAGGTTAGTAATCAAAATTACTGTTAAAGCTACGAAAAATCGTCGAAATATCGGTGTAGAAGAAATAACTATGTAGAAGAAAATAATTACGCTTTTCCAGCAAATATCAATGAATTTTACTACAATACCCGTAACATAAAGTTAGATTTATTTCAAAGAAGTCATGACACCGCTATTTGGTTACATATGTTTAAGTTTTTTTCGTAAGCCATTTTCTTATAAGGTCATCATACTTCTGACTCCATACTATAAATTAGATGATCAGTTTTGTTATAAAACCACTATTTATATTTAAATCGAAATTTGTCGATATTCGTGTATGCTTCGTCTTCCCAACTTTTCCCTTGTAACCGATTAGATCTACTAGATTCATTTTAATGCAGTTTTTACTATCATAGAGTATTTTTCCAGGAAGATTTTCATGTCTAAACCCTTCGTGTTCGTTCCCACATTAAAGCACTATGGCAATTATATATTAGTGTAATAATATGAACGTTAATATTATGATGATATGAACGTGGTTATTTGTACAATAATACGAACGTCAATAGGGGTTTTATACTGTGAAAAATGCAATGAATGCAGCTAGAGTAAGAAACCGGAGAAGCAATTTTGTCAAAGAGATATATAAATTCAATCCTGAATCGTGGAAAATGCGAACGTCACAGTTTCCATGCTAGCAGAGACGAGGTAAATGTCACCAAGTAAAGGATTGAAAGCAAAAGCCCATCGAACAAAATTTCAACAAAAGTTCATAAGGATCAGTTTATTTTCTTAAGGAATAATACCTACAAGTGATATAATAATAAGTAAGAATCACGCAGCCCTAACAATTCAATCAAGAGCTTATGAAGAGAATTGTTAATTAATATTAGTAAGCAGGCATGAATGGAAATACCATATTTTAACAGGTACACTAAAATTTGCGACTAGTAGCCTAGGATGTTCACCATTTAATAGATGAATTAACTGTCATATTCAAAAGTAAGTAAATGCAATAAAATACTTTCTTGGGCATACGAATGTATGTGGACACATAACCAAAAACGATGGTAAAAAAATGTATCCTAAATGAGTATCTTTTTAAAATGTTATTTCCTTCGTTTTTATATTCCACTGCAGCATTATACATAACAAGGAAATGACTCATAACGTGTTATGGCAAGCGTGTAAAACAACCAACTTTACAGACCCATATCACGCCTGATAAGCCGTTTTATCATTAGCATAGCAAATAAGCTTCACGCGAAGATTTTGCTAAGTTATGGCCAGTGAATGAACTGTTAAATTCTACGGCTCAGCTTAAGTATTTCTTTAACACTTTAGTGACGAGGCGTATATCGTAGCCTTGTCTTCACTATATAATCTCCTCCTTGCGGTTCCAGTTAAAGGGTATTTGAAGAGGTTATGAGAAGTTTAAAAAAATTTCATATATTTTATATTTAACGTTTTGCTTGAGAAATATATAACGACATGAAAGTTGGAAAACATCTTTTAATAGAGAGGCTTAATGACTTACGATGGCAATAATATAGGTATATATATATATGTATATATATATATATATATATATATATATATATATATATATAAATGATGTTTTCTTGGATGTAGCACAGGTATGTGATAGAATTTAGAATGAAGTCCTACTACATAAATTAGGATTCCTTCGTCCTGATCATTTCTATCTACTTTTAAAATTCTGTAAGTCTAACTGGTACTTTCGGGTTAAATGCGAAGGCTCGAATTTAATAGAATAGAAATAGGTACCTCAAGGTAGTGTTCTGGCCCCAGTTTGTATTTGTTATACATTATTGTTGTTCCAACAGCATTATATAGTACCACAGCCGCTTTTGCAGATGACACGGCAACAATGGCTATGGGAGAAACTGCAGAAGCTTCAATTAGAAAATTGCTGTCTACTCTCAACAAAATATCCGTCTGGACTATAAAATGGCGCAATTAAAATTGACACATATTAATTTTACAAATAAAAAGATAGCACGTCAACCAGTTTTATTAATGTTGTTCATTTATCATATGTCAACACAGTTAAATATATTGGCATGACTCTGGACGCCAAGTTTTGGTGGATAGAACATTTTAAGAATAAACGCAACGAAATCAACATTAAGTTCGGAAAAACGTATTGGTGGCATTCAACATACAACAAACTTATTTCGTATAAGTAAGTCCTAAGACCAATTTGAATAGGTTACAGAAAATAGCCACGTGCCTGTGCCAGTCAGTCTAATATCCAAGAGATACAAAAATTCCAAAACGAAATGCTCAAGTGTGTAGTTAACGCACCCTTGGTGCGTCCGTAATAGTCACCTCCATCGGGATCTTGAGATTGAGTTGGTAGATGATATTATTAGTAAATTTGCTAGTTCTCACCAAAGTAGACTTCGAAATCACATTAACCTAAAGAGCCTAAACTCTTAAACATGCAAAATATTATAGAGGAGTTAAAAGAATAAAACAATTTGAGCTTGCTAGACATTAGAACACTAAGAGATTCAATGGAAAAATCCTAGTTTAGACAATACATAGTCTATTGATTAAGGAAGAAATTAATCGTCAGTTATGTAACTAGCTTTAACAAAGTTTTAAAACAAAAATTATTTATAAAATTAAATTATCTTTTACATGAAGGCAAACAGTAGACGAACACATTCAAAGCATTTCATAATAATCGGTAAAGGTGTAGATTATATACTAAAATAAAGTTATTGCAAATTTCAGTGCACTGTAAATCCTTCATATTTATATAGCGATTGAAATTGTCAATAATAAGAAACTTGTATGTTCATGTAAAACTTACCAGTGTTTTAAACACACGTAGATACAAATAAAGAAACAAAACATTTATAGATACAAAATATTTATATTAAACTTTTCCAAATGTTTATATTATTTTTTCACTTGCTTCAAAATATTTCCAATGTTAATTGGACGTGAATGTATTTTTTTCGTGTTTGTACAGCTATAACTCGCGAGACGCACTAACTGAATTCCATTATTCGTTTTTTTGTTTTAAAGGAAATGGCTGCAGAGACATCCCGTGTAAATACGACCAGGGTCTGATAATGGACTACGGATATATTCTAAGGAACTATACAATTAATGAGAATACACTTATTAGGCATATCGTAATAAGGACTTAAATCACAGATAGTGGTCAGGTTCTAATGAAGGTGTTGGAAAGTTATGACAGAAGTCCTCAATCTATATATAATAAGTATATTCATCGAGTTGGAGCATATTATATTTGTTTTGGCGAGCTTCTTGGTCGCAGGTACCGACAATGGTCTGAATATGGAGACAGAATGTGTTGACAGAAATTACTCAATGATGAGTAGATTCATTTACGTACTATTGAATTGATTTATCTGATGAGTCCTTTGGTTCCAAGTGGTAGCTATAGTCTCATGATATAGCCGAAAAGTTTGAGATACATATGGCATTTGAGCTCGTTTGACTTATCTTGCCGTAAACAAGATAGCGACAAATACATAACGCGTTATAATATAATGTGTTTTCTGGCGTATTTTATCATGGGATTTAGTGCGTCAACACGCGCGTATGCACACATATTTGTACTCAATTACACACACAAATGCACACAGGCTCGCAACATGCACGCACGCACTCATACACATTATTTGAAAATAAAAATAATTCTTGAAAATAATTAGAAAAGTGTTAGAATATCTAATTATTTTTTAATCGAAATAATTTTGGAAAATTCTTCGTCCTTTGATCGAAAATAAATATATACTTTCAAATAAATATCTTATGTAGTAAATATTACGTATTTTAGAGGAAAAGAATTATTTCTATTTTTCGGTTATTATGTATGATATATATGAAACGTACCTTATTGATGTCCTTGTTAGATACAAGGACATTAATAAGGTACGTTTCATATGTATTATATTTTATTCAAAATATTTTTTCTTTATTTATATCAGTGGCATAAAACAAAAATGTTAAGTAATAAATAAGTAAGTTAGAAAAAGGAAAGTTAAAGTTAGAAAATACTATTTAAGAGAATATTTATGAAAGTAATATTTTTTCAATATAGTAAAATTCTCCTTGAAAGAAGGAGACCAATTTTCATTTGGCCAGAATAACGGTGGTACATTAAAATAAATGACAACTAGCTCGGCAGATGTTGAAAAAAGTAGTCACATATAAGATGTAAATAATAGAAGAGTTTCAATACTTTCTCTTTACAAGCGTTTAACTTTAGTGTAGACACGTATTCTCTTATGATGATTATTCTCAAGAAAAATAAAATACTTAGTTTTTTACTATGTTTTACCCCTCCATGAATTCTACCTAAAAATTATAATAGAGATTTTGCCTAATTTGTATTGTTAGTATTGAATTTTGTCATTCTGTTCAAAAGCTCGATGAGAAAAAAACAAAAACCTATCTACTCGTTTCCCACTTTATTACAAAAAAGCGATAAAACCTGTCAAGCACAAATGACACTCGCAATACGAGGGTTTAGTACAAATTTAGGCACATCATAAACATTCAATAGTACATAATATTCTTATTAAATTATTTACAAAATTTTTAATTTTCTGGGCAAAAATATATTGCCTACTGTATCTTCCATTTGCGCATATTTCAATAAAATATGTTTATGTCTGATAAAAATACAAATTAACTATTTTTTTACTTTTTCTTTACTTGTGATCTCACACCTTGCTTCTTGCCAAATTTCATGATTCTGGGTTAACTGGAAGTATCCTATTGGTTTTGGCTTATTTGCGACTGTCAAAATATGCAGCATGAACATAGGCATAGGATCATGATTTTTTTAAAGCTTTAAAGGATTTAAGCATTATGCTAAAAAACTAAATTTTGTGGGAGAAGTGAGCATTGTGAAAGTCTCATCTTTATTTACGACAGCGCGATAAATTGCTGTGAAAGATTCACTTCTCTATTTTGATTCAAATATTTCTTGCACTGCTCACTCCGGATTTATTCTTAGTCTCTCATCGTCCATAAATTCGGAATGGAAATCCATCGCTGCCGAAAATAACTCCTATTATGACTTAAAAATATGCAGTCTCTGCATTTTCAAAATATTTAATTTGTTTAGTTTCATAACATTATATTACATACCATTCACCCAAATAACTTTGCAAATAAGATTTATTTATTAAATTTGAGATTAGGAGAAAGGACTCGTAAGTTTTACAATGTATCCGACTGATGAAATAAAACTTATGTCATTTAATCGTAACGCTAATTCCTTCCTTTTCACGTGTCGCCTATGCTCATTCGTAAGCCATTTTTTTCAGATTTTATAGACGCAATGTTGAAAAGAAGTCTCAGACCGTATGAAGAAATATATGTAGTTAATTATTCAGGATCAAATTGAAATAGAGCTAGAGCAGAACTACCGTAATTCGAGTCATACAAAACCAAATTAGAAAAAAGATAAAGATTATAAGGAAGTGATCTTCGGTAGTAATATTTACAACATCAAACGGCTATTTTCTATATATTATCATAATAATTTAATTTGTCCATAAACTTGTAGCTTTAAACAAATGATCAAGGTTTAAAGCAAAATTTGAACTGTTGTAAGGGAAATTATTAAATTCTTCACTCGTAAATTTCGTACGTCTTTATGAGAGGTTTGGGAAGTTAAAATTAAAAATATAATTTATAAATTCAAATCAGCCAGAAAATGTACTGCAATATAATCACATTCCCTAAAATAAATTCAAATAATTTGCAAAAAAATTCGCGTTTTTTTAGGATTTGCGGAAATAAGTACTGAACACATAATTATTGTAATTTGATATTATATACTAGTTTAGAAATTATCTTTACCTCTGGTAATTCCTATTTAGATAGCTTTCATACACTCGGCATCGAGAAAATTGATTAGAAAAGAATCAAGAATACTAACCTCAAACCACGAATTTCATAATTCTACCTCACATTATTTGGCCTCAAGAAATCAAAAGAACTGACCGTAGATATGTGGTATCCTAAAACAAATAATTTATTTCTTTTTATGAGGAATTACATAAAAATATATATTATATTTATATACATATACATGGTGTCCGGGAGTAAGTATCGGTCAAAGAAAGACGTTATTCGTTGATTGAAAAATAGCCGTTTAAATAAAATTTAAAAATAATTTTTTTTTGAAAATTGAAAATAATGTTAATAATTGTCATCATTTTCGTACACACGATATTCGCGTACAATATTCAGCACCGTTCAGGGAATTAACCAGAGAACAGATACGAAGACATCAAGCTGCCGCCTAAGTACGGCGCTCCAGAAAAATATTGGGTGTGTTAAAAAGAGTTACGTGAAATATTTGTTTGGACTCATTTAGAAATACGGCATGTTTTACGTTTTATTTCAATGAAAATTATTTTTTATAGCCGACGAATAGAATCTTTCTTTGTCTGACCTTTATTCCCGGACACCGTGTGTATATATATATATATATATATATATATATATATATATATATATATATAAATATAAGTTTCCGTAAAATTGGAGTAGTCCGATTCAAACTTCTATACAAAACCCTTTACCTTGGGCTATGGTAATACCGCTCGGGTCAGTAAATCTGGTAGGTTGAATTTCATTTCTGTAGAAAATAAAAACATAAGGCGGTTTTTGTGTTTTCTACGGCATGTTATATAATGAGATGACTAAAACTTGTCAAATAGGTTATTGAACAGGTTTAGCTTATATTATGTCAGCTACATTTAATTAGCTTGGCGTAATAAAAACGGCAAAAATATATATTGTCGAACTCCTTTTTCAAGATCAAAGTCTTTAAATCAGATATAAGATATTTTTTGGATTGTCATCACGTTTAGATTTTTGGACGTTTCCGAGTTTTTCCAAGGAAACTCAATAATTTTTCCATCGATTTAAACATTTACCTATTGGATTTAATGAACTCATTTCTCAAAGGTGGTTAGGAAAATGAATTTTTGTATATAAATACGATCTAGCGGAAAATGCAGTTAACTATTAATTATTAGTCAGAGATTGCAACAGATAACGATTGCGTTTTTATTTATTATTTCCATACTGATTTTTCAGAGCAAGGATTGGTTTGTATGGTTATTTTCAGGGTTCGGCATCCATATTTAATGTCAAATATCATCCGTCAAATTCAGCATCCGTCCTGGGTGCATTTTTAATTAAAATATTCTAATATTATAACTACACCAAACCATGCATAAGGATATTATGGAGAACTTGAAAGGTTACAAAAAAGTTCAATGACGTTATTGTTAGTATTTTATTGAATGTATTTGGCGTTAATTTTGTAGAAATTCATTATTCACAATTAAATGAAACTACGTGATGTAGTATTATTTCTACTATCTTTAATTTCTTTACCACGACCTAGGTTTCGTTGTATTACAACATCTTCAGGTGGGATATAAGCAAAGATTAACTCTTAGGAACAACCAACAGCATTTATATGTTTCAAGCACAATAGCGGAAGAATGCTTTGTGCGGATTTTTCCATTGTTTATGTTAGTGAGTTTATTGCAGGGGCGCAGACTAGGTTATATTACAGAGAGTTATACAATATACCAGTATTTTAGTGAGGGTAATAAATTCAATTGTTATTATTATGTGAGGTTATACAATGCAAACTTCACGGTGTATGTAATAAAATTAAATGGAAGTTATTGTCGGTAATATATTTGTACAAAAGCAAGGGTATTTGAAAGTAAGGCCAAGGTAATTCACTAATTCTACATATCTTATTATCGGTAATATATTTATACAAACGCAAGGGTATTTGAAAGTCAAGGATAAGATAATACACTAATTCTATATCTCTCCGGTTTTGTGTGTTCCTATATTTATTTATTTATTTCTTTTAATTTTTTTTGTTTTTATTATATATACCTATATGTGTAGTAGTGCTGAAACAATTTCCAGGGTATTGTAGTATCAATGTTTTATATTTATATTATATCTAGAAGATATTAAGAATGGTTGATGATATTATATTTAGTTGTTCATTTAATATATTGATACCTTGATATCTTTTTTATGTCTGTTTATTTCTAATGTTTCTAGGATATTAAGTTTATTTCCTTTTGTATTTATTTGTAATATATAGGGGGCATTATCAGTCTAAAATGAAGTACATGTTTATTCAGGCATTACTTTTAATCACCGGATAAAGAAGGAAAGCTACATAGTGTCTTGGTAGTATAAATTGAAGGAAGGTTACTCATATTAAGATAGCAATAAAAACATGGGTACCCCGATCGTGATTCCGATTTATAAAAATTGTTCTTTAATAGATAAATTTTCTGGTCACAACAAGTTTTAATCTGCGCATTTTTGTGTGCATTTACTTAAAATAACTATTACATTCCCTTAATCGGTTTACGTTTAGTAAATTAATGACTAATAGAAAAAAAAATACATTGCTATTTATGCCTTATGCTTATATGAGCACTCCACTTTCCCTAAAACGGAACTTAATTTTCAGAAAAGTTTTTATGTAATTACGTATTTTGACCAACTGTTATTTATAACATAGCTCTAATTATACAAACCATAAAAAAAGTTTAACCTCAGGAAAAAAAGTTGTTTACCATGAATCCAACCACGAAGTCTTCAATAAAATATATGAATTAATATTTCAATTGGAGTTGTTTGACTTCTAGCATTAATGAAGTTTTAAACTAAAGGTTAGGGGCCTCTTCGTGTATATACGTAAATTCATAGCGATTATTTAAATGGCGTTCTCGCCCTAAGAGTCACTGGTTCAACTTCACGAAATGTTATTTAAATTAAGGCGGTCCTTTATCATGACAAGTTTAAATTATGAAATGTAACGGGGCTACGGGCACTGTCTGTGGTGAATTAGCGTGCATACCTATATTTAAGATGTTGTAATTGCTTGTCAGTATGCTTAGTGGAAAGTCACCAATCAGTGCAACAAAATTACATATGCTTTTTTGGTTAATAAATCGTTAATAATTAAACGATTTAATGTCGTTAAAGGCGATATATCATTTACGTATTATGAATAAAATATATATCTTATAAGATAATTGTAAACAAACCATTATTTTGTTTTATTTCAGTTCAAAATTTCATATCCTAAAAGTGTTTCATCAAATGAATTTGAAAAATATTTATCAACCTTTTTAATAAATTTGACGTGAAATATCCATAAAAAAAGTTTAAAGATTGAAAGTCTAAAAGTTGGACTAGTTATATTACGATTGAACTGCCACAGTATTTTGTGTCTTTTCAAAACCAACCTATATCTCGAGATCTTATTAACGTTTCATTTGTGTCACATTGAGATAATATATAGTTTTATCTAGGTATAATTATAAAGTGAATAATTAAAGCAAATACCCCTATATTTTAAATGCTTTGAACCGCATAGGAAAATGGAACGAATTAATATAGACTAAGGTTTTTTTGGAGCAATTTTGTGAACTATTTATTTGAACATTTATTTCCTTCCCGTGCGTAAATGATATCAAATTTATGGGAAGATAAAAAGTAATAGTTTTTATGGGTTAAAAGGGATAAAGTTATACAAATGGTAAATTTCGTCGTAATAAACTAAAAGTTTTTTATCATATAAAGAACCACGTCCAAATACGCAATGAAGCAAAACTTAAAAATTTTCTTCATTCATCTGACCACACTGTTCTTTTAAATAACTTTGGATAATCCCGAAAAGGTATTCTTCATTTAAAAATAAATATGTTACAATTTTCTAATTCTAATAAAATGATCGAAGAATTATTATAGAGTTATTAGGTTTATGCATAGTTATAAATTGATTTTCTTCTGGTGCATTCCATTTTATATGCAGTTACTTTTTAATAGTACTTCTTGTAAAAAAATACGTTATTCGAAATATCAACGTCACTACGAATAATTCTACCTACGATGCATTGAGCTGATGTTGAATTTAATAATAAAGGATATTACCGAGATGAAAAATTTATATTCTGACAATAATTTCAATGTATAAGTTACAAGCATGTTTTATTACAAATAAAATGTTTGAGAATTGAATGTCGGCCTTAATTGTTAAGTCAAAAAGAGTTTAATTGTTAAGTTAAATGTACATACTACGCACTAAGTAAAAGTTGGCAAAATAAGAAGTGTAAAAAAGAAAACATGTAGCGGCTGTAGTGTATTTACAAACAAATACTTGCTTATTGTTAGTATGTAATTCATACACAGTTTAATAAGTGAAAATTAAATGAAAATAGCTTTTCATATAGCCTTTATAAAAATGTTGAAAATATTTTATTAAAATCCCTTTCTATGCCGTATCGTCCATATCATTACATAAAACAAAACAAATAATATTGCGGTTAACTTCAAATTGCTCCTAATTTTACTGCAGTAACGGACTTAATTTATGATTATAAATGTACATGGTTCCATGATGTAAAGTACATTATTTATGATAACAGCATTACACCTAGTATGATACTTGTATATTTTAATTAAAATCAAATACTTTTTCATCACAATGAACTGGCTTATTTTCGTTAATTAGTCAGTTGTGAAGGTTTTCACTGTGATGAAAAAGAGACCTATTTAAATAATTTTTTTGAGTCTGATTGAAATACACCGGCATTAAACGGGATTCTATTTAGCATATATTAAATGGGATTCTATATTTGGAAGCTTCATTAACTATTAACATGACCTTTCTATTATTTTTCAGTTACTTCTTCGCCTCAGAAAATCTAGTAATTTGAGAGACCAATAACAGCTACAGTTTTTCTTGTCTTATACTCTTTTTACAACCACACAAGGTGGGATATGATTGAAGTATAATTTATGAAAAATCTGTATCTATAAACTATACCCCTATTGGTTTATTTGTAAAGAGATATCATCACATAGTTTCATTTAGTTGTGAAAAAGTAAACAAGAATGTTATGTACCTAAACATCTTATAAACTTTTCAAAATAAAACTTAACTGTTATTTATACATAGAATTTATTACCATAAAAGTTAATAATGGGCGTAGTAACTTGGAATACCCGACGGAAGCAAACCTTCTCACACATCGTATGTAAATTAAATTTTGAATTAATTCTTAATTAATGTTTATTATTAATTATTAAGTAATAAATAATAGACATTTTTACAATCACATAATAAAAATATTTGACGAAAATTGAAAATACCTGAACAGATTAAGTATACAAAATAACTATCCACGTTAGAGAATGATTTCTTTCCTACTACATGCTTGTGCGTCTGGTACGAAACACGTGCATCCTCTCCTTGGGACCACTATAGGTACATACACGCATGTGAAGAGAGCGAAGGTAAGGGAGACAGGTGGTGCTATGCGCTCTCTGTTGGATTTTGTCCCTCTTTTACTCCATCTCGCCTACTCATGCTGGCTATATATATATATATATATATATACACACACATATACAAACACATATATTTATATATGTAATTAATGCTTTTCAAACTTTTCATTCGCTAAAAGTTTCACATAGTTACTTTATGTGGTCGGAAATGAAAATCCCGGTGACATACATAATTAATTAGCGAGCGAGAATAAGATCCTGTAAAGATTTGATTCTAAAATTTCGAATTAAAAATGTTTAAGAATTCAATTATATGTCACTTTAAAAAATGGAAAACAATATATAGTTTAAAGAAAATATCCAGAGTTCGATTCTGTCGTAATGAAAAAAATTAACGATCAGATTCTGAAAAAATTGACTGAATTCTATTTATTCGTTTCGATAATACTTGTAATAATAGTTCGATACATGTCATACAGTTTTTGTTTATAAACTAATAACTAATAGACAAACTGGGCCTTTGCTGTTATCGCAATATATTTACATTCAGACTTTTTCTACACTAAAGTGAAATGTAATGTGCAGAAAACATTTCATACGTTTACATGTTTTTCACAAAATATTGTTTTATGTATAGCCTTATGTCAGATAAGTCTTTTTTTAATAATTAATTCACTATAGACATTTCTAATTCATTTATTATTGTAAATTTGTTCGTCATGTTAAAAAAATACTTACATGCCCTTTACCCAATGTCATCCATAATTGCATTTTATGAAGAACAAAATATTGCAATAACAATAAATTTAACATAAAATATAAAAGTTCTTTACTTGGAATCTATAACACATTTAAATTAATAGTTCAGCTGGAATCATCTGCCTTCTAATGAATTTTCAAGTAAATTTTGATATCTCTTGGTGTACACCAAGAGATATCAAAATTGAACATAAATTCATGGCAATTATTTAAATGATGTACCCGACCGGCTTAATTTCACCAAAGGTTATTTTAAAGAAGGCGGTCTTTTATCATGGTACTTTCAAATTATGAAATATTATTTAGTGCTGCTGACATTGTCTGTGGCGAATTAGCGTGCACATCTACATTTAAGGCGTTGTAGTTACTTATCAGAATCCAGAGTGGAATATTGTCAATCGGTGTAACAAAGTCAGCCGCGCTCTTTTTGTTATTGAGCTTTTAATGAAAATGTATAGCAATGTTATTATTATACATTTTTAATATTTATTCTGAAGGCAAAATTTTCAAATATATTTCAAATTAACTGAAATTTCCATTTTTTACAGTACTTTGAATAGAAATTTTCTATTCATATAAACCCTATTCATATTTCCTGTGAAAGTTTGAACTTTACCTACAACGCGCAATCACTTTTGTTTCCGAGCCTCACAGTTAAATTCTAATTTAAATTCTAAAATAAACTTGTAATTGCATGCTGAACATATTCAAAGTCCTATCCAAAACCTTTTTCCTTGGGCTACTTGTAATACCGCCCAGGTCAGTAAATCTGGGAGCTTGAATTTTATTTGTGTCGAGATTAAAAGTATAAGACGGTTTTTGGGTTTTCTACTGAATTTTATATAATAAGGTGATTGAAGCTGGTCAAATATCTAATTGAATTTATGTTAGCTACACTTACTATGGTAATCAATATTGGTATTGGAACAAATCGCATGTCAATTTTAAATTAACTCGAAGCAATGAAAAATGACAATAAGATAATTTTTTGTTTTTTTTGAAGTCATGATTAAAGTCTATCTAAATATTGCAAAGGACAAAATGTTTTTGGAAAATGATTACTTATAGATTTTTCTATATTTCAGAGATTTTGGAAGTAAACGTAGTAATTGTTCTGACCCATAGAAGAGTGCTTCCCCGAATGAGAAATTTAGAGAAATTTAGCTTTTAAAGCTAAATTTTTGTTTTTTCTTAACTTTACTTTTAAATTTCATTAATATAGCGGATAAATATGGTCTTGAAGTAATCGCAGTTAAATGTCTTTTATCGGTACAAAGATTGTAACAGATCACCATTTCACTACCAATATTAAAATATTGATTTATAGAAAAATGTTTCATTGATTATTTTCAATGTTTGGCTTAAAAATAATAACATGACGTATCCTATAGTTTACTATTTTCATTAATTGGTTTGTCCTCATTTATGATCGGACCATAAAAGTTGAAATAAATAAATTAAATATTATAGCTACATCATAATAAATGTTCAAAAAAATTTACCTGTAAATGAAAATTTAAAAAAGTTTTAAAATGTGACGGAATAATTACAATAGGTCGCTCGAATTGTGGGGAAAAGTAAATTTTTTTGTGAAATCATAGTGGAAGCGTATGTATGTGAAGACACAGGGCTTCAGACGCGTGGCATAAATTAAGCCTAATGAATTATTACAGAGGCATAATTTGTAAAAGCCGTATATAATATTAAAGCAGCAATTTTGACAATGCTCGCTAAAATATTTTTGATAATTAAAAAATATTATTTAGTCCAAGATAAATCACATTTTTGGATGTTCTGTATAGAAAATATTAATGTTATTTACTAAATGAAAGGAAATGCGTTCTTAAGGTTCTATTGTGAAACAAGGCACTATTACAGTGTCATCCTATCTAACAATCCCACAACCCCGTATTTGGATCTTTTTTGGCAACCTAATAACTGTATTATTATATTGCAGGTAGATTTAACCAATAAAGACTCTTAAAACCGAATTATTCATTTTTTTGTTTTATTCTCGGTAATCTTAAAAACCGTTAATTTATACTAGCATTTATAATACTTTGTTTGTGTATTACTTACGGAACTGTTTGTTATGGATAGAAAGAGGATATAGAATGCAAAAATAAAAATAACTCACTCTCCCTACTGATTTCCTCACATTTTCCATATTCAAAATTTGTCTGTTTGATGTGACCATTGTAAGTTTGTTTTTCTTTTGAACTTTAATGTAAAAATAATGTTATTAAATCTTGTCCAAGTAAATTTATTTCGGGTGTAATTATTTCTGTTTCTCTAGAATGAAAACCTGTTGATCGGGCTTTTTTATGTCAAGGAATTACGAATTTTTCCAAAACTTGCACACAATTTTTCCAAAACTTGCACGCGCACACACATGCACACACAAACGCGCATGCGCGCGCGCACGCACCTACCTACACGCAAAAAAGGCAAATTTTTGCAAAAATGGACATAAATTTCAAGGCGATGACAAGAAATTTTTCCTTTCAATATTTCAAAGTTATATCTATATGAAAATTTAAAGATTGCTGAAAATTGCGTGATAGCCCTGATAGCCCTGACAGATGGTCCAAATTATAAGATCCGAGGTTTAAATGGTAAACTTTTGTGGTTTAAGCTACAGTTCCTAGAAAGCGTGGCGAATCTTTAAAAATCTATGCTAAATTCATCCGAAGATGCGAAAAATTTTGGATAACACGCTTAACAAGTTTTTAGATTAAATTACCTAGATGTTTTCAACCCAACAATTAACCCATATTTTGATAATATCACAAAAGTATTTTGGCAAGATGGTCAGCCTTTCTTTGGAATAATTCGTGGAATACATTGCTTGCTCTAAAGGACGAAGGTTAAAGGATTTTCGATCAGATATACCTAAGGATATTTTGGCATACATTGATAAAATGAATGAGAGCCGCAGATAAAAGCATTATATCGGCCATGATAGAATAAATAATACAATCTCCTGCAAGCGTGACAAAGCCTCAAAAAATATTATTCGGTAAACAATAGGAACAAAACAGAACAAATAAATTTTATATTAAAACCAGTATTGTCTTTGTTCGAGATACAATGTTCATACATGCTCAAATAAATAGAGCAATGCCCAAATAAGGCATTGCCTGTTAGCAAGAAAATCAATCTCCGGGGGAGCTACCGAAGCGAGGAACAAACATTATAGCGATGACCGGCAACAAATTGTTCTGATATTTTAAACGATGGCATGCAACATTGATATTGTTGCCTGGATATACTTAATATCAGGCCCAAAATTGTCTTACATTCTTGTCCAAATTGATAAAAGAAGAAAAAATAGCTCCTCACTAATTTATTACACTTTTAATAAATATTCTTACAAAAGAAAGAACAAATGTAGGCAATGAAGCAGTCCTTGTCAGTTGACAATGGATGTTAGTGAAAATATGTGTCGAAATAAAACTTCTTTGCAAAAAAAAGTAACCGTGTTGAAATAACCACCGTAGTAGAAATACAAAACACAGCTACTGCTAAAGATTTTTTAAATCTATGCCAATTGGATCTTTCTATTCCTTATCACGTACGGAAAAACCTGCATACCCACAAAGGTATAAATGTGGCCCACATTTATTTGGCACCTACAACAAACATCTTAAGCCATAGCAGTGTATTGTGAGTTTATTTATATTCGGAAATTATAATGTAACGCAAAAGTTGCAATTAAAGACTAGAATTTTCATTATTTTATACTTTTCTGTGAGCTTTTTATTTGGTAGTTTTTTGGAGTCGGTTAAAATTTTTTTAAAAAGTTTTTTTCATTTTTGGTGTCAAAGTTATGATTAACACTATGTTATATAGTCTATTCCTTTATTATTCGGAATGTCATCAAGTTACGATGAATTCAATATTAATATTATCCCAATTATGGAAATCAGAACAGATGTTTACTGCGTTTAAAAATCACAAACACTCACTTATACTTACAGACATATAAAACATATTCTCTCTTATGGCTTCCCGAAGTTAGTGTTTCAATCCGATTTATACCGGTCTGCATACTAATATCCTAGTTTATGTAATTATTTCATGTGTTTTTATATATCTGTATCATTATAAATCAATATTCTGGTTGCTATAAGATTTTTAAATACCTGAAATAAATAATTTACTAGCCATCGGTGAAAAGTTTCCGTCAACACCTTCCCGCTCCATCAATGTGACCTAATGATTATGAACAAAAATATTGTATTGATATCAATATAAATACATCAGAAGAAATAAAATTTGAAATTATATTTTTACTGTAGTATTTGTTTTGAAACCAAATATTATTTATGTATGGTAAACCATTTATTTTATGTATAATATATTCGGTTTCTCTTAAAAAAATCAACGTTGTATCCTTGAGTCAAAATAAAAGTTATCGGCGCAAAACGTATTGGATCAGGATCAGCCAGAATCCCTTCTAACTTATGAAGTATTAATACTTAATAACTTATTTATTTACGTATGTTTGTAAGCAAGAATGTATTGATATAATTTGCGAGTGTGGTTATAGGATACGTATTTGAATATTACGGTTTCAAACAAAACACTGATTTAATGAATATTAGGATATTGGTTCTATCATCTTCATCTAGTAGCGCTTTTATTAATAGTACCAATAATAATAATAGCATTAATGGTTTAGAAAAATAAGAAAAAAATGGGGATGAATATTTTTTTAATATCGAACAGTCAAATACATTTTAAATATATATCAGGTGGGTTATTAGCAAAGATACAAATCTTTGCCAATAACCCACCTGAAGATTTTGTAATACAACAAAACCTAGGTCGTGGTAAAGAACTTAAAAAAAGTAGAAATAATAGCGCATCACGTAGTTTCATTTAATTATGAATAATGAATTTCTACAAAATTAACACCAAATATATTCAATATTCAACTTGTCCATTATGAAACCAATTTGAGTAATAACGTATTCAATTAAAATTATAAAAAATTTCAGACAGTTCTTATTAATATATTATAATAATATTAAATTTTAATACCTAGTCAGCAGTCATATGTTTCACATTGTTATTTAAAATAATGCTCAAAAAACAATAAAAAACAACAAAGTTACAGATAAGTATAATATGTAGTACATAGCTTAAAACACATTATTTGTAATTCAATTATAAAACTGATCGTTTATAGCAAGGCTTAAAGTATGACAGGTAAAGTGGTCCTATGACATGATCTATAAACACGTTATAAAAAAAGTATTGAAAATATTCGAAACAGTTTGCAATATTCGAAACAGTTCATAATTATAAAAATAGGGAAATATACTTTGTTTATTTTAGGATAACATATTGCCAGTTACAGGTTTCCAAAATACTTTCGACGTAGGTGTCTACGAGCAATAGAGTTTTCTTAGACTTCGTTTCTCACCATGAGTAATACTTTGAAATAGAATAGTTATAACCCAAAAATAGCCTAAAGATGAATACCTGATTTAAGTAATTTTTTTAATATCAGTGATACCATTGATATTATTCCTATGTTACTGAGAAACTCACAAAATTACAATGGATCTAATATCAATATTATCACGATCATTGAAGTCGAAACAGATGTTTGCTGCGTTTAAAGAACCCAAATATATCCATATATACGAGAATCTACATATATATGTACGAGGACAAAATAGGGTCCCCACGTACGTGAGTGGGTATATGTATGTGTGTCCGACATACACATACCCACTCACTCGTATACGCTTAATATATAATAATTTTAAAACACTCAGTATTTCAAAATAGAATTGTTATAACCCAAAAATGGCATAAACATGACTATAAAATTTATTGAAAGCTAAAAAAATTAGCATAAAATATCTAAAATCGTAATAAGTATGCCGAAAAACTTTTTCTATTTACTGATTGATAAATGATTATGCAAGATTTGTAAGTTTCAACATTTGCTGTTATTATCCTGGACCATTCTGACCATCATGGACACAATCTGATTTTCTTGTCCTTTTCTGCTCCTGAGCACGATTTTGTGCTAAGTTTGCATCAAGTTGAACCTTTTTCAGGTCTTTTTTGGACATCTTAAATCAAGTAGTGGCTTTATTTATTCACGCTTTATCTTTGGAAAATTTGGGATAAGCTTCACCCGGTGCTCGTATATGATCGCCGGATGCTCTCTGTATATGTTTATAATATTGGAGGCATTTTTCATTTTATACATCATAGGGGAAAATTTTAACCATCCTCTTATAAAGTGATTTCTAATTTTGTTGAGTAGAATAATACTCGCTGACCTGTGTAATATGGCAATTTCCCCTACGTGTAGTTTATTTAAATGTTGTTTATTGGTAGCCCAATATCCCGAAACATACAAAACTATAGTGGTTCTAGTTTATTTTTTTTTCCTTTTTCTTTAAGTGATTTTCTATCGTACATGAAGTCTGTAAGCTGTCTCTATTGGAGCAAGCCTGTTATTGTTTTATAGAAACAGCGCTATAAATTTTATGGCCATTATTGTGTATATAAATTTTAATTCTGTCAACATGGGTAATGGCAGAGACTTAATTACGTAATCCGACTTACAAATTTACGTAATCCGAAGACCTCCGGATTACGTAAATTTGTAGTGCCATCAAAACCGCACAAAGTATATTCAGTCTAGTTTATACTAATTTCTGGACCACTTTCTACCTATAGAGGATATTAAGTTTTGTGTGGGATCGTCTGTGTTATCGGGAATCAATACAACATTGTTCAGGTGTAGAATATTCCACCGAAATGACTTTTTGAATTTTTTGGTTAGATGGTCCATGGCAGTACTAAATAAGGTAAAGCCACCACGGCTCTTTTTAATTTCAAACATTTCTTTGTGCCTGCAGTACTTAACAGTGACAGATTTGTACATGTCTTAAATAAGGCTGATATAATAACTGGGGTACTAGTCGCCACCTAAATGATTCCCAGATCAGATCCCCCAAGACGTAATAAAATATTTTTTCAAAGCTAATAAAAACCATATGTAAATCTTTGTTGTAAGATTTTGCTTTTCCCAGTAATGTTTGAACTGTTTGAATTGCATCGGATGTGTCTTTTTCGCCGCATTGGATAAGATTGAAATGTTGTTAGGATATAGGGAGTTGTTAGGACCTGCTTCCAAAATGTTAATGAGTACATCAGTTTTTGCTAAATATGAATTAGCTTCTTTTAATTTGCCGTGAAAATTTATATTTAACATTGCTTTTTATATTTCTGTCGTCTTTTAGTTTTGCCCTTTTTTAACATTTATAAAAATAATTATAAAACTTTATGGACAACAAATAAACGAGATATTAGGAAACGAGAATTTAATACACCTAGTTATTATTACGAATAAACAGTCATTATTATGGAAGCATAATGGGTATAAACTTAATGGAAAAAGCTTCATGTAAAAATATTTGTACATTCACGTATATCCAAATTTATACATTTTTCATTCTTCGAGTAACTGAAAGAAGAAATTTACCTTAGTTCTGGGAAATTAACCAAAAATTATGTTCCGTTAGCAACCCAGGTTAAATGGCACTATAAATGGATTTTAAACAAATATATACGATTTAATTTTGTGCAAAGAAAATTAGCTTGTAAATAAGGCAATAAAAAAGCTCTCCGTAGGTGATGAATATTTTAAATACTCGTATAATAAAGTTCATTTGCATTGGAAATGTTACTCTCTATTTGAAAGTGGATGTTTTTATACCTGGTAGTGGCATTCAAAGATGGAACTCGATGCATATTCATTGCATACATTTAATGTCATTTAAATATCACGTTTTTTTTGTATTTAGAGAAGCAATTTATGCATTTGAAATAATATGTTTAAGTAGAAAGTTTATGGTGTAAATGCGTGGTGTCTTCACTTAGCGATCGATTTAAATATTCTTAAAATACAGCAGATATTATAGTTTGAAATGATAAACTTGTTTCTTCTTTCATTTTATACATAAAACAAGTGGAAATGAGAACTAATAATGTTGAATGTTTCATATGTTTACATAGTCACTTTAATTTTTTTTCGGATTTACATTACTTTTAAGGAATAAGCCCAAAGTCTTTAGCCCTATATTCTTTTTTTATTTTAATTAATTATATTTCATTTTATATTTACATTATTATATATTATTTTGTTTTCATCGCCTATCGAATGGGACAATTTTTTTTAAACTTAGTATAGACAACTTGCAAAACGACAATTAGAAATTGTGTCGTTTAAATTATTTACATATACAATACAACAAAAAGAATTTTACAAAATTATTAAATGACTTCCGTGTAATAAAAATCGTGTCAGTCTGACACTATAACCAAATTTGATAATATCCCTCTCTTGGCTTTATTTTGAGTGCTTAAATTGACAATTGTGATAAATTATTCAAATGATAAAAAAATATATTAAATGAATTCACGTCTTGTTCATTTTAGCTGGCTTTGTATTTATGGTTAATGAAAATTGTAGCAAGATGGAAGGTTCTTCGATTTGTATGAAAGCTCACTGTATTTTAAATAACGCCCTTCAGAAATATGATGCGCGAGCCTGACTGCAATTAAAAAAATTGTTTAACAGAAAAGCCTACAACTCACACTATTAGCGATAAAGGAAAGTCAAGATTTACATTAATTTTCAAGCTTAAATATTTCATTCGGATGTTAAATTTAAATTCAGATCAATTATTAATTATGCTTTTAGAAATTTTCTTTATATATTGTACTAAATTTTTTTGTTGGTACTAAATGTTTTGAGTTCCAGCAGAAAAGCTCTAAAATAAAAAAATTAAAAAGTAAAAATCAGTTAGCTGATACATTTGAAACTGACATTTCTAGTCCGTTATTATAAAGAACTCACTATCTTAAATTATTTCCCCTTTAAAAAACATTTACTATGAATTTAACGATAGCCGCTAATAAAATTCCTATCCCAGCACATTTTACCATTTTAATTAATTATTTATATTGTATGTTTGCAATTACTTTTATTATTAATAATACAATTATAGAAGTTGTAAACAGCCAGGTTACTTTCATTATCAATTAGAATGCGCATATATTACACTGGAAAAGAACAGTGAGGGTAATTTTAGAAGCTTGCTATATAAATTGCTGTAGAGCTAAACGTGTTGACGGTGATCTTACTAGTAACAGCGAACATATAAGCATTCTAATTTTAAGAACCTAGAACGTGAAACTCTTTGTGTTATGGATATTTATATATTCATGGATTAATGTAATTTCAGTACACGAAAGTAGCCATAATTAACTTTTCGTAACTTTAATGGCTACCGCTGAAAATATACATGCCTATTATTTTGTCTTTCATCTATATAAGTTACTGGTATTACTATTGTTACACATTATTTACAATTTTTTATTGAATTAATAAGCTTAAATTTTTATTTAGTTTTTGCTTGAATTGAAATAAAAAAATCTAAGTTGATATTTAACTTGATGACTATATGCATAAAAGTACATGAGATAATAAAAAAATAACAGGTTTAACAAAATAAACTCATATATGTGTAAATTTATACATTCATTCAATAAATTCTCAACTACAACGTACGATGTAAAAATAGTAACGAAATGGAATATAAGAAGTTTCTTGGCATTACGTAATAAAATAGAATACCGTTCATAACGAAAGTTTAACAACGTGAAAAACAATAGACAACAGTAAAATGCATTTTAAAGACGGTACTAATCTATGCACCAGTGAAGTTCATGAGAGTACCAATCGGCACAGGATGGTAGAGGACCCTTAAGCGCATTGACTTGATTTCAACGTGTGTAAACCAATGTGAAGAGAAATAAGGTGAAAATTCGACTTTTATTTTTATGTAATAATTAATCAAAACCTGAAATAAACTCTTGTAGTTGGTGTTAGAATTCACATCACAAATGAGTAAATGAATACGCATGTCTTTGCTCACAGCCTCGCAAAAGAAAATGCCATCCATTGAGAATCTCTGATTTCATTCATACACATTTATAGAAACAAAAATATATTTTCGGACTTACGGTTATAGTGTTAAAATTATTATAAGGAACACTGATAAGTATCGAAACTTTGTTCCCGATTGGAATTAAAATGATGTTAATGAAAATTTATAAAAAATGCACCAATTTTATAGATATCATAAACTAACGTTTTTAGGATTGTAACCAAAAATTTCAGTGGCCAACAATGACAAGCGAAATGCTTTTTTCGACATTCCAATACGTCTCGTAAGTTCCGCTTGTAGTTTAAGAAACTTTGCTATTATTATCTTACACTTCCAATATTTTAGATTAGAACCCACAATATTACTTACGAATATTTATAAACGTCTGCATGATATAGAACTGATGAAGCATTTAATATTAAGGTTAAACACACATTTTAACTCAAAGGACGCTTAATAAACAACTATGATATCAAGCAAAGTTGTCTGAAACCAGAGCATACTTACCAAAAGTTCAAGTATTCAAGGGTCTAAGTGTATAAACTTAGGTGAGGGTTCAAATAGAATTATCCTCCGTTAACCCTTAAGCAACTTAATATAAGATTAATTAATATAATTATTAAATCCCATTAATTTTAGTGTAATATTTTGACCACCTAAAGAAGATAATATATAAAGCTAGGTGATATCAAAGCAACGAGAACGTAATAGTTTGAATTAATGGTGTGATCTAGGATATAAGTTTTTGAAATGTAAAGAATTTAATTTTGGTTCGATTATGAATTAATCAATAGACCAACATTTAAATAATTATTTGTTAACTTAAGGTGGGTATCGCACTTTTGTTTAAATAATTGTTATATATCTGCAATTCTGAAATTGCTAAAAATTAAAATGTTGAAATTAATTTTTCTAATAGTAAAAATATATTAGATTGGTTTACTTGTGTATATAAAAAAAATCACACTAACATTGACCACTATGGCAATAAATACCTACTATAAAAAGGAAGATTGTACTCATCACGTACTATAAAAAAGAAAAATAATTCAAGAGCAAGTTAAGATAGAGAAAGGGAAAGGGAACGAAGCAATTATTAAATACGACTAATTGATGATATTAAAAAATAACACAGAGACCGTATCAATAGATAGTAGAAAAAGAAATCACTCTTCCTCACCACATCAAAATGCAAACAGTGAACAATACTTCTCGCAGTACCCATAATTTATAAAAAAAATCCAGAGGAAAGTCAAGGGAATATAGCAGAAATACAGCTTTTGTGAGGATTTCGGTTTTCAAATTTCGAGGTGATTTCATTATATTTTCTCTGATCATGGTACCACGTACAGTCACATTAACAAGTACAAAAGCAGGTGCGCCCGTGCGCGCGTGCGCCAACACGATATATATATATATATATATATATATATATATACATATATATATATATATATATATATATCATATAACTGCTCGTTAGACATATAACTGTACAATTTTTACGAAAAAATTGAACCTCGTTCAAACTGTCACCAAATAAAAAACGCACTGAAAAGTATAAAATACTTGTTGTGTTTGTACTTTTGCTGTAGAGTATCGTTTCCGAAAATAAGTAAACTCACAAAATACTTCTACTGTTGTAGATTTTTGGAATCGATGTCATATTCATGCTTGCATCAATGTGATATTCATACCCGTTCTTAAATATAACATTTTTCCTATGATTTGATTATTCTTTTACATTTTCGTTATTACAGATTTTTCTAGTCGATGTATATATTTTCTAGTTCATATATTGACATAGAAATAAAACAGTATATTGTTTTGAAGTACTGTCAATTAATAATATTGTAACCTTTAAAAGTCAAAAAACATTGTAAATTAAAAGTACACAACCTCTGCAAAGTGAAAAGTACTTTGAGGACATGAATACAGTGTCCCTTTATTTTGTGTTTTCTGATTTAAATGGCAGAAAATGTAAAAGAAATTATTTCGCCAATTTGTTAAATTGAAGTTTAAAAAAATTAATTGACACATCGCAATGCTAACTTAAAACCAAAATTTAAGCTAATCTGTAAGTTTTTAAAACTTTTACAAAATTGCATTTAATAAAATTACACCACATTATGGCAGAGCCAGACCATGCAAAATAAGTTGAATTCATACGGTCGTTATGATTCTACGAAATATTTAATATAAGTTTGAATTCATGCAGATTTTTATGATTTTCAGATAACTTTTTTTCTATTCATTATATGAATAGACTTCATTTTTATTTCTTTAAATTTGACTGGTTTTTATATTTACATATGTTTTGTTAAAATAGTCACTGCTCTTATTGTGAGTTAATGAGGAAACTATATTCCAACAACTGGGTCTGCCGACATTACATAATTATGTGTTAAGCATTTCAGGTACTTCAGTTTCTTTGGTATAATTTTTCGTATAATTTATCGATTCATTAAAAAAATGAAATAAATTATACAAATTATATTTTTGTTAATTATTTCCTTCTTTTAATAAATTTAACGAACGAAAACATATTACACTGTAAATCAATAATCATTTCGTTGGCTACACTACTACAATATTAGAAACATTTATTACAAATGCCAAAGGTTGCTCGTAATGTTTTTAAAATCCTTTTTAATTAAATAATTCACGAAAATACCGGACAAAAAAGCACGACGGCACTTTTCCTGTTCTTAAGTTCTTAAAGTCCCTTAAATAAAAACAATTAAAAAGAAATTAATTCAAACTTTTGTATTATTCTTACAGGAATATTCATTATTCTGTGGCACATTGAGCTAAATAAAACACAAACTTTAAATATGTGCCTATCAATTTAATGAAAATAAAACGTTATTTCTTTATTTACTGGCTTGCATTCCTTCCTCACTTGGGCAGTACAATGGGTTTGATTACATTTTATATATAGAAAATCTATGTCCTAAGTTAGAAGATAACTCACATATAAATACGCTTTCATTTAAAGGAATAGAACAATAAACATAAATAAAAACAAGAAATTATACCCGCGGACAAAAACGTAAAGCGTTGTCAAAATTATAGGTTTTTCCATTGGTCGGGAATTCTGGTTGAAAAAGTATTTCCGCGTATGCATTAAGTGAAAAGAGAGAGGGGAGGGGATCTACTTAAAGTTATATGTACCCACATGAGTAGTCTAATAAAAATCTATACCTGTTTCTTAAAAAAAATTGTTTGAATTTTCCTAATAATACGCAGGTATTAGAAAAATGTAAACAAGCTATTTTGACATGAAGTAATACATTTTCGTTATTACAGATTTTTCTAGTCGATGTATATATTTTCTAGTAGATATATTGACATAGAAATAAAACAGTATATTGTTTTGAAGTACTGTCAATAAATAATATTGTAACCTTTAAAAGTCAAGTGTTACGAAATGCTTATATATTATTAAACCCTTACGGAATAATTCTTATTCTGCACTTTGTTTTGGCCAAAAGTTACAGAGGTGACTTCCATCGTCATCAAATTACATTCCTTAGCTGCTTATGTACACACATAAAGAATGCAAACAGCTTGATTTACCCAAATATTTTAGTACATCTTACTTAATGAAAAAAAATATGAATCACACTCGATTGAATTATCATGAATAATTATTTGATCAACATTGCTCACGACTCTGTCAAAAATTTTTCATTTACATATTTAATAAATCCATAGGAGTCATAATACTTCTTTTGTGAAATATTGATTTAAATTAAAAATGTGGGTAATTTCATTTTAAAAGTTTTTCGAAACGTAAAAAATTGAATCGCAAAACGAATGATTTATAAAAAGTTTCAGAAAAAAATGGAATCTTCCTTTAAATTTTCAAAGAACATTTTCCAATAAAATAATTGAGATAGAAAAGTGGCATTGTGACATAAATATTTAATTTCCAGGCAATGTATTCATTCTTTCGCAACAAAACGGCGCTTTCTTTTGACCGTAACTTTTTAATTTTCAATTCATGGAAAGCTCCAACTTTGTAGTAAGTTTGAAATATAGTCTGCCCTCGTTTGGTTTTCAAATCATGAAGATAATTCAATCAAATTATGTTGTAATTATTGACTGAATACTTCAAATTTCCATTCTTTGGTCATTATTTCCATTCAATTAATTTCAATTCTGGTAAATATATTAATATTTATATATGATTATATTTTAATTCACTGATATTAATAATCTGTAAAATTGACAATTAAATCTTTGCTAATATCCCACCTGAAGATGTTGTAATACAACGAAACCTAGGTCGTGGTAAAGAAATTAAAGAAAGTAGAAATAATACTACATCACGTAGTTTCATTTAATTGTGAATAATTAATTTCTACAAAATTAACGCCAAATATATTCAATATCTGTAAAATTGAATAACGTCATAAGCAAAGTGGCTGTCAAAACTAAAAATTAAGATATACACAACATAATTTTTACAATTGGTAGCTTTTCGATAAATTAAATGATATCAAGACGAGCGGATGTGCACTTTTCAAAATACCATGTTATCGAAGTGTAATTATTCACCTGTTTATCATTTAATTTTAAATCAAATAAGATTCCAATATATTCTATTATCTTAAAACAACAAACAAATTTGTCAATTATATAAAATTATTTTTTTAATTGATATTTTTTTGACAACATCCAAACCATTTTTTGTGATTCTCTTAACTGACTGACTATAGAGTCATAGTTCTATAGGGGACAGGTCACTTTGTGTTTGAGCACTGGCGCCAAAGTGGTCAAAACCAAAATAGCATACAATCATTAAAGATGATGCAGTTAACTCATAATTTAACCAATTTTTTAATAATAACTGCATGAAAATTGCATATAACTAAGCAAATGCAGTCACTATTTAACTTTGAAAATTAACTGTCAATAAATTGTCTACAGTAACCAAATACACATGCATTACTCAAATAAGTAGGTTAAGCAAACTTTGAAGAAAATCATCCAAACTTAATGCTATTTTGAATAGAATTATTTAAAAAAAAATATTTTGGAGTCCGTATGTAAAATGATTGTCTAAATCGAGGCTTGTAAAATGATTTTCTAAATTGTATGGACTGGTTGAGTTTCGTCACATATTAGTAGTAAGAAAGTTGTCGTAAATATTGTACTCGGTTGCATAAAGCTTAAAGAACAATATTAGAATAGAGGAGAAAAATCCTAACTACGTGCTTATTCTAAATAAGTAATTGTAAGTTCTAATTAAGTAGAGCATTACTTTTCGGAAAAATTACTTTAGCTTTTGTAGCGATTAGTGTTTCACACTTCAATATACATCTCAAATTTATTTGGCTTTAAAAACCACATTATTTCAGCATGTATTCTGAGAATCTACTAACGCAAAAGTGTTTATAGCACCGCATCACACAGTTGAAGTGCATTACTATTAATAACTTAATTAGGGAATATTCACACGCAAGACGTGTGGCTTCACTGAAATAATTTTGTACGTTTGCTATTGAAACGTTTTTTCTCCAAATGATATTGTAAGCTGGAATAACAAAAAAGCTAATAAAAAATAGAGTTACACCGCTGTATTCTGTTAACGATATTGTTGAAATTTTTACTCCTCATTTCTTGTTAATATGTGCATTTTCTATACACACACACACAGAATTATTTAAATATTAACTCAAATATTCATAACTATACTGAATTTTTTTATTTTTGTTTATATGAAGCATTATTGGTAAAAATACCACTGTCAAGTCCATATAATATACATATTACAAGAATCATATCAATAAAAAATAACAATTGTCGCTAAAGCTACATTAATGATTGTTTTTTATAAATTATACTTGTTTATTTATGGTCAAAGCAAAACTGCATTTTTTTAAACTAAAAACGGAAAACTTCATAGATTTTATATGATATCGTCAGTTAATATGATGGCAAAAATTATCCATCTGCCATTGTAAAATGAACACGTAACTCCGCAGAGCGGAACTTTTAAAGTAACTATTTTCCGAATCAAAATAAATGTATTTGCTCTGCGATATTTTTAAAAACATCACAAAGCAAGTACGTTAAATTTAAATTTACAATTTAAAACTCTGAATATGAAAAGTATTAATTCCAGGAATAAAAATTATCAGCTAAGATCTGAGGACATACCTGATAAATAAATAAAAATTAGCAGGTTATAGATAGGTACATAATTTATTTTTACCATGTCATACACGGTACATATTATCGATATTAATAGCGATTCTTTCACGCCATGTAAAAGAACATCATAGTTCCTCAACGAATAATACTTTTATTTTGGGTCAAAAAATTAAAAATCTAATGTCTTATGGAAACGATATGTTAAATAGGATCACCACGTCTGTTCCATATTGTTTATTTTGCCATGGTCTTCTACCTAAGCCTTCATCTTAATCTATACCGCCTTTTTCTTGACTTGAGCATAAATATATGCTTTACACGGAGAAAGTTAAATTAAAATTCCTAATACTTACAAATCCCACCTACTTAAGATGTGAAGAAATTAAAGTGTCTACCTCTTTTAAACTGATAAATTTTTTTTAATCAAAATAATATTAAAATAGAAGGTAATATAAAATGTGAGTAAATTTTTAATACAATTAAATTCATAATTTATAAAATTTAATTTTTACTCCATAATTTTAAATGTAAATATTATTGAGGAATAAAGAGATTTATACAACCAAAACCTAATCTCTAGCACTCAGATATCACACAAATTATAAGAGCTTTTGAACGGCGTCATTATAAGCCGCATCGTGAAAAGGTTGCTTTATTACAATGCCAGGTACGGGCACGGCTGCTTTCTCGTCCCTTTAACCATTTAGCAAACAGTTACGATGAACCATAAAATTTAATGATTTCTTCAATTACTATCACTGAAAATTTTAGCGTCTTCACGGGGATTTAACTTGTCGCTCTAATGATAATGTGGCTCATTAAGGATGCGAGCGTAGGTCTATGTTCCACATTCTTTCGTAAATATTTGCCGCATTTTATATTTTATGAAATTAATAATTGTATAATTATTTATTGAAATTATAAAAATTTGATAATTGTGTGGTTTCATTATTAATGACACTCAGAAAATGTCAAAATAATTGAATTGGTATTAGATTAGCATATTCATGTTGCGTTCTGAAAACGAAAAATGGATGACTGTGTAACAAAAGAAAAGAAACGCTATTAATCCCAGTCAAACTTTAGTACATGTTTCTCATGTTTCGGTTTTCCAACAGACTCTTTGAATAGTGAATTCTAGATTAGCAACAATTATGTAATGGTTTAGACTTTAACGTAACACACTGAAGTGAATTAATGACTCAATATGTGACTGTGCCAAAAATATATTAAGGAAAATCGATTAAAAATAGTGCATTTTGTTGGTTTGTGTCAATAGATTTTTGATTTGGAAGATTTTTAACGTTAATATACTAATATATGTTTACTATTTCGAGCATGCTATTCGCAGCAACATGATTAGTAAAATACAAAAAGACACGATATTTCAAGCAGAACTGTTAAAAAAGTAATCATATCATTATTTGCTTGAGCACATCCAAATTTTTTAACAGGCTCTAAATAATATACAATATCTAACACAAATTATTGAGTTTATCAAATTTTATGGCAGAAACTAGGCAAAATAATATTTTGCGAACAACCCCGTAACTTTTTTCTAATCTCGTCAATTAAAAGGACATAGAATATTGAAAGTATGTAAATTAAATGGTTTAATATGATGAAAACTGATTAAAATGCATAACAATTTTTTTGTCAAGTTTTTAAACACTGTATTAAAAATCTCTTCTATTTTATTAAGATGAATAGCCAAGGTATACAATTTTCTGATAAAGCCTTATTTTAGTTTATGGTATTGAAATGAAAACAAAATTTAATTACCCTCCCGTTTAAATATAATGTGAAGTATATTCTTAGACTACGAGTCCATTGACATATCCATCATCAGTTAGTCGAAAGATCTGATATAAATAAATGCATTGTATATTTTAACTAAGTATCTTAACTTTATTTGCAGTTAATGACTCTATCAATGAAACTGATATTTTTGTCTTACTAGTTAACCAAATATTGAACGTAAAAGTTTGTAAAGCTATTATTTATTTGCAAAAAACATTAACTTGAACTAAATTTAAATGAAAATTCTCCAATTTCCCTCGATACTTACTGCTTGATCATATAATTACAATTGCACCGGAAGTCACTGGACTCTATCAGATGAAATCAATTGAAATAATTATTATGTAGCATAAATATATCACCAGTTATTAGTTAATTACTTCACTTTAACTCATGAAGAAAATTTTGCTTTCATACTTTATGGAGTTTTATGAGTTTTAAGTTCGGTCTCTTAAAATGACAAAACCGAACCCCCATAGGACCATTTGGTTGTCCGTCTGTCCGTCCGTCTAGATTCCCTTTTTATCTGAAATAGAGAATCAAGTTGAAATTAATGTCATAAACTAAGCCTTTACCCCTACATTGCTGTAAATAATTAATTTTGTTGATGTACGCAACAAAAAGATATGAACTTTTAAAGCATATTTTTTTTAGTTCAAACAATGGTTTTACTCACTGATCATCAAAACTTATAGGAAATTTTTCGTCTCGTTCTCACAGAAAAATTAAAGAGAAAACCCCAGAATTCAATGATTAAAAATTTAGGTCGATTTGTACACTTTCTTAACATTATTTTTACGCCTGTGACAGATGTAGTAGGCAATATATTTACATCGTGAAACATTGATAATTGCATATAGTTTAATGAAATATGCTAGGTACCCCTGAAAGTTTATAACTGCCTAAGTATGTACGAAATATTTGTATTGCAATTTCTATTTGATAGATTTGTTTAAAGAACATAAAATTGAAGTGAGACTAGCTGTGACTTAACTCTCTCCATAACTGCTTTTCCAATACATAAACCGGTCAATTTTATTTTGTTTTTAGACTTAATTTCTGCATAACTAATTAGTTGGGTTCATGATCAATTCTGTTCCGATAATTTATTTTGCGATTATTCAATATTTAAATATTTAGACGCACTTAAAAATGTAGATAATTAGAAATTCATGAACAGATGGTTTGAAAAAAGAGGAAATTTTTTTGCCAATTTTGGAATTACGTTCTACACTTCGCCCCGATTATTTATTTGTAGGTCTATTTATTTATCTACCCATCTATCAGAGCCGTATTATTTGGAACCCTTCAACGTAAACATTTTAATATTGGCACAGAGATGAAGCATATTGGAACACATGTAACTAAATGGTTGATACTGAAAAATAACTTTTATTAATTTTAGAAGAAGCAAATAATATAATAAAAAAATTACCAATTTCATATATAACGTAGGGTGACAATAGCAAGCGAAAATTTTAGCAATCGCAAAATTATTTTTACGTTATTTTATCTGTGATTAAAATAGCGTGAAATTTCCAATAACATCGTCTTTTCGATTACCATTAGACCTAGAAATTTGGTACAGTGTTTAGTCATATGAATCCACATAGGTATACTTCGGAAATTAACACCAAAAATGAAAATGTAGATACTTTTTAAGGGACAAACAAAGCAATGGTAATTTATATACTATTTGTTCTTGGATATTTGCAATGAAGCACTGGATATTTATATACTATTGGATATATTGGAACCTAAATTTTTGTATCATATCTTCTTTTGGAAGATTCTTTGCTCCAAATAATATTATCTCTGGCTTATCCTTGAATCTTTCTTCATTTCTGTTTTAAGTTTTGTACATAAATATTACAATTACTTTAGTTTTCTCTTTCATTAATTGAAGAAGGTAAATTTGGTTTTAGTTCAAATACTAATTCATGTGGTGTGAATTGACTTGTAGAATGTACACTAGTATTATAATTAAACATAGCGAGTGGAATATATTTATCCCGATCATTCTGTTCTTCTGATATATACTGTTTTAGATAATCTTTAATAATATAATGACTTCTTTCTAAAGCTTCGTTAGTTTGAGGGTGATATGCAGTTGAACCCAATTTCTTTATTTTAAGTAGTTTAGTAACTATTTTATTACAAGTCTGACATAAATTCGCTACCTTGGTCTATAAGAATTGATTTCGGTATTCCAAAATGTGAAATGAATAATATGAGTTTATCAGCTACTGAGGGAGCATCATGAGAGTTCAGATCATAAGCCTGTGAAAACTTTGTAAAATCGTCTTGAATTGTGAGAATAAATCTATTTCCGTTAATAGTAGTTGCTAGTGGACCTACTATGTCCATAGCTATTCTTGCAAATGCTATAGTTGATGTAGTAATTACAATAGGTTCTTTAACCTTTTTACGTACATTTTTATTCAATTGGCAGGATTTACAACTATTCATATATTCTATGATATTTCTTTTCATGTTCGGCCAATTATATTTGAATTTTATTCTTTGATACATCTTGATTATGCCGTTATGTCCTGATTATATATTATCATGATTTTCCTTTAGTATAATGGGGATAAGAGATTCATTTGAAGTTTGAATTTTGTTATGGCACATTCTTATCTTTATATAAATATTTTTAAATACGTAAAATACAACTTGTTTGATTCGATCTAGATGTATGAATCTTTGAAGTCTGGAATATAAATTGACTTTGCTTCGTCAGAAATTAATTTCTTTCGTAGATTTATTAATAAATCTTTGAGTGTTAGTTTATCATAATAATTATGTTTAGCTATACAGTGATAAATAACTGTTAATAGTATGTAGTGATAATAAGGTTATTCTTTATCTTTTGAGAGTAGTATATCAATATTATTACTTTTACTAAAAGCTTCAATTGCGAAGGGGTTTTCTTCGTCTACCAAAATATTGGTAATATATTTTATGTGTATTATTTTTGTCATTAAATAAGTATTCATCGGTTTCAAGGTAATTAGACATGATAAATTCTTGATTGTACGAGAATTTTGAAAATAAGAATAAGTTTCTGACTGATTTTCTGAATTTACTGTATTCACTATTACACGTGATAGACAGTCTACATTACAATTCACTCTTCCAGGTTTATGGATAATTTCGTAGTCAAATTCTTCCATTTGTAATCTCTAACGAATGAGTTTACTACCAGGGTCTTTTACATTGAATAATCAAGTTAGAAGTTGATGATCAGTTACTAGTTTAAAATGTCTTCCATATAAATATGGTCAAAAGTTCTGAATTGCCCATTTGATAGCTTATAGTTATTTTTCTGTTGTGCTATAATTTCCTTCAGCTTTATTAAGTGTTCTAGAAGGATAAGCGATTGGTAAATCTTTAACTATTTCGCCTTGATTATGCACCGATAGTGTAATTACTTGCGTCTGTAGTTAGTATAAATTCTGTGTTAAAATTCGGATATAGTAGGATCTGCGGAGAAATAAGAATTTTTCTTAGATTATTAAACAAATTTTGTTGTTCTTCCGACCAAGAAAATTGTATATCTTTCTTTAATAATGACGTTAATGGCTTGGTAATTTTGAAAAAATTATTAATAGATCGTCTATAATATCCAACCAAACCTAACAATGATTTTATATATTTCGGATTTTTAGGTATAGGGAAATCTTTTGTGACTTTTACTTTATTAGGATCTGGAGATACACCTTTGTCAGTTATAATGTGTCCTAGATAACTTACTTCGTGTCGCATGAATTCACATTTGTCTGGTTGTAATTTAAAATCACTAATTTTTAATTTATCAAATACTGCTTCGAGTTTTTTGCAATGATCTTGAATAGTATATGCATAGTTTACTATGTCATGCATGTAGACAAAACGATATAAAACTTGAATACCACTGAGAACAGTATTCATTAATATTTGGAATGTAGCAGGAGCATTTTTTAAACCAAATAGCATTCTCGTATATTGGTAAAGACCGTTTGGAGTAGAGAAAGCTGTTTTAGATATATCTTTAGGATCAACTTTTATTTCATGAAAACCGCTTGCTAAATCAAGGATTATGAAATATTTTGAATGTCTTAATTGATCTAATATTTCATTTATATTTGTTAATGGATAAGCGTCTCCTACAATGACATTATTTAATTTACGGGAGTCTATTACTACTCTCCATTTAATTTTTCCTGATGCGTCTTTCTTTTTTGGAACGACCTAGAGTGGCGACGACTATGGACTATTAGACCGTTGAATTATATTTTCTTTCAACCTTTTATTTATTTGAGAATCTATTTTTTCTTTATGAACTTCCGGACATCGATACGTTTTATTTCGGATTGAGGGTCAATTATTAGTTTCTATTTGATGGGTTATTAAATTAGTATGAGAGAGTTCATCTCCCTGTAAATAAAAAATACAATTAAACTTTTTACAAATATCCCATAACGATTCCTTTTCTTCATTATTAAGATGACCTATACGTAATTCATCGTATAGTCGCTCAATTCTGGTTGGTCTATCATTAAATTCAGAGATTGGTATATTATTACCAATTTTGTAATTTTTGTCGCACGGATTACATCTTTGCTAATAGCCCACCTGAAGATGTTGTAATACAACGAAACCTAGGTCATGGTGAAGAACTTATAGATAGTAGAAATAATACTGCATCACATAGTTTCATTTAATTGTGGACAAATGAACTCATTGGTTTGAGTACGACGTTTAAAATTGTTATTAAAACATCATTATCTAGAGTATGGAGACAAGTGCATAGTTGTCTTCTTCAACTCTAGTAAAAGAGCTAGCCATATAAACACCATCTAATATTTTAACATTTTCGACGAGCCCTTCCTTTATTTCCGTATTTAAAACGTTAGCTTTTAAAAGAGTTTCACTTCTAGGCTTTAAACTATAAAGGATTTTATCCCCAAATTTTTTTTAAATTTTAATATTCCATTAAATTTATCAAAGCATTAAAATATTGTAATAAATAATTTCTAATTATTTAATTGTAATCTAACCTTGTATTTTTATCAGAAATTATATGAAATACATGTTTTATGCTAATTTTATTTAATAATAAATTTAAATAACCATATCCATAAAGGTTTTGTATTCAAATTCTGATTTTGTTATCCCTTTAATAGTCGAAGATCGGCTTGAATCATGAAAATTCCTGCACCAATTCAATAGGTCTTGACCTTGGTTAAATTAAAATAACTGATAGGGGTCCATTCAAAGATCATTATATACTACGTGACAAATGTCGTTATTCGAAACGTTTGGAGGTCATTTTGGAATATTTTAGGATACAAGAATGAGGTACATAACAATATTTTTTATTAGTAGAAATAATGCACCCAAAATACTTAAGGTTAAAGAATGTAAAATTATTATATGGGAATTAATGTAATAAACAATTTATGGAATCGAAATAATCAATACAGAATACATAACTAATGTTTTCAATATGGTCACGTCACTTAACATTTCATTGATTTCAAACCGCAGTTAACTATTTACGAATAATCAACGTTAAAAGAATTAAAGGTAGACTCATTTATGGCGAGTGCAAATATTGTTTTTAAGTTCACGCGTCTTTTTTCTATATTCTATGCAAATTTTGACGACACACGCAACCATTTTTAAAAAAAAAAATAAATATATTTTCTAAAAGGAAAGCTGTTTGCCTCAGCTCGACTCTCTACACTCAAAGTATGGGTGTATATTAACTCCTTAGCTTCATACCTCCATATATAACATATTCGTTTTATTTAGTTCTAAACAAATTTGAAATAAAAGAAAAATTAAATGGTTTATCTGGAAATATATTAGTTTAAACGAGTGTTAAATTTATGAGAGTAATAGGTTAAACAAACATTAAACAACTTAGAGAACAAAGTTATCCGTTATGCACTTGTCGTATTATTCTTAACTTAAGATTCCGTAGCTTTGTGTTCTTTGACAATACCTCGGCTTGAATCTGAGGCATAAACCGTTTAAATAAGTCAAGTTATTTGTGATAAAATTATTTTCCTGTCAACTAGCTACCCATATATAAAATTATTATGGATTCCATAGTGTCATAACCCAGTTGTATTATTCTAATTTTCCCAATTTTTTGTGTATGCATGCGTGCGTGTGTGTGTTTGTGTGTGTGTGAGAAAATCAAGAGAGATATTAAAAATACGGAATATTTTTAAATGCTAGAAGCAAATTGAATGTAAAAAAATTTAAAAATAAAAAAAAAACAAGCTATGCAAAAAAATCTAAAACACAAAAATATCTAAATGTCAAAATATATAGAAGCAGAGTTTTATTTTTGTTCGGAATGCTTCGTCCATACATTAAAGCATTTAAAATTGGTAAAAATCTGAGTATTGACGCCGTTTACTTAAAAACAAACCAAGAAATAACATTATAAGAAAAAACGAAACAATTTGTTTAGAAATTATTCTAATTTATATTCAATCGATAATTCATTCTCTGTGTTTTCGAGTTTTTTTTTCAGATTTTCCTTTAGACATTAAGAGTTGACGGCCACACTTTTATGGCCTTTTCCCATATAATGTTTACAAAATATATCATACGTATTGTCGAATTCGTTCTTAACTGAACAAAAATTTTATTCTTCAACTTAGCTTACGAAGTTAATTTCATCAATTTCGTTCCCAAAATCAAAGCTGCACTTTTATGTTTCACATCTGAAATTGGTTCATCAATTCAGGGCCCAATTTGGAATATTTGTGGTTAATAAATTCCGCAAAAAATTGCATATGATGAACGGACGGACACAACAGCAATTCAATTGCTGTACTATGTTGAAACAAAAATAAATTTATTTCTAAAGAATATGTAATTATATTCTTTCTTACCGAATATTTTAGGGGAAATATTTACATAGAGTAAGTAATAATAAATAAGCAATAATTTCCCAAGAAATCCTGCTATTACTAATAGTAATAATTTGATTTCTGAAGATTGATTTTGAAACTTGGTCTACTGGCTAATGAAATTATATTTTGTGTTAACTATTATGGAATTCATTATATTCAGCATAAAATCTGGTGAGAAATATTCTGCATTTATTTATATTATCATTTATTATTATTGAATTATTTTGGTGATTACAATTTTCAAAATAATATGTAAATTATTGAGGAATCAAACGTTTTTACAATTGATTTCTCGATAATTCTTTAAAGATTTCACTTTCATTTCTACATCAATGATCATTGATCTTATTACAAAGATTACACCAAGATATTCCCAATGCACTGAGAAATTTTCAAACCTTGGAAATATGCTGTTACACCTAGATTCGTGTTCTTGGATACCTGAGAAGGGCGAGGGAGGAGCAAGTTGTAGTCTTAAATACCAAGATCATAACAGTCGTAAAGGAAGTAATTTTGTCATGGAATCTTAAGACTGTTAAATGTAACTGTATGTTATATTCGGTATCAATACGTTCTAACTGAAAAGTAAATTGTCTTAAAGTCACTATTGATTTACTCATTTCTTACAATTTTATTACCTCCCATTGCTTCACTCAATGTCGTAGGAAAATGATAATGTTGTCAAGGTTTACTTGTTGCAATAAAATATTCAGGGCTTTTTCAGTTTTTGAATATCCAATTTTTATGACGAGCTTAATATTTAATAATCAATTCACCTGCTTATTTTACTCGCAATAAGATATCTTATAATATTTTTCCCACAAAAAAAATGATATTTTCATAAATGTTAATATATTAACACTGCATCTTCAAAATATATGGGTTTAAAATATTTCTTATGATATGTATGTAAAATTTTGCTAAATTTGACAAAATTAATATGAAAAATCGTGTATATGAAAATCTAATCAAAACCGAATGAAAAAAATTTAAATGATTGCATATTCATTTAAAATGACAGGAATTAATATAAATATTGCCACGGCAAAGAAGCAACAATGCAGATCCAATATTCTTCATTGTTATAGAATGCCAAGTCATTGTATGGATACGCGATGACGTGGCATTCATTGCAAACGTATTTGGGGCTTCCTCCACAAAATAAATCGCGTTCGGTCTCAAAATTACAATTTATGACCATTAGACGGCATAAAAATTCATTTAATTAATTTTATTTTTGGGGCCATGTACTTTAGTTTAATTTCCATCTTTTGTTCCAAAAAAAATTACTGAACCTCCGCCTTCCATTCGGAAAAATTACGGAATTTTAGTTATAATTTTTTAAATTTCTGAATGAAACTTATAGTTTGGTGGTATGATGCGTTTTTATGCTGAGATCGAAATGTGGACATTTCTATAATCCATACGGACTTCAATCACAAAGTAAATCACGCTCGGTCTCAAAATTACAATTTATGACCATTAGACGGAATAAAAAATTCATTTAATTAATTTTATTTTTAGCTCTATGTACTTTAGTTTCATTTTCATTTTTGTTCAAAAAAAAAATATTGAACCTCCGTCTTCCATTCGGAAACATTACTGAATTTTGGTGATAATTTTTTATAATATCCGAATGAAACATAGAGTTTGGTTGTTTGATGCGTTTTTGCTGTGTGACTCTTAGTAGAGTGCGTTACACGAACACGCTCAGCACAATGGGATCGATTGAGACGCTTTTTAAATTATATCGATTGTTAAAGTAAATCCAAGCATGATTTCTCTGTTATAATGCCATTGTGAAAATAGTGTGGCAAGTATAGACTGCGATAAAATCCCTAAAAAATATTGTACAAATTGTGATAAAATAATTGCAACATAACACATATTGCTAAAAAATATTTAAAAATTTTTTTTCTTTACAAATGATAATATTTAGGGATTAAATATAAAAAAAAAAATTTGACCCATTTTTTGTGTATTTATTTATTGACTTCCGTTTGTATATCATAAACATAAAACAGCATAAATGTTATCGATACAAGCAATAAAATTATAAGACAGAGTGAATTTTATACATTGAATTTAGCGTATAGAATTATAATAGAATCCAGAAAAACTTTTTTTAGAGTTTTTGTGCTAATATTATATATTCGTGAGCAACATATAAAAGGAAAAAAATCCTAATTACACTCGAACGAAGTCTTAGGGATATCTAGTATAAATAAATGTTATACAATACGAAGTAATGTTAAAATAATAAAACTACGTGTGAAAGAATAGTTAAAAATTTATTTGCAAATAAGAAGAATAAAAAACAAAATTTGTTAATGTTTGTAAGAAAAATACTTTAAAAAATTATTAAAAATTAAAACGCAATGTCACAATTACAATGTTCCCTAAACCATTCGGATAACTAATATCTTAATATGTAATCATTTATTAAAAGACTATTTCAGTAATTTTTAAATTTTACCTAATATAAAATGTGAAATCTATAATATTTTATAATTAAATACCATATGTATATTAAATCTATGTTTCAACATTTAAACTTTGGGTGTGCAATAGCTCAATTAACTAACTCAATTAACTTTTAAATTAGTTGGCTTAAAAATTTTAAATTTCAATAGACACATTACACCCAGAGTCGGAATTACGGCTAAAATATGAAACCCGGAAACAGCACACACACACATATAAGGTCTAATATTTAAAAAACTTATACATCTTTACATATAAAATAAAATTTTAAAATTTACCTCCGTAATATAAAACTCAGTAATCCGTAATATTCAGTAAAAGCAAAATATCGATTTAATATTTATAAATACGAGTATATTTAGTAATTCTATAGTACACCTATTATACGATTTCTATAAATCTTGTGTTTAGGATTCGTAATAATCTTTTTTTTTTTTTGCTCCCAATACTGGACGTATGTAAGAAATTTTATGTTTTCCCATTATTATCTCAAAATATACAGAATATCAATAAATTTATCCACTAATTTACAAAGCAGTACAAAATATTATGCATTTTAAATATATCATAGAAATATTATGTAATAATCATTTATACATAATTTTCATTTTATCCTAACACACAACATAAAACTTATACTGTGAACAAGCCGTGTACGCGTGATAAAAGTAACGTACAAGCTGACGAAGAGCGACCGAATCACACGTTCACACTGTTTGTAAGCGCAAACGGTACTGAATTCAAAATATGCGCGAGTGCCGGCGATAATAATCGTTTTTATTTTCATAGAAGCTAGTATAGAACATTCGCGCGGAATGCCGTAAAAATTCGGCAACTTTAACCTAATACCAAAGACTTTATATTTATGTTATAGTTAAATCCATGTACGTGAATGTAGCTACATTAATTAAGAATAGACACAGTGAATTGAAAAATTATATATTTATATATATATATATATATATATATATATATATACGTACACACACCTACAATCATAGTTATAATTAATATGTGTAAGATACCATGACAGTGGATTGGTTTATTTCCCGAAGCTCGTTTAGGAAGAAAGAAATAAAAAAATATTGACATGCTTTTATTATAAACTTGAAACATTAATTAAACTAGGTTAAATAGAACACAAAATTTGTATGTATCGTATTTGTTATGTGGAACAACCGCGGTAACAGATACTTATATGATTATCAAATAATAATAATTAACCGGTATTTGTGGGGTCAACATCGTAATTTTAACGCGACCAGAGCCGCTTGCAAATTTTTACATAAATATCAATGTATCTATATATGTGTGTTTTTTCTTTATAGGGTCTTACGATTTTTAACTGATTTCCTTGGTTTTTTTACACTTACTTTCTATCCTCTTACCACAATTCTTAAAAGGTTGGTGATCCCCACCCCCCATCATAACCCTATATATGCCTAAAGCCGAACAAAAAACAATCTATCTTCGCAAGTACCAAAATTACTTCAAGAATAGTATTTTTTTAATTATAACAGTAGTATGTATGTGAATATAATATGTTGCACAGTTTATAACAATGCTGATATATGATATCGCATGTATATAAGTCACGTGCCATAGTTCTACAGACAATCCTGACAGATAGCATAAGTATCCAGAATCTCTTAGCATATCTTTAAAGATATGGTTTTCTAGTTAAACTACATTTTCGTATTAGTATGTATATCTAAGTATGAATATAACTCTCAAACACTTTGAAAATGTCACGATTCAATTGAGTGATTTAGTTATTATTACACCTTCGACGTGACAAATGTCTAGTGAATGCTGCCACCAAAAAGTCTGTACGGAAAGCTGTTGGTGTGGCAATGCTGATTGTGCCTACATCCGTTTCAATGAGACCTTTAGCTCCTAAACCGAATAAGTACTGAAGAACTGAAATTTTCATTCGAAAGGGGTGCCAAAATATGCCAAATAATTTGAAATAATTCCTTTGCTTACACCTACTGAATGATTTCAAATAATTTTTTTCTTTCACTCGAGCACAATTACATTTTTTTTTATTTTTCTAAAAAAAAACTAAAAGCCTAACTGAAATCGAATTGTTCTCATCATCACTTTTACCTATTTAACAACAAATAAGAAAAATAAATAGTGATAAGAAGAAAAAATTAAAAAGTTCAATTTTTTAGTAATCACGAACTAATAATCGAATCGAGTGGCACGGAAAGTTTCCAGAACTGACCATTTGTAACAAAGATAATAAAAAATAAATCAAAATTTCAAACCCAAAACTAAAATAATCTACTGAGATCCTCTGGTTTAATTTGTCAGCAATTAAAAAATGGTATGTTTCATATTATGCTGTGTTTAACACGAGAAATTCAAAAAATGTTTGTGACTTTCGTCGTGGTATCAACCAACAACACGATCAACGTCCTCAAATATGAAAAAAGAGTGAAGTTCTGAAAAATTATAGGCGCCTCGTTCTTTGAGTGGACGGAAAATAGTTATCGGAATAGTTACCGTATACTGGTATACCAACAATTGTTTGCCCACTGTTTTGAACAAAAGTATGAGAGCAATGTCCTCGTCTTAGAATGGCGACAATGTCTCGTTAAAATACCTTGCGAAAAAGCCTCTGTGCAATATGTAAGATTTGTTCTTTCGTCGAACAAATATTTTACTATGTCTCATATGCCAGGTGTTAATAAGTATAATAATAAGTTATATAACACTGACTTCGTACAGTAAAAAGACATTGTTAAAAATGTGTTTATTTTCAAAAATTAGTATTTAAAATTTTTCCTGCACGTCTATAAATATGTATCCTCTAGAAACTCAATTAAATTGCGTCCTAAATAATATTATGAGACCTTCTTTGCAATCAATCTAAGATCAAAAAATCTAGGATCAATTTAGCTGTCTATTCAATAGCCCAAACCAAATGTATAATTGAAATAATTTTTCATCTCCTTCTTGGTTTCTCAACATTTTTTAACAAAATTCTACTCTTCCATTATAATCTTCTGGTTCCCTTTATTGAATTTTAGTAATGTGGTAAGAATGATGTTTCTTTCCCCGAAGTCAGAAATTTGTGACTTGTCTCAGATTTAGGGACTCCCTTTCGTCGTTTTACTTTTTTGAAATTATTGACGGCTCTCTTCCATTATGATCTCTTAATATCATATGGCGGGCAGAAAATCAGATTAAGGCCCACTTCTAGTTTCTACATGTACCCTTTCTAATCTTGCTGTTTCCGAATTGTTCAATCTCGTGTAACCATAATATTAATGCATTGCTGCATAATTTGTTGGTAAAGAAAAACATAACGACTCACCCACATTAAGAAAAACGTGAGGATTTTCAATTCCAAGTAAAAATATAGAAACGTTTAAGCAATTCAGCAATTTGGTAATTTCACCAAGATGTTCACTTTATGTAATAACACAAATACATATTATTAATAATAACGCTAATTCGTATATTTATTATTTGTATACATTAAAGTAGTCCAGATTTGAAAATAACTGTTTGGTCAATTTGGCCAGCACAAGTACTAATAATCTAAAAAAATGTACAGTTACGTCATGTCGTTTCATTAAGACGAATACGGCTCAAATTTGAAAATATTCTTTGCCAATTTTTACTTTTTAATTATTCCCAAAAAATACAATTCTTCACATATAAAAATATGGGTTAATTTTTAGTGTCACTCTGTCAAAGTAGCGATGTTAAATGTAGAAATCGAAATGCTGATGAAATAAAAAAGTTTTTGCAGCAGATTCTGGAAAAAAGTAGATGAACGTTTTTCAAAATGACCTCAAGAATTAAAATGTAAATCTGGTTCTAAATCTAGTTTATAATATCTTGAGTTTCTTTTCATTTTTTGAATCCATATTGATATGTATGTAAGTGAAGGTTTTTGTCCCGAATAGATCAATTAATCCATATTATCAATACTATTTGATAAAAAAATCTAGTTTTTAACACAGTCATTCATGTCACAAAGAAACATATTGTCTTTATTCCATAAATTTGGGGAAAAAACACAAAACAAATTATAACTTAATATCAAAAATCGCTGAACATACATGGAAATGTTTTAGTTAAGACCTATCGTGTTGATATTTTCTATCTTATATATAAACATGTATACATATAAAACACACAGAAACACACACACACACACACACACATATATATATATATATATATATATATATATATATATATATTAATATATATATATACGTATGTATATGTTGTATATTTCATATGATATTTTCCATCTCATATATATAAATATATATACATTTAATATCAGCTTGTATCTATACAGGTAATAAATGCCAGTTTGGTTCATATTCAGCCACTTTTCCTTATTTTCACTTTTCCACCAAAACCATTTTGTTAATTTTCAAGCAAAATACAAAATAAAAAACGAAACAATTTTCTTCAATCTTGTCTAAACAATATTTCCTTCTACAAATTGCATCCCCTTAACTTAAATCAGGAAGAAATTATGTAAACCAGGTTACGATATACACCTCGTTACGATACACCTTTCACTGATATACAGAATTTAACAGATTATTCATTAGCCATAACTGAACCGAAAGAAAACTGTGGCATCATTGCGAGAACCTTACTTGGTGTACTTAATGATAACACGGTGAAGTAGTGAAATTACTGAATTTGTGAAGTTGGTGTACATTAAAAGCTTGCCATATTATATTATGAATCATTTCCGTGACAAACACATTCCTATTGCAGGTTATAAACATGAAGCTAGCGACATTTTAAAATGTTACTGAATGCGAGACCATTATTTGTTGTGAATGTTGTAAGTAAAGCTATATAGATGTCCAAGAGGTAATTTAGTCCTTCATTTTAGTTTTAAATTTTTACATCAATTTGTATATTAAAATATATTTCACGAAAATAACCATAACCAGAATAGAAAAGTTATTATATGAAATAAGTCTGAATTTTTATTTTAAATGATTATGAAATTTTAATCACTACTATTTTATTGAAAAGCGTAATTGCTTTCTTTCACAGAGGTTCCCCCTCTACTAAATATTTATATTATTTTGCATAGCTTCATACATAATTTTGAATATTAACCTATCTGCGTAATAAAAATGAATATTTTCGTAGTCATATGAAGGAAAAATTATATTTAATTTTAAAGCGAAAAATCTTATTAATATTTTGAAGTTTTTTTGGGTTCGATATTTTCTTATATGTAATTCACATCAATACTATAGGTTTATGAACAGAACTAATGTATATGGAAAAATAAACAAATAAAAGACCAGTTAAACCAAGTACTACATGAAATTACAAAAATCTACGTACATTTTCAAACTAAATAGTAACTATTTTAAAACAAAAAGTGTTAAAAGAAAAGTAGATTTAACCCATATAATTTATTCTTGGTATAATATTTTCCAAAGAATTACAATGTATCTACCTTCAACTATCGTCAGAAAATTCAGACTTTCTGACTAAATATAATTTTAAGTGGTGTAAAAGTTAATACCTAATATATTTTCTTAACTCGTGTGGTAATCTGCTGAAATTTACTTTCACATGTTCGACGTTATTTAAATATCTTTGTTTTTGGTAAAGAATACACTTTGAGAAGAAGATATTGGAAACTTTAAACATAACGGTTTTTATTCCTTTATTATTTACTTCTCTGGCAGGTTTGAAATAGTAGTGTTGAAGAATTAAGTAGAATATTATTTAGTGCCTTTATTAAAATGAAATATCGATTAATGACCACCTGGGTTTAATTTTAACGAGCGATACTTCCGTTAATTCCATCAACAGAAATTTCACAAAACTGAAAAATATAATATTTTAAAAAGATTTAAATTGTTCTCCGGAAAGAGATATGGTAATTAAAGATATGACGGAGCTATTCTCGTCAATAATCACCAACGTATTTTAAAGGCTGAAAAGTGAAACCAAATATTCAAGTTTTTGAATGAGATTATAATAAACGAGGTGCTCTATTGCGAGTTTTATAACAATGGCCAAGCTGTGGCTCACGGCTAATGTTTCATCGCCGTTTCGACCGTTTAGTAAAACGTTAACTGTGAACTATAGAATTTAATAACTTCTTCAACACCCATTACTAAGCGAAAACTGTGCGCCATTTATGCAAGGATTCAACTACTTGCATTAATGGTAGCACGTCATACTAGCATGGGAGTACTTTAATGTGGCATATTCTGCTCATAGTACTTATTTCTGTTCAATGGATAATTGTTTTATTTACAATTATATTTATGAATATAATGGACTGGAATCTATGCAGTGATTTTTAAGGTTGTAAAATGTGGGATTCCAAGTTTGTCACGTGTGATTGCATTAAAATAATAACTAGCTTGAAGAAAAAAATCCGGATAAGTTCGAATTATTATGGCACAATTTGATAAAAAGTTTAGTATGCTTTAAGATACATATACTAATTTAAACATTTATAACTATATGCACTGGTACCATGACATTTTAGTTATATTCAGATTCCCGAAAAGCGTGTACAAAATTACTTTAAGTGTCAGAAATAATAAAGTTGTGAAAATGTATAATTAATTGAAATTTTATTGCAATTATTATAATAAAATTACCTATTAACGTTCTAGAAAATAATATAAAATATAATGAGAAATGTAATTAAGTATTGAATTGAAATATAATATTTAAATTCCGCACGCTACTCAAATTGATATGAAATAGCTGTGATTTAATGTAGATTGAAAGCAAGAAATACAATATTTTTTTCTTTAATTTTTTTTGTTCTTAAGAATGCTATGTCTGTCAAAACTATTTCTGTAATATTATTTTAGTCAAACTATTAAGAATAATGAATTTTATTTTCACTATACTTATATATTGCTTATCTTTACTTGTGGTGGAAAAAATTAATGTTTGTCTCCATATTTTTAATTTATGCATACAATTTTTATATTTCTCCCATTTCTATTATACATATTTAAAACATTATATAGGGTTAGGGATAAGTAAGGGACATGGAACTTTAGAGGTTCGTATCTTGCAAGGAAGAAGTTATACAAAAAAAATGCAGTATATTTTTGATTGTGTTTCAAAACACATCTACAATATTATTCCGGTCTATAAAACTAGTAAAAAAGGGAAATTCGATGTAATAGGGCAGGATATTCAAAGAAGTATTTTTTACGTTTTTTATGAAGATTATTTCGATGAAAATTTTGATGGTTCCTTTTTGCCAACCGGTTGCAAAACCTTCAGAGTATTATTGTTGAAGCAGACATTTAAATAATTTTATAATGGTATTTTTTTAAATGAACTAATTACACAAGTCGTAACTGTACAATTCAAGATCATGTTTCCAAGTTACAAAGACCTCGGATCATAAGTAATGTAATTTTGCTAGACAAACACATGTAAAACTCGCAAAACAAGGATTCCATAGGTGTACATTTACTTATAAACATTTGAAGGTAGATATTATTCCTATTACACCATTTACAAATATTAATTTTACACAACGTATATATATCATAATATCAAAGCTCACAGGCGGAAACACATTGGGCACATTTCAAAATATATCCACGTATTAAACATTTTTGGATTTCATACTTTACTTGCGCTTTGAGACTTTGATTTTAACGGGAAGTAAGCAATGGATTTTGATTTACTTGCGAATATCTAAATACGTGGCATAAATAGCCGTATTTTTGGGATTCTTCTTGATTGCGTCGATTTAGAAACTTGATTTCTTTAAAACTCCCAGGACATTAGACCTGGGTATTTGATATTAATTTCAATTCAATACCTTCATTCTGAGAAAAAAGTGTCTTGGTAGACCGATAAATGCACAACAAAATGATCCTATTAGGGTTCCTTTTTTTGGGTTACAAAACCCTCGAAAACGATATTTTGTCATGTTCGTTTAAGCTATGAATTTGTTAACCTACACCCTCTACAGACGGAAGTTTGGCATAAGAAATAATGTACATACAACATGTAAGCAAATCTCCGCGTAAAAACTAGTAATTTGTATAATTATAAAATACCTAACATACTGATCAAATGGATTTTCAACTATCGATTGCTTAATAAAGACTTTTGAGAGCTTAAACTTATAGGTCAAAGTTAAAAAAAATAATCTCTTAAGTATCCAGTTTAAAAAAAATAATCTGTTAAATACGAGTCCAACTTGCACTATGATGGCTGCTGTATATTTAGGTACATAGAAACGTGTAAATTTACGTAAACTAATTTAAAACAATAATTTAATTTTTCATCATATAAATATATTTGATAATGTATATTTCACAGGCGTAGTTAAGTAGAAATTTTTTTAAATTTTAAGATGGGATATTATCGCTGTGATTTTCCAATAAACTCTAAGGAAGCGTCTAGAAATACTTTTAATTTCTTAATAGAAGGTGGAGGCATTTTTAAATATACCCCGGGATATAGGCTATTCAAAATTAGGAAAATTGTTTTTTTAATTTCTTAGAAGTAGCTTCTTCAGACAATATCCCACACAGTACATTAAATTTTAAAAAAATTGTTACGTATTTAATTTGGCCACTCTAAAATTTCTGTCAAATATTATTCATCACTAATTATATTTTAAGTTTGCACATAGAATGGTTCCTGTAACTGACTGACAAACGGACGAACAAATAAATTACACACACTGGTAGTTATCTTGGCCTCTTTTTATAAAGGGATTATTGTGGCTTTGATTTCTTTTTGTTAAGACGGATATTTGATTTTCTATTAATTTTTTATTTATTTCCGTACGTAGAATTTTCACCAAGTTTTTGTGTTTTTCGATGTAGTTTTGTAAATATACATTTTTTTTTATCTATGACGAATGAGTCTTTGTAGTCTACGTGTCCGTTGATAATTTCTATGAACTTTTTCCCTATGATTGAATGGATGGCATTGGTATTATCTAATATATACCATATTAATTCTTGTATTGATGAATTTTTTTTGTTTCCTTTAATTTTCTCAAATTTTCTAGTGGAGTTGAATGAAATCTTTCTAAGACTCCGTTATATTGTGGGTGGATAACGGTGATGTAGTGTTTTTTTTATTTTATGTAGTTCGGCAAACTCATTTATGGGTGAATTTTTAAGCTTGGACCCTTGGTCCAATATTATACAACGAGATGTACCATGGTTTGTCATAAAGAGTAGTAAATTTTTAATTACATTTATTGCTGTGGGAGTTTCTAAAGATATGCCTGTGAGTATTTCGAAAATTATATCTATTTTAGTTAGAAATTTGGTCCTTCCTAGGGTAAATGTATCTATTTGAATAATTTCGAATGGTTTCAAAGTTATGGGGGCAGATTGAATAATTTATTTACTATGGTTTCTTTTGTACTTATTTAGTTTAGATGTCTGACAATTATTAACAAAATCTATTATCATTTTATGCATACTATGATTGCGTTTAATTTGTTGTATTATCTCTGATTATTATTTATTCCTCCATGAAAGTTCTTTAATATGCTGTATTGTTTATCTGGGTTAGTTAATTTTTACAAAGTTTTTACAAAAAATATTTAAAAACTCGTCATAAATAGGACGAGTTTTTAAATATTTTTTGTATCGATTATAGGTATATAATTTCCATAATTTATTAATATGCCGTATTCATTATTAGGATTAATATATTCTTTAAACAATATAATTATTTCCGTTCCAATATCGTTATTATTAATTTGAGCTTGGATAATTCTTCTGTTGGAGAATATCTTTGTAGTTTTTATTTATGCGTGGAAATGATGTACAAAATCAGTTATTATTTGTTGTTTAAATTGATCCAGAGGAATTTGGGAGACTGATATTTCTATTATGGTGTTTCTATACTGGAATACACGGTTTCTTGTTCGTTAGGGATTAGGTCTTCTAAATCTGATAATTAAGCTAAATAACCAGTATTTGCTATTAGAGAGATGTTGTTATCTGCTATATTTTCGTCAAATGTACTTATTCAATGTTTGTTAGAGAGTCATCATTGTTGTTGATTTCTATCTTAGATAAAGCGCCCGCGTTAACATTTTGTTTTCTTTTTTGTATATTTATTGGAGTATAACTACTGTAAAAGTTTGTGGTCAGTGACAATAGTGATTTTCCTGCCATAAAGGTAAGGTCTAAAATATTTGGTAGCCCAAATAACGGCTAGAAGTTCCTTTTCAATGATGCTGTATTTTGTTTGAGGTTTGCTTAGAGTGCAAGAAGCATATTCCATTGGTCTATCCGAATCTATTGGGATAATATTGGGCCTATAGCAAAGTTTGAAGCATCGGTAGTTTATAAGAAATCCTTATTAAAATCTGCATATTGAAGTACAGAATCATTCATTAAAATTTTCCTACATAATTCGAAACTTTGGATGATTTTATCTTGGTGTTCCACTTTAGCTCCCTTTTTTAAATATATGATTAAGTGTTTGGTTAATTTTGCGAAGTTAGGAATGAATTTTCGGTAATAACCGACTAATCTTAAAAATGACTTGGTTTCTTTTGCGGTTTTCGAAACGGGGTCTTTTTTATAATCTTATCCAGGTTGGGCTTAATGCCTTCGGGTGTAATTACGTGTCTTAGATTTCCTGGTTTCCCTTTTTAAGAATTCTAATTTGTCTAACTGAATTTTGAAGATAGACTCTTTTAGTCTTCGAAACACGTTTTTCCAATTAGTTAAGTGTTCCTGCAACGAAATAGAAAATATGATGATATTGTCAAGACAGATGAGACAAATTATATTTTGGAGTCCCCGGAGCACATTATCCATGACTCTTTGAAAGGTAGATGGGGCATTTTTCAGTCCGAATGGCATACGAAGCGACTCGTAGTGTTTATTTTCTACTGTGAAGGCGGTTTTTTTATATCATCGGGGTTCATTGAACGACGACTTAGCTTGTCTAGTACATCCGATATGTTCGGGATAAGGTATTTATCGTTGATGGTTTTTCATTAAGTTTAAGTAGTCTATTACTAATCAATATTTTTCTTTCCCTATAGGTCTATTTTTATCTATAATACATACGGGGGATGACTATGGTAAATAAGCCGATTGAATAAACTTTTGCTCTTGCATTTAACTTATTTGTTTATGGATTTCATTCTTGTGTACATAGGGGTATCTACAGGTTTGACTATATATGAGTAATTTATCGGTTATTTTAAAATGGTGTTTAATTTTGCTTGTGAATGTTAGTGACGTATTTTCGTAGAAGAAAATATCCTTGTATTTTTTACTTAGTTTAATTAGTGGGATTTTCTCTTCAGTGTTTAAATGATTATTTCTTATTAAATTTTCTATCCTAATGTTTTGTTCAGGGCAATAATTTTCAAAGTTTAAGGTTTCTTAAGGTTTAACTTTTAATGGTGATGGTAAACATAATATTATATCGCTAGCCGTGGGGTGGCGAATTTGAACTATAGTGCAGTTGTTACCATGTCGGGTATATAGCATTGTTTAATTTTTGTATTTGTTTTCTCTGTGTCTAATTTGATTTCTCCTTCTTCAAATTTACAGGAATTTGAATTTTTTCGTATGTGTGGTTGTGGATGGTTCTTTCAAATAATTTAATATTTCTAGATTTTAATATTTTAATTTTTCTAAAACATCTCGTCCTATCAGTATGTCAAATAAATTATGACATTTGTATATATAGAATTTAAAATTTTGTGAATTATTTAAATATTAATTTTTTAGTGAAATGAATGTTAGTTATTGTAAATGGGTCATATTTTACGGGGAAATTACAAAAATACTTTTTTATGGTTTTACGCAATAAGAACGGCTCCAGCGCCTATGAGAAGTTTTAAAGGTGGATTTTCTATTTGTATATGTGATAGTCGTCTCTGATTATGAATTTTTATTTCTGTTAGGGTTTTCTTCGGGCTCTGAATCCGGTGAAAAACTTTTGAGGATCTAGGGAGTCAATTTCTCCATAAGAAGTGTATTCAATGATCTCATCTGGGTCTATTTCCACGTTGACAGTATCAACATCAGATGCCAGTAAGTTATGGAGTAACTCTTCATCTATATAGTTACATGAAGGACCTAGATTTTTAAAATTATTAGGTAGTTTCCGAGGTGTACTATAGAAAGAATTGTGTGAAAGTCCGCTCAGTGAGATAGGTTTTTGTCAGTGCCATAGTTTCTGTGTACTTTTTTATTTTGTGTTAAAGGCTGCTGTTGTGTATTTTGTACTACATGTGAAAATTATTTTTGTGGAATCTGTTTAAATTGGAAAGGTTTTTGGTGTTGGTTATTATAATTATTAGTGATAGATTTTTTTATTTTCAAACGATTTTCTTTGCCAGTGACTGATATTCTCCTCCTCTTTAACATATTGTAAAGTGAGGGGTAGTGAGTTGGGTCTCACGGCTTGAATAGTAGAGCCTAATGGTTCTTTTAATCCGGCAGAAATGTTCTGAGAGTTAGGTTTATAAATTTTTTTTTTGCAATCACAAAAGCTCTCGTCTCCTTCGTGTACATAATTGCTAATAGTATTTAATAAGCTTAGACATCTTTCATAATAAGTCTGAGGCATTTCATGTTCTTTTTGCTTAGTATATACAAAGTCATGGTTTAACGAATTTTCATTACGTTGGTTCGCTTTCCAATGATACCATTTAAAATGATCTTATTGTGAAAACAGGTGGTGAAATCCTTAAGATTGTAATATTCTTTTAAACCGGCCTCACCGGTCTTAATATATCTATTCAGCTTGTTAGGATTACCATCAAAATATAGCGCAATTTTTAGAGTAAAATATCCTCAATTTTGTTGTTTTTAATTTATGAATGATAGTATCCAGTTTCTTCGTTGTGCTGGATTAGGTAGCAAAAGTGGGTCACTACCACGGGAGAACTTGTGCTTCCCTCTGGTAAATTATTTATATAACACTCTCTTTTGCTTCCCAAAAGAAAAACAGAACAGAGAGTTAAACCCACTTGGAAAAAATTAATAATATTGTCCTTGCTGCCATTTTTGGTGAACCATATTTTGGTTCTAATATTTTTGTTAATGACTATGCTTGTAAAATAAATTTTGCGACCAAATAAATACTCATAAAATTTATTTACTCCAAAAATGGTTGCATATGCCTCTTTTCCAAGACAAGATATTTTATTTTGGTTCAATGAAATTTTTTGCTCGCAAATGCTACTGATTTTATTTTTATATTATTACTGTCTTTTACGGATAACGCAGCGGCGACCGTATCTGTTGAATCACAAGTTAACATAATTGTAGAGTTTTGATCAAAATGAGATAGAGAGGTTTTATAAGTAAGGGTTTTTTTAAATTCCGAGAATGATTTATCGCATGCCTCTTTCCAGTTAAATTTCTCTTTGTTTAAACCATCATATACTGGCGTCAATATTATTGCCATAATTTTTAAAAAATTGGTTATAATAATTATCTTTTCTCAGGAATTTATCTGATCTTGGCAACAACAATAAAGCTTCAATTTAAATTTTTATAATTTTGACACCCATTTTGTTTACTTCAAATCCAAAAATAGCAAGTTTTTCTACAAAAAACATTTATATTTTTTCAATTATAATTATAATCCTAACTATTTCAATGTTTGCTTTACCTGCTTAATATGTGAATTGACACCAAAAGTTAAATATAAATATTTGTAGAAACCTTCTTCAGTAACTATTGTGATTAGTTCCCGAGATTATTTGTCTATAGGGACCAATTCAAAAAAATAACTATTGCCCTATGTTTTCATCAATATCCTATTTATTGTAGGTAATGGGTAATGATCAATTTGCAAGAACGTATTTATTGTTGTAATCTTTCAATTTCTTGTTTGACTTTATCCTTTAATGCAAATGGAATAGTTCTTACAGGCATGAATATTGGCTTTAAACCTTGTTCAGAAGATTGGCTTTCCTTTATAATCCTCCATACCTGGTTCAAATAAGGTGGAATATTTATTTTCATGTTATTTATTAATTTTCTTCAAAAATTTGTTCACGAATTTTTTTTCAAATTTTGGGGCTATGATTGCAACAAAGAGAGCCAATCGTTGTCTATTATTTTTGGCAGTCCTTCCTTTTGAAACAAACAATCTTTGATTATTTACTTTAACAGATTTATAGCTATAAATATAAAAATTCAATAACCTCGTTGTTGATGTTGTTTGATCGAAGTTAGTGAGTATCAGATTTAGTTATTTGATTTCTAAATCCTTTAAAAACTCACGTCAGCTCCAATGCCAATCTTAAACTCTACAACTATTCCATTTACACTAACCAGCACTACAATAACAGCAGTATTTGTTTTATATCTTCGGCACACACAATATTGTCAACAAATATAAATATATAAATGCACATTTTTTTCTTCGGCTACGTCGTTCAATAACATGAAAGATTCGAATTCTTTTCGATGTGCATTCCAATTTTCACCGTTAAATACTTTCAACCCAGTGATCGCAGTCATGATGCAGCCGCATGAGGAGTCCTTTATTTTAAATATCTACGTATTCACGTAAATATTTCCTAACCGTTTCGGTAAAATATGTTTCCACGAAAATAATTTTCTGTGCTAGTTTATTGGAACTTTTTATTAATTTTATTTTAATTGTATCTAAGCTTTTCTTCCTTCTTTTATTTGTTTTTCGATCAAATCCATTAATCAAAAACAACACTTTGAGTTTCAAGTTAAAAAACTCAAAATTTTTAATTTTCAAAAAACGTTTAATTTCACTATATGATATTAGGTATCCCTTGAAAGACCTGTATTTAAGATGTATGGGTCGTTTCACGCTCGTCGCCAATGTTAGTATTTCTTTGTATGTAATTAATTAATACACTTAAACACTTTAATTGACAAACACGTTTTTATTGTGCCAATACATTTATAAAAATCTCTCTTAACGTGTCAATCAACTAACAGGAGAACTTGTGCTGCCCTCTGGTTAAATATTTGTAATCATCCATTAAAATTGAAAAAGTACATTTTGGTATTTACCATATTTTTCACCAATACAGTTTTTGTTTTAGTATATATCAATCAAATATATAATGAAAACTTACTTTGTTAAGAAGTAAATAAAAAAACTATCTACAAAGAATTATTTTATTTAAAAAAATACCGGGGAATATAGAATGCAAACCAGTAAAACTATTATTAAAAAGAAGGAAACAAGTCGTAATTTGATCGATTCTGGCTACATTCAAGTTAATGATAGAAGACACTCGGCAGCCATTGTAAAAAGTTGGCACATAAGATGTGGACAAAGAAATAGCTTCAATAACTACACTTGGTTAATATTTCACTATAGTGTTAACTCTCACTCTTGTCTGCTCTCTAAAGATTATTTACAACCCAGAAAAATATTGTAAACTTTTCCCCTATTAATTCAACTGATAAGTATAGTCCTATATTTTGCAAAATTTTGTAACTCAAACTTTTGCTTTTAACTTTTGCTTCAATCGTTGAACATTTGTGAGCTTTTTTAAAAGACTTCAAAAAATTAGAGTAGAGATAAAGGCTCATATCTCCAGCATTTATCAATAAATTTGAATTGTTTTGTATCTGGAAGTGCCAATTGGTAAATTTAGTTGTAACCTGACTGTATAAATTAAATGTTCATTATAGAATTCCCAACACTGAGGACAGGTGCGGGGCCGAGTTCGTATGACATAAGTCTAATAATTTTCTGAAAGAGATGATTAAGTGCGACATAAATTTACCTTTAGCAAAATCTGAGTGAGGTGGTCGTGAATGGTTTCGAGTTTGGACTTATTTGACTTGTCCTAATGTATTAAGAGAGTAAAAAAGTAAATAGGTATGTAATTATTACACGGGTATTGATTAGGGTATAAAACCGCGTTTTAGATGGTTTTTTGCCCTAATCCATTAGCTTCAATATGCGTTGTCGTTGTTAATTCAAATTTTGCGATCGATTTTTCAAAGTTTTACTTAAACGATTCTCATCAAACTTCATATATTCTTTCTTTTCTGGCATAACTCATTCCCCATGATAACTCTGCCATTAAACTTCGGCTTTCAATTTCTGAGACCTAATGTTTCTAGAGTAATTACCCGTCTACAGAGACTCTATGCTGCGAATCAAAACCTGCTAGTGAAACTCCTGTCCTGATGCTGTGGGTATACTCTCTGCTTAAATCACAGGGATCTGCAGTTTTAAAATTAATTAGTAATGCTCATTTAAAATTAGCTGCGCTCCAACCTCTCAGTCTTTAAGCTTTATTGTGTACCTAAACTGAAGAGGATTATTGTGTACATAAACCATTAAATTTGAAGATATGCTGTTTTGAAATGGATGGGGATCTCAAGCAGAAATTCTATCAATGAACTTTGGGTTATAACTTCTCAGTGCGTGATCCATTGTTTTTACGTTAGTATTGTGGGTTTTAAAGTGAGACTCTGTTACTGAACTCCGGGTTCCAACTCTTGCGTCTTGATGTCACAAGGGTACTGCTTGCTTAAATCGTAATACTTGCGTGTCTAATGTTTTTAAATTGGTATTTTGTATCTCTGCCATTGAACACCGAGCTTCAATTTCTCAGCTGGATGAAATCTGGGAATACTTACAAAACAATACTTCGGTATAGATTTTCTTGTAAGTATTTCCAGAATTTATCAACAAATTTATAGGATTGTTTTCTATTGGAATGTCTCCAGTGTAGTAACTTAAAAAACATAGAATTCCTAAACAATTTACAGCACAGTTGTTGTGATCATGTTAGGATGATATATGTTTAATGATGATCTAATTATTAAGTATCTAAAATTTGACATGACTATGCGCGGCACATATCTGTTCTTTAGCAAAATCAGGGTATAGTGATGAAGCCAGGAGGTAGTAAAAAGTATTTTTTGCTGATGAAAGATAAATTCATCGAGTTTTCAAGGCTTTTCTTTTTCGTTTTGACGAATACAAGAATGAAACAAAGTAGATAAATAGATAAGTATGCTTAAGTAAATATAAATGTATGAAGCAACACAGCAAGTACAGATACATACAAAGTAATATAGCGACTATAATATTAGTAGGCATATTATGTAGTTTGTACAGGTATGTAAATGTTTGAAGCACTGATCACATTAAAAAAATTATATTCATAGTATATAGGTATGAACATTTGCAGTTCTTCACATGCATGCTATCTGTAGTTTCATTAGATGCCGTAAATATATGTTTCGATTTGAATAAATGATTTATTTTTTATGTTGTTTTTACCATGCCATAGTGACATTCTGAGTAGCGTAGGATATCATGACACTTAATATAAAACAAAAACTAAAAGAAAAATTGGAATTACTTCAAATTACCAACGTAAATTGTGAAATATAGTATTCATTTGCGTGTGTATCCACATTCATATACGTGAGAGGGGAGAGAAGCATAAACTTCGCACAGATTCCAAAAATCTCTAGCAATAGAAGTATCTTCCAAATTTATTTGTTTCCATAAATAATATCGCATCGCAAAATTCCAATTCTAAGCAATCGTATTTTTATTATTTTATCTATTTAATGTGCTTCATATTTGGTTATCTAAAGTCGTGTGAAATTTTCTTAATTTTTTCTTATTTTACGTAAATGGAGTAGAATATTCCATTGAGATAAAGCCTATTGTTAGAGGTAAATTGACTTTATTAAAAGCATTTTGACATAAAACAACATTATTGTTGAGATGAAAATTATAATTTAGAAACGTTTTTTTTCATTAGTTCTTTTTACTATTGGCTTCGAGTTAATGAAAGTAAACTTTTGGTAGCAAACATGCAATTTTCCTGGTGTTGAAAATATTCTAAAGAATTTCTGTTGCAAGATGTGACTGATTTCCAATGTGAGTGAGAGAAAATGAAATAATAATGGCTTAATGGGATGTATTAGTAGAATTTAATACAATAACTGGAATTACTTGATATTGGAAAATATTTTTAGACACAAAAATTAAAACGAAAGAAATTCATAATTCTCTTGTTTTAATTAAAAGTCTTGAGATATCTGGCTGGATCAAAGAAAATAATAGTTTTAATAGATACAAATATTGATATATCTTATTTATATTAAGAGAACAGTAAAATTTTTACTACGAAAGAAAAATTTCCTACTTCTCAGTAAATAAAAAAATATTTATTTTATTATACTGATTATGAATCTCCTTAATCGCCTAGTAGGAAAAGTAATAAAATTTTTAGTGCTTGCTCAAATCACTACTTACGTTATTTATTTTATTAAACTGATTAATTAATCTACTTAATCGTCTAATAGTAACAGTAAATACATTTTTAATGCTTGCTCAGACCACTTCTTACGGCATTTTTTATTACTAAAAAGCAGATCGTGAAAAAATAACTTGTGACTAAATTTGTATTTCAGTCGTTTCGAAAATTAAGACTCATTTTATTACCGATATTAATTGCGGCTTCCCAAATGTTTGATGTTTAACTCTTTTCTTTCTTAAGGAAACTCTTAAGGTAGTACACCTTAAAAGTTTCCTTTCAAACGTCTGTCATATTTCCCACTTATAAATTGAAAATGCACTTTTTCCCATTTTTATAATTGTTCAACTGGGTGTGTTTTTATAAACACACCCAGATAATCGTTTAACATAATTTCCGCGTTGTTCCTGTGTCCATAAGATCATTTGTGTGAATGTTGTGAAAATAAACTTTTTCCGTCGGATGAGGGTTTCAATTTTCCTTGTAGTTTAGTGAATATAGTTTCCATCTTCTGAAGCCTCAACGTGTTTTCCTGTGTTTCGCTTAGTGTCATATATTCAGTGTAACAATACGTATAAGAAGAGGCGGAACTGGAGTTAATATTGTGGTTATTTAGACATTGTAGAGATTATATATATATATATATTGTAATATTATGAAGATGAATAGGAAAATGAAAATAATAAAGCTTATTATATTGAGGAAAGTTATCCCGGAAATACTTCTTTATGTTAGTTAGATCCTATTATTTATTTTGCTCTTATGAGAATCACTGCGCAGCCAAATGATTAAGAAAGTAATCTTTTTTAATTTTATGATCACTTAGGGGATTAAACTAAATAGGAGTAAAGGGGATTCATGTGACATAAAATATTTTTACTATTTCCTCTTTAAATTTCATTGAAATATTTCATTATGTTTTGGTCCATATAAAAATTATTTTAAAATTATTATGTTTACGTTTTTGTTAGTTGGTTAATCATAAGAATGGTAACAAATATGTGATCTTAGATACGGAACGCGCAAGTCAATTTATATTTTCGTGGTTCAAAAATACAAAATAATTGTTTTTGTAGAGTTAAAAATAAAAATACTTTCGAGCATTATAAATAATACAAACCAGCTGCTCAAGCAATGTTTCTAATATAATTAAATACCAATTAAAATTGTAAACCCCCGTATTCTTATCTCAAACCATTTTCTTTTATTTTCCAATTTTTTTTATACCATATAAATATCTAAATGCTCCAGCATTTCTCCATAATGACCCTCTTGCCATAAGAGTAAATTTGTCGTAAAACCACATATAAGGCTTTTCCACAATATAACTTTATAGAAATCAAATTGACCTATTTTCTCATGTCTAACCCTTGTCAAAGCAAAGTCAAGACTTATTACCCTTTCAATAAAATTTTGAATCGTTATCGGGAATGGTCTACATACTGTTCGCCATTATGCACTTCATTGAAGTTTGTGATGTTGTATTTAATCATATTTAATATATCACTTGCAATAATCGCATTACTTTATCAGTAGAAAATGTAATATTATTTGACAAGGAAAGTAGCTGTCGGCGCTAAGTTTAAGATTTTATAAATTATATGAAATTTAACTGTTTTATTAAAAGTTCTGGAATACATAATGTATGACTTAGTAGTTTTTTTTTTTAAATAGGTCGTACTTGTTAATTTACAGTACTTTTAGCAAATAATTAACACACAGCCCACTAATTTCATTCCTATTGAAATGGTTAGACCATTTAATTTTTTTTAATAACACATATCATTAGCAATGACACAAATTCTAAGAATATCCGTCATATATTAAGATGCCACAATATTGACAAAATATTGGACACATTCAAATCCGAATAAAATAAAATTTAAAAGAGGAAGTTCTTGAAAATCATATTAATAATACCTCCCGTATGAGTTCTAGAACTTAAATCATGGAATGAACGTAATCGTCCTGAATGAAACTACTTGTTTCGTTTCAAAATGAATTAAAGTGTTTCCAAGATTTTCAAAGAGGAGGAGCTACTAGAGCATGTTCGTGCATAAATAAATACTCTGAAATAAAATATGTGTCGTAAAGTGATTATCTCCACATATAATAAAATTGTAAAATGGTCCTGTCCGCACATTAAAAATATTTACGAAACAATTATTTAAGGTTACATATGAAAAGTACAAGAATACAATGATATTATATTTGGAATTTTTTTCTTGTTTTCTGTTTGTTTTTTTTTGTATTTTTGTGAACACGCATGTCGTAAAAACTACTAAATATGTTCAATCATATCTTTCTGAAAAATATGAAATAAAATTTTAGTTTTTTTTCTCTATTATTATTAAATACACTAAATTTGATTGTTTTGTCTGGTACTCTCTATGCATATAATAAAAGTATAAAATTAGCGTGCCTTTATATCTAAAGTGTTAACAAAAATGTTAGAAATGATTTAAGTAAACGTAATAAAAACAATAGAAAGATAATATTGTTTTTGGAATTTTTGTGTATTTGCTTGTACAAGCTTGCTTAAAAATTACTAAACAGATTCAGATGGTGTGTTTACAAAAATATGTGAATCTAGTATAAGTAACGTCTAGTTTTTTTTATAGCAATTGGTTTATTCTCTCAGAAAATAAGGGAATTAAATATTTTCAAAAATTAATTTCCGATCCATTAGTATATTACAAATACAAAGAAATATCGAATTATCCGACCCAAAGACAAATGTGTAGGGTACTTACGCGAAAATAAGTAGATGGCGCTACGTGTATTTTAAATCGAACAATATTGTTATAACCGAACATGTAATGGCAAAATTGGCGTAGCCAGAAATGAAGCGTGGAATATTGTGGGAAAAATAGGTGCTTGAGAAAAAAAGCCAAATACGGGCTGACGCATGAGGGCCGACATCGTTTTCATTCGTCTTCAGCAAATAACATTTTTCATACATACGCTATAAACTTGCTTTATTTCCTAAATTCGTTTAAATTTGAATCTGTAGTGAATATCTATAATGTTATTACTTTGGTATTTGAAAAATTGGATTGTTTGAAATTATCCGCGATAAAATGATTTAAGGGCAATAATAAAATTAATGGAACATTAAATAATTTTTATGAAATGTTTGCGAATTTGTGTGTAATTATATGTATTTATACGCGCATAACTCCAGAACAACTAAACCTATTTTGAAGAAGTTTTTACTAATCGATTCTGCTGGTTCTTGAGTCATATATAAATTACGTTTTATCGTAATCGCCCATTGTTTCAATAAAAAGTATACTTGCTTAAAAAAGATCTTATAATTATTATAATAGGTGGTGATAATTTTATGATCTTAAAGTTAATATTATTTTCCCAAGAAAATATGATTGGTTCCACAGGTTAAATAAAAGTTGACCTTGTGTATTACAACTCATATATATATATATATATATATATATATATATATATATATATATATATATCTAAATTCGAAAAACTTAGAATATGTACATCTTATTTTTTTTCAGAATTCTTTTTCGATTTTCGTTACCATTCAAACCAAAATTCTTCATTATAATTATCACCTAATATTCAGACGATTTAATCATTTAGACACATTCTCATTCCATTAATATTCGTATTGCAAATAATACTTGGAATTCGAATCACAATCTGGTCGGTTCTTGAGTTCCAAAAATGAACGTGTCAAGCATTATTATCAAACCTTATGCCATGGTTATATGTTCAAAATGACTATTTACTAAAACAAAGAAACCATTTATAGCAAAGGTTATTATGCAGATATATGTATTTTGTATCACTGCAAATGACTTAGGTTTATTATCCGATAGAAAACTTTTTAACAGGCTCAAGTAAATGAATTCTGCTTTCATATGTAAGTCGTGTAAGTGTTTTTCTACTTCTTTCATTTGCATCCCGGTGTATCAATTAATCGATCTTTTAAGTATCTTAAAACTATATTTTTCGGAACCATTGAGTTAGAAATATCTGCAGATTCGTCAGTGTATTGCGATAACTGTGAGATTATGTGGCGATAACAGTGTACTTAATTACCTTCGGATTAAAGATTAATCGAACAATTATTTTACAAACTAGTGGCGATTATCGAGAGGTGAAAATTATGTACTTAAGTACTTTACAATGATAAACACATTTACCGTCAAGAGCACTTATTTTCGACCAAATTGTATTTCGCTTGTTTTAACTGATAAAAATGAAAAAAAAGTAATATAAATAACTGAAAACAATATCTGAATAGACCAGTATTTTCTCTATATTTAATAAAAAAGATAAAACTAATTAAGGTTTGGAGTGCTCAAACTACCCTACTTCTAATTGCGCTTGAAGTTTTTAAAGTATCTCACTTCTAAGAGGAAGCAAAATTTCTAATTTGTTACTATTTAATTTTAAATTAATTAATTCTTAATATAATAATATTTCTAAAATTAATAAATTCCACACTTTGACCATACATGATGTTATTCCCGCAAGCGTCTGCGACAAAATGACCTAGTGGCTTTGGCGTCTCTGAAACCCACTAAGAATCGGGCGCTAGCAGTAAATCGACACACAATGCGGTCCTTGAAAAATGGAACCGGCCAAAATATAATTTTCAACTAATTGCGGAAATTGCTTCAATTCAAGCTGTCCAGAACGTTAGATTTTCCAAAATGTTGTGAAATCTTCTAAGTGATGAAATAATTATTTTATTTACAAATATATAAGGAGATATCTAAATAAAATGTCAAATTTAGAAAAGACGCCTGATTTTTAATTAATTTACGATAATTCATGAACTATGGCAGTTAAAAAGCAAATTTTTTGTAAAAAAAAAACAAAAATAAATGCCGAAAGTTCAATGAATCCGAATTGTACACAAATATTCGAAAAAAAACTTAATCGATAAATATAGCGGAATTGTTGCTACGAGAGCAATCTCTTACAGTCAACCAGAACCTCAATCCAGAGTGGTCGGGAAACGAACACGTGTCCCCACGGTGCGCGTGCTATCAAAGCCGTATGCCTCTTATTCAATCCAACGCACCAGGGAGATGACATGAAATATTTTGAGAAATAAAAAATACTACATATATCTGATAAGGGCAAGTATTTTAAAATTAATTATAAATTGTTTTTGTCTATGGCGCATTTTATGCGAGTTACGTTGAAAGAAAAATAAAATTTCTGGAGAATATTCATTCAAAATAGAATTTGCTTTCTTATTTAGACTATTTTATTAGCTAACGAATTTGTTTTTTATCATAAAGAAAAGCTTTAGTAGTCGATGTAATAATGGTAAAAACAAAAAACAAGCAATAAAATTTGAATCAATTTTAGAAGAAGTTTATTTATAAATTGTCAATAAAACCAACAGTATGATATACAAGGATTCGTATGAATAAATATTATTCAATAAAATAGCGCTTGTGAAAATAACTTCCAAGGCCTTTATAAATGCGTTCGCTTCTTTGATATAATAAAAAAATGCGCGCTTTTTATTTATATAACGAAATGTAATTCTCGGCGTTCTGTGCTTATCAGTTTTGTGTATGCAACTAACAAACAAGATATAGAATGTTATATATCAATTATAGCTACCAAAATTTTAAAAACGACTACATATATACCATTTTGATCAAATTAAGTCATTTAACAAATTATAATTATGTTCGTCATCAAACGATTTCGATATATCTAGGTAAAAACATTTTATGTAATTTTTTTATTACGGACATGTTTTTATGCTGGCCTAAAATATTTGCAATATACATATAACTATTATAACAGGCAATTACATCCCATTAATTACAAAATAAATTGAATAAACAATATAAAATAATTAATTCAGAGGTGATAATCCACCGCAAACGCACATTTTATTGATCAGCGGAAACTTGAAAAATCTTTAAATTTTTGAAAGATAGTTTTATAACTTTTTCATAAAATACATAATATATCGATTCTAAAAAATATTTGGCACTGAAAATATATAATAAAATAATTATAAAATTAATACTGCCCTCTTTTCTTGGCCTACTTGAATATGCGGAAAATCAACGTACATAAATGTAGCGAATTATTGATTTTTATAAAGTGAAGCAAGAAAATGCTTAATAAATAGAAAATATTTTCATATGTAGTACTATATATATTACATGTTGTAATATACTATATATATATATATATATATATATATATATATATATATATACATACATATATATATATATATATATATATATATACATATATATACATATATATATATATATATATATATATATATATAAAACTTGCCATGCTTATTTCATTTTCTAGTCATCGCAGACTAGTGATTTTAATAATTTATTTTTAACATTTAGCCCTCGCAACATAGTAAATTTAACTAATACGATAGTACATATATCCAATAATGTGGAAAAAACCATAGCAAGGCTTTTTCCGTACATAATTTTTTTGTTTTGTCTTTCGACAAGTGGGCGGGTACGGCCTTGAATTTGAGGTGATATCAGGCCTTGGGGCCGTCGGCGTAGATTTTCACTTGCACCCGATATTGAGCCCGCAGACTGTTTATGAGTTTACTGTTTATGTTTAATAATGACGTCATCGAAAGATTAACACTCTTTCGAAAAATTAGAAAAGCTTTTCCAAGAATACATAATAATACCTCGTTGAGAAAATTTAATTTGAAAGGCAAAAACTAGAATTAATAAAATCTTTTTTCTCGCTAATAAATTAAGTCGTATTTTATGACGTATATCATATAATGTTCAATATGAAATAAATACGACAAATCTGGTTTAACATGTTAAGTATTATTTAGGTATATCTTCGTTACACCTACGGAAAAGTATAACGAGAAAAAGAAATTGATGTCTCGTTTCCAGGAATATTAATTTTGTTTAACCTTTACGTCGACCCTAAATAAAAATAAACAACAGTAACATTAAATATACGCCTATCATAAACATTGGATAATGAATAAATTAAACCAATAATTTCATATTTTTAAATTAATTTGTTGACGCACGCAACTTTAAATTTTGAACGAACAAATATGTGTCATAGGATGGATATTCCGAAATTTATTTTCCCGGTACTTAATTCAAGTAATTTTTAAGCCAATTTACTCTGAAAACGGTTGGACGTATGACGCAATTAATTACATTTTTATAGCAAATTTAAGCCAACAGTTATCAGTTAACAATGTTTTAAATTAATATTTCGAATAATTTGTACAAAAATATTTTTATCCCATTTGATAAAATAAAACACCCACCCGTAAACAATTTTTCTCACACGTTATCTGTGTATCGAAACTTTTAATAAGTTATTTAAAATAAAAATATCCAGCGGTTGATGAAAATTCTTGTGTGGAAGTCTTTCCGTAAATGGTGCCATTACGGAAAGACTTCCACAACTTAACATTAAATTAACGAAATAATTTTATCAAATTGTTCATGGTATGCGAATTCGATCGGTCTAAGGAAATTAAATCAAACTGGAAAACGTTTTTATAGTTTCCTAAAACTACTAATCAGATTTCAATTAATACCGAACTCGGTTTAATGATTTTCTAAAAAAAAATTTATATTTATTTGATTATATCTATGTTTTCAACATCAGTTTAGTGAATAAAATCCTATTTAGAAAGTTAACAGAAACTTTTTTATAAATACTTAATTATATAAAAAATCACTAACTGAATATTAGTTTTTTTCTACGTCAGTGAAAAACTTTATATAGGAATATTTTTGTGTTCCCTGTAAGTAAACATGAAATTAAAAAAATCTTGTTAAAAAAATTTATTTTTTACTCTAAAATTTACGTTGAATATTTTTGAGTGTCAAGAGTCTGATTTGGTTAATATATGAATTAAAATGCATTCTCCAACATTTGAAATATTGTAATGAAAGTATTGTTTCACAACTAAATCAAAGCTTTCCACATATATATATATGTGTGTGTGTGTGTGTGTGTGTGTGTGTGTGTGTGTACGTGGATTTTGCGCTACTTACAAATAGAATTTTTAAATGATATCCCACATGATATTTGAAATAAAAAAAAATATTTTCTATAAACATTAAATAAAATACTTTATGACTATGCTAAAGTTCAAGTTTACCACTAACTTTACTACCTGAGAATGATATAATTATTTCCACACTTTGACGCTGAAAACATTGTTTATCAAGTTCTTGGCCGAAAGCCCCAGTATTGTTTCATTAAACTCTACATCACATTATGTGCTATACTCATTAAAGGTGCAATTTTGGTGCTCACGAAATTAAATCGTTATCTTTCAAAATTTATTACAGAATATTCTATTAAATTCTATGGTTACTTAATTAAATCTTGACTTAAATAAGTACATACGCAATATATATATATATATATATATATATATATATATATATATATATATGTATATGAATATATATATTTATATATATGTGTGCATGTATATATATATAAATACCATAGTAAATGTAGTTATTTCTCTATATAACTATATAGCTCTATCCTTTGCGTTACATTTATAGACATTTATCTTGCTTAATTAAGTTAAGAAATTAGCAAACAAGAGTTTTACATATTTAAAAAGTAGAAAAAAATTATTTGATTTTACTAATAACATTTTTCTTTTATAAATCATAAACGGCATTAAAATATAGATTCCATATATTTATTTCATTTTCACAAAGTGACTTCAAATATTTTTTATTTATTAATTGAAGCATCTGATTGAATTATGATGTTATGAGAGAGGATCACGTGCATTTTTATGTTGTGTTTGATTTTTCAAATGCTTTGCTAAATCATGTAAAGTATGTATTTTTTTTTGTAAAATTAATTTTATGACATCATCTAGTTGTAGTTAAATTTTTCCTTCTGTTTCCTAAATTTGAAAACTATTTTCGGCTTACTTGTCTCTAAAGTATTTAAAGTCTAATATATATAAAACTGAAAAAAAATGTAAGAGTCGATTTCTTGAATTTATTAACGTATGAACTTGTATATATCATAAAATAAAAGTATGTAATCGTCAGTGCACATTAGTTCTAAAATTTGCAACGACCTCTGAAATTTCTTGTTAACCAATGCTCTATCCTCTCATGACTCTGTAAAATCTATAAATAGTTTAGATATTATAAAATAATCTTATTGTTAGTTTTATTAATATATGTAATTATCAATTCGCCTTGACAAAAGAATATACTCAATTATTACAAAAATGAAAAACTTGCTTCAAAATCGTAAATTAAATTCAACAACACATTATATGGTCAGTCATATTAATAAATAGATCAATGAACAATTCTTTTATTTTTTATTATACAGTGTCTCAGGTAGAAAGTGGGGAAGGATGCCCTTGTCCTTCGATGAATTGTATCACTCTTCTCATAATTTGTATCGTAATTGGCTATATAGAGAAAAATTACACCTTAAGAGATAATCAGTTACATAGCTATACTCTTAAGGAGGCGGTAGCTGAAATATAGCTTGAAACACAGCCATGATTATTAAAACTGACTATGTTCTTCAAATTAGAAGATTTCAGCCTTGTTTCCTTATTTAAAAAGAACCATAAAAGAAGAAATAAAAAACCATAGATATAGAAAAGGACGTAAAAAGGAGAATGTCAGATTTTAAATACTGCTATAGAATATTATGATTTATTACGATAAAATGTAAACAGGTAAGACGTATAAATAAAAAATAAGAACATTACAAGATAACATATCATAGGTATGTAAGTTGCAATATGTATAAAAACACGATTTTATTTTGACTGCAAAGCCGAAATCGAGGAGAACATCTTATATATAAACCTATCCCGCTTTATTCGATATACCGATAATAATTGGAATTTCTCCAGTCCTCACGATGTATGGTAACTCCATAATTTCCTTGACAATTAAGCAGCTTTTCTTTAATAAAAAAATCTGAATTTCGTATACTGTGAATTTGTTTCGAGTACGTTAAAGTAATTTTATAAAAAATAGAAGAATATCTGATTGATATACTCTAGATTATAGATAAAGAAGCCTTATTTGATTTTCTTATTAACATGAAAATATACAGCATTGTACTCTGTTACAGTGATTTTTCTGTTATGTGCATCTAGGGAATAATATTTAAAATTTATATTTACCATTTCTCTTTCGGTCAATTGTGTTAACAAAAATTATATGCGGATTTGCGAGTAATACCTTTTTAACGAATTATTCTAACTCCAATAAAATTAGTCTTCCACAATAATATAAACGATGCAGGATTAATGTTGTCCTTAGGCTATTTGTTTTGACTTTAAATAAATGGAATTTGGTGTAAAAAAGCACGTTTATCGTATTTATGATATTTCATGAAACAAAGTAATTGATTTGCGATCCGTCTTATATAAATGGATCAAGGTTACGCCCTATTCAATTTATTTTCAGCCAGCTACGACAAACACAGTTCTGAAATATCGTTTCTGAATATAATTTTATTTAAAAATAAAATGTAATAAGTTGAAAAGATAAATTCTCAGTTGATTTAGCAAAATATTTGTAAGAAAAAAAATTATTTCCTATGTAAAATAAAAAAACGACATCGATGTTTTTCAAATAAACCAATTTAATGGAAAAGGGAACTTACGCTATATATATTTACCTGGAAACGTATTTTTTTTTGTAACGACATTGAGATTTCCTTTTCTCGTACTTTTACATTCTATTATGGAGAAGTTCCAATTTCGTTGCAAATTTTAAGTTCTGTTTTCTTTCATTGGCTGTTCAAGTTTCATTTGAAATGTTAAAAATTTATTAAGTATGCGAAGAAAAACATTGCTTTTTTACATATAGGCGAGGTACGTGACAATATTTTTTTGGTAGATTTTATTTCATAGCTTTGTAGGTGCTATAAATATTTATAACCATGCCAAATTTTAGATTTTAGCATTAATAGCCTATACCTAAAATAGCCATGACACGCAGACTGACAGATAGATTGCCATAGTGAAACTTTAAGGGTTCCTTGTATGGTGACAAAACTTTAATAATAGTGAATATATAAATAAAAAATGTTAAACTGGATATTTTGTTAATGATCAAACAATAGTATATCGTAAATTGTTATCTACTTATATGCTATTTAAATGGGCGGGAGGGCGGTTGATAGTTCATAGGCGCGTAGTATATAAATAAAAACGCAAGTGTGAATCACTCCATGGAGCGCTTAAACCTATTTTTCTTTTTGATAATAATATATACCTATTATGTACCATGAATTCATATTGTTAATACTGCACTTGATATTTCTTGAAGTCGTCCATCCTCAGACAGCCCGAATTATAACGAATATAGGTTTAGACTCTTATTCCCTGGACAGACATACTAAAAATTGTGCGATTATGTTATATATTTTTGTGCAAATAGAAAAACAAATAATGTTGTCTTCTTTATAATACAGAATACAGTCAGATATTATTGATCACATCATTTAGTTGATTTCATGTGATTAAAACTTCTTTTTAATATTATACTATAAGCCTTTTTATAAAGTATCGTTCCTAAAGAACAACCATTTGGACAAATAGGTATTTAGCCCATTAATATTTAACACTATTACGTAAATTGATAAAATATTGTTTTAAATGTTTTACAGCATATTTCTGTTTGTTAAGTTTTATAAATATCTGTCTTCAAATATTGCGCTATCATTTTTTTTAAATTGACTCCATATACTTCTAGTTTACTTAACAATGTCATCATCTATCAACACATTTGATATAAAAGGTTTTATCTCTCTGGTTTATTATTTTAGGATGCTAAGAAATAGTTTCATTTTGCTAAAAGTGAATTAATTAGGTAAGGAATTTTTTAAAATTGAAGCTCCTTTTTCAAATATTGTGATGGCACAAAATTATTAATTAGATATTCATTCAATTTAGTTGAAGTTAAATTCCGGTAGCACCCTAATAGAAAAGAAACATTGTTATCTTGGTACTTTAAATCAGAAGGGATTTCACTCAAAAGTTTCTTCATATTTCAACTGACTTACCACAAAATAAAAAGGGCGCTTCTATAGCGTAAAAGGTAATTGTGGGTCGATTTACTGTATGCACGATGTGATTATGAGATAGCGAGTAAAAAAAAAAGGTTCATTTCTACATAGTCTGTGTTCTGCTTAATGCCACTTAAACTTAATGTTCGTATTTTTAATTACGAAATAAGTTATTGTTAAACATCACTTAATATTATAGGGCTTATAATTTATTCAAAAATATCCATTTTGCATGGTGACGTGTTCTAAAAAATTTTTCGTCTTTTTTTAATCAAACCCGCTAACCATGATTTTGAATAAATTGACTAACAAATGTAGTTGATAGCTAAAATTAAAAACACACAAAGGAAGCCAGGAGTAAGTCACTGCTTTCCTACATAAGGCCTCGACGACAAATTTTAAACAGAGAGACACAATATTACACAAACTTTTACCCTAGTTCTAAAATATAATTTTAAATAATTTTGTTGGAAAAATAAATACCTTATGATACCAGATATATGTTTAAATAACGTGAGGTTTGCTGACGATAAAGTACAGACTATACTATTTGAACGAAGCTTCACTCTTGCTTGAACTGAAAATGAATCTAGAGAAGACAGGAGTGATGCCGTCGGTAAACCAATAGCCCAGCGACCATACATGTGGATAATACTACACTCGAGCCCGTAGATAAGTATGCACAATTGTGCCAAGAGTTATGAATGGGTAAAAACAGCTAGATAAAGAAAGTGCATAAGACGGGGTTGGATAGCCCTCCCAAAACTTGACTTGGCCTTCAAAATGAACATCAACAACCACTTGAAGATACAGAAACTTCAATCAGTGTTGAACCTAAAATAAGGTAACAAGAAAAGCCGTTCTACAAAAGCATATTGTTAGTCAAAGTAATCTTGTTAAAGGAACGCAAACAAATCAGTGACTTCGGAAACAAACCAAAGTTACTCACATTGTCAAATGAGTGACGAAACTTAAGTAGCAGTGGGCTGGTCACGTCGCTTGAAAGTCGGACTCGTGGTGGGAAGTTCTCTTGGAGTGGAGACCCTGGGAGTGCAAGAGACAAGTTGAGCGGTCGTAAATGCAATGGAGAGATGACTTAAAGAGAGTAGCTGGCATAAATTGGATCCAGGCAGCTCAAAATGGAGGATGAGTTTTCATAATGATGAACTTAAATCTGTGATTATTGTACTCATCATACAAAAATATTATCTACGTACGTACTTACAGAGTAATAAATAATTTTGTACATAACTTGAAAACTTTGCGATTCGTGCACTTCAAGTTTATTTCAAAAAATCTTTCATAAAATCTCTAAGTTGAGGTTTCATTTATGTAATGAAATTTTCGAAACATCTTTTTAATTTACGACGTCGTGGCATATCTTTTATATTAACGACTATATAAAAGGACAGCGATTTGGCGATGGTCTAAAAAAATATTTAATGTTGTGCTCTGACTACGTCAACGGTAAGGATTAGAATTCATTAGCATTAGCCTTAAGTTTCATGTAATAAGTCCGGATGACAAAAATAAAAACTGAATGTAAGTTTAAAGTACTTATAACTCTTTGCATGGTGTAGCGTTCCACTACACCATGAAAAGAGATATTGAGTACCTTTTTGAAGAAAGTTGAATATTTATTGTTTTAAAAATGAAATAATTTTAATTTGATAACCTAATAGTAATTTTATTTAACACTTTTTCCATGGCAATATTATTATCATTTATTTCCTTAAGATGTAAGTATTCATAATGATTATGGAATATTTCGCAAAAAGGTTTCCATATAAGAATTTATTCAGAATAGTATATGAAATATAATAGTAATCTCAGTTTAACATGTTATCAATAATGATACGGGTATAAGTCTCTATTGCAATGTAAACACAACATTCACTTTGATCGAATAAATTTGAAAACCTACATAAATTTTGAGATCCAGAAATAAATTGACTATAAATTTGTAAGCTTTAGACCCGTTGAAAGATTTCGTATCGAAAACGCTTAAGAATCGAGTCGAAAGAGCTTTAAACCCGTTGAAAGCTTTCGAATCGAAAAGACTTGAGTAGACCTCGTAGGTTAGAGACCAGTTCAAGCTATTCAGAAACTGTTTAGTGACATGGAAATTTGCATTATTATTTTTTTAAAATTAGTGTTGAATAAAATTTTTTTTTATGTTGCATAAAGTTAGAAGTGTTTGATATTTTCAGTTCTTTGTTAAGAATTTATAAAATATACCCGATGACCATAATCGGAATAACTTAATTTTTGCGATATTACTTAATTATGTAAAAAAATAGAATAAAATTAAAAATTTAGAAAAAATTAAATTAAAAATCTGTAATCTCAAGATTTTTATTATTTCCTCAATCTTTTCACGAATAAAATAAGTAAAAATTTTAAAAATCACATGGCGCGAGGTCACCTTTGTATGGCGGATAAGCTGTAATTTCTATATCTTACAAAGTCAAATATTTGTCCGATGAATGTACCAGTATTTTGTAGTGTGAAGAGGCGTGTTCACGAGACATTGCGGCAAGACGTTGTCGCCATTCTACCACGAGGACGTTGCTCTCAAACTTTTTATGGAACAATAGGCAAATAATTGCTGGTTTACCAATATACGTAACTGTTTTCTTTTTAAGAAAAATCGTAGCACAATGACCCGTCCGCTCGAAGAAGGAGGTACCATAATTTTTCAGAACTTTATCCCTTCTTTACGTGTTGTTGACTGAGATCACAACAAAAGTCACAAAAATCATTGAATTACCATTGTATTAAAGAATTTCTGCCAATTTTTAAAAAGAAATAGCAAATTTAAACAAAGAACCCCAATGAATAATAAAATAGTTCTATTTTTAAACGCCGATTTATTCTTTCATTACCATTATAACAAATGGTAAGTTCTGAGAACTTTTCGTACTACCCACGCATAGTGGTTCATGATAACCGAAAAACTTAACTCCAAACAGAATATTAGCGATTGAATATATTTGGCGTCAATTTTGTGGAAATTCACATAGTTTCATTTAATTGTGAAGAATATTAGCGATTAAGATTATTCAGATAACTCTGGTGACATAAATAGTCGGATCTCAGTTACACACATAGTTTTTCTTCAAGCATAAGATTTAAAAAAAAACACAGCTGTACTCTGTCAAAGAGTAATCCTTAAAGATAAGAAAAATTATTTTATAACATTCAGTTGGTTTCGACGTCCTTTTTAAATTCGAATTTTAGTTCATTTATATACTTTGGCTCTTAGACCAAACAATTCCAAAACATGTGTTAAATTTAACTCTATAACTGATTCTATTAGGAGCTGATGCTTTAGCTGTACAGAGACAAATGTTGGGACAAAGGGACAAGTTGCATTGCCGCACAGTTTTCCGTTGTTATTCTTAACCGATATGCTTTCATGGTTTCCACTACGTTTTAACCATAACTATAATTGTAAGTGCCTGATGTTTCAGATTATGTAGGTTAAGTCTGTTTGTGTGCGTATGTATATATATGTGCTAATTATTACGTAGATTGCAACATATATCTGTACTATCGCTCGATATATATACAACATTTTAGAAAAAAAATCCTCTTTTCGATCTTAGCTTAAAAACGCACCATACGTGTGTTTCCCTTTAAAAATCAACGAAATATTAAAACTTCGTTTACAAGTTATAAAAAATTATCTTCAAAATTCTATAAATTTTTCAAACAGAAGATAAACGTTCAGTAATTTTTTCCAAAGACAAGGCCAAGGTTAAATTAAACTAGCAAGACCTAAAAATTTATTAAAGGAATTTTACTAGCAAATTAGCACCATACATTTTAATTATGAGACCGAACGCGATTTATTTTGTCACGGACGAACGATACGTTTGCGGATATGAGATGACGTGGCGTTTTATAATAATTACAAGTTTTATAAAACACCGCGTCACTGACTATCATTTTAAATGTGCATGTAATTTTTTAACAAAAGTTTAATTATTGTTCTTATTATATTGTGAAATATGCAATTTTTCCTATTAATTTGCAAATTTGGCGAAAATTTTATATATACTTCATAGTAAATATTATGAAGCTGTATTTTTACGACGTACCGCTAAAATATTAATATTTTTAAGAAGTATTTAAACTTTGACGTAGTTTAAGCAATGTTATTAACATAAGCAGGTGATGTGTTGAATAAATAATAAGCTCGCCATAAAAGCGAAGAAATGAAGATTTACATTCAGTAACTAAAAGCCTTCAACATTTTAATGCAATAAGGAAACCTTGATAACATTATATTTTTCAACGATATTGTGTCTTGACAACTGAGTAATTCAGCGGTGACTTTAAGACAATTCATACTTCGGTTAAAATGTATCGATACCGAACTTGATTTATAGTTACATTTAATAATTTGAACAGTGCATGACAAAATAATCTCCTTTACATCTGCCATGATCCTAGTATTTGAAACTACAACTTCCTCCCATCTTCCCGTTCATGGTAATCCAGAGGACGAAACTAGGTGTAATGGCATATTTTCCAAGATCTGGAAATTTCTCAGTGCATTCGGGATATCTCGGTGTAATCTTCGTAATAACATCAATGATCATTTATGTATAAATGAAAGTGAAATCTTTGAAGAATTATTGAGAAATCAAACGTAAAGACGTTTGATTCCTGAATCATTTAAACATTATTTTGAAAGAATGAAGACTCGGAACAATAGAAGAAACGTTAAAGATTCAATTCTTACTACCGTAATAGTTCACACGTAATAAAATCGAATTATTTAAAATAGACTAACCTTTCTCATTGGGACACCTTTCTACACTACATTTTTATGCATAGACAAAAATGTAGTTTCTTATGATGAATATAATTTCTTCCATAATCGATAAAACAAAATGAAATTTAATTAGCCCGTAGACCAAGGTTCTGATTAATCTTATCAAATCAAAATACTATTGTTGGTAATCAAACATTTCTAAGTAAATTATTGTGTATTAACTATTATTAGTATACTCTATTTAAGTACTTTTCCTTAAAGTATTTGGTATTAAAAAGTATAATTGCCTATTCTTCTGAAATGACATTGTTTTAATTTTTTAATGTTACATGGCAAATGGGCTGGAAGGGAACATTGATAGAAGTACTTTGGTATCCGTCTGTCCATCACAGGCCATTTTCTAGGAAATAATTAAATATAAGTGATGTATCATTAAATGAATGTGATGTAAACAATAAGATGTAGAAATCATTAAATGTACTTGATGTATCTTTATGAAGATCTTTTAAATATTTTATGGAAAAGGACATAAAAGTGCTGCCCCCTACTCTTATCTTTAAAAGGAAGATCTGAAAAAACCATATTGACAATTAGGTAAGGATGGAACCTAAATTACGAGAGTTGGAAATGTTAACACGATTAATAGTTTATAACTAATGTAATTGTTTTGTCCTTATAATTGCGGAATCATTCATTTTTAGAAAAACAGTTTTTTGGATAAAAAATATTTCTCGATATGAGGAACAATTTTCGTCCTTACAAGTTTTTAACGTTTTTAATTTAGTTCAATCGAAATGTCACTCATTTCACTCCACACAAACACGTTGTAACGCAGTATTTATGTGTTTGGCAGCGGTAACCAAATAACTCGAATGCATTACTATTATTATTTAAGTGGGAAATAGATGGCACCGAATACTAATTTTGTAAGCGTAGTTTGCACTTGACCTGTTTTTTGTATGTATAGACTTTGTTAGGTTATTTTAAAATACGATTAGATATTAACGGCTAATTAACTGATTTTTTTCTCTCAGTGCAATATGTACGTCCACTAATTTTGTAAATATTTCTTGGCCTCTTTAAATAAATGGCTTTGGTGTTCAGACTTTTACCAAAACACTTAAATACCTCAAAATATGACTGAATTAGTTCAAACCAAAGACAAACTCTGCCTCTATCTAGTTTTACTTATGGAGATTTTTATATTTTAGATCTTTCTGCATGGCTTGTTAATGGACGGGAAATATCTTTAAATTATAATATATATATATATATATATATATATATATATATATATATATATATATATATATATATATATCAACAATACGAGTATCCATAAACATTACTATTTCTGTAAGGTATTGTGTATGTTCGGTATAATATGTGTTACTTAAGATGTACCATTGTATACTTTCTATTTTTTCTACTTTGCCGAATTAAACTATATCTGATTGTTTATTTATAGTTGTATTACTAAATATATATACGTAAGTTAAAGTTAATTGTTACGGAATGATGCAGTAAACTACTCTTCTTTCATTTTGATCGGTTTTAATAGATTCATTTCTTAGTAATAAATCCGATATCCGCACATAATAATTTCGTGTGTTCAATGTTATTTTTAAAATAAATAAAAGGAATATGTACTATTTGAAATGGTATCCATATCTTTTTGTTGCGTACATCAAAAAACGTGAAAATTTTTGAAGGAATATATGTTACTTAGTCGACTTATACTATTTACATACATCTGATCATTCTACCAGCTACCAAATAAACGAACTCCATTAATTAGGAGATGGATACTTCAATGTTGTCGTAGTGTAGGAATAAACTTAACATAATTTATAAGTAGGAAGTTGCCTAAATTTATAATTCTATTGAATATAATGCAAATAATATAAGCTTTTATTGGAAAGTTGTATAACTTCACTATTCATTTGAAAAAAATAACGATTATTTACTAAGGTGTTTAAAAACTTAACAAATTTAAACTTTAGTGCATTTTAAACAGATTGTGTCATAAATTAGATCATCAAATTTATATACATTTAATATTCTATGCCCCTTTAATTAATGAGAATAAATAAAGTTACGGGGTTGGCCATAATAATTAATTTGCCTAATTTCTGTAATAACATTTAGTAAGTTCAATAATGTGTCAATTATCAGAATCTGCCTAAAAATTTCGATATCGTTAAGCAAATAATGATATGATTAGTTTTTCGTCTGTTCTGTAGTAAATATTTTGTGTTTTTCTAATCATCTTGCTGCAAATATCACGCTCGCAATAACACACACATATTAGTCTATTAACGTTCAAATTCTTCAGAATCAGAGATATTTTGATATAAACCAACAAAATGCACTATTTTTAGTCGATGTTCCTTAATATATTTTTGTCAAAAAAAATATTGAGTCGTTAGTTCACTTCAGTGCATTATGTTAAAGTCTAAAGCATTACATAATTGTTGCTAATCTGGAATCTACCATTAACGAAGTTTGTTAGAAAATCAAAATATGAGGAACGTGTACTAAAGTATGACTGTGGTTAATAGCCTTTCTTTTCTTCTTTTATAAAATCATCCAATTTAAATTTCAGAATGCAATATGAATATTCCAATTTAAAATTAATTCAAATACTTTTTAATTTTATGAGTGTCAGTAAAAACGAAATTGCGTAATTATTAAAATATTTAGAAATTAAATTTATTTTTCAATTTCATAAAATAAATAAAGCGGCAACAACTTACCAAAAGCATGTGTAATATTTATGCGCAGCTATATACACAAAAACATACTTACATATAGACACTCGCTCGTATCCTTAATGAGCCACATTGTCATTAGAGCGCCAAGTAAGGTCCTCGTGAAGACGCTAAAATTTTCAGTGATAGTAATTGAAGAAAACATTAAATTCTATGGTTCAGCTTAACTGTTTGCTAAACGGTTAAAGGGACGAGGAAGCAGCCGTGCTTGTGCCTGGCATTGTAATAAAACAACCTTTTCACGATGCGGCTTATGATGACGGCATCCAAAAGCATTTATAATTTGTATGATGTCTGAATGCTCGAGATAAGGCTCTGGTTGTATAAATCTCTTTATTTTTCAATGATGTTATCACTTACGATTTTTTGATTACATGAAAATTTTCTAACCCTTTTTTTTAAATTAATATATGTTGTGTTAACACAATGAATTGACTCACATCATTTTCATTACATTTTCTTTTAACATTGAATTGATTGCATAAATTTATCAATTTATTACAATTTGTATCAATGAAATTAATATTTTTTCTAGTCAGAGTTTGAAGTATAAAAATTAAATTAAACGTACTTAATTTATGTTGATTTTTAACAACGTATCTAGAAAACAATTAAATTTACTGACTTTTCCACATATAACATAATGATGATTTTTGTTTTATGTTTCAGAAAATACTTATTTACTTTGACCATAATTAAACGTGTGTAATTTAGCAAAAACAATCATTAATGTACGATAAGTAACAATTGTTATTTAATTAAACTTGTTCTATGAAACTTAAATTATATGAACTTGACGTTTGATATCAATGGTACTTTTACCGGTAGTACTTCATATTAAAAATTAAAAATTCAATACGGTTATGCATATTTAAATTAAAATTTATGATCTCACACACACACACACACACACACACACACACACACACACACACATATATATATATATATATATATATATATATGTATATATTTATATGTATATTATATATATATATATATATATATATATACATATATTCTGAACATAATTTTATTTCTCTAAAAATTTACTTTGTAAATGTAACTTAAGTGAATGTAACCAAATTTGTATGCAAATATTGGTAACCAAAAAGTTGTGACTTTGTGTGCAAATATTGATAACAGAAGTGCTATAAATGTAATAAAAACGATGAGTTTCACACAAGTTTCAAATATATGGACGCTGAATATAAATTTGAAACTGAAAATTTCAAGAAAGAACTATAGACTTGAATCATGTATGCACAGACAATCAACATGACAAACCACAAAAGCCTTACCAAAACCAAATTTGATTTAATAAATGAAAGAAATGAAATGTCAAAGTTAAACGTAATTTATTGTACTTAAGCAATCTTACTAAATACGATATTTTTAGCTCAATGTTTACAGGATATCAGTATTCAACTTTATCTAATGATTAAGTTTTCCTCTGATTATTATTAACCGTGATATTCTATCTTATAAAATTAGCAGCGTGTTAACTGTAGGCTATTTTGCTCATATGTCTTTCTTATGGTAAATAAAACTGTATTCTGATCCGTCATATCCTTATAGGCAGATATCAAATGCAGCTATGGTTTAACTATGATGTAATCACTACACACTTCATCTCTTGCTATTCTGCTTGGTGAGATCAATAGTCTTGCTGATTATTTATACGACACTGATCGATCAAAACAAACTTTTTCTTTTACTTTTTCGCTATACTTTTGCTTCTATACTTTATTATTAAGAGGGAAATATAACGCTTTAATGTACACGTAATTATCGTGCCGGTATCGAAGTCAGTTAAGTTGTTATGAAACAGTTCATGTCGTGTTGGTGCCGTGTTAAACTATTGTCTCGGCGCCGTATTTGTATTGAATTTTTATGTGGTCGGATATTTCTATTTATTAACTTTTATTACAAGTTTGGGTGATTGTGTCCTACGTTTGTTTAACCTACTTATTTGAATCGTGCCTAGGTATTTGGTTGCTGAAGACTGTTAATTGACAGTTAAGTGTCAAGGTTAATAAAGTGATTTATAAAATATTGGCTAAATACTGAATTTAGAGTATCACCTTTAATAATCTTATGCCATTGCGATTGTGTCTGCTTTGGTGTCATCACTCCTATATAAAGTGACTATTATCCTTTAAAACTACAATACTAAAGTCAGGTTCGATTAAGAGAATAGTCAAAATTGTTAATGCGTTGTCAAAAAAATATAAAAAATAATAATTTAAGATACAAAATTTTGTAACTATACACATTCATTCCGTATATATTCATAATTGATTTAAAATAATTTGAGTATATTTGCATTTTATTAGATTTTATACGTAATACTCTTAGTCGAGTAATGCAATAAACTGAAATACAATATAATAATATTAATATAACTACTAGAAAGAAAATTAATTGTATGGAATCAATAATAAAAGCACCTAAAATTTAAGTTTTAATTCAATATTTATTTTCCGGTAACATGATTTGCCTAAATTATCTTTACAATTTGAGAAGGAACGAAAGCAGACTGAATTTCAAACTTGCCACGAAGTTGGAACTTTTTACGGATTGGAAATTAAAAAGTTACGATCAAAAGAAAGCACTGTCTTGTTGCAAAAGAATGAATACATTGCTTGGAAATTGAATCTTTATGTCAAAATTCCACTTTTCTCTCTCAATTATTTATTGGAAAAAGTATTTGAAAATTTAACGGAAGATTATTTTTTCTCCGAAAATTCTCGTAAATCATTCGTATTGCGATCAAATTTTTTACATTTCGGTAAACTTTGAAATTAAATTTCTATATTTATCATTTAAATTAAAATTTTACAAAAGGAACATTATGGCTCCTACGAATTTATTATATTTATGAATAGAATTTCTAAATGATGTTGTTCATAGAATCGTAATGTTGTTCGTAGAATCGTGAGCAATATTGATCAAATAAATGATAATAATTCAATCGAGAGAGATTCATATTTTTTTCCATTCACTAAGAAGTAATAAACTACTTACGTAAATCATGCTGTCTGCATTTTTTTTTTAGTTTTGTAAGATTTGGGGATTGACGATTTTATTTTATGGCTTTTGTTGCCATAGCAAATAAAATGTTGATAGAAATTATGATGGGAAAAATTGTGTCATATTATTTGTATACATGAATATGATTGAATTGTTTGCAGATATTATTTGCTAAATATGTAGTATTTATACCAACTGATGAGCCTCGTAAAAGGTAGTTAGTATCTATGTAGCTTATTCACCCAAATTCACTACGTTTAGTGCTTGTTTATTCTACTCAAAATATAAACATTGAACTGAAGAAATTACAGTACGAGCACAATTTTAAAGACATTTTACATGTCTTTGTCGTCATACTCGAGAAGCACAGCATTAAGTAAGTAATAGGGTGATTCATAAAATTCAAGTTTTAATTGTTTTAAGTCTCAACTCATAATATCATTCTATCTATCAAAATAATAATTCGTTTTAAATTTTGGATTTTTAGTTAGTATTTAAGGGTCGCTACCACCTCATAAGATTTTTATTCTTATTCTCGTATTTATATTTCTAAAATAACATCAAATATTCCAAAAACACAAAAAAGTCAAATTGATTATTTAAGTCAAATATGATTAATTGGACAATCTCGTCCCTAATTGGTCCAAACAAAATTACCGTCAGTGAAAGAAGTGATGTGTTTATTTTTTCATTATAAAAACGTAATGAACAACACAGATAGAGAATCGGCGTCATTAACAGCAATTGACGTGATGCCACTACGCCAAAAAGAAAGTATTCCTACCAAAGAAAAACAACATGTTATCACAAAAATACTTAAATATTTCAAAGAACGGTAGAATTTAAAAAAGTAAAGAAAATAAAGCAAAACGCTCAGAAACAATAAAAGAAAAGTAGCGACCCTTAAATGTAAATTTTAAAAAAATCCTAATTTGTTTTCTAGTGGCATAGATAAAATTAATGGGTTGAAAGTGAAGAAAATATAAAAAAAAATTGTTCGGTATTTAATGAATCACCCTAGAAATTATTGCTCCGAACTTTTATTAGATTTTCCAATAAGTGTCCAGCGAATATTTTCGTGTAATTTCTATTTGATATACTTTTTTAGTGCAATGAATAAATTTTACATTTCTAGTTTACTGTTCGCCAAATAGAGATGTCAAGGCAACCACACAGAATTTGAAAAAAAGTAAAGAAAATAAAGCAAAACGCACAGCAGCAATAAAAGAGAAAGAAAACAAATGGCAATCAAATTTAAATATGATAACTATGAAGAACATAGGCAATTTCTTTTAAAACAAAGAGAAATGAGTCATCCAGGAAAAATTGATAATATCGATAGAAGCCATGCGGAAAAATATAACCGGACATGAAATTGTAGATCGTCTACCAATCTTGGTATCTGGAAAAGGAGTCGATCAGCTCTTGGCTGTTCCCAAGCTTCCAGATGGAAAGGGACAAACAATGGCTTCTGCTATTTTCGAGACTATTTTATCATCGAATTTGTAAGATAAAATAAAATGTATGTGTTTTGATAAAACAGTATCTAATACAGGGCGAATAAACGGAGCATGTGTTCTTCTAGAACAGAAAATGCAGAAGGAACTGATTTGGTTTGCATGCCGGCATCACATACTAGAATTTTTAGTCGAAAATGTTGTTGTAACAGCTGCAGAGCTTTCAAGTGGTCCTGAAGTCATGATTTTTGAAAGATATAAAAGCTACCGGCCAAAAATAAATTAAAAAGAATTCAAAACCGCAATACCCGAACCATCTACAGGGAATTTTGTTCAAACTTTTGCGAAAGATATCATCGCTTTTGCTGAGAATCAGCTGGAAAAATGTCAGTCTCGTGACGATTATAAAGAGCTCCTTTATTAATTATCTTTTTGTGAGGGATTCCTGAATGAGGTATCTCATTCAAAGCCTCTGCTGGAACGCACCTTGCGCAATGGATGAAAAAAGCTATATACGCACTGAAAATATTTTTGTTTAAGCATCAGCTTAAAATCACAATAAAACAAGTTGTTTTACGTAAAATACTGATTTACATCGCGCCAGTGGCTGATATGGCCTCAGTGAATGACTTACAGATATTGAAAGATTTGGTTGATTTCGAAAAATATAACACAGTTGTAGCTAAAGTTGCCATCAAAAAAATGTTGGGTCATCTTTGATATCTTTTCGAAGAGTTAATTGCTTTAGCTTTTTTTGACCAACGAGTTTCTATCGAAAAAAAAACGTAATATGGTTTTGGCTCGGAAAACTGAAGGAACTGAAAAAAATCCGAAAGACATCCTTGGAATATGATGCAATCGTAAACAGAAACCTCGAAGATTTCATATCAACAAACACTATGATTTTTTTTCAAAATTTCTGGAATTTCTTGCGAGTTCATTCAGCTATAGGAAGAGAAAGAAAGCTTCAAATCAAAGAAATTGTACAACATATGAGAGTCGTTAACAGTATAGCTGAGAGGGGTGTTGCATTGATGGAAGAATACAATAAATGACATACTAATGAAGAAGAGCAGAAGCAATGCTTAATGATGTTAGTTAAGAATTATAGGCAGAAAAACCCAAATTGTAACAAGGCAAATCTACTATAATTTTTTTCTTCTTTTTACTTAATAATTTAGAGGAACGATAGTTATTGTTATTTAGTACCCTAAAATGTATGCGTCACACTTATTTCTGGTGTCAATAAACTCTTAAAAATTAATACTTTCTTTTCGAATTTCAAAAGTGGGTAGCGACCCTTAAATATAAATTAAAAAAATAAAAGATCCTGGTATGTTTTCTAGTGGAATAGATAAAATTATGGGGTTGAGGGTGAAGAAAATGCCAAACAAAAATTTTTTCGGTATTTTATGAATCACTCTAGTAATTAATGCTCCGGACTTTTATTAGATTTTTCCAATAAGTGTCCAATAAATACTTTCTTGTCATTTCAATTTGATATACTTTTTTAGTGCAATGAATAAATTCTAGTTTACTGTTCATCAAATAGTTAAAGATGACAAGGCAACCGCACACCATTTTGAGTGTTTTTTTTAAACAATTTTTCCACTATCCACTTATAACGATGTCATCCAATGCTTTCATACAATTTGTGCGATAATTGAACTTTCAATACAAGACGGCTATCCTCTAAGACTAATATAAAATATTGAGTGAGCTTTTCTTTGAATTATTTTTATTTAAATTTTTTTAACAATCTAAGAGTAGGAAGAAAACCATCGCGTCTTTTTTGTTCGGCGCTTCCATGAAAGATATAAATAATTAGAATTTCAATATTATTGCGAGAAACTTTTGACAATTTTATTAAATGTTTCCAATATTACGTCAATGAAATGATTATTGAACTATCTTTTGTCAGCGTCTGTTGTCGCTCTATAAACTTTGTTAGGAAAAGAAATAATTTGTTTAAATATACGAATGAATTGATGATAAGGAAAAATATATCAGATAATCTTAACCAACTGAAATGGCTTAACGGATTTAATTGTGTAATGTTAGTAAACTCAGTTGATAAAATAAAATTACCTCAAACAGCACTGCTGTTTATTTTATTCCTTAAATAAAATATAAAAAGATAGAAGAAATAAATAAAATGTACAGAAATAAAAATTATATACTTTTCAGGTAGACGATTTGGGAGATAAAAACAGGATTTCTATTTCTATAAAAAACAAATCAATGAAAAAAATTAAAAATTAAGTACTATTCGAAAAGACGATTTGGGACATAAGAACAAAACTTATATTAACTATGAAAAAAGAAATCAAATGAAAAGAATAAAAAATTAAGTACTAATCAAATAGACGATTTGAAAGATAAAAACAAAGCTTTTGTGAATATTTTGAAAATCCGTGTGAATGTACACTTAGGTGCAATATTATTTAATACCATATTAGGTTTCTGTTTTTTTTTGTCGATCTATCCATAAATGTGGTGAGATTTTATTAAGTGTAATTTTGTCAAAAGTTTAATAATTTTAAGATAAACTTAAATTATTGACTTAGTGTAACTATGCGATGTGTCAACCAATTTTCACAATCGTCAATTTAACACATTTGCCAAAATGAATTGTTTTACATGCTTAAGGAAGAAAATACGAGATATGGTGAAGCGGTATTCATATTGTCACAGTAATTTTAGTTAGACGACTATGTATATTTTTCATTTATAGTATGTTTTGACTTTTCAAAGCTCCGATATAATTTATTGACAGTATTTCAAATCAATATGCTATTTCCTTCATTAATTATTTATGATTATTAGAAATATTCAAAAAAACAAAAATGTAAACCAATAATGAAATCGTGTAGACATTTTATAACAAAAACGAGAATAAGAATATTACAAAATACTATATATTCCATAATTAAATATGATCATAGTGATTTAATATAATATTCTACAGATTATAATAATAGGAGTTTGGAGACGGGTCATAAAACTTGTAGACATGTTTGGACCTAGGCATGAATTTTAAGTAAAAAGTTAAAGCAGATAAATGGCTCGTTCTGCGATGGAATATAAATACGCTTAACTTTTACAGTTATTCAATTGGAAAGTTGCAGAAGTAAATGTAGCTATAGGTACCAAACACTCCAGGGTGGACTCAAAGATAAGTCACCTAGAAACACCTTAATAGTGTACACTTTTTAATTTGGAAGCTCTTTTGACATTTATGCTTGGAAACTAGCGTCAACAAATGTACTTATAAAATGTTTGGAAAGTAATTTTCAACTTAATTCATTTTCAGTACTTTTTAATTCTGTCATGGTTTTAGAGTTATTCGTTTAATTTGATTTTAAAAAAATTGACCGAGGTAATAAGTTTTACTTTAAAATTAATATAATATTTTGTACAATATACCTAAATGCTTTGCATAAGTAAACTAAATTAGAATTAAAATGATGTATTATAGGTTATTGAATGCATTGTGTAAATCTTTGACACTGATTATTTAAGCTAGCATTCGGTTGCTGAATGAAAATATAACTTGATCTTAGCTTTGCTTACGATTTTCGTCTAAATTGAAATAAAATATACATATATATATATATATATATATATATATATATATATATATATATATATATATATATATATATATATATATATATATGCATATATATATATATATATATATATATATATATAAATATATATAAACAATCTGCTTTGAAAGTTATTCCATTATTACCTCATACTTTTCCATAAGCTGGTAGCTTTGACTCTAAAATATATGTTAATCTGTAGGGTATTGTAATGAAATTTTTCTCTTAATATTCGAAATAAAGTAGAAAAAATTATGCAATTACAAAAAGTTTTTAAAAAGGACAACTTCCAGAAGCAATATTTTTTGACAATTTTTCAGCAAAAAACAGCGACCAGTATTGTTGAGAAACTTTAAAAACACCTTCGAAATGGCTTTATGCGATAAACCGCACAGATTATAATTTTTTGATGCTATAAGGAGATGTCTGGTAAGAAATAATTTTGATATCTATTCCGGGTCATTTGTAGCTACTGCTAAAATAAAACAAAACTCCCGAGCAATTGTAGCATGTGCTCGTGACAATGTTAAGTTTGAGTGTCCGTTATTCAATGGAATTAATTTACTATTTCGAATATTTAAATGTTAAACTATTTAATATAGTTGCAAAATTTTAGGCCAGGTTTGTTTGCTAATGGAGAATAATTAGGTATGTCATTAAAGTACGAAAGAGCTGATGTCGATGTCGCGAAACGTTAACCACTCTATCAAGAGCAGTATCTCGAGAGACGGATACCTAATATTCGACTTTTTCTAACATCAGTTATAATCTATATGAAAAAAATTGCATGAGAACGAGACAGATTGTCACCCGGTTCTCTCACATGCATTTTAGAGGATATAATACTCGTACATCTGTTGAAAAATTAATTCAACAAATTTTGAAGTCGACCTAACTATTTGCTCCAATTATAAGAAGATTTTCATTAAGTTATTATGTATCATATTATTTTTTAACATAAATATATCCGTTTCGTCCTATTTTGGTTCCCTTAAAGCTTAAAAAATTTAATGGACATAGTATTTCTATTACACTGTTAGAAATATATATATATATATATATATATATATATATATATATATATATATATATATTTAGAAAAATAATTATTAATTAGAAAATAATTATTTTAATGGTTCTGCTGTTACGTGTTTTTTGACAATGGCAGTTTAAATAGTTTTTACTATTAAATTAACTGACTATTCCACATACAACATAATGATGATTTTTGTTTTCTGTTTCAGAAAATATTGATTTACTTTGACCATAATTAAACGTGTGTACTTTAGCTAAAACAATCATTAATGTATGATAAGTAACAATTGTAATTTAAATAAACTTGTTCTATGTAACATAAATTATATGAACTTGACGTTTGATATCAATGGTACTTTTACCGGTAGTACTTCATATTAAAAATTAAAAATTCAATACGGTTATGCATATTTAAATTAAAATTTATGATCTCACACACACACACACACAAACACACACATACATACACACACACATATGTATATATATATATATATATATATATATAAATAAACATACATATTTATATGTATATATATATATATATATATATATATATATATACATATATTCAGAACATAATTTTATTTCTCTAAAAATTTACTTCGTGAATGTAACTTAAGTGAATGTAACCAAATTTGTATGCAAATATTGGTAAACAAAAATTGTGACTTTGTGTGCAAATATTGATAACAGAAGTGCTATAAATGTAATAAAAACGATGAGTTTCACACAAGTTTCAAATATATGGACGCTGAATATAAATTTGAAACTGAAAATTTCAAGAAAGAACTATAGACTTGAATCATGTATGCACAGACAATCAACATGACAAACCACAAAAGCCTTACCAAAACCAAATTTGATTTAATAAATGAAAGAAATGAAATGTAAAAGTTAAACGTAATTTATTGTAATTAAGCAATCTTATTAAATACGCTATTTTTAACTCAATGTTTACAGGATATCAGTATTCAACTTTATCTAATGACTAAGTTTTCCTCTGATTATTATTAACCATGATATTCTATCTTATAAAATTAGCAGCGTGTTAACTGTAGGCTATTTTGCTCATATGCCTTTCTTATGGTAAAGAAAACTGTATTCTGATCAGTCATATCCTTATAGGCAGATATCAAATGCAGCTATGGTGTAACTATGATGTAATCACTACACACTTCATCTCTTGCTATTCTGCTTGGTGAGATCAATAGTCTTGCTGATTATTTATACGGATTTCTCATCATGGTATATCTACAATCATTCACGCGGTTCCACTAACTCAACATTAATTTAACATATTTTAAAATTTTATTCTGAAATGTGACCATAGCTAAAAAATATTATTTTTAAAAATACAAGTGATTTCGTTTGACAACGTTAGCAACGAAAATGTAATCCTCTTACAAATATGCCATAAAACAAGGTACATACATTTGACACTGATCTATTAAAACAAACTTTTTCTTTTACTTTTTCGCTATGCTTTTGCTTCTATACTTTATTATTAAGAGGAAAATATAACGCTTTAATGTACACGTAACTATCGTGCCGGTATCGAAGTCAGTTAAGTTGTTATGAAACAGTTCATGTCGTGTTGGTGCCGTGTTAAACTATCGTCTCGGCGCCGTATGTGTATTGAATTTTTATGTAGTCGGATATTTCTATTTATTAATACACATCAACTTTTATTACAAGTTTGGGTGATTGTGTCCTACGTTTGCTTAACCTACTTATTTGAATCGTGCCTGGGTATTTGGTTACTGAAGACTGTTAATTGACAGTTAAGTGTCAAGGTTAATAAAGTGATTTATAAAATATTGGCTAAATACTGAGTTTAGAGTATCACCTTTAATAATCTTATGCCATTGCGATTGTGTCTGCTTTGGTGTCATCACTCCTATATAAAGTGACTATTATCCTTTAAAACTACAATACTGAAGTCAGGTTCGATTAAGAGAATAGTCAAAATTGTTAATGTGTTGTAAAAAAAATATAAACAATACTAATTTAAGATACAAAACTATGTAACTATACACATTAATTCCGTATATATTCATAATTGATTTAAAATAATTTGAGTATATTTGCTTTTTATTAGATTTTATACTTAATGCTCTTAGTCAAGTAATGCAATAAATTGAAATACAATATAATAATATTAATATAACTACTAGAAAGAAAATTAATTGAATGAGATCAATAATAAAAGCACCATAAGTTGAAGTTTTAATTCAATATTTAATGTACAGTAACATTATTTGCCTAAATTATCTTTATAATTTGCGAAGGAACGAATGCAGACTGAATTTCAAACTTGCCACGAAGTTGGAACTTTTTACGGATTGGAAATTAAAAAGTTACGATCAAAAGAAAGTACTGTCTTGTTGCAAAAGAATGAATACATTGCTTGGAAATTGAATCGTTATGTTAAAATTCCACTTTTCTCTCTCAATTATTTATTGGAAAAGGTATTTGAAAATTTAACGGAAGATTATTTTTTCTCGAAAAATTCTCGTAAATCATTCGTATTGCGATCAAATTTGTTACGTTTCGGTAAACTTTTAAAATTAAATTTCTATATTTATCATTTAAATTAAAATTTTACAAAAGGAGCATTATGGCTCCTACGAATTTATTATATTTTGAATAGAATTTCTAAATGATGTTGTTCATAGAATCGTGAGCAATATTGATCAAATAAATGTTCATAATAATTCAATCGAGAGAGATTCACATTTTTTTCCATTCACTAAGAAGTAATAAACTACTTACGTAAATCATGCTGTCTGCATTCCTATTTTTAGTTATGTAAGATTTGGGACTTGACGATTTTATTTTATGGCTTTTGTTGCCATAGCAAATAAAATGTTGATAGAAATTATGTTGGGAAAAACTGTATCACATTATTTGTATACATGAATATGATTAAATTGTTTGCAGATATTGTTATTTGCTAAATATGTAGTACGTACATTTAGACCAATTAATGAGCCTCGTAAAAGGGAGTTAATATCTATGTAGTTTATTCACCCAAATTTACTACGTTTAGTGCTTGTTCATTCAACTCAAAATATAAACATTGAACTGAAGAAATTACAGTACGAGCACAACTTTAAAGACATTTTACCTGTCTTTATCGTCATACTTGGGAAGCACAGTATTAAGTAACTAATAGGGTGATTCATAAAATTCAAGTTTTAATTGTTCTAGGTCTTAACTCATAATATCGTTCTATCTACCAAAATAATAATAAGTTTCAAATTTTGGATTTTTAATTAGTATTTAAGGGTCGCTACCACCTTATAGGATTTTTAAGAATTACCTTAAAATTTGCACTTATTGCGATGTTGACTATGGTTTACTTATACAACTTTGATGACGGTATTTAGTTGCTAACGTAAATAGTTCTTTGTGTACTCACTTCGTCGGCACCTCAGTAGTCTCTGTAGATAGCCACACTTGCGTTAATATAAATAATCCATTGCTCTTTTATACACTTTTCCAGTGACGCCATCGTTGCGAGTGAAAGTGATTGTGGATGATTGTACATGTGATTACTTTAGGTTTATTCTCGTATTTGTATTTCTAAAATGACATAAAATATTCCAAAAGCGCGAAAAGGACTTAAATATGGTTAATTGGACAATCTCGTTCCGAATTGGTCCAAACAAAATTATCGTCAGTGAAAGAAGTGATGTGTTTATTTTTTCATTATAAAAACGTAATGAACAACACAGATGGAGAACCGGCGTCATTAACAGCAAGTGATGTGATGCCACTACGGCAAAAAGAAAATATTCCTACCAAAGAAAAACAACATGTTATCACAAAAATACTTAAATATCACAAAGAACGGCAGAATTTAAAAAAAAGTAAAGAAAATAAAGCAAAACGCTCAGCAGCAATAAAAGAAAAAGAAAACCAATGGCAATCAAATTTAAATATGATAACTCTGAAGAAGATAAGCAATTTCTTTTAAAACAAAGAGAAATGAGTCGTCCAGGAAAAATTGGTAATATCTATAGAAGCCATGCGGAAAAATATAACCGGACATGAAATAGTAGATCGTCTACGAATCTTGGTATCTCGAAAAGGAGTCGACCAGCTCTTGGCTGTTCCCAAGCTCCCAGATGGAAAGGGACAAACAATGGCTTCTGCTATTTTCGAGACTATTTTATCATGAAATTTATAAGATAAAATAAAATGTATGTATTTTGATACAACAGTATCTAATATGGGCGAATAAACGGAGCATGTGTTCTCCTAGAACAGAAAATGCAAAAGGAACTGATTTGGTATGCATGCCGGCATCACATACTAGAAGTTTTACTCGAAAATGTTGTTGTAATAGCTGCAGAGCCTTCAGTGGTCCTAAAATTATGATTTTTGAAAGATTTAAAAGCTACCGGCCAAAAATAAATCAAAAAGAATTCAAAACCGCAATGTCCGAACGATCTACAGGGAATTTTGTTCAAACTGTCGCAAGAGATATCATCGCTTTTGCTGAGAATCAGCTGGAAAAATTTCAGTCTCGTGACGATTATAAAGAGCTCCTTTATTTGATAATTTTCTTTTTGGGAGGGATTCCTGAAAGGGGTATCTCATTCAAAGCCCCTGCTGGAATGCACCTTGCGCGATGGATGAAAAAAGCTATATACGCACTGAAAATATTTTTGTTTAACTATCAGCTTAAAGTCACAATTAAGCAAGCATTTTTACGCAAAATACTGATTTACAGCCCCAGTGTCTGATATGGCCTCAGTGAATAACTTACAGATATTGAAAGATTTGGTTGATTTCGAAAAATATAATACAGTTGTAGCCATGAAAAAAAATGTTGGGTCATCTTTGATATCTTTTCGAAAAGCTAATTGCTTTACCTTTTTTTGACCAACGAGTTTCTATCGAAAAAAAAACGTAATATGGTTTTGGCTCGGAAAACTGAAGGAACTGAAAACAATCCAAAAAAGTCATTCTTGGAATATGATGCAATCGTAAACAGAAACCTCGAAGATTTCATATCAACAAACACTATGATTTTTTTTTTTAATTTCTGGAATTTCTTGCGAGTTCATTCAGCTATAGGAAGAGGAACAAAACTTCAAATCGGCTAAAAAAATTGTACAACATATGAGAGTCGTTAACGGTATAGCTGAGAGGGATATTGCATTGATGGAAGAATACAATAAATGACATACTAATGACGAGGAGCAGAAGCAATGCTTAATGATGTTAATTAAGAATTATAGGCAGAAAAACCTAAATTGTAACAAGGTAAATCTATTATAATTTTTTTCTTCTTTTTACTTAATAATTTAGAGGAACGACCTCTGCGTCACACTCATATCTGGTATCAATAAACTCTTAAAAATAAATGCTTTCTTTTCGGATTTCAAAAGTACCCACTTTCTTTCAGCGACCTTTCAATATAAATTTAAAAAAAAATAAAAAATCCTGGTATGTTTCTAGTGGAATAGATAAAATTAAGGGGTTGAGAGTGAAGAAAACGTCAAAAAAAAATTTTTCGTTATTTTATGAATCAACCTAATAATTAATGCTCCGGACTTTTATTAAATTTTCCAATAAGTGTCCAGTAAATACTTTCGTGTCATTTCAATTTGATATACTTTTTTAGTGCAATGAATAAATTCCACAGTTCTAGTTTACTGTTCATCAAATAGTTAAAGATGACAAAGCAACCATACACCATTTTGAGTGTTTTTTGGAAACAATTTTTCCACTATCCGCTTATAACTATGTAATCCAATGCTTTGATAAAATTTGTGCGATAATTGAACTTTTAATACAAGACGGCTATCCTCTATATAAAATGTTGAGTGAGCTTTTCTTTGAATTATTTTTATTTAAAGTATTTTTATTTAATGTATTTTTATTTAAGTTATTTTAGTAGGAAAAAAACCGTCGTATCTTTTTTATTCGGCGCTTCCTTACAAGATATAAATAATTAAAATTTCAATATTATTGCGAGAAATTTTGATAATTTTACTAAATGTTTCCAATAGTCAATGAAATGATTATTGAACTACCTTTTGTTGTCACTCGCTGAACTTAGTTAGGAAAAGAAATAATTTGTTTAAATATATGAAAGAATTGATGATAAGATAAAATATATCCGCGAATCTTAAACAACTGGAATGGCTTAACGCGTATAATTGTGTAATGTCAATAAACTCAGTTGATAAAATAAAATTTCCTCAAAAAGCACTGCTGTTTATTTTATTATTTAAATAAAACATAAGAAAATATAAGAAATAAATAAAATATACAGAAATAAAAATTATATACTTTTCGGGTAGACAATTTGGGAGATAAAAACAAAACTTATATAACTATAAAAAACAAATCAATGTAAAAAATTAAAAATTAATTACTATTCGAAAAGACGATTTGGGAGATAAAAACAAAACTTATATTAAATATGAAAAAACAAATCAAATAAAAAGAATAAAAAATTAAGTGGTAATCGAATAGACGATTTGAGAGATAAAAACAAAGCTTTTATGAATATTTTGAAAATCCGTGTGAATGTACAGTTAGGTGCAATATTATTTAATACCATATTAGGTTTCTGTTTTTTTTTCGATCTATCCGTAAATGTGGTGAGATTTTATTAAATATAATTTTGTCAAAAGTTTAATAATTTTAAGTTAAACTTAAATTATTGACTTAGTGTAACCATGCGATGTGTCAATCAATTTTCACAATCGTCAATTTAACACGTTTGCCAAAATGAATTGTTTTACATGCTTAAGGAAGAAAATATGAGATATGGTGAAGCGGTATTCATATTGTCACAGTAATTTTAGTTAGACTACTATGTATATTTTTCATTTATAGTATCTTTTGACTTTTCAAAGCTCCGATATATTTTATTGACTAATTATTTATGATTATCATTTATGATTATCAGAAATATCCAAAAAAACGAAAATGTAAACCAATAATCAAATCGTTGTAGACTTTTATAACAAAAACGAACATAAGAATATTACGAAATACTATATATTCCATAATTAAATATGATCATAGTGATTTAATACAATATGCTACAGCATATAATACTAGGAGTTTGGAGACTGGTCATAAAACTTGTGGACGTATTTGGACCTGGACATGAATTTTAAGTAAAAAGTTAAAGCTGAGAAATGGCTCATTCTGCGATGGAATATGAATAAACCGACTGAAAACAAACTTTTACAGTTATTCAAATGAAAAGTACCAGTAGTAAATATAGCTATAGGTACCACACACTCCAGGGTGGACTCAAAGACAAGTCACAAAGAAGCAACTTAATAGTGTACGCTTTTTAATATGGAAGCTATTTTGATATCTATGCTTGGGAACTAGCGTTAATAAATGTACTTGTAAAATGTTTAGAAAGTAATTTTCAACTTAATTCATTTTCAGTACTTTTTATTTCCGTCATTATTTTAGAGTTATTCGTTTAATTTAATTGATAGGTAATAAGTTTAATTTTAATATTAATATAATATATTGTACGATATACTTAAATGCATTGCATAATGTAAACTAAATTGGAATTAAAATTATGAATTATAGGTTATTGAATGCATTGTGTAAAAATAGAATTTTTAAAGTATCAGAAAGTATCATGTTATGATGGTGAAAATAGGGCAAACGCGGTCGAAATAAGATAAAATGTTGATCAATACATCCGTTTAATTTTGTAAATTCTTATTTAAACTTTATAATAGTAATATAACAAAGTGTATGTAACTTATATTTTATTACTTTATATAATACAGTCGAAATTACAACTATAATAATAAATAGTGTCAATGAAGTAAGTAGTAACGTCATCTCTGATATTGATAATACCATTAGAAAATACAACATATGCGGCTCAAATGGGATGCACAAATTCATCTGTCAAATTTTCATTTAAATTTTAAGAAAAGAAAAAAGTTTGTATATATAGAGAAGAAAGCAAATGTACACTAACATATAAAAAGAAAATAGTAGGAAAATATGTATGAAAATTTATGAAGAATAAGTTTAAAAGTCTTAACGACATTTCTGCATGTATAAATGAGCTGTTTACTATGGAAAAAAGCGAGGGTGTTTTAACGCAGTTTAATGTACCTTGGTTGGAAATATTGTTAGGGTACCGATTTTGTATTCATAGCTCTACCGAACAATGTAGCTATAATATGAACATGGGTCACATGTACATAGTTTTAAAGTAATCATAATGCGACGATAATAAAACAACACATTTATTAACGTATTTTTTCACTTTTGTGGTTACTATAAAGCAGTTAAATGCTTATATTTCCATACGTTTTACTACTATAGCCTGTCTCGCCAAAGTGAGATAGGCAGATATGTTTACATATCATATAGCACCTTAAGCATACAGTAGCGTGTGTTTGGGTCGAAATATGATACAACCATGAAGGATGGTAGTTCCGCCTCCACACAAATTGTGACATTTGTATTATGTATCTTCCGCAACCCTTAAAAATTTACCCTTATAATAAAATGAGATATTTATAATTAAGGGCCATAATGATATAATAATATTGTTGATATTTATATAATTATAAAGGAAAGAAATATTTTTGATTTTGAAATTTTTTGGCGCCTAATGAAAGGAAAAGTACTGGTACTACATTATATTAATATTATATTATTTATTTTGATACTTTAATTCTGGGGAAAAAGTTTTGCTGCACGATCTGTTATAAACATAAAACAATCCAAAATCGATTATATAAGCCTATAATTAGTATGTAAGCTTAAAACTAGTTTCTCTAATTTGGATTGTTATATAATAACAGTAAACAAATTACTATTTCATATGTACTCAATAAAATATTACTTTAGTGCATAGAAATTTCAAATGTTTTATATCGAAAATTTTCATTTTTACTTCAATTGCAACTAACAATTTTCTAACAAATAAGGGATTCTATATTATAATCTCCTAGAGGTTAAAATGGTCTATTGTTTAATGACGATTTCCTATTTTTATTGTCAAACTAATTTCAAAGTCTGTATTTGGTTTAAAGACTCGTTTTTATTATACATGTTTAAAGTCTTGTTCAAAAATATCACTTTTAAGTCTCTTCAAACCTCGAGTATATTTTTTTTATCAAAAACGAAAGGATTACAAAAAGGCCGCTTGTGTAATGACGTGAACGTCGTTATCGCATTTTAGGTTTCGAATTTTTATCGAAACTAATAGTCTAATCGATAATGTTTTTAAATCATTTATTGCATATCTAATTAAGAATTTTTATATAAATGTATAAATTTTTTATAAACATATTTTTTTTTTTAAATTTTAAACAAATATTTTTTTTAAATAGCCTAATTGATAATATATTTATGAGATTTAATGCCTAACGGATTAATATTTTTTTTATACCAATATACAATATATCTTAATATTTATTTTATATTTAGGCTTATGGATACGTTACTTTCAAATTAGTATTTTGGGTCTCAAGCAGAGACTGTGATTGGGTTCCATATTCAGACTCCTCAATATTGGTGCAGTAAGGGTACTGCCTGCTTAATAGTGAGACTTGAGGATCAGCTATTTTAAATTAGTACTGTAGATCTCAAGCAGAGATTCTGACATTGAACTCCGTTTGCAACTTCTTACTTCTACGCTATAGAGCCCTGTTTTTAAATTTGTATTTTGAGTCTCTATATGAGATGAAACATATTTATATAATAATTTTATTGAGAGACTAAATTTGAGAAGAATGCGTGGTTTCTCATGTACGAATACGATTTGGAACATGTGTAAACATATATACAATACGTGCCAACTTCATCTATTATTGAAACTTAATGCATATCCGACGCGTACGCTGCTGCTTTTTAGGATATCAGACTTAAAAAAATAACTTTTATAAAATTATTCACATATCTGTCTATTTGTTTGTCACAGTTGTGTTTTTATGGGCTATTCGACCTAGAAATTGGACATTTTGCTTGGTTATAAAGCTGATAAACCTCATAGGTCTCAGCAGTTAAAAATTATAACATTGAATTGTTTTGGGTATCAAATTAAGATTTAGTTCTCTTTTTAATTTCATGTATCGTGTGGGAAATCGATATGTTTTATAAAAATTATATAAATTATTGATTTCACAAGTTTGTGAAAGATGTACCTATCTTGCAGAAAATATCTAAAAGCTTGTTTATCCTAAAACAGCTCTACATTTTCAAAATAAATATTAGGAAAAAGATTGTTACTAAAGGCTTAAAGAAAATTTATCAGGAAATTATTGCGATTAAAAAAAGTTAGTGATTTTTGGGATACAGTTTAATATAAACACTATATTCTTAAATATTTATATGTATCTAAGTGTCCACTGAACTTTCGTAGAACCTATTTTACTCGCGTTTAACCGATTTTTATATAATTAAAATTCCCTACCTTACGATTAATATAAAGTGGAACGTAAATAATATAAATGTTTATAAAATTTTAAAAACAAAATTCAAATATTAATGAAAACTAAAAAGAAATAATGAGAATATAGCTTTAACCGTTGAATGTATAATGTGTACCTGTTTAACGGTATCTTGCCTAAATTTTTCAAGCGTCCTGCTTTAAATCATAATTTTTAATGTAAAAGAACATGGACTGTTGCTATTAAAGAACGTTTGTGTTACTAAAATATGAGCTGACATTAATATTGGTTCTATGATTCACTGATTAAATACATTTCTGTAATAAAACTTTTAAATTTTTAATTTCTCCAGTGATTTTTACTATTGAAGCTCTTTTTCATTAATAGAATATAAGCCAATATTAGTACCTATTCTGTAAATCAAAATTTAATTAGATTTGCATTAAACTATGCATTCTGAAAACTGATATTGATATTTTTTTGTCATTTATTTTGTATGACGGATAAAATTAATTTAAATTTAGAGTGATGTGTTTTACACAATAATTTTTTTTTAATCAAAGCATGAATAAATTAAGACCACATTCGGTCAATGCTGTATTAATTTTTCTCATGCAAATTTGTCCATGCATGCTGTATTAATTTTGTTTGATGTATTTAATCGATAAACCAAATTAATAACATTTTAAAATTATATTTTTTACACAAATATATTTATTTATTCACGAATAAATTGGACCGCACTCGGTCGAAGCTATATTAATGTTGTCCTTGTAATTTTGTGTGTACTAATATTATCGAACCATTTATTTTGCATAACGGAAATAATTGGTAGATCAAATTAATTTCATTTTATAGTGTAATTTTTCACAAAATTATTTTTCTTCAATCAAAGCAATGCAATACTAATTTTATTCATGTAATTTTGTCCATGAGTATTGTACTAATTTTATCCAAGCATTTACTACATATGATGATTTTAATTGGTAGACCAAAGTAATCTAAATTTCGAGTGGTATCTTGAACACAACTATTTTTATTTAATTAAAGCACGAATAAATTTGAACCTCACTCGGACGATGCGGTGTCAATTTTTTCTATGCAATCAATCACCATGCAATATATACTCTATTTTAATTTATCTCATATCTAATTGTAAATTTAAATAAAACAAATTATTGGAAATTAGAAAGAAAATAACATAAATTGTATTGTTTTTGGACTAAGAGAAAGTGAAAAGTAGCTATCAACAGAAGGTTGAACACATAAAAATAAAGACATGTTTTTACTTTTTAAGTTAAAAAAATAATATGAATTTATAATCTAAAATATAAATTAATATTTAAAAAAATATTTCCAATAATGAAAATAATAATAGTAACTAATTTATTGGTCAATAAAATAATGGCTTAAAATTAATCTTAACTCCAGATCAAATAACGTTATTACAGACGACGAAATTAAAGAAAATTCAGACAAGATTTTCCTATATAAAGAAGTAAAACAATCACATATATTTTTACTGAAAGAAAAATTATTTTTTCACTTTATTTGTTAGTGATTTTAGAATTTTCAATATGTCACAATTATGTAAACAAATGTGGGATATATGTCTTAAACTAAACAAGTAAATATTAAATTTTTTCCATGGGGTTAATCTTGTAATCGAACCAAAATTAAATACTTTACCTTTCAAAAATTTGTATCCTGGATGATACCGTGAATTCACACCATATTTTTTTTTACATATTATCTTCTTCAAGTAATGAACATTTCAGTGTTAAATTAATGTGATTCAATTATTATTTTAATTAATCTCATAATAAATAATTAAGCGTTAACGGAAGGTAATTCTGTTTGAACCTTCGCCTAAGTTTGTGTACTTGGACCCTTGGATACTTGAACTTTTAGTAAGTATGCTCCGGTATGGGACAATATTGGTTATCATAATTGTTTAGTAAGCATCCTTCAAGTGTGGGTCTAACTTTAATATTAGGTGCTACGTCACTTCTATATCATTTTAGAAATATTTGTGGATAATATTGTAAGTTGTGATCTAAGACGTTGGAGCAAAAGCTTGAGCAAAGTTGGAGCAAAGTTTCTTAAATTACAAGCGGAACTCACGAGACGTATTTGAATATCAAAAAACGCTATCATTATTAGTTAAAAAAGGATATAATTTTAATAATAAAAACGTTGATTAATGACATCTATCATATTCGTATATTCTTATGTGAATTTTCACTAACGTCATCTTAATTTCAATTGACAATAAAGTTTCGATACTAACTAGTGTCCCTTATAAAAATTTAACATGGATTTTACTTTTTACGGTCAAGATGACTCAAAGTGAATTAACTTTGATGACTTGAGACAAATTGAATACACATGAAATAGTCCTTTTCAAAAATTTAGGAAACAGCTGGAAACGTAGTACAGAATAGAATATTAAATATTTTAGCACAGTAAGCTCATAAATGAATATACTTATTTTTTAAGGCTAAGAGCATAAATTAGATACAGTATTTAATGCCAAAATTTTATCTAAGATGACAAGAATAAGAAGAGATAATTGGAACTTCACCTACAAATTATAGTTACTATATACAATACAAGAATAAGTTCGAAAATAAGTTTTTTTTATAATTGTGTATGGATGAAGTTTTATACAATTAAACATGAACTCCAAAAATAATTCTAACACTGTAAATTTCTGTTTAATAAAGTAAAAACTATGTACATATATATATATATATATATATATGTATATATATATATATATATATATATATATATATATATATATATATATTTATATATATATATATATATATGTATATGTTCCGACTTCTCATCGCCTAGAAAAAGATAATTCTAAAGAACTCAATGGATGGCATTTTCTTCGGAACAAGCTGCTTATAAACAAGAAGAGGCTGTGAGAAATGTCATGCATATTTACTCTTTCATATATTTGGACTCTGAGTGTTAATAATATCCATCAGAATTAATTTCAGGTTTAGTATATTTTTTTGATGAAAATTAAAACAGGCATTTTTGCCTTTTATCTATTGCATATATTTTTCGATACAAAGTAATGGAGATAGCCGTACGAAATTTTTATGTTCAATTACTGGTAAAATAGAAAATCGTTTAAGGTGGTTCCCAACTTTTTTCTTTTTATTTTTAGCTGGAGCTCTCTGAAATTTGGAACAGAATTGTATGTGTTAGCACAATTTAAAAACTAAACTTTAAAATATACTAAGTACATGAACTATCAAATTTCAGCTAATATATGTAAAAATCAAATCGATACATGTGCAATGTTTGCTTTTAAATTAAATGTAATCTATTTTTTTAACTAAAATAAAAAAAACTACAAAAATGTAAGTGTACTCATTTTTAGGAAAATTCTAAATAAATATATACACTAATATTTGCAGGTTAAGGATAAAATAAGAGCTATGCATCTTTTCCGCGTTACGCGGACGTTTACTTTATTTATTTACCACCTTTTATGCTTTGTACATATGGCGTAAGCAATAGGTTATATACTATATGTTTAGTATATAACACATTGCCACATGAGCAATCTCTTTCAGTCAGCTGTAACATTTGGTATTGAAATTTAGTTGGTGGACTGTAAAAGATTTTATAAAGAAAATTCTCTTTAGTACATTGCTCAAAAAAAAAATTTTAAAATATGCAAGACTATAGGTAAAAACAACTATTGACATGTTTTGGGATGGGAAAGACAGAAAAGGACAAGGACACAAAGGAAAAGTTTTAGGAGAGGCAAGACTTTTTCAATCAAACTTTGGTCTAATATTTAAGGACATGATTTTTCTGATGTCAGGATCAAGGTGATTCCAAATTTTCATTGCTTAGACAGTGAATTATTTTTCGTTAGACGAACAGGTATGTTTAGGAATAAATAGAGTGAATAAAGTTTCAGATCGTAGCCCAAGGCCGTGAGCAGACAAATCTTTAAATTTGCCACTAAGATAATTTGGGCTGTGAGGATTTTTAATATATTAAAAAGAAGTGTAAGTATGTGAAGTTGGCGTCGATCACGGATCTTCAGCCATTTGAGATGTGACCTGTATTCAGAAATATGATCTTATTTTCTGAGGTCGAAGATATACTGGATGCATAAATTTTGAAGAACTTTGACGAATATTTCTACAAGTTGGAAAACTTTTATAAGTATTCTTCAATAAGATGAGGATAATACACATACCATAATCAATTAATGGTAATAAGAGTGTTTGACAAAGGTAGAATTTCGTACTTTAGGTATACTTTAGACATGAGCTAAGAGGCAAAGCTGCCAGAACTAGCCTAAACATGCGTCCAGCCTAAACTTCAAGATAATGTATCCAGGAAAACGACTAAAAAATGTATCAGCCTTTAAATCGTGAACAATGCAAAGAATCTTACAGGGGTACACTCGATCAACGACATTAATTGAGAGAGAGCGGTCTAAGTTCTGCTCGTGTTTAAAATGGATATTGGAGAATTTCTTTCTGTTAACGCAGTAATTTATACAAATTAAGAGAATCGATTTTCTCATTTACCAACTAACTGTACACTACTATCAATACAATAAAAACTCCTTTTATTTTTACTCCTACTTATATCTTAATTAAGATTAGACTTTTTTATAACGTAAGGAGATAATAGCCAAAAATCAAAATCCTGGTTTTTAATCTTATAAATTATTTCAAGACAGATCCTATTTAAAAGATTTGATACGTTTGTATAATTTTGTGATTTTGTGTTGTTATCGTAATATTTATATAACGTAGATATTACCTTTATACTTTCTGAAATGCTAAAAGCTTCTTCGTTAAACATTACTTCGTTGCTTAACTACATTAGTATAAATGTTAAAAGCTTATAATATAGATAATGCCCTCACCGCACTATTAAGCTGGAAGTTAATTATATCGCATGCTTCTAAATTTACCGTTGCTGTTTTTTTTCCAGTTTTTATATGAACATATTAATAACTCCCACTAAAAGTGTACTAGCTGTTTACAATTTCAATAATAATAATCAAAGATTTTAATTATATAACAAAAAATTTTAATAACATAATATTTCAAAAATAAAAATAAAAGTAACTTTTAAATGTAAAATTTTAAGAAAACAAGTATTTCCTCTTAAAAACAGCACAGTGAATAATACAAATGAAATCATATCGCGAAAAGACTTTAAGTACTTAAATGTGGTGAAATGTGCTATATTGCAATTTTATTATCAGTATTCGTTAATTAGCTAGTGACAGTCTCTTAAACTAGAAGTCCTTTAAACTGGAAAGTGAATTCTATTTAACCGACTGAAAACAGATGATCCTTTTAAATGTATCAGCTTACGGGTTTTTATTCTTTTATGTCCTTATTATAGAATTTTTTCATCTGGCCTGAATAAATTACTGAGTAGCAGATAATTAAAACAGATGAAGAAGTAAATTTATGACAGCAAAATTAGTTATTGATCTGAATAAAAAATTTAAATTTTGTATTTGTTTTAAAATTCATTTCTTGCTTATATTATGAATTATATACACATGCTTTTCCAATAAATATAATTTTAATACATTATGGGTTTATTGCCTCATATAGCTAAAGGGTATTAATTAAAACATAGTAGGCTTTCATGCACATACAAAAAATTTCCAACATTGCTACACTTTAAATAACCCATAACTGCAAGACTAATTAAAATTCACAAGACGAGTTAATTCTTTAAAATTATTTTTAACGTCATTTGAATAATTTATCATAATTATTACCTGAGTACACTGACAATCTGGTCAAGAGTAAGGTCTTATAAAATTTTGACCCGTAGTTTTAAACTCACATTATCTTAATCATATTCAAATCAAATAACAATTTCATAAAGTTCCTGTTGTTTTTTTTTTTATGAAAATAGTTAAAACAACATCATTCTATATTTGATTTATAGTGTTTCGTAAATTTACCATACTACGTTTCAAAGAAATTGCCTCATTTTATACAAGATAAAAAGAAAATTGGTTCATGTTTGAGGCAGCAACCGAGATTAAATATTTTTTTCTAATGTAAATAATAAGTTAAATATAACTAATGAAAACAAAAAAATATGTCACCAAATGTTTATTCTTTAAAAAGTTGGTATTAATCAGAAAAATGTAAAAAAAATTCAAATCAAATTTTATTTAAACTATATTAATTATAATTTCCACTTGTTCCACCTATGAATTGAACAAAGAAAATGGATTATCATCTGAAATTATGTTATCTGCTATATTTTTAAAATCGATTAATTTAATTGCAGTTTAATGCAACTAACAAAAACATGCATTTAAAGTGACCTTAAAGTAAGCTATGAATATGATCAGGCGCCATCTTTGAATACAAATACCAGGTATAAAAATAACCACGATCAAACAGAGAGCAACATTTCCAATGAAAATTAACTTTATTACACGAGCGTTCAAAATTGTCATTACCCACAGAAGGCGTTTTTATTGCTTTATCTGCAAACTAATTTTCATTGCACAAAATTAAATCGTTTATGTCTGTTTAAAAGCTTTAAACAACCATTAATGGTGCCATTCAGCCTGGGTTCCAATTGGAACATATTTTTGAGTAAATTTTAGAGAATTACTGTAAATGAATTCTTTAAATTAAATCAAAGAATGAAAAATCTATAAATTCGTTATATCGGTCTAGCAGCGGAAGACAGATTTTCATATTAAACTTTTACATTAGATCCATTATGCTTCCACAATATGTCCTGTTTTTACACATTAATAATTGGGGTATTAAATTCTCGATTCCTAGTAGTCGATTTATTTGATGATCTTGTAGCTCATATTAAATAAATTATTGATAGGTTTTAGAAAACAAAGCTATGTTATATCTACATTTAACTATTTTATTTGTAATAACTTTAGTATAGAAAGGTTTTCAATACACCTATATGATCTATTTTCATGTGAGTGTGAATATTTTTTATCTAATTTTCTTTAATATTTATAAAGATAAATGCGACATTTTTTATTGTAAAATATATGTGTAATAATTTTACGATGCAATTAGTAAAATAATTTCCTATATGTTTAAGGAAACTGTATTTTAAAAACGCTTTTTATACTTTGACGAATGTTTTAGAAAAGCAAATTTAATAAAGGTTAAGGCCAAATTTTCCAGCGGAATAAGATCTGGACCTTGGCCGAAATTTAAATGGACATGACGGTTCAAGCGAGTACGATAAGAGATGGCATTGTGGGTTTCGAAATAGCACACGCAGCAATGACGGAGAAGTCATAAACCAATTGGCGTCCACTAAGCTATTAAAACACCTCAATTTAAAAGGAAGGGTCCCACTAAACACGAAAGTAGATAATACGCATTTCAAATCCGTTGTGAAATGGCAATGCGGAAGTACTTGTAATTATAGCGATTACAAGGTCATACCTAAGGAGCTGCATAAGATGCAGTATAGAATTCTGGTCTTATGTATAAAATTTAAGCCTACAAAATTAAATTAAAAATTACAACTATACATGAAATGGAGAATGTTAAAAGAATCTGGAAGTTCATACGGGCATCGAAAGAATACTCAAATACCACGAACACTAAAAACTTTTTACTTGATGAAATTTATCCCAGATTAAAATTTTAAGAGAGTTTTAATAATTTAAAAATATATATGCAGGGCAAGAAATAAAAATAAAGTCCAAAAAACACAGTGGGCCAGCACGGAAATCAAGGATGCTGTAATATCCAGGACAAACGTTTCCAAGTCATAGTAGTCCACGAAGGATTATAATTATTTTGATGAATGCAAGAAAAAAAAGGGGTGCAAATTAAAAGAAGGTAGCAATATTGATAACAAATTCAAACAGTAATTTCTAAGACAAATTATAGAAAGTCAATTCAGAGTTAGATTTACATAAAATAGCAAAAAGCAAAAACGCGTCATATTAAAGATATAACAATTGAAATATATATAAATACTAAAAATAACACAAACGAACATAAAATTGAGACATTCAAAATAAATTGACAGAATGTTATGAACATCTTCCAAATATACCTCTCGCCAGAAATTATCAATCCTGATGACATGAAAATACGTCGAAAATTACTTCCGGCTCTCACTGCAAATTAAGATAAAAAAACTATACAATAAATGAGAATTGGCTACATCGGCTATATGAACATATTAAGCTATCAAAATTTATTGCGAAACAATCTTCTGATAACATTTCAGAAGAGAAAAAGGGATAGTTGAAATATCAGTATAATGACATATTAGTATAATTGCGAAACAATCTTCTGATAACATTTCAGAAGAGAAAAAGGGATAGTTGAAATATCAGTATAATGACATATTAGTATAATAGCAGTCATTAAAGGTTATGAAAAAAATGTACAAATTACAAATTTAGAAGTGAATCCTAAAGAATAGAGAGAATTTCATTGTAATTTTGTTTCTTTCCCAATGTGACTAAAAAGATACATCAGATGCGATTCAAACGGGTAAAATATTGCTGAAAAGGGCAAAAACTACTAACATAAACTTACACAGGGTTTTTATATATTTAAAAAAAAACCTTGGACTATGTCACCATGAATATGATCTGGGAATCGTTCATATAGCAAATAGCACACACATATTATATCAAGCTTATTCAAGATATCTACAAACCTGTTGCTGCTCAAGGTCTAAGTCCTACAGGCGTAAGCGAAATGTCGAGAATCAAAGTTGGAATGCACAAGGGCTAAATGTGATAGCCCAATATTGTGTGACACTATTATGGATCATCTAAAATACTGCAACAAGTCCTAGCAGTGGTTGACAGAAAGAAGACAGATCGCATATTATCGAGGTTTCACAAATCGAGATAATCTGAAGATCTTTAAAAGAGCTATATTATTGTCAACAGTGACTCAATTTAAATATTTGTGCTCAATTCTTAGTAATATAGTAAAATCGTCAGCAAAATAAAATGTAAAACGCCTCCGATTTTATGTACATATCCAAAGAGATCTAAATGATCAAAGGATGAAGCTTGCCCTAACCTTGTTATTGAGGATGCATGGACATCTACTTGATTGACAACGGTAAAAAAGACCTAAAATAAGCCCAAATTGATATTAACAGAGCAAAAAACATGTTTGAAGAAAAAAAGAACAAATTTTTGGAAGATTGATGGCAAGTAGGTTGGCTGACAATCCAGGATAGTAATTGAAAATGTATAAATTTAAAAATTCCATATATTAATCTAGCAATCAATAAATATAAAAAGTTTTATAACAGGCTTGAATATGTTTTATTCTACTTTTTTACGGGGTTTCCGCACATTAGATAATCGTGTTTAGATCATCTTTATGTTATAATGATTCGATATCGAATCAGTACTTAGTGTAAGTAGTGAAGTACAAACAATTTTCTATTGCTCTTAGAAACCTACGTGTCGCTAACGTGTCGTAGGTATGACACACGTGGTATACTTGTCTATAACTCCAAAAGCTTGAAGATCCCTGCAATATTGTCTCTCGAATTATTATTTTAAATAATTTTTGAAAGATACGACTTTGGCCAAAATATTCAAATTTAATATTACATTATAATATCTCATTATAATATTTTGTAATGTCACGTGAAAATGTTATCAGGTTAAATTGTCGGTTATGGGATTGGTTATGGATAATCTTTTAAAAATAAAAAAAAATGATTTTTATCAAATAACTACAACCACTAAAACTTTTTGTTTGTGCCCTTTTCCAAACTTAGTAGCTTTTTTATTACATACGTGGTATGAGCTGTGTATTGAAGCCAAGATGAAATATCTGTGGAAGCATTTTGTTTATTATAGATCACATTTATACCTAACATATCACAATGTTTTTTTAATTATTAAATTTAATTTCCGGAAAAAAACCTTTATTTTTGTCCTCAATTCTAGTATGATAAATTATTCTACGCAAATTAAGACGCATTCCTAACCATATTCTGTATGAATTCAATCTCATGAATAGTATCTATATAAATTGAAAGCCATTTGAGGAAAGTTTCTGTTATGCCTGTGTAGGAACGTAACATCTCTGTAGTAGTTACTAGGTCATTTAGTTAAAGTAATAAATTACTTCCACCTTTGTATAACTTATGAAAACCCCGTAAAATAATTTATGGAAACCCCGTAAAAAAGTAGAACAGTACACAGTGTACTTTCAAGTTCAAAACTATTTGACAACGACATTATTATTCCATTAATCAAAACAAGTTTTCGGATTATGCATCTTCGTTTTTTACACTGATTAAAATGTTTTCGTTTATTATCTTCAAATTAAACATTAGTCTCATCTTATGTATAAAACGGGAACTTCATTTACTCTTTAGTTTGTAATTATATTTACCATTTATAATTAGAAGTTTGATAATATTAAGAACAATTTGATGTTTGTATTCTAAAGAGCCTAAAACTAACCTTCCAGCTATAAATCTCCAATTTAATGCTAAACAATTCTAAGAGAAGGTTACAGCTTTTAATAAACTCATAAAAGTTCAATGGTCCCAGTATTTTGTGATTCGCGCACACATATATACATACATATGTGTGTATATATATATATATAAATTTATATTATATATATATATATATATATATATATATATAATGTAAATTTAATCTTTGTTTTAATTGAATACACTGTCATTACAAACTATTTAACCGTATTTTAGTTACACGTTACAGTCTGCTTCCAAATATGTAATAAGAAGTCATATTATCGTAATTTATGTCATGTATACATTAATTTCTTTAAGTACTATCAACAACCGATTATTTTTAATTTTAATTGTGAGTTAATTATAATTGGTCTATTGGCTTTTTGGTATATTGCGAAATATCTGTAAAAATAGATATAGATTATTTATCTTGTGTTACATTTGATTTCCGCCTATTTTATTTCAGCAATATAATAATATCAATAAATTGAATATTTTGTAAATTGATGAGTTGAAAAATAAAATATATTTGAAAAATCTATTTCTACTATTGTATATGCATCGAAACCAATACAAACTATTGTTCACAATTAATAAAACCACTTCAAATCATTTAGATAATTGACCTAGTAATTGAACCGTTCTTTCTATCCGACAAAAGCAATTCCAAATTGATAATGTATTATTACGATCGATTTGTCTTTTCACGGTTTCAATGACAATCAAGGAACTGCCCGACTTGTGATTTTTTTTTAAATTCTCTACTATGTCGTTCGCAAATTCAATGAGAGAGAAATACATAAATTGTTAAATATACATATTATAGAGTGATTGCGAGTTCCTTTATGAATTTAAATTTAAATTACAATAGAGCTGTAAAGTAATTATTTCATTCCGAACTCGCTTAAATTTATCTCATTAAAAACACCCTTGTTAAAAAATGTCAATTAAATATATTAGTAACACCTTAAAATGATAATTTTACTAAATATGTTTTTATATTTATCTCGTATATTAACTTGTTATAGAGACAAATTATGATATGTAAGATAGAGATTTATGCTTTTCTGTTTTTTTTTGTTTATTTCTTCATTAATCCTAATTTTGCTGTAGCATCAAAAATACTTACTGGCTCTAATAAGAGACGTGATTTTTAGAACTGCTTTAGTGAACCAAACAAATTTGTAATTTACCTTTAACTATTTTCTATTTAGTAACAGTTACGATAGTAGTATTTTATGTAATTTTGTAGAAAATTATACCACAAATATAGTTTTATAAACCCACAAATATAAATAAAAAGCAAATGGACAAAAATTCACCTCGTTTTTTAATTTAAAAATTGTTTGCATATTTAAATATAATAAATGCTTTCAAATATTTTTATGCAGTCTTGAAGTCATTGAATTTTCATTTGCTACAGGTTAAAGAATTTCTTTTTTCAAAACAATACTTTAAGCAATGTGACATGTTTAGTAAAATATTCAGACAAAAGAAATTATTTATTTTATTGTCTATGTATAGTCGCGAATCATTCATTATCATAATTAAAACTTTTAGGTTTTTAATGGAGATACATTAAAAAATTAAGTTAAGAAAATTTATTTAAAAAAACTAGCTAATTAATACACTTACTTAATATTTATTTATTTATTTACTTTAATGTATCTAATTCATACCTAGAATGGACTTATTGCAGTGGAAGGAATCTCCTAAACCTAGCCAGAATAACCAATCCAGCTCCGATAGATTCCCCGGCCAGGATCGATCCAGGGTTCCAACGGTGCGCCGCTCCGTCAAAGGCCCTATGCCCTGTGCTCAACGCAACACACCACGGCGACAACATTGGATACGATAAAATTAAATATCAGTTGCAATAACAATTTGACAGCCGTCGAAATATTATATTTTTGGATGTGTTTCCGAAAACAGGATTTTAAGTAAAATTAAAAATAAATTAAATAAAAAACCTTGTTTTTTTTAATTAGGATAATACCGATCTTCTAATAAAAAGATCATATCGCAATATTTGACATCACGTTATAGAGCGATCTTCTCTGTCGATAAACCCACGAATTGGTGTAAACCTGACAAGGGATACGATGTTCAGACGCTGTTATAAAGAAGAGGTGAAACTAAATTTCCCTACGGATATTGCTTACGGAATTTCAATATAAAATATAAAACTGTTTTGATCACCTATTTTCATATTACAAAAAATATTACTTTTTGTCTTCGTATATATTTAGTGTTATTTACATACGGGAATGGAACAAATAATTTGGTAATAGTTTGAGTGACTTCGCAAACTATTACCTTAGCCTTAGAAAACTATATTGGACATTAATTCGTTTCATTTTTCATTGTTATGGAGATCATTTAATATACTGCCCTATTAATTTATATCACTATTATATTTTAACTAGATTATTTTATATTATCTAATTTCTATAAAATACAATATATAATTATTAAGTCTGATGATCTACAGACTAGAAAGTGTCAACACTAAAAAAAACAAGTCAACAGGTAAAACAATTTCTGGATATATCTAGATCTGTTTTGAAAAGACATAAAGTAGGATATTCTAGATTTTGGAATAGCTCATTCGCGATGTATCCAGTCTAACCTTTATAATTCTTCCGAAATTCATAACTATCATTATTTGAAATTCTAAAGAATAAAACATATATATTTTTTTAAGAATAAAATGAGTTTTTACTAATTTTTATTACTGACTTCAAAACAGGAGGAGGTTCTCAAGTCGAATGTATTTTTTGTATATATTACCTCAAATCTCCGACATTATTTGATCCATTTCGTCGATTCTTTCTTGTTTGTAAGCATTTGCTCCCAGTATGGCCCAGTCAACATTTTTAAGAGTTTGACTATGGAAATTTAAGGTACACCTTAGAATGCTGCAAAACTGAACAGCACATGTTCTCTCATCGAGTTTCGATGAATTAGGTCTAATGACAATTTTATGAGATACGGAATTTTATGGGCGGCATAAACTTTAGAAAAATTAGAATACAATATTGGAGCCAGAATATGGTGAAACTCTTCAGTGACAAGAAATTAACTCATTGAGTTTGAACTCGTTTGACTTGTTTTTATGTAGCAAGAAATAATAAAGTAAACAGGTAGTATTTTGCTTAACGTTCTTTGTATTTTTGATGTTTTCTGATTTTCCAGCTGCTTCAGCTTAACCAATACTCATGAAATTTCGCCAACATAATTAATCTCCATTACCATACAACCTTATAATAACTTCAATACTAGCTTGAAGCGCTGACTTCGGAAGTCAAAAAGGGAATCTGATTTTTTATATGTCCTTAATTATGTATATACATGTGTGGGTATATCCAATACATATATGTATGTAAATACATTTTACTGAATTTGGCTCTTTAAACGCAATAAATATTTGCTCTGATTTGAATGACTGGGTAAATAAGGATACTGAATTCATTGTAAGTTCGTGACATTCTGATTAACATTAAAGATTTTTTTAAAATTTGTTTCTAAACAATTTAACCAATTTCAAATAAAAACCGTATAAGAAGCGCATTGAAAGTATAATTTAATGAAAATATTAGCCATTAGTTTGAATTTTTACCTCACAATATCATTTCGAAGATAAACAAATTGAAAAATATTGTTAGTGCTAAAGATTTTTGGAGTCGGTATCAAGTAAAATGCGGTCCTCCTCTGTACGTGTACAGAAACGCATACAAGTGAGAAAGGAAAGAAACATCCTTTTGGCACAGATTTCAAAAATCTTTATCAGTAGCTGTATTTTACAAATATAATTATCTTCTGACATTACAGTTTTACGGAAAACTTCCAACTAACCACTCGTATTTTCAATATTTTATTTCTTTTTTTGTACTTCTTTGGTGACGATTTGAACTCAGTTTAATTTTTTGTAGAGATGTTTTACTTTTGTACATATTTAAACTAATATTCGATATAGTCTGAGAAGGACTATTTTACTATCAAAATCTGCTTATTCTTCTGGAAAGAAATCTACTATGAACCGTATTTTTTATTAAACGATGGGTTTTTCTTCTTAAAGCAATTTAGTAATAATTGCAAGACAATATAGAATCTGACTTTTATCGAAATTCTACTAATAATGTCAAAGTCACATGCCGTCCATGAAATGTTCCTGGCCATCTACTGTCAGTACCCGCTCTAATATTTATTCCTCGTTTCTATAGCTTCCTTAGAGATTAGTTTTATGACCAACAAGCAATGTTTTATTATTTCATTGGCCACCATTTTTTATTACCATTTTATTTCGAACAAGGATAATGGTTTTATTATCGAGGGTCAGTTATTCTGTTCCGTTTCTGGAGTTTACTACTTAATATTTTTCGCGTCTTTATCACGCTTTTATCTGCCGCAGTTACTCATTTCATCAATATACGCAAAAATATCTCAGGAATTTTTTCCTAAAATCCTTTCTTTTACAGCTTTTAGAACTAGCAATGTATTTCATGAATTCTTAAAAATACAGGCTGCCCAATTTGTCCAAAATTCCTATCTAATATAATCAGAAGACAGTTTAACCATCTGGTTTCAAATACCTATGTAGTTTAATCTAAAAACGGGCTAACCGTATTTTGTAAAATACGTCTAACTGGGTTAACTGTCTGTGAATATACCTAATATTAAACGAATCAGACAACTACACTTTGTTACTTCCGATGAATCTATCTTCTGTTCACAAAGCTCAACCCAACACACCACGGCCTGTTGTCGCCGTGGCGTGTTAGGTTGATTAGAAGGCATGTGGCCTTTGATGGAGCGGCGCACCGAGGGAACCCGGATTCGATTCCCCGTCACTCATCGAGCGGTTCTGGACTCGTGTTCAGGTTGGCTGTAAGAGATTGCTTTTGTAACAATTAGTTTAGAATACATATCAATTAGATACATTAAAGCACATAAATAAATGATATCTTCGCCACGCTTTCTTTAAATTGAAATACGGGTTTGTGGGACGGATGGATAGGATGAAACTATAAAGGTTATTTACAACGAAATATTAAGAAAGTTTAAATTAATATTTCCTTTCGTATAGTTAATTCATTTTAATATTATTTAAATAGAAAATACGCAAGGTGCATGCAGAATCCTTTATGAAGCTATGGAAATCCGATTTGTCTTTGACTAAATTATTTGCTTTAATTTTCAAAAATATTTACCATGAGCATTGTTACAATTGTTGCTTGACTACATTATATAGAGTTCACAAATTATGACTTTAAATTTATTTAATTTTAATTTATGCCACGCATTCTAAAGTCACAGGGCTTTCACACCACAGCCCCCTCCATAATAATTTGACAAAAATTAAATTTTCGATAAAACTAAAATTGACTAGGGTTTGCGAATTGAGTGAATTGAAAAGTATCAACATATGAAATGTGTTGATATTTTTCAATCATCCAAAATTTTTTTTACGTAATATTTATTTTTTTTTATTTTGCTCATTGAATTAACACCTTAAATGATACACTATATCTATATATTAATACACGAAAGGATAATTTGCATGCATGTCAAATTGACTGGATGAGTTTCGAGATGTGAATTTTTTGTGATTTCAAACGTTCCTTCTTCAATAGTTGATGGAGTTTATGTCAAGGCGAAAAAGCGTTTTTTTATATTTTGTATAACAGATATATGGGTGTTAGTGAAATACAGATTTTTTAATATACAACTCTTGCAAAAGTATAAAACAAATTTCAGCTTGTTTAATATACACCTGTTGTGATATGAACATTTTGTAGCAGCAATCTGAATTGACTTATTTATGATCAGAGATCCACTATTTGACAAACAAACCACAATAACCTTTAAACATAAAAATTTAACAAAGTACAGTCGGAATAATTTAAAGACCGCAGTTAACTTTTTTACATCAAGTGACGACATTCCTCTCGGCATGCTGACAAGCAACTACAACGTCTTAAATGTACACGCAGATTCGCCCCAGAGACTGTCCGCAATCCCATTTTATACTTCATAATTAAAAATCGAAATGATAAATGACCGCCTTTATGAAAATAATATTTGGTGAAGTTGAAGCAGTGACTCTCGGTCATCATTTAAATAATTGCCAAGAATTTATGTATGTACACGAACAGATGTTAAAATTTGGTTTAAAACTTCATTAACATTAAAAAGTTTATTTGACATTGTTGTATTAGGCTTCTTTTTATGATACAAAGTCTAATAATAACAATCTCAAATAAAATTAAAATGTAAAGATTTTATTATAATGGTATTAAAAAAAAAACGTCTCGTGCTACAAAGGTAGATGAAGCAGCCCCGCACATCGCAACATCCGCATCCATCATTGTCATGGTAGATATCGTGACAGGTGACATATCAACTATAATGTTTGAACTGGCGGCTATACGTACCGAAATGTCGGCTATGAGGACCGATTTTCAAGTTTCCTTAAACTTCTTAGTTGCAAAATTTGATGACTTCGAAAAAAGTATAAATAAATTAGAACTGCGCGAGGATTGTTCCTGCCCTCTGCGGCTACGACTGCGGTCACAATCCAATCGCAATAGCTTGCTTGAAGCCATTCGCAAGCTTCGGGGAATGAACGCCATTGAGATCTGATTCCTTGCACCGTCGCGTCGATTATTCCTCGTAGAACACCTCTCTCCTTTCTACAAGGACCTCCTACGTCAAGCCAAGGAGCAAACCTGACAATACTCGTACTCCTTTGTGTGTATACGCAACGCGCAAGTGCGTGTGCGAACAGAACATGGACAGCCGTATATAATAATAAAAACGATCGCCGTACTAGATCTTATTGTTTAACATTTAATCTTCTCAATTATTTCCATTCGTGTCATTTTTATAACCTTTACCTATTTATTCTGTTATAGCTTTATATATCTTTTATTGTACATATTGATGTGTATGCATATATATATATATATATATATATATATATATATATATAAATATACAAATATATCTTATATATCTTTTTTTAAATGTTGCTTTTTAAACTGGAATAATTCAATGATATAATTGATAGGAATTCAAATGCCCTATCAATTATAATGGATTCGCCACTTATTTTATAATCATTAAAATATCTCCTGTGGTGTTATTAATTAGGCCTACACATTTATTGGACCAATGGCTACAGTAGTCTCTTTTAGAAAAAATTGTCTTACTCTGAGTCATTTTAATGCTCGGTTTTTGTGGACGGACCATGATGATAGAGCATGATCTAGACTTACTGGCTGTAAATTAGGGTTGCATGCGGCTTGAATACGTACATTCTCGCCGTGCTCGGCTACTCCTTTGTGCACCGCAATCGCACCGTCGACCGCGGAGGAAGTGTAGCTTTCAGTATACGCCAAGGCATACGGTACCGCGTGATAACCATCCGGTACACAGAGCTTGAGCAATTTTGGGATTGTCGCGATGGGTCGCGTCAACGTGATTGTGGGTACTGCATGCCGACCGCCAACTATGCCTCTAGATTTAGCGCTTGATTGTCTGAGCGAGGCGGTGACCGGCCGTAACTGCACCACTTCTTCACACTTGACCTCAAAATAGATTTACTATAACAGGCTGATTCAAGCACCTCCAAGACCATTAACTGGCTAGAGATGTTTGGATTTAAACATCTCGTGACTGAGGCGACCAGGATAACTTAACACTCCGAAAATTTAATTGATTTAATCTGCTGCAGTCCCTGTGATATTAATGTGGATATACTAATTCATCATAATCAAGATTGAAGTGACCACACTCTCTTGGTCATTATTTTCAATATCTTAAAACCTCAAATACTTGATTAAAAATTCAGTTCCCGTGGTCTTAATAAAATAGATATGGAGTTGTTTGTTTCAACGGTATCAAAAGTTCGACAACATTGGGTCAACGTTGCAGTGGGCAACGATATTGACAAAATTGTTAATAATTTCAATACTAGCCTTTTGTCGACTGACACCGAGTCAAGGCGAACAATGCGCATCCATCCATCAAAACCATGTATAACAGACACGATTGGTCTCATGATGGATCTGCGTGAACGAGCCTGCTCTAAAGCTATTAAATCAAAGAAATTGCTGAGAAATCTAGTTATCGCAGCTTTGATACTGGAGAGAAAAGTGCATTTTACTTTATTCGTAAACATGCATCATGGAGATAGCAAACATCTGTGGCGAGGCTTGCAATCAATATATCACAGCAGTAAAAGTAGAGAAATTAACTTGCTACATCATCTCTGCGATCCAGATCAGATCATCGACCACTTTGCAACGCTACCTTGCGCCGATAGTGCGGACGCTGATCTTCTTTCTTTTTATGATACCCATTGTTTCGCTGAGACATAATGCGTTTTCAGACGGTGAGTGAAGATACTGTGTCGAAGATTGTGTATTCTTTACTGTCCGAAACTGTCGGTGTGGATGGTATCTCTACACGGATGCTGGAACTAACATTACCGTACACCTTTACCATCCTTACCAAAGTTGTAAATCTGTCGCTCACCTCTTCTACCAATCCGGAGATATGGTAAAAAGTAGTTATCCCAATATGCAAGAAAAGTAGATTTCAATCATTAAGCGATCTTCGCCCCATAAGCATTCTACCGGAAATGTCTAAAATCATGGAGAAAATTATTTGTAATCAGCTTAAAAGATTTTTAGAATCCACCAAAGCTCTCCCCCTAGCCATTCAGGTTTTCGTGGTCAACACAGTACATCCAAAGCACCTCTATCTATTACTAATAATATCCTATCCTCAGCTAATAAAGGGGAGGCTCCTGCTGTCGTTCATTTAGAGTATTCACGTGCTTTTGATTGTTTACCTTTGACGATTTTAATGAGTTAATTACCCTACTACGGCTTATCGGAATGCACGTGTGAATGGTTTTATAAATATTTTAAGTGACGGTAACCGCAAAAATTAAAAGTATTCGATGGTAATCAAACTCTTACCTCGAAAGTTCCTGCCATTTCTGTAGGTGTATTTCGAGGGTCAATCCTAGGACCGCTACTTTTACTTCTGTTCACGTCAGATATTTACAGCAATTTAGACCACTTAAAAACTCATTTTTACGCTGATAATACGCAGCTGTGCAAATTCTTTCGTGTGTGAGATGAATACAGAGTGAGCAAAAATTTGATAAAAATCTGGAATTGGTCTCGTGCAAACATGCCTTATTTTTAAAAATTCTGATTCCTAATTACGGAATGTAGGGCTCAGGCAGCAAGATCAGGAAGACTAAAGCTCACCATAAACGGGCTGACCATTCCTACGGTGGAACTCGCCAAGAATCTAGGCATTATAATGAACTCACAGCTGAGATTTTATGAACACATAACCGCAAAAACTAAATGTGGCTTTATGCGTCTTACACAGATACCTACCTTATATTTCTGTTTCCGTTAGGAAAATTCTAGCTAAGGGCCTTATTCTTCCTGTAGTAAATTATGGTGATATCGTGTATAACCCGCGTTTACTTTCAAAATCAGTCAATTCAATCCAAAGAATTCAAAATCAATGCGCGCGGTATTGTACCGACATCTTGCGGCGATCCCGTGTATCGCCGTATTTAAATGAGCATGGAATGCTCCGAATGCACAATCGTCGCAGTTATCACACTCCCTGTTTTTTGCCTAGACTTTTCACAACAAAGAAGCCGAAATATCTTTACGATATATGACACTGGTCCGGCAGTGCTTATCGCAGGGCGACGCGCGCCAGAGACTGACTTCTCTTAGTCTCGGAACATCTCACAACCGCTTATCGGGATAGTTTTAAGTTTGCTGCAACTAAAATTTGGAATGACCTTCCACCGCCCCTGAAGACCTCTTGATCCATGACTACTTTTAAAAGGTCAATCTGTAAGTGGCTTTTGACCCAGCAAATGCAAACGGAATAAACGGAAAATGTCGGCTCTTCAAAACCATTTGATTTAAATTATATTTATTATTAGTGTCTCCTTTTCTTTGTGCTACGTTTCGTCTATGGGTAATAATGTGTATGTAGTTAATACCGGTATTAAAAACAATTTCTAATTTTATTATCTATTTTTGTGTGAAAATATATACGTGTATGTGTATGTGTGTGTATGCGCACATACTGTATATATTTAGCGTATATGTATCTATGTAAATGTATATACGTATTTTATGTGTGTATATGAGTATATATTTGTATATGTATATGTGTGTGTATATCAACAGATGCTAGCTATAAACCACCCGCGTGGGTGATGCTTATAGCATAACTGCACAAGTCGAGCTAGTAAGCTTTTTGTGGATAAAATATTGAAAAATTTAAGGTTAAGGCGTGTAACTTAATTTTTAATTTGAATTTTGTCATAAGCTCTACTAAATTTTCTGTACATGACTATTACTTTACCTGTTGTATTTTATATCCAAAAATGAATTATTTTATTATTATTATTAAATGGTAGAAGATTCCAACTTTACTAATAAATTAAGTATTTTATTGATCCATATTAAAGGACATTCACATTTTAGGTAAAATATAACTTTACTACAATATTATATGCATTAAAGCTATGTATAAATCAATTTTATGAGAAATGGGTGAATATTTGAACATTTTTCTGAATATTACATTTCTTTTCAGTATACAAAAAGTCTGAAACTAAATATTTTACGTTAACGACAAATGTATTGTTACTCTTTTTTATTAATTGGCGAAACAAAAACTGGTGAAGAGGATATAACAGTTGTTTTTAGAGAATTTAACAGTTGTTTTTACAAATTTGAATCAGAATCGGAAGTTGTACATTTTTATTATTATGATTATATGAATAACCTACCTTTAATCTATATTACCGAGATGCTATGTTAAAGGTCTTGTTTACAGAAATTGACAGAAATTATTAAAATAATTATGTAATATATAAAGCAATCTTTTGCCATGCTAATATGTCAATCAATAATGAATTTCATAAAGGATTAAGATAATCTCTACATAAAATAAAATTGTAGCAAAGTAAACTGTGTACATTGAAAATATTTTAAAAATAATGATGCTTTAGCGTAAAGAATGATAAAAGACGCTAGAAAAACAATTTTTTCAAATTTGAGCGGGTATCACGCAAAATCTACTAGACGGGTTTTTATAAAATTTAGTATGGTATTAGTATCCAGGAGCAACATACAAACAAATTACCATATTTTTTCTATTTACACGCGAACCAAGTTGTAAGCACAGCTAGTATATATATGCTAAGATGGAGATGGTAGCTATATATGCTAAGATGGAGATGTAGATTTTTTCAGCCGTAAATCTCTCTTCATTTTCACCATTTTGGCTGTCACCAAAGCTTGAAGAAATAATAATGTTCACTTGAGGCAAAAGATGAATCTAGGTTATTAATCGTGTGGTGATATTATTGTATATTCAAGATTTATAAATATTTACACGATATAAACTACGAGCTCTTAAACAATCTTTTATTACAAGTATGCAAAACATAAGTAAACAAGTAGGAATAAGAAAAAAAATGAACCCATGAATTTTTTTCACAAGTTTCTCAATATGTTTAAAATTAAATACAAAAGAACATATACCATGAATTACATTCCATCTGATTATTTTAACAGATATTTGATATTAATTAACGTAATGAAATAGTTATGAAAAATCTAAGTGGTATTAGAATATTCATTGAAATGAACTATTATTAAAAATACCTAATGTAATATTACTAGCAGCCAAGTTTTCCCAGGCCAAAACATCAAAAATTGCATTTTTTATAATCGTTTTTCTTTACAATAATTTTTTACAGTTCATTTATCAGTGGAATTTTTAATACTTTAGTTATTTTTACATTATTGGAATGCAGTAATGTGCGACTCAATCTTGTAAATTAAAAACGTTTACGTCGAATAAGCTGCTGCTACTATTAGTCCCGTGCATCCTATACAATTTTATTAATCTCATTAACAGGTAAATTTTTTTGAAACGTTGTTATGATGTGGCTATAACAGTTAATTTATTTAATTCAATATTTTTTGGTTCGTTCATACATGACGTAACGAATCAAAAAAGACAGCTGTAATGTTATAAAAACGTGTCATTGAAATTTGTAGTGGATTTTCCTTTTGCTTGTAGTACGTATGTACATTGTGCTAATTTAAACAAAAAATTTGAGAATTTTACTAGTAAATGCATCCGACCCCGGCACAAACACGTTTTAAAAAAATACTATACTTCGCATGTTTGGACACCGTAAACTATGGGATACGTCAGGTTAATCTTTTTTTATACGGAACCTTAAAAAACAATAAAAAAATGTTTGTGTATAAAATCAATACGTTAATATTGGATAGTAACAAAATTATTATATCTTAAAATCTTTGTACTGATAAATAATATTTAACTGCGATTGCTTCAAGACCATATTTAATTGCAAAAGTAATGAAATTAAGTTGAGAAAATATATAATTTACTTTATATGGATCGCGAACCTATTTTTCTAATGGATAGGTGAATTTTTCAGTTCCTAAATATTGAAAATATGAAAAACTCTAGATATAATGAACACCCAAAAAGTGTTTTATCCTTTACAATATGTGGGGTAGACTTTAATCAAGACTTCACAGAAAGACCAACAAATTATCTTTTTGTCAGTTTTTGTTGCTTCGAGTTAATTAAAAGTGACATATGAACAAATGAACTTGAAATGAAATAACCTAATATGAAATAACAAAACATAAGTTAAATCTGTTCAATCAGCTATTTTGTCCGCTTCAGCCACCTTGTTTTACAAAATTCAGTACGAAATCCAAACACCGTCCTTTCCTTTTATCCTCGACACAAATGAAGTTCAATCTCCCAGATTTACTGACCCGAGCGGTTTTAACGTAGCCCAAGGAAAAAGGTTTTGCATAGGACTTTGAATATGTTCAGCATGCAATTACAAAATTGTTTTAGAATTTAGTTTGTACTTTAAATTTGGATTTAACTGTAAGATCCCGGCTTGTACGGGTTTATGCGGTGTAGGTACTGTTTAAACTTTTATAGGAATTCTGAATCGAGTAGACATAAATAGAAAGCTTCAATTTGAAGCAATACACAAAAATGAAAAATTTTAATTAATTTAAAATTTATTTAAAAATATTGTTGTTGGAAATATGACAAGTATTATCGAAAACAAACAGCAGTGTTTAGCCGAATTTCTTAGAATTTGATTATTTGTTTTCTTCGCTTAGTCTAAATTATAACAAGGTCGAAGTGAAGGTTTTATCTTTAAACACTAATTTCTTCTCAAGATGACAGGTAATGTTTTAAGGTGACCTATAATCGAATTTTCAAACATTTTTATTTTGAAATTTAAAATAAAATCTTCATAGGATCTTATTTTCGTTTGTAGATTAGTTATATATGTCACCGGAATTTTTATTTCCAACCATGTGAAGTAGTTAATGGAAAGACTGTAAAAATATTATAACATAATATTAGTGGAAACGATTAGTTTCTTAAAGTGAAGCTTCTTAACGTATGTTTGGGCTTGGGAGCTAATTGAGAAAAAGTAATATGTCACGAATGAACGCCAGTATGTAGCGCTACCTACCTCACACCATCGTACTCTCTCTTCCTCTCTCTCTCTCTTTCTCTCTCGCTCTATATATATATATATATATATATATATATATATGTATATATATACATGTATATATATATATATATATATATATGTATGTATGTATATATGTATACGCGTGTGTGTATGTAATTGTTCCGACGAGAGTACGAGCTTGGTGTAGTGCATGCGCATGTAGCAGAAAAAAATCATTCTCTCACGGGGACAATTATTTGGTATACTTAACCTGTTCAGATATTTTAATTTTTTGTGAAGTGTTTTTTTATTTTGTGATGGTAAAAACGTTTGTATATTAATTTTTATTAATTATTTATTACTGCATGCCTATTATATTATATTAACATTAAATTAAAAATCTAATTTTATATACGATGCATAAGAAACTTTGCGTCCGTTGACTGTCCCATGATACCTCACGTCTTTTTTTCCTATTATTTTCTTTTACGCTAATAGTTTTTGTTAAAATATCTTAAGTTTAAGTTTTATTCTGAACAAATTATAAGTTATTTACTTAAATAACAGTCCTTTTGCTGAATTTAAAAAAGGATGGAAAAAATAAAAAGATGATTTTTTGAGTTTGTTAACTAATGTCTAAAAACTATAGATATTTATGATCATTATTTAAAAGGTTTCTGACTTAAATAATATGTGTAAACGTATAATAAAAAAGACATTAAATTTAATTTATTCTTCAGATTCTTACACCACATGAGGTATGCTTCACGTGTCTACCTATCCCTCTATCTCACGTTGTAGTTTTTCTCAGAAACCGTTCGACATAGAAATTGAAAATTGATGTGTTGATGAAACGTATTTACAACGATTAAAATTTAAAAAATTGCGAATTTTGGGGGATACAAATTAACTACTGAAATATTTTCGTAATTAATTACTCTCATTCCTAATTTAAACACATTTTCTCATTTAAACACGCTCCTTCCTTTTTCCTAAACCGGTAAATTTAAATTAATGTAAGTGATACATCTTTCAGAAGCTTATCTAATGTCTAGAGATAAAATATAGCGATTAGGAAGCTTTTGAGAAATTGGTAATATCCTTAGACTTGAAAAAGATACACCCATCAAAATCTTCCCAATTATGAAAAATAAGGTCAAAAATTTATAGATAATTTATTAAAAATCCCTAATCTCCTTAAATATTCCTTTAAAGTTTAAACGTTTTAGTTTTCGATATCAAACGTCTTAATGTCCAAAGTTTCATAAATTTGTGAGGAATCTTTTAGTGTCGTTTTTTATATTTACTTCTTTCTTTTTCTTTTAGTTTTGAAAAAATTACGAACTGGAAATTCAAATTATCCTCTATATTTGCAATTAGTAATATAAAAGGCTATTTTTTTGTATATATCATAATTTAATTTCGCTCAATTATGTAAACGAATTATAAATAAATATCAAAATAATTTGCCCAATCGATAACATGTTGATATTAAAACTTGGCTTTTGTTACCGAAATAATCGTTTTTATTGTTTCCTCTTTTACAACAAATATGAATTATATAATCCTAAGGTTACACTAGTTTTATATTTATTCAGTACATCTGGTTATTTTGACTCATAATTTATAAATTATTATGTGGTTTTGCTATAATGTCATAGCAAAGTATTTTCGTTGTATTATTTATTAAGTTTAAATTGATATATTGGCAAATCTTTACCACAATATACTTAAGTAACGTCTGTGATTATATCCACGTTACAATGAAGTGTTGTTATAAATATTAATGAAAGCTATTTCCTAAATTGTTTTAGGAGTATTTTTCACGAATGCAATTCTCTTTTTACTAATTTTTAACTTTACTTGATAATTTTTACGTTGTCATTTTTATAATTAACCCTTCAAAGTTTTTGTTGGTTGCTTGCAACATTTTATTTAAAACAAGCTTTTATTATAAGTACGCTTGTAAAATACTGCTACCGCTAGAGATTTTGGAGCAGGTACCAAGTGAAGCTTAGCACTAATCGGTGTGTGTGGGTGTGACACGTGAGAGAGAAGAGTACAGTAAGAATCGCTAACAGTTGTATAATTTTTCAAAATATTTATATTCCGAAACGATATTGTATTGCGAATTTCCAATCAAGTACTCGTATTTATACTATTTTTACTTTTCAGTGCACTTATTTTTTGGTGTTAAGTGGAAATTGGAAATTACTGGATTCATTTTACAACATTAAGTATACAAGTTTATTTTTGCGTTGATTTACATTTTTATATACTGAGGCAATATGCTAAACTGGTGTGAAATATGTTTATAATATAATGTTATTTAATAAAAAATTAAACGTAACACCACCTTAAATGCACAAATTCAAATAAGTTTCATTTGTACTTATACTCTGTCTCATGTGGAATTACAGAGACACGTATTCATTCGACACTCGACGCTATTTGCATCGCAAATTTCAATGACTTCAACACGACATCAAAATGTGAATGCTTTAAATACATTCAAGTGAATACAAAATGAACATAATGAGTACACAGAGTCGACAAAATTTTCCAAACGAGTTCAATCTACACGCTGAATAACGCCGGCTACCTAATTGACATGATCTCTATTAATTAATTATATAATTAAACCATAGAATCTGAAATCATTTTTATTCATTTTTCTTAAAGAATTTAACTAAATCTTATGTCAATTATATTATTGTACCTGTAGTTAAATATATTGCTAAATATCTTAGTAGTAGAATTAAAATATGCTTCCAGATTTAATTTTGTGTATAGATAACATTCTTCAAATATGTACTAGTTATATGCTTTTGTACAAAAAAGCAAAGAATAAAGTGCCACTTTTCAATGTAAAATTTATTCCTGTATTCATAAATACGAAAAATGGCGCAAGTTAAAGCAAAATTTAATTTTCTGTTTATCGTTTGGTTACATAATTTTAAGGGGCTTTTAATATATCTTTGTATTGTTATTAATTTTAAAATCCTACACTGTTCTTTTTATTATATTTCATTAGGTAAGGGAACACTAATTCGGAAAAATGGATTGACCTTGTATGCATTGCCTAGAGACAACAGAAGTGCAATATTTTTTTGATAGGTAAATTTCTGTATATATAAGATTTTTTTTAAATTACTTTCCAAACTTTAAAAATATTTCACCCTCTTGAACGATGCGGCTCTTCTAACCACTGTTAGAAAATAAATCTCGAGTCACCGTAAGAAAGTAAATAAGGATATAAAGATCCATTTACGATGAAGGGTAGTTACAGTGCCTTTTTGGTATTTATGATACTACACTTTATTAACTTTTTTCAGTCACATACATTATAAACTTGTGTTAGAAATTGTAGTTCTATCGAATACTCCTCAAAAAACTTTTTACCTTTCTGCTTGTTTTTTTTGCTTTGTTTGTTTATTTGAGCATCATGACAAAACTAAAGAACTGATATGACTGAAACATTTGCTGGAATAGGGCTTAATTTCAGACTAAAATATAGATTTTTGATTGTATATTCTCCAAGAATGATTATAATCTAAAAGAAATGAAACGAAAAACTTCAACAGATTGTTAATATTTCTTTCACAAAGGAACGTTAAGGTTACTAAAACACAATGTATTGAGTGACTCAACTACGAGTAGAAGCCAAGAATTTTCTTTTGTCTAGTCATTACGTTATTGACGGTAATGTGTATGTTTTCATCTGTAACGATAATTTATGATACCACTAAAGATTTGCGTATCAAAAAAATATTTTAAGTCATCCAAATAATAAAATGCATATAAATAAAAGACTCATGCGTACACGAATCAATTGCCCTATAAAATTCAATTCTTATTATTTATGTAGTAACCCACTGGTGGGCTTATGAAGTGCTAAATGGAAACAGTCGAATTTAATGGAACGATTTGTCTTCAAGATTAAACTAATATATTGGATAATTTTATAGCATAGAAATATTTTTTTTTCACCTCGGTCAAAGGCACTTTTGAGATAAAAATCTTATTACTATGGAAAAGCTTCACCGCATAAATAAAAAGGACGGCTACACAGGTAATGCCACAGACAAAGCCGGTCAGCAAATAAATGTGTGATTTTTATAAAAAATTACCAAATTGTATTAAAACAGATTTTAATTAGCAGCTTTGTTAAATCTTTGCAATTACAAGTGTCAAGTAGGGTACGATTTTAAAATAATATAAATTATTATTGAAGGTATCACAAATATCCTTTAATTTTTCTTTAACTTAGGTAAGAAACTTTATGAATATTAAGAAAAGAATCATGACAAGTTTACATGGTTAAAATTGAACGGAATTTTTTATCGATGAGAAGTGAAATAGAAAAAATTCTAAAGACAAGGTATTATAGAAGATAAATATTTTTAAAAGTTACCTCCTAGACACAATTAGTGCAATGTAACCGATTTTCTTCAAAATTTGTGGAAAAATCTTCGTTCGACAATAATTTTTTCTGCCTAAATCATTCCAAAGTAAAAACAAATACGAAAAATAATAAGTTGATAAGATTCAACGAATATTACAATTAACCTTAAGGAAAATTGTTAATAATTTTAAGAAGTCTATAAATAACTGTGCCCATATCCGTAATTGGCATTTGGGGTAATAGATAGATGTTTTAAATAATGTAAGCTTGTATGAATAAATAACATCTATTTGACCTAAATCGCACCAAATTATTCGTTGGCTCACTTTCTCCAACTTTAAAAGGGAGCTTTATAATACTTTTATATTTTTATCCTTGACGCAAATGACATTAAATCAAAAAGCTTTTGTGACCCGCAACGTATATAGGATAAGGAAATCTTTTCGCGTGGTACTTTGAATATGTTCAAATTTTATTTACATTTTCGGTTTAGCACTGATATCAAATTTTTTATAATAACCAAACTTGATTACCGCAAGATAAACTAATTTAATTTTATAATGATTTCTACTTGTATAATGGCGATGAAATAAAATTGCGCGTACGTACCTGTATATAAGTACTTGTTTGTGTGCGAATGTGTATCCGTAGATATTTATGGGCGTATATGACTGCATGCGCGTGAGCCTGATGACGCCCGCATGGGCATGGCAACACATGAACATGCATTTTCATAATGCTACAATATTTGTTAGATGCTAAATTCAATATTTTTTTTACGTTACAGGTATTATTAGTTATAGGCAGTATTAAAACCATATTTCGAATTTTAACATTATTCTGTTCCATTCCAATACTTTATACAACGGTCAAGAAAAATGTATCGCGCACTCGTGAATTTTTTATTTATATTCATTTTAAAATTTAGAAGATTTTGTAGAAATGTAATGCATATAAATAGTTAGTTTTCAACATAAATATGTTTTGCTTATCATAGAAATTTTTGATAGTATCATAAAATATATCTTCGCTGATTTCGTATGTAGTATAGTCTACAACGTAATGATTACGAAAAAGGTTCGTGGTTTCCGCTTGCAGTTTGATTACTAAGTAAATATAACGTAATATTTTCGTTACAACTGAAATTATTTATTTATTTATTTATTTACTCCCATTAATTTATCGATACATTACAAGTAACCTATTCATAAGGATAAGCAATTAATGGTTCAAGAAATTAAAAGAAACTAAGGTTCATTTTAAACATGAATGCAAAATACACAAGAATTAAATAAAGTAACTACAAAATATTTCAACAAATTTTATTTTCACGAATCATAAATAAATCCCTTTGTTGCGACTGTGATCAGGTGGCTGAGCAGTTGAATGCCAGGAAAGTGAGGAATTTCGATAACGTTCGGTTTGAGAGGGTGGTATAGCAAAAAGGTTTGATTGCGTGAGCATAGGAAAGTGTCAGGTACGAAGAATGAAAGTGTGCTCAATAATACGGAACATAGAATATTTCCTTTAATAGCTAAATGATTAATTTTATAACTAAAGATCTCTTAGAAAATTATTCATATCCATATTTATGTCAGAGGAACGACTTTTGCACACTTTCAATTATCAAGCTGCACTTGGCTTCTTGTGGGCTAAAAACAATGGAGCCAAACTCTAACCAGCTCTGCACTAATGAAGCGTACAGTAGGTGAATTGATGACATGTATTGAACATATTTTGATAAAACAATACGAATTTAAATTTCCGAAACGATTTAAGTAATATTAGACCAAATAGAGATAAAGGCAGTGATAGTTCAGGTATTTAAAAAAGTCTTACTTTTTATCTAAGAAAATTAAATAAAATGAGGAAAGTCTCCGTCAGTACCTTTGTTTTTAAGGATGCTTTTCCCTTAGTTTTTTTAAATATAGCAAAAGACTGTATAGTTTATTTACTAAAGAAATATATTCTAATTAGGGGTATATAAAATTCTTCTTTAATAAATATTTGAAACTTGATTGTCAGTATTGAATCTGATATAAACTAACATAATCAAGAAATAGCGGTTAAGTTCATTTTATTCCAAACTTAGTGGTCATTTAAATATACACAAGAAGACGATTATTTTAATGTCCCTTTTTTGTGTCTATAATGTGACAAATATCCATTATTTCTTATTTTCTCGCATCGGGTTTATATTTTTCATCTTAATTAAATGTTTTATAATCATCTGCTATATCAAACAATTATACAAAACAATTTATGAAAATATTTTTTAAATATCTTCTCAAAATATTCTGGATATGGCAGACGCTGGCAAATTTAGAGAGTCAGGATATCCTATTACACCATTTTGCGAGTCTAAGTTTCTGTCAGTATATTCGCAAGGATATCTCACTACGACCAAATCGAAATTAATGAATATAGTTCAAAAGTAGATAAGTAAACGTAAAGAAAAATCCTGGGTAAAATGGAAATTATACGGTAACTTGTTTTTGTGACTACGTCCACAATACTGAGAAACTTATTAATAACAACGTAAAAGGTTTCTGGTCATACGTGTCATCACTAAAGAAGTCAGAAGGATACCCATCGTCGATGAATTTTGAAGGTTATGAATCGAATGACATTCAAATGATATGCCAAATGTTTCCTAAGTTCTTCAAATCTACCTTTGAACGGACCAGTTATAACTATATATATCTGGGAGTAGTATATAAATCTGGGAGTAAACAATCTGTCGAAAATTATCGGCCTATATCCATTTTGTCAGCAGTGTCTAAGGTATTTGATAAAGTGGTTCACAATAGGATTTATCGTATTGTGAACCACTTGCATCGACCTCCTCAATAATATGCCGATGCAATGTCCACATTGCAGGACATTGCATCGGCATATTATTGAGGAGCAGCATGGATTCGTACGGAACCGGTCAACATTAACCAACCTGTTATTGTATACGCAATATCTCTTTAAATCTATGGATTGCAGGACACAGGTTGATACCATCTACACAGATTTTAAAAAAGCTTTCGCCAAGGTTGATCATCTCATCTTGCTGAAACTCTCTTTTAACGGTATAAAGGCTCGGCAATCATCGGCAATTTACTTCGTTGGTTCGTCTCCTATCTCAGCAACAGGCAACAAGCAGTAAACATTAACGGTTTTATATCACCTCATGTTCCTGTGACTTCAGGGGTACCTCAAGGTTCCATATTGGGTCCCTTTTTGTTCATCATTTGTATAAATGACATCAACAATGGTTTTAAACACAGCAAGTTCCTGTTATATGCTGACGACCTAAAGATTTTCTCCAAAATAAGAGATTATTCTGATCATTCGAAGTTATAAGAAGATCTTAAAAGACTAGATGCGTATTGCAGAATAAACAAGATACAATTAAGTCACAGTAAGTGTAAATCGATCACCTTTTCTAAAAATAAAACAATCTATTTTCATACCTATGACATAGGTGGTCATTCTTTGGAATCTGTTAATTGCATACGTGACCTTGGTTTAATGTTTGATCAAAAGCTACATTTTGATGTTCACGTAAAGCAGATCACATCGCGAGCTTATGCTTTGCTAAGCTTTGTCTTACGAACTACCAAACCCTTTAAGCAAATGAGAACGTATCGCATCCTCTACACAAGTCTTGTGCGATTCAACTTGAATATGCTGTTGCCGACTGGAATACTTACTATCTTACATATTCTGATATGATCGAAAGAATGCAAAAACGATTTATACGGACATTGTAATATCGCTTCAATACACCCAAAATAGACTATTATAATGCATTGTATACATTCAAATACCGTACTCTCCACAAAAGGGGTATCGAACTCGGAGCAATTGTACTTTATAATATTTGCCATAGTCGTTATGATTGCGCCGATATAGTGAATCAGTTGCAGTTTCGTGTGCCAGGGAGAGCGACCCGTAATATCGCACTGTTCCATCTACCTACCGCTCGCACTAACGTTGGTGCTCGTGTACCACTACGCAGGCTTTGTGATGATTGCGACGGAAAATTTCATTCTCTAGATATATTTGCCAGCTCAGTACTTCAATACAAACAGTCAGTTAAACGGATACTATACAACCATTAGTCCTTTGAAAGCATTGACACTACATTTTCATTTATTCAAATCGACCTGATATTCTGTTTTTTTTTTCTTTTTATTTAATCGATATTATTATAAGTGGGATAGTGATTACTATTAATTCTATTATTGATAACTGTTACAGTGAACTTTAAATGAAAGGCTGATTTCAATAATTTCAATAGTTATTGCTTGATTGTTAACAATATTACTTTATTAAAATATAATTTGGTATTTTATAAAATTTCTGAATATTTAATGTATCATGGAAATATCTAGAAAAGACTGAGGATATATGTATGTAGAATATTACTTTCAAGTGGGAATGTTAGGATATAAGTTAACCTTATTGTCAGAAAACTCTTATTTTGTATTTCACTATGACTTGTATCTGTTTTTTCTCCATAGGTGTTAAATAAATAAAAAAGCTCAGAAAATTTGTTTTAGTTGATATTATTATGAAATAATGACACAAAAGGCATGAATATTGACAAAAATAAACAGAATGTAAACTTTGGTATTATCTAAATTTTCCTTAAAAGTTATTGCTATCATTCTCTACAGATATATTAAATGAACAAAGCATTTTACGAACTAAACAAAATATAAAAACTTTACTCTAGTAATGATCATAAAAATTCGCTTTTTAACTTGTTATGTTAATAGTATACAGCAGTTAACAATAATCAAGATATATTATAAAAGTAAGTGTGCAATGTGCGTGCCGCTAAAGCTCAGAAACGAGTTCTAGTACGATTAAGGGAGTTGTATGGTGAGGTAGCCCTCTATTCCCGGTCCATGGAGAGGTTTCCCGATTTTACTTGATGGGCGTGTTTCGCCTTCTAGAAATTACAAGAACAGTCCAGAAAATTAAAGAGTATTCTACAACATTTTAGAACATCCCGGAACATTCTGGTATGTTGTGGAAGGTTTGAGAATAGACTGGAATGTTTGGGAACATCCCGGAACATCCCAGATCATTGTGGAACATCCAGAACACTCTCGAATGTTGTGGTTCTGGAACGTTGTGGATCATTCGAAATCTTTTTTTTACGGGTGCGGCTAAACATTGGTATAAAAGCAAGATCCGTCATGGGTTCGAACGTCAGTTTCTTATCATTGAAGCGCAGTGAGTGAATAAAAACAAACAGTGAAATGTGAGTAATGGAATATACAGTTACTGAATATAAATCGAAAGTGAAGTGTTTAAAGTGTACTTAGTGTAATTCTTTATTATAAAGGTGATTTGATTTATATTTTATACAATGCCCAATCGTAAAAGAAGCTGGCCAGTTTTGAAGCAAAATAGCGAAAACAAAAAGAACAGTGAAAAAACGAAACAGCCTGAGTGCGAAGCACATTTACGTTCCCAACGAACGAAAATGAATACCGTGAGAAGCAGAGAAACCAGAGAACAGAAATGAACTAGTTAAAAAATCGGGAATTGCGACACAATCTTATAATAAAAGGCTGCCAACGCAAGCTACTCATGAAAATATCACGCTACGAGAAGCGTGGACAAGGACAAGTAAACAGTGCAACCTAACAAATGAAACATTCCACTACGAACCAACGAAAAAATATAACAAATTATACACAAACACGTTGTAATCGAAAAATGGATAAGATCTGCCAATTTTGGAATGCTAAAGTTCGATTGCATTGCCACTAGAAGCACCTCTGTAGGAATTTCTACACTATATAACCGGCGAAACTTTTTGTTGACAGTGAACAGTTTGTTCAAAATTGCTTCTTTCGGTGCCATTTCGATCAACACTAACATAGATGAAATCGATTTGGTTTTTTTTATCCAAGGACGAACCTATCAAATAATGGGATGATTACTGCCACTACCCAACGAAGACTATACATTTCTGTAAGTATATTTTATCGGAAATGAATAATTAGAAATTGATAAAATATGCATAAACATCAGTGAATTGAGACAAGAAATAATATATACAGACGATCTTACACAAATACAATCAAATTATTCACATATTTAAAACAGCACTAGACCGAATGATTTCTGATGACTATAAAGTTATAATTCGAGCCGACAATTGGCAAAATCATTCAAGATCCGTCGCTGTACGACATGGTTGTAAAAAAACATGATTCACTAATTATGCGGCCCATTAAACCCCAATTTGCCATATGTGAGTGATAGAAAATTTACAACCATATACACACAATCATACTTAGATGACACACAGACTGGAGACGATGGCTATTCCAAATACAGAAGAGGGTCACCCAAAAAAGGTGGCTTCACCGCAAAAATATTAATACGAGCTAGAAACGAATTTGAAATAGATAATCAACGAGCATTACCACATAATCCTACTTTCCAATATGTTCCAAGTACATATAAACGTAGGATACTGCAATTCAATGAAATCCCTTAAATATACAAGGACAGCGAATAACGAAATAGAAACGACGAGTTCCTCGTGTACCAAATGGGTAGACACATCAACAGTGACGAAGCAGCATAGCAGATTTATCTACATAAATTTTAATTTTGAGGCCGGACGCAATTTATTTTGTCACGGAAGTCGTACGTACGATACGTTTGCGGATATGCAATGACGTGGCGTTATATAATAACTACGAGTTTTAAACAACGCCACGTCATCGACTATCATTTTAAATGGGTATCCAAATTTTTAACCAAATTTTAATAATAATTTTTTCAAACTTTGAAATATTCAATTTTTCCTCTTAATTTGCAAAATTTACGAAAATTTTATATACACGTCATAATAAATATAAAGAAGCTATTTTTGCAATGACAGTGGAATCTCTGAACAATGTTTGAGGAATCAAAGGTAAAGACGTTTCATTCGGAAAATTGTATGCATTGAAAAATTCAATAAAACTAAATGGTAATATTAATAAACACTATATAATTGTGGATGTAAAAGAATACAAAAAAGACAATATCCTAAGAAGACTCGAAACAAAAAAAGAAAATTAAATTATTTAATTCTTACCACCGTAATTACTCACACGTAATAAAAAAAAATTAAAAATTAACTATTTCTCACTGGATATCCCTTCTATATTGCACTATTCTGTAGAACTAAAAATGTAGTTTATTATGTTGAACATAACTTCTTCCATAATCGATAACACAAATGTAATTCAATCAGTGAGTAGATTAAGTTTTCTGATTAACGTTTTGAAATCAAGTTATTACTGTTGGTAATCAAGGATTTCTAGGAAAATTACTGTTTATTTAGAAATATTTTCTCTATTTAAGTACTGTTCCTTTAAAGTATTGGGTATCAAAAAGTATAATATCCTATTCTTTTGAAATAATATTGTTTCAATTTTTAGTGTTTTGTGGCAAATTTGCTAGAAGAGAACATTGATGGAATTACATTGGTGTCCGTCCGTTTATTATAGGATATTTTCTTTAAAATCATTAGATATAAAAATTTGAAATTTAGCTCTAAGGTCCATTATAGATGTCAAATAAAAAAAAATTTGTTTTGATTTTGGGAATGAAATTAATTTCATGGGCTAAATTGTGGAATAAAAAATCGTTCCAAGGTTATAGAAAATGGTGTCAAATGAAAACAGTGAAGCACGAATCCCACAATGTATGTGATGTATCTTTCTGAAGAACTTTTTATATATTTTATGGAAAAGGACACAAAAGTGCTGCCCCTACTCTTAATTTTAAAAGGAAGATCTGAAAAAAACCAAGAATATTGGTATTTAGGTAAGGATCGAACCTAAATTATCATAGTTGGAAAATGTTAACACGATTAATAATTTATTAATTTTTAGAAAAACAGTTTTTTGGATAAAAAATATTTCTCTCGATATGAGGAACCACTTTCGTCCTCACAAGTTTTTAAAGTTTTTAATTCAGTTCAATCAAAACGTGCCTCATTCCGCTCCACACACACGCGATGTAACGCGGTATTGACGTGGTCGGCGGCGGTAAGCAAATAACTTAAGTGCATTTCTATTAATATTTAAGTGAGAAATTGATGGCACCGAATACTAATTTTAAAAAATTAGCGTAGTTTGCACTTGACCTGTTTTTTGTATGTATAGACTTTGTCAGGTTATTTTAAAATACGATTAGGTATTAACGGCTAATTAACTGAATTTTTTCTCTCAGTACAATACGTACGTCCACTAATTTTTGTAAATATTTCTTGGCGTCTTTAAATAAATGGCTTTGGTGTTCAGACTTTTACCAAAACACTTAAATGCCTCAAATATGACTGAATTAGTTCAAACCAAAGAAAACCCTACCTCTATCTAGTTTTAATTGTCGAGATTTTTATCTTCTTGCATAGCTTGTCAATCGACGGGAAATGTCTTTAAATTATTATATATATACATATATATATATATATATATATATATATATATATATATATATATATATATCAACAATACGACTATTCATAAATATAACTGTTTCTGTAATGTATTGTGTATGTGCTTTATAATATGTGTTACTTAAGATGTACACTTTCTATTTTTTCTACTTTGCTGAATTAAACTATATCTGATGGTTTATTTATAGTTGTATTCCTAAATACAACTTTATAATTAACGTTAGTTTTTTTTTACAATTTACAATTAACGTTAGTTAAAGTTAATTGATTCGGAATGATGCAGTAAACTACTCTTCTTTCATTTTGAGCGGTTTTAATAGATTCATTTCTTAGTCATAAGTCCGATATCCCCGCACAATAATTTCGTGTGTTCAATGTTATTTTTAAAACAAATAAAAGGAATATGTAATATTTGAAATGGTATCCATACGTTTTTGTTGCTTACATCAAAAAAGCGTGAAAATTTTTGAAACAATATATGTTACTTAGTCGAATTATACTATTTACATACATCAGATCATTCTACCAGCTACCAAATAAACGAACTCCATTAATTAGGAGATGGATACTTCAATGTTGTCGTAGTGTAGGAATAAACTTAACATAATTTATAAGTAGGAAGTTGCCTAAATTTATAATTCTATTGAATATAATGCTAATAATATAAGCTTTTATTGGAAAGTTGTATAACTTTACTATTCATTTGAAAAAAATAACGATTATTTACTAAGGTGTTTAAAAACTTAACAAATTTATACTTTAGTGCGTTTTAAACAGATTGTGTCATAAATTAGATCATCAAATTTATATACATTTAATATTCTATGCCCTTTTAATTAATGAGAATAAATAAAGTTACGGGGTTGGCCATAATAATTAATTTGCCTAATTTCTGTAATAAAACTTAGTAAGCTCAAAAATATGTGAATTATCAGAACTTGTCCAAAAATTTCGATGTCGTTAAGCAAATAATGATATGATTAGTTTTTCGTCTGTTCTGTAGTAAATATTTTGTGTTTTTCTAATCATTTTGCTGCGAATATCATGCTCGCAATAACACACACATATAAGTCTATTAACGTTCAAATTCTTCAGAATCAGAGATATTTTGATATAAACCAACGAAATGCACTATTTTTAGTCGATGTTCCTTAATATATTTTTGTCAAAAAAATACTGAGTCGTTAGTTCACTTCAGTGCATTCCGTTAAAGTCTAAAGCATTATATAATTGTTGCTAATCTGGAATCTACCATTAACGAAGTTTGTTAGAAAATCAAAATATGAGGAACATGTACTAAAGAATGACTGTGGTCAATAGCCTTTCTTTTCTTCTTTTATAGAATCATCCAATTTAAATTTCAGAATGCAATATGAATATTCCTATTTAAAATTAATTCAAATAATTTTTAACTTTATGACTATCAGTAAAAACGAAATTGCGTAATTATTAAAATATTTAGAAATTAAATTTATTTAACTAATTACACGATTATCAATTTCATAAAATAAATAATGCGGCAACAACTTACCAAAAGCATGTGTAATACTTATGCGCAGCTACATACACAAAAACATACTTACATATAGACACTCGCTCGTATCCTTAATGCGCCACATTGTCATTAGAGCGCCAAGTAAGGTCCTCGCGAAGACGTTAAAATTTTCAGTGATAGTAATTGAAGAAACCATTAAATTCTATGGTTCAGCTTAACTCTTTGCTAAACGGTTAAAGGGACAAGGAAGCAGCAGTGCTTGTGCCTGGCATTGTAATAAAACAACCTTTTCACGACGCGGCTTATGATGACGGCATCCAAAAGCACTTATAATTTGTACGATATCTGAATGCTCGAGATAAGGCTATGGTTGTATAAATCTCTTTATTTTTCAATTATGTTACCACTTACGATTTTTTGATTATATGAAAATTTTCTAACACTTACATAATTAATATATGTTTGTTGTGTTAACACAATAAATTGAGTCACATTATTTTCATTACTTTTTCTTTTAACAATGAATTAATTACATAAATTTATCAATTTATTACAATTTGTATCACTGAAATTAATATTGTTTCTATTCAGAGTTTAAAATATAAAATTTAAATTAAACTTCCTTAATATATGCCATGTTTGAACAACGTATCTAGAAAATAATTATTTTAATGGTTCTCCTGTTACGTGTTTTTTGACAATAGCAGTTTAAGTAGTTTTTACTATTAAATTAACTGACTATTCCACATATAACCTAATGATGATTTTTGTTTTCTGTTTCAAAAAATATTGATTTACTTTGACCATAATTAAACTTGTGTAATTTAGCAAAAACAATCATTAATGTACGATAAGTAACAATTGTTATTTAAATAAACTTGTTCTATGAAACATAAATTATTTGAACTTAACCTTTAATATCAATAGTACTTTTACCGGTAGTACTTCATATGTAGTACTATATATAGTATTATAGGTAGTATTATATATATATATATATATATATATATATATATATATATATATATTCTGAACATAATTTTATGTCTCTAAAAATTTACTTTGTGAATGTAACTTAAGTGAATGTAACCAAATTTGCATGCAAATATTGATAACCAAAAATTGTGGCTTTGTGTGCAGATATTGATAACAGGAGTAAACGGTGCGTTTCACACAAGTTTAAAATATATTCGTTGAATATAAATTTGAAACTGAAAATTTCAAGAAAGAACTATAGACTTGAATCATGTATGCACAGACAATCAGCATGGAGAAATATCCACAAAAGCCTTACCTAAACCAAATTTGATTTAATAAGTGAAGGAAAGGAAATATCAAAGTTAAACGCAATTGATTGTACTTAAGCAATCTTACTAAATGCGATATTTTTAGATTAATGTTTACAGGATATAAGTATTCATCTTTATTTTATAACTAAGTTTTCCTCTGATTATTATTAACCATGATATTCTATGTTATAAAATTAACAGCGCGCTAACTGTAGGCTATTTTGCTCATATGCCTTTCTTCTGGAAAAGAAAACTGTATTCTGTTCCGTCATATCCTTATAGGAAGATATCAAATGCAGCTATGGTGTAACTATGATGTAATCAATACACACTTCATCTCTTGCTATTCTGCTTGGTGAGATCAATAGTGTTGCTGGTTATTTATACGGTTTTCTCATCACGGTATATCTACAATCATTCACGCGGTACCACTAACTCAGCATTGATTTAACAAATATTATAAAATTTTATTCTGAAATATACATACATTTGACATCGATCGACTAAAACAAACGTTTTCTTTTACTTTTTCGCTATGCTTTTGCTTCTATACTTTAATATTAAGAGGAAAATATAACGCTTTAATGCACACGTTTTCAAATAACTATCGTGCCGATATCGAAGTCAGTTAAGTTGTTATGAAACAGTTCATGTCGTGTCGGTGCCGTGTTAAACTATTGTCTCGGCGCCGTGTTTGTATTGATTTTCTATGTGGTCGGATATTTCTATTTATTAATACACGTCAACTTTTATCCCAAGTTTGGATGATTGTGTCCTACGTTTACTTAACCTACTTATTTGAATCGTGCCTGGGTATTTGGTTGCTGAAGTCTGTTAATTGACAGTTAAGTGTCAAGGTTAATAAAGTGATTTATAAAATATTGGCTAAATTCTGAGTTTAGAGTATCACCTTTAATTACTTTATGTCATTGCGGTTGTGTCTGCTTTGGAGTCATCACTCCTATATAAAGTGACTATTATCCTTTAAAACTACAATACTAAAGGCAGGTTCGATTATGAGAATAGTCAAAATTGTTAATGTGTTGTCAAAAAAATATAAAAAATAATAATTTAAAATACAAGCTTATGTAACTATACACATTAATTCCGTATATATTCATAATCGATTTAAAATAATTTGAGTATATTTGCATTTTATTAGATTTTATACTTAATGCTCTTAGTCAAGTCATGCAATAAATTGAAATACAATATAATAATATTAATATAACTACTAGAAAGAAAATTAATTTAATGGAATCAATAATAAAAGCACCGAAAGTTGAAGTTTTAATTCAATATTTATTTTCCGGTAACATGATTTGCCTAAATTATCTTTATAATTTGAGAAGGAACGAATGCAGACTGAATTTCAAACTTGCCACGAAGTTGGAACTTTTTACGGATTGGAAATTAAAAAGTTACGATCAAAAGAAAGCACTGTCTTTTTGTAAAAGAATGAATACATTGCTTGGAAATTGAATCGTTATGTTAAAATTCCACTTTTCTCTCTCAATTATTTATTGGAAAAGGTATTTGAAAATTTAACGGAACATTATTTTTCTCCGAAAATTCTCGTAAATCATTCGTATTGCGTTCAAATTTGTTACATTTCGGTAAACTTTTAAAATTAAATTTCTATATTTATCATTTAAATTAAAATTTTACAAAAGGAGCATTATGGCTCCTACGAATTTATTATATTTATGAATAGAATTTCTAAATGATGTTGTTCATAGAATCGTAATGTTGTTCATAGAATCGTGAGCAATATTGATCAAATAAATTTTCATAATAATTCAATCGAGAGAGATTCATATTTTTTTCCATTCAGTAAGAAGTAATAAACTACTTACGTAAATCATGCTGTCTGCATTCCTATTTTTAGTTATGTAAGATTTGGGACTTGACGATTTTATTTTATGGCTTTTGTTGCCATAGCAAATAAAATGTTGATAGAAATTAAAATGGGAAAAATCGTATCATATTAATTGTATACATGAATATGATTGAATTGTTTGCAGATTTTGTTATTTGCTCAATATGTAGTACGTACATTTAGACCAACTAATGAGCCTCATAAAAGGGAGTTAGTATCTATGTAGCTTATTCACCCAAATTTACTACGTTTAGTGCTTGTTTATTCTACTCGAAATATAAACATTGAACTGAAGAAATTACAGTACGAGAACAATTTTAAAGACATTTTACATGTCTTTGTCGTCATACTCGAGAAGCACAGTATTAGGTAAGTAAAGGTGATTCATAAAATTCAAGTTTTAATTGTTTTAAGTCTCAACTCATAATATTGTTTCATCTACCAAAATAATAATTAGTTTAAATTTTGGATGTTTAATTAGTATTTAAGGATCGCTACCACCTCATAAGATTTTTAAGAATTACCTTAAAATTTGCACTTATTGCGATGTTGACTATGGTTTACTTATACAACATTGATGACGGTATTTAGTTGCTAACGTAAATAATTCTTTGTTTACTCACTTCGTCGGCACCTCAGTGGTCTCTGTAGATACCCACACTTCCGTTGATATAAATAATCCATTTCTCTTTTATACACTTATCCAGTGACGCCATCGTTGCGAGTGAAAGTGATTGTGTATGATTGTAAATGTGACTACTTTAGCTTTATTCTCGTATTTGTATTTCTAAAAAGACATCAAATATTCCGAAAACGCGAAAAAGGACTTATATATGGTTAATTGGACAATCTCGTTCCGAACTGGTCCAAATAAAATTACCATCAGTGAAAGAAGTGATGTATTTATTTTTTCATTATAAAAACGTAATGAACAACACAGATAGAGAATCGTCGTCATTAACAGCAAGTGACGTGATGTCACTACGGCAAAAAAACAAGTATTCCTACCAAAGAAAAACAACATGTTATCACAAAAAACTTAAATATTTCAAAGAACGGCAGAATTAAAAAAAAAGTAAAGAATATAAAGCAAAACGCTCAGCAGCGATAAAAGAAAAAGAAAATAAATGACAATCAAATTTAAATATGATAATTATGAAGAAGATAAGCAATTTCTTATAAAACAAAGAGAAATGAGTCGTCCAGGAAAAATTGGTAATATCTATAGAAGCTATGCGGAAAAATATAACCGGACATGAAATAGTAGATCGTCTACCAATCTTGGTATCTGGAAAAGGAGTCGACCAACTCTTGGCTGCTCCCAAGCTCCCAGATGGGAAGGGACAAACAATAGCTTCTGCTATTTTCGAGACTATTTTATCATGGAATTTATAAGATAAAATAAAATGTATGTGTTTTTTTACAACAGTATCTAATACAGGGCGAATAAACGAAGCATATGTTCTTCTAGAACAGAAAATGCAAAAGGAACTGATTTGGTTTGCATGCCGGCATAACATACTAGAAAATTTACTCGAAAATGTAATTGTATCAGCTGCAGGGCCTTCCGGTGTTCCTGAAATTATAATTTTTGAAAGATTTAAAAGCTACCGGCCAAAAATAAATAAAAAAAAATTCAAAACCGCAAAGTCCGAACCATCTACAGGGAATTTTGTTCAAATTGTCGCAACGATATCATCTATTTTGCTGAGAATCAGCTGGAAAAATTTCAGTCTCGTGACGATTATAAAGAGCTCCTTTATTTGATAATTATCTTTTTTGGAGGGATTCCTCAAAGGGGTATCTCATTCAAAGCCCCTGCTAGAATGCACCTTGATGAAAAAAGCTATATACGCACTGAAAATATTTTTGTTTAAGAATCAGCTTAAAATCACAATTAAGCAAGCTTTTTTACGCAAAATACTCATTTACAGCGCAAGTGGCTGATATGGCCTCAGTGAACGACTTACAGATATTGAAAGATTTGGTTGATTTCGAAAAATATAACACAGTTGTAGCCAAAGTTGCAATAAAAAAAATGCTGGGTCATCTTTGATATCTTTTCGAAGAGATAATTGCTTTACATTTTTTTTTCCAACGAGTTTCTATCGAAAAAAAAAACGTAATATGGTTTTGGCTCGGAAAACTGAAGGAAATGAAAACAATTTAAAAAAGGCATCCTTGGAATATAATGCAATCGTAAACAGAAACCTCGAAGATTTCATATCAACAAACACTATAACTTTTTTCAAAATTTCTGGAATTTCTTACGAGTTCATTCAGCTATAGGAAGAGGAAGAAAGCTTGAAATCAGCTAAAGAAATTGTACAACATATGAGAGTCGTTAACGGTATAGCTGAGAGGGGTGTTGCATTGATGGAAGACAACAATAAATTACATACTAATGATGAAGAATAAATTGCAAATTGTAACAAGGCAAATCTACTATAATTTATTTCTTCTTTTTACCTAATAATTTAGAGGAACGATAGTTATTGGTATTTAGTAACATATTTTCCCTAAAACCTATGCCCCACACTCATTTCTGGTATCAATAAACTCTTAAAAATAAATGCTTTCTTTTCGAATTTCAAAAGTGGGTAGCGACCCTTAAATATAAATTTAAAAAAAAATAAAAAATCCTGGTATGTTTTCTAGTGGAATAGATAAAATTAACGGATTGAGAGTGAAGAAAATGTAAAAAAAAAATTTTCGGTATTTTATGAATCACCCTAGTAATTAATGCTCCGGACTTTTATTAGATTTTCCAATAAGTGTCCAGTAAATACTTATGTGTCATTTCAATTTGATATACTTTTTAGTGCGATGAATAAATTCCACAGTTCTAGTTTACTGTTCATCAAATAGTTAAAGATTTCAAGGCAACCACACACCATTTTGAGTGTTTTTGTGAAACAATTTTTCCACTATCCGCTTATAACGATGTCATCCAATGCTTTGATACAATTTGTGCGATAATTGAACTTTCCATACAAGATGGCTATCCTCTAAGACTAATATAAAATATTGATTGAGCTTTTCTTTGAATTATTTTTATTTAAAATATTTTAAGAATCTACGAATGGAAAAAAAACCGTCTTGTCTTTTTTATTCGGCGCTTCCATTAAAGATGTAAATAATTATAATTTCAATATTATTGCGAGAAACTTTTGAAAATTTTAATAAATGTTTCCAATATAACGTCAATGAAATGATTATTGAACTACCTTTTTTCAGCGTCTGTTGTCACTCGCTAAACTTAGTTAGGAAAAGAAATAATTTGTTTAAATGTATGAATAAATTGATGATAAGGAAAAATATATCAGAGAATCTTAACCACCTGGAATGGCTTAACGGATTTAATTGTATAATGTCGGTAAACTCAGTTGATAAAATAAAATTTCCTCAAACAGCACTGCTGTTTATTTTAATATTTAAATAAAACATAAGAAAATATAAGAAATAAATAAAATGTACAGAAATATAAATTATACGCTTTTCGGGTAGACAATTTCGGAGATAAAAACAAAACTTAAATTAAATATGAAAAAAAAAATTAAATGAAAAGAACCAAAAATTAAGTACTGATGGAATATACGATTTGAGAGAAAAAAACAAAACTTTTGTGAATATTTTGAAAATCCGTGTGAATGGAAACTTATGTGCAATATTATTTAATACCATATTAGGTTTCTATTTTTTTTGTCGAAATGTGATGAGATTTTATTAAATGTAATTTTGTAAAAAGTTTAATAATTTTAAGTTAAACTTAAATTCTTGACTTAATGTAACTATGCGATTTGTAAACCAATTTTCACAATCGTCAATTTAACAAGTTTGCCAAAATATTTTGTTTTACATGCTTAAGGAAGAAAATACGAGATATGGTGAAGCAGTATTCACAATAATTTTACTTAGACGACTATGTATATTTTTCATTTATAGTATCTTTTGACTTTTCAAAGCTCCGATATATTTTATTGACTAATTACTTATGATTATCATTTATGATTATCAGAAATATCCAAAAAAACGAAAATGTAAACCAATAATCAAATCGTTGTAGACTTTTATAACAAAAACGAACATAAGAATATTACGAAATACTATATATTCCATAATTAAATATGGTCATAGTGATTTAATATAATATTCTACAGATTATAATAATAGGAGTTTGGAGACGGGTCATAAAACTTGTAGACATATTTGGACCTAGGCATGAATTTTAAGTAAAAAGTTAAAGCAGAGAAATGGCTCGTTCTGCGATGGAATATAAATACGCCGGCTGAAAACTAAACTTTTACAGTTATTCAATTGAAAAGTACCAGAAGTAAATATAGCTATAGGTACCAAAGACTCCAGGGTGGACTCAAAGATAAGTCACATAGAAACAAATTAATAGTGTACACTTTTTAATTTGGAAGGTCTTTTGATATTTATGCTTGGAAACTAGCGTCAACAAATGTACTTATAAAATCTTTGGAAAGTAATTTTCAACTTAATTCATTTTCAGTACTTTTCAATTTCGTCATGGTTTTAGAGTTATTCTTTTAATTTAATTTATAGGTAATAAGTTTAATTTTAATATTAATATAATATGTTTTACGATATACTTAAATGCATTGCATAAAGTAAACTAAATTAGAATTAAAATTATGAATTATAGGTTATAGAATGCATTGTGTAAAAATATAATTTTTAAAGTATCAGAAAGTATCATGTTATAATGGTAAAAATAGGGCAAACGCGGTCGAAATAAGATAAAATGTTGATCAATACATCTGTTTAATTTTGTAAATTCTTATTTAAACTTAGTAATATAACAAAGTGTATGTAACTTATCTTTTATTACTGTATATAATACGGTCAAAATTACAACTATAATAATAAATAGTGTCATTGAAGTAAGTAGTAACGTCATCTCTGATATTGATAATACCATTAGAAAATACAACATATGCGGCTCAAATGGGATGCACAAATTCATCTGTCAAAATTTCATTTAAATTTTAAGAAAAGAAAAAAGTTTGTATGTATAGAGAAGAAAGCAAATGTACACTAACACATAAAAAGAAAATAGTACGAAAATATGTATGAAAATTTATGAAAAATAAGTTCAAAAGTCTTAACGACATTTCTGCATGTATACATGAGCTGTTTACTAAGGAAAAAAGCGAGGGTGTTTTATTAAGACAGAATAAAACATGACCCTTTAACGTAGTTTAATGTACCTTGGTTGGAAATGTTGTTAGGGTACCGATTTTGTATTCATAGCTCTACCCAACAATGTAGCTATAATATGAACATGGGTCACATGTACATAGCTTTAAAGTAATCATAATGCGACGATAATAAAACAACACATTTATTTAGATATTTGTTCACTTTTGTGGTTACTACAAAGCAGTTAAATGCTTATATTTTAATACGTTTTACTACTATAGCCTGTCTCACCAAAGTGAGATAGGTAGATATGTTTACATATCATATAGCACCTTAAGCATACAGTAGCGTGTGTTCGGGTCGAATTAAAATACAACCATGAAGGATGGTAGTTCCGCCTCCACACAAATTGTGACATTTGTATTAAATATCTTCCGCAATCCTTAAAAATTTACCCTTATAATGAAATGAGATATTTATAATTAAGGGCCATAATGATATAATAATATTGTTGATATTTCTATAATTATAAAGGAAAGAAATATTTTTGTTTTTGAAATTTTTGGCGCCTAATGAAAAGAAAAGTAATGGTACTACATTATATTAATATTATTTTATTTATTTTGATACTTTAATTTAATTCTGGGGAAAAAGTTTTGCTGCATGATCTGTTATAAACATAAAACAATCCGAAATCGATTATATAAGCCTATAATTAGTATATAAGCTTAAAATTAGTTTCTCTAATTTGGATTGTTATATAATAACAGTAAACAAATTACTATTTCATATGTACTCAATAAAATATTACTTTAGTGCATAAAAATTTCAAATATTTTATATCGAAAATTTTCATTTTTAATTCAATTGTAACTAACAATTTTCTAAGAATAATAGATTCTATATTATAATCTCCTAGAGGTTAAAATGGTCTATCGTTTAATGACGAATTTCTATTTTTATTGTCAAACTAATTTCAAAGTCTGTATTTGGTTTAAAGACTCGTTTTTATTATACATGTTTAAAGTCTTGTTCAAAAATATCATTTTTATGTCTCTTTAAACCTTGAGTACATTTTTTTTTATCAAAAACGAAAGGATTTAATAAAAAGGCCGCTAGTGTAATGACGTGATCGTCGTTAACGCATTTTAGGAGGTTTCGAATTTTTACCGAAACTAATAGTCTAATCGATAATGTATTTAAATCATTTATTGCATATCTAATTAAGAATTTTTATATAAACATATAACTTTTTTTATAAACACATATATTTTTTTTAAATATTAGCCTAATTGATAATATATTTATGAGATTTAATGCCTAACCGATTAATATTTTTTTTACACAAATATACAATATATCTTAATGTTTATTTTACATTTAGGCTTATGGATCCGCTGCTTTCAAATTAGTATTATGGGCCTGAAGCTGGGATTGGACTCCGTATTCAGACTCCTCAATATTGGTACAGTAGGGGTACTGCCTGCTTAATAGTGAGACTTGAGGATCAGCTATGTTAAAGTAGTACTGTAGATCTCAAGCAGAAATTCTGACAATCTGTTTGCAACTTCTTACTTCTACGCTATAGAGCACTGTTTTTAAATTAGTATTTTGAGTCTCTATATGAGATGAAACATATTTATATGATAATTTTATTGAGAGACTAAATTTGAGAAGAATATGTTATTTATTTATCATTCTCATGTACGAATACGATTTGGAACATGTGTAAACATATATACAATACGTGCCAACTTCATCTATTATTGAAACTTAATGCATATCCGACGCGTACTCTGCTGCTTTTTAGGACATCACACTTGAAAAAATAGCTTTTATAAAATTACTTACATATCTGTCTATTTGTTTGTCACATCTGTTTTTTTATGAACTATTCGACCTAGAAATTTGAGATTTTGCTTGGTTATAAAGCTGATAAATGTTAAAAATTAGTTAAAAATTATAACATTGAAATGTTTTGGGTATAAAATTAAGATTTATTTCTCTTTTTAATTTCATGTATCGTGTGGGAAATCGATATGTTTTATAAAAATTACATCAATTATTGGTTTCACAAGTTTGTGAAAGATATCTAAAAGCTTGTTTTTCCTAAAACAGCTCTACATTTTCAAAATAAATATTAGGAAAAAGATTGTCACTAAAGGCTTAAAGAAAATTTATCAGAAAATTATTGCGATTAAAAAAAGTTATTGATTTTTGGTATACAGTTTAATATAAACACTCTATATTCTTAAATATTTATGTATCTAAGTGTCCACTGAACTTTCGTAGAATCAATTTTACTCGCGTTTAACCGATTTGTATATAATTAAAATTCCCTACCTTACGATTAATATAAAGTGGAACGTAAATAATATAAATCTTTCTAAAATTTTAAGAACGAAATTCAAATATTAATGAAAACTAAAAAGCAACTTACCAACCTAACCTAACCTAACTTAACCTAACCTAACCTAACCTAACCTAACCTAACCTAACCTAACCTAACCTAACCTAACCTAGCCTAGCCTAACCTAACCTAGCCTAACCTAACCTAACCTAGCCTAACCTAACCTAGCCTAGCCTAACCTAACCTAACCTAACCTAACCTAACCTAACCTAACCTAACCTAACCTAACCTAACCTAACCTAACATAACCTAACCTAACCTAACCTAACATAACCTAACCTAACCTAACCTAACCTAACCTAACATATGACAAATTTAATTGATAAACCAAATTAATCTAAATTTCGAGTGGTATCTTGAACACAATTATGTTTATTTAATTAAAGCACGAATAAATTTGAACCTCACTCGGCCGATGCGGTGTTAATTTTTTCTATGCAATCAACACTATATATCACCATGCAAAATATGCTCTATTTTAATTTATCTGATATCTGATTGTAAATTTAAATAAAACAAATTATTGTAAATTAGAAAGAATATAACATAAATTGTATTGTTTTCGGACTAAAAGAAAGTGAAAATTTACTATCAACAGAAGGCTGAACACATAAAAATAAAAAAATGTTTTTACTTTTTAAGTTAAAAAAATAATATGAATTTATAATCTAAAAGATAAATCAATATATAAAAAAATTATTTCCAATGATGAAAATATAAGTAGTAACTAATTTATTGGCCAATAAAATAATGGCTTAAAATTAATCTTAACTCCAGATCAAATAACGTTATTACAGACGACGAAATTAAAGAAAATTCAAAGACAAGATTTTCCTATATAAAGAAGTAAAACAATCACATATATTTTCACTGAAAGAAAAATTATTTCATTACTTTATTTGTTAGTGATTTTAAAATTGTCAGTATGTCACAATTATGTAAACAAATGTGGGATATGTCTTAAACTAAACAAGTAATTATTAAATTTTTTTCCATGGGGTTAATCTCGTAATCGAACCAAAATTAAATACTTTACATTTCAAAAACTTGTATCCTGGATGATACCGTGAATTCAAACCATAATTTTTTGTTAATTTTATGTCACCTAGCTTTACATATTATCTTCTTTAAATAATTAAAATTTCAGTGTTAAATTAATGTGATTCAATTATTATTTTAATTAATCTCATAATAAATAATTAAGCGTTAACGGAGGGTAATTCGGTTTGAACCCTCGCCTAAGTTTGTACACTTGGACCCTTCGATACTTGAGTACTGAGAATTGAACTTTTAGTAAGTATGCTCCGGTACGGGACAACTTTAGTTGATATCATAGTTGTTTAGTAAGCATCCTTCAAGTGTGTGGTTGACTTTAATATTAGATGCTACATTATTTCTCTATCACGCAAAGCTTTAGAGACATTTGTTGTTGATATTGTGGGTTGTGATCTAAGATGTTGGAAGTGTAATACTAGCAAAGTTTTTTAAATTACAAGCGGTACTCACGAGACGTATTCGAATATCAAAAAAGGCATTGCTCTTATCATTATTAGGTAAAAAAGGATATAATTTTAATAATAAAAACGTTGATTAATGACATCTATCATATTCGTATATTCTTTTATGAATTTTTATTAACGTCATCTTAATTTCAATTGACAATAAATTTTCGATACTAACTAATGTTCCTTACAACAATTTGACTTGGATTTTATTTTTTACGGTGAATATGACTTAATGTGAATTAACTTTAATGACTTAAGGCAAACTGGATACACATGAAATAGTCCTTTTCAAAAATTTAAGAAACAGCTGGAATGGTAGTAGAGTCGAATATTAAATATTTTAGCACAGTAAGCTCATAAATGAATCTACATATTTCTAAGGCTAAGAGCATAAACCAAACACGTCATTTAATCCCAGATCGTTATCTGACAAGAAGAGATGATTGGAACTTCTCCTACAAATTATAGTTACTGTATACAATATAAGGATAAGTCCGAAAATACGTTTTTGTTTTTATAATTGTGTATGAATGAAGTTTTAAACATTAAACATAAACTTCAAAGGTAATTCTAACACTACAAATTTCTGTTCAATAAAGTAAAAACTATGTGTACATTTATACATATATATATATATATATATACATATATATATATATATATACATATATATACATATATATATATATATATATATATATATATATGTATATATATATATTTATATACATACATATATATATTTAAATAAATACTTATGTTCCGACTTCTCATCGCCTAGGAAAAGACGATTCTAAATTCTGCAAGATTGCACAAGCTGCTTATAAACAAGAAGGAGCTGTGTGAAATGACATGCATATTTACTCTTTTATATATCTGGACTGTGAGTGTTAATGACATCCATTAGAATTAATTTCAGGTTTAAGACATTTTTTAGATAAAAATTTAAACTGGCATTTTTACCTTTTTTCTATTGCATATATTTTTCGACACAAAGTAATGGAGATAGCCGTACGAAATTTTTATGTTCAATTACTGGTAAAATAGAAAATCGTTTAAGGTGGTTCCCAACTTTTTTTCTTTTTATTTTTAGCTGGAGCTCTGTGAAATTTGGAAAAGAATTGTATGTGTTTGCACAATTTAAAAACTAAAGTTTAAAATATACTAAGTACATAAACTATCAAATTTCAGCTAATATATGTAAAAATCAAATCGATACATGTGCAATGTTTACTTGTAAATATTATTTTGAAATTAAATGTAATCTATTTTTTTAACTAAAATAAAAAAAACTACAAAAATGTAAATGTACTCATTTTTAGGAAAATTCTAAATAAAATATAAACACTAATATTTGCAGGTCAAGGATAAAATAAGAGCTATGTATCTTTTCCGCGTTACGCGGACGTTTACTTTATTTATTTATCAGCTTTTATGCTTTGTACATATGGCGTAAGCAATAAGTTATATACTATATGTATAGTATGTAACACATTGCCACATGAGCAATCTCTTCCAGTCAGCCGTAACATTTGGTATTGCAATTTAGTTGGTGGACTGTAAAAGATTTTATAAAGAAAATTCTTTTTAGTACGTTACACAAAAAAAAATTTAAAAATATGCAAGACTATAGGTAAAAACAACTATTGACATGTTTTGGGATGGGAAAGACAGGAAAGGACAAGGACACAAATGAAGAGGCAAGACTTTTTCAATCGAACTTTGGTCTAATATTTAAGAACGTGATTTTCCTGATGTCAGGATCAAGTTGATTCCAAATTTTTACTGCTTAGACAGTGAATGATTTTTTGTTAGACGAACAGGTATGTTTAGGAATAAATAGAGTGAGTAAAGTTTCAGATTGTAGCCCAAGGCCGTGGGCAGACAAATCTTTAAATTTGCCACTAAGATAATTTGGGCTGTGAGGATTTTTAATATATTAAAAAGAAGTGTAAGTATGTGAGTTGGCGTCGATCACGGATCTTCAGCCATTTAAGATGTGACCTGTATTCAGAAAAATGATCTTATTTTTTGAGGTCGAAGATATACCGGAGGCATAAATTTTGAAGAACTTTGACGAATATTTCTACAAGTTGGAAAACTTTTATAAGTATTCTTTAATAAGATGAGGATAATACACATAACATAATCAATTAATGGTAATAAGAGTGTTTGACAAAGGTAGAGTTTCGTACTTTAGGTATACTTTAAACATGAGCTAAGAGGCAAAGTTGCCAGAACTAGCCTAAACATGCGTCCAGCCTAAACTTCAAGATAATGCATCCAGGAAAACGACTAAAAAATGCAAAGAATCTTACAGGGGTACACTCGATCAATGCCATTAATTGAGAGAGAGGGGTCTAAGTTCTGCTCGTTTTTAAAATGGATATTGGAGAATTTCTTTCTGTTAACGCAGTAATTTATACAAATTAAGAGAATCGATTTTCTTATTTACCATCTAACTGTACACTACTATCAATACAATAAAAAACTCCTTTTATTTTTACTCCTACTTATATCTTAATTAAGATTAGACTTTTTTATAACGTAAGGAGATAATAGCCAAAAATCAAAATCCTGGTTTTTAATCTTATAAATTATTTTAAGACAGACCCCATTTAAAAGATTTGATACGTTTGTATAATTTTGTAATTTTGTGTTGTTATCGTAATATTTATATAACGTAGATATTACCTTTATACTTTCTGAAATGCTAAAAGCTTCTTCGTTAAACATTACTGCGTTGCTTAACTACATTAGTATAAATGTTAAAAACTTATAATATAGATAATGCCCTCACCGGACTATTAAGCTGGAAGTTAATTATATCGTAAGCTTCTATATTTACCGTTGCTGTTTTTTTCAATTTTTATATGAACATATTAATAACTCCCACTAAAAGTGAACTAGCTGTTTACAATTTCAATAATAATAATCAAAGATTTCAATTACATAACAAAAAAATTTAATAACACAATATTTCAATAATAAAAATAAAAGTAACTTTTAAATGTAAAATTTTAAGAAAACAAGTATTTCCTCTTAAAAAAAGCACAGTGAATAATACAAATGAAATCATATCGCGAAAAGACTTTAAGTACTGTAATGTGGTGAAATGTGGTATATTGCAATTTTATTACCAGTATTCGTTAATTAGCTAGTGACAGTCTCTTAACCTAGAAGTCCTTTAAACTGGAAAGTGAATTCTATATAACCGACTGAAAACAGATGATCCTTTAAATGTATCAGCTTACGGGTTTTTATTCTTTTATGTCCTTATTATAGAATTTTTTCATCTGGCCTTAATAAATTACTTAGTAGCAGATAATTAAAACAGATGAAGAAATAAATTTATGAAAGCAAAATTACGTATTGATCTGAATAAAAAATTTAAATTTTGTATTTGTTTCGAAATTCATTTCTTACTGATATTATGAATTATATACACATGCTTTTCCGATAAATATAATTTTAATACATTATGGGTTTATGGCCTCATATAGCCAAAGGGTATTAATTATAACATAGTAAGCTTTCATGCACATAGAAAACATTTCCAACGTTGCTACACTTTAAATAACCCATAACTGCAAGACTAATTAAAATTCACAAGATGAGTTAATTCTTTAAAAATATTTTTAACATCATTTGAATAATTTATCATAATTATTACCTGAGTACACTGACAATCTAGTCAAGAGTAAGGTATTATCAAATTTTAATCCGTAATTTTAAACTCACATTATTTTTACCAAAAAAAATATATAGCACCTAATGTTTATTCTTGAAAAAGTTGGTGTTAATCAGAAAAATATAAAAAAATTCAAGTCAAATTTTATTTAACTGTATTATTTCTAATTTCCACTTGTTCCACCTATGAATTGAAAGAAGAAAATGTATTATCATTTGAAATTATGATATCAGCTATATTTTTAAAATCGATTAATTTAATTGCAGTTTAATGTAATTCACAAAAACATGCATTTAAAGTGACCTTAAAGTAGGCTATGAATATGATCAGGTGCCATTTTTGAATACAATTACCAGGTGTAAAAATAACCACGATCAAATGGAGAGCAACATTTCCAATGAAAATTAACTTTATTACACGAGCGTTCAAAATTTTCATTACCCACAGAAGGCGTTTTTATTGCTTTGTCTGCAAACTAATTTTCATTGCACAAAATTAAATCGTTTATGTCTGTTTAAAAGCTTTAAACAACCATTAATGCTGCCATTCAGCCTGGGTTGCAATTGGAACATATTTTTGAGTAAATTTTAGAGAGTTACGGTAAATTAATACTTTAAATTAAATCAAAGAATGAAAAATCTATAAATATGTTATATGGGTCTAGCAGAGGAAGACAGATTTTTACGTAAAACTTTTAGACATTCGATCCATTATACTTCCACAATATGTCATGTTTTTACACATTAATAATTGGGGTATTAAATTCTCGTATCTTAGTGGTCGATTTATTTGATGATCCTGTAGCTCATATTAAATAAATTATTGATAGGTTATAGAAAACAAAGCTATGTTATATCTACATTTAACTATTTTATTTGTAATAACTTTAGCATAGAAAGGTTTTCAATACACTGTGTGAATATTTGTTATCTAATTTTCTATTATATTTATAAAGACAAATGCGACGTTTTTTATTGTAAAATATATGTGTAATTATTTTACGATGCAATTAGTAAAATAATTTCCTATCTTTTTAAGGAAACTGTATTTTAAAAACGCTTTTTATATTTTCACGAATGTTTTAGAAAAGCAAATTTAATAAAGGTTAAGGCCAAATTTCCCAGCGGAATAAGATCTGGACCTTGACCGAAATTTAAATGAACATGACGGTTCAAGCGAATACGATTAGAAATGGCATTGTGGGTTTCGAAATAGCACACGCAGCCATGACGGAGGAGTCATAAACCAATTGGCGTCCACTAAGCTATTAAAAACACCTCAATTTAAAAGGGAGGGTCCCACTAAATACGAAAGTAGATAATACGCATTTCAAATCAGTTTTGAAATGGCAATGCGGAAGTACTTGTAATTTTAGCGATTACAAGGTCATACCTAAGGAGCTGCATAAGATGCAGTATAGAATTCTGGTCTTATGAATAAAATTTAAGCCCACAAAATTAAATTAAAAATTAAAACTATACATGAAATGGAGAATGTTAAAAGAATCTGGAAGTGCATACGGGCATCGAAAGAATACTCAAGTACCACGAACACTAAAAACTTTTTACTTGATGAAATTTATCCCAGATTACAATTTTAAGAGAGTTTTAATAATTTAAAAATATATATGCAGGGCAAAAAATAAAAATAAAGTCCAAAAAAACCCAGTGGGCCAGCGCAGAAATCAAGGATGCTGTAATATCCAAGACAAACGTTTGCAAGCCATAGTAGTCCACGAAGGATTATAATTATTTTGATGAATGCAAGAAAAAAAAGGGGTGCAAATTAAAAGAAGGTAGCAATATTGATAACAAATTCAAACAGTAATTTACAAGACAAATTATAGAAAGTCAATTCAGAGTTAGATTTACATAAAATAGCAAAAAAGCAAAAACGCGTCATATTAAAGATATAACAATTGAAATATGTATAAATAATAAAAATAACACAAACGAACATAAAATTGAGACATTCAAAATAAATTGACAGAATGTTATGAACATCTTCCAAATATACCTCTCGCCAGAAATTATCAATCCTGATAACATGAAAATACGTCGAAAATTACTTCCGGCTCTCACTGCAAATTAAGATAAAAAAAACTATACAATAAATGAGGACTGGCTACATCGGCTACATGAACATGTTAAACTATCAAAATTTATTGCGAAACAATCTTCTGATAACATTTCAGAAGAGAAAAAGGGATAATTGAAATATCAGTATAATAACATATCAGTATAATAGCAGCCATTAAAGGTTATGAAAAAAATGTACACATTACAAATTTAGAAGTGAATCCTAAAGAAAAGAGAGAATTTCATTGTAATTTTGTTTCTTTCCCAATGTGACTAAAAAGATACATCAGATGCGATTCAAACGGGTCAAATATTGCTGAAAAAGGCAAAAACTACTAAAATAAACTTACATAGGGTTTTTATAGATTTAAAAAAAAACCTTGGACTATGTCACCATGAATATGATCTGGGTATCGTTCATATAGCAAATAGCACACACATATTATATCAAGCTTATTCAAGATATCTACAAACCTGTTGCTGCTCAAGGTCTAAGTCCTGGGCTAAATGTGATAGCCCAATATTGTTTGACACTATTATGGATCATCTAAAATACTGCAACAAGTCCTAGCAGTGGTTGACAAAAAGAAGACAGATCGTATATTATCAAGGTATCACAAATCGAGATAATCTGAAGATCTTTAAAAGAGCTATGTTATCATCCACAGTGACTCAATTTAAATATTTATGCTCAATTCTTAGTAATGATGGTAAAATCGGTAGCAAAATAAAATGTAAAACGCCTCCGATTTTAGACACATATCCAAAGAGATCTAAATGATCAAAGGATGAAGCTTGCCCTAACCTTGTCATTGAGGATGAGTGGACATGGATGGGATCTACTTGATTAACAACGATATAAAAGACCTAAAATAAGCCCAAATTTATATTAATAGAACAAAAAACATGTTCGAAGAAAAAAAGAACAAATTTTTGGAAGATTGACGCCAATAAGTGGACCGACAATCCAGGATAGTAATAGAAAATGTATAAATTTAAAAATCCCATATGTTAATCTAGCAATCAGTAAATATAAAAAGTTTTATAACATGCTCGAATATGTTTTATTGTACTTTTTTACGGGGTTTCCGTAAATTAGATAATCGTGTTTAGATCATCTTTACGTTATAATATTTCGATTTCGAATCAGTACTTAGTGTAAGTAGTGAAGTACAATTTTCTATTGCTCTTAGAAACCTACGTGTCGCTAACGTGTCGTAGGTATTTTGCCTATAACCTATATGAAAACTACGGGAAACCTTATAATTGGGAACTTGATAAACCAAGGTAAACAAATATAATATGCAAATTTGTGTTTTGTGCACGTGGTGTACTTGTCTATAACTCCAAAAGCTTGAAGATCCCTGCTATATTGTCTCTCGAATTATTATTTTAAATAATTTTTGAAAGATAAGACTTTGACCAAGATATTCAAATTTAATATTACAGTAGATTTAATCAAAATTGTCTCATTATAATATTTTGTAATGTTACGTGAAAATGTTGTCACGTTAAATTGTCGGTTATGAGATTGGTTATGTATATTTTTTTAAAAATTAAAAAAAAAATGATTTTTATCAAATAACTACAACCATTAAAACTTTTTATTTGTGCACTTTTCCCAACTTAGTAGCCTTTTTATTACATACGTAGTGTGAGCTGTGTATTGAAGACAAGATGAAATGTCTGTGGAAACATTTTTTTTATTATAGATCATATTTATACCTTCCATATCACAATGTTTTTTAGGTTATTAAATTTTATTTCCGGAAAAAACCTTTATTTTGGTCCTCAATTCTAGTATGATAAATTATTCTACGCAAATTAAGAAGTATTCCTAACCATATTCTGTATGAATTCAATCTCATGAATGGTATCTATATAAATTGAAAGCCATTTGAGGAAAGTTTCTGTTATGCCTGTGTAGGAACGTAACATCTCTATGGTAGTTACTAGGTCATTCAGTTAAAGTAATAAATTATTTCCACCTTTGTATAACTTGTGGAAACCCCGTAAAATAATTTATGGAAACCCCATAAAAAGTAGAATAGTACACAGTGTACTTTCAAGTTCAAAATTATTTGACAACGACACTATTATTCCATTAATCAAAACAAGTTTTCGGATATTTAATCTTCGTTTTTTACACTGATTAAAATGTTTTCGTTTGTTATCTTGAAATGAGTCGTTATCCTCATCTTATATATAAAACGGGAACTTCATTCACTCTTTAGTTTGTAATTGTATTTACCATTTATAATTAGAAGTTTGATAATATTAAGAACAATTTGATGTTTGTATTCTAAAGGGCCAAAAACTAACCTTCAACCTATAAATCTCCAATTTAATTCGAAAAAATTCTAAGAGAAGCTTACAGCTTTTAATAAACTCGTAAAAGTTCAATGGTCCCAATATTTTATGATTCGCGCACGCATATACACGTACATATGTATATATATATATATATATATATATATATATATATATATATATATATATATATATACATATAATATAAATTTAATCATTGTTTTAATTGAATACACTGTCATTACAATCTATTTAACTGTATTTTAGCCACACGTTATGGTCTGCTTCCAAATATGTAATCATATTAGAAGTCATATTATCGTAATTTATGTTATGTATACATTAATTTCTTTAAGCACTATCAACAACTGATTATTTTTAATTTTAATTGTGAGTTAATTATAATTGGTCTATTGGCTTTTTGGTATAATGAGAAATATCTGTAAAAATAGATATAGATTATTTATCTTGTGTTACATTTGATTTCCGCTTATTTTATTTCAGCAATATAAAAATATCAATAATTTGAATATTTTGTATTCAAGATGGAAAAGTAAAGACAGTACCAATTGAAACAGTACTGCCAAGCTGTAATCTAGGCTAAGAATGTTCGTATTGATGAAAATAAAATATAAATTAAAGTTTGTTGTTATAAATAAAAACAATTTTTAATTTTATATTTATAATACATCGAAAATTAACCATTCAGAATACTTATTGAAGTAAGCACAAGCAGGTCAACATAAAAAAGTGAAAATGTAGACAGCATTTAGATGAAAATAAAAATTTTGAAACAATTAAAAAGAAAATATTTCTGAAGTGACTTAATAAAAACATTTAAATAGAAAGGTAAACATTTTCCTACCTTTTATATTAAAAAAAAAATTAGGTTATGCTCTTATAATATTATACGTATGCTCTGTTTATTTTAACGAAATATTTTGATAAATGATAATCAATCGTAAGGAATAATAAAAAGATTTTATACAATTATTTGATTTTAACATAGAAAAGAATATAATTATTTTTATTCTTATAACTAAATTAATAATTAACGACGATAAAAGACGAAAAACATACCGAAAAACTTCCATAAATGAATTGAGTATTACTTGTTATTGAATGGAAAATTGCACCACCAAAATACGGCAGTAAGGAATCTGAAATACTTACAGAAATATTTTTGGTGTGATTTCTCTATAAATATATACTCTCAAAATATATGACACAAACACACACATGTGAACAAATAAAATGTTAAGTTAAATATTTTACAAGTTGGGAGGCATTCTGACTGATCCTGATTTAGTGCGTATCTCGTCGGTAACATTGATTTCGACAGGGGAAGCAACCATCGTTATACTACGTATAACCAATTTAACACTCTTAAAGAAACACTTAAAATTCTTGCTTTTAAAGTTTATTAAACAAATCGCACCATTTAGTATATGTGCATGCAACGACGATTGTTTTTAATAACAAAACAGAATATATTATAAAGAAAACAGACCATTAACCATACGTAAATTCAAATTGATTTCAATACAAATACAGCATTGGAAATATTTATTGTATTTATAATATGTATTTGTATTGAAAAATACAATATATTTGAAAAATATATGTCTACTATTGTATATGCATCGAAATTAATACAAACTATTGTTCACAATTAATAAAACCACTTCAAATCATTTAGATAATTGACCTAGTAATTAAACCGTTTTTTCTACCAGACAAAAGCAATTCCAAATTTATAATGTTTTGTTACGATCGATTTGTCTTTTCACAGTTTCAATGATAATCAAGGAACTGCCCGACTTGTGATCTTTTTTTTTAAATTCTCTACTATGTCGTTCGCAAATTCAATGAGAGAGAAATATACAAATTGTTAAATATACATATTATAGAGTGATTGCGAGTTCCTTTATGAATTTAAATTACAATAGAGCTGTGAAGTAATTATTTCATTCCGAACTCGCTTAAATTTATCTCATTAAAAACACCCTTGTTAAAAAATGTCAATGAAATATATTAGTAACACCTTAAAATGATAATTTTACTAAATATGTTTTTATATTTAACTCGTATATTAACTTGTTATAAAGACAAATTATGATATGTTTAAATTTGTTAAGATTTGTATACCAAATAAGATAGAGATTTATGCTCTTCTAGTTTTTTTTTGTTTATTTCTGCATTAATCCTAATTTTGCTGTAGCATCAAAAATACTTACTGGCTCTAATAAGAGACGTGATTTTTAGAACTGTTTTGGTGAACCAAACAAATTTGTAATTTACCTTTAACTATTTTCTATTTAGTAACAGTTACGATAGTAGTATTTTATGTAATTTTGTAGAAAATTATAGCACAAATATAGTTTTATAAACGCACAAATACAAATAAAAAGCAAATAGACAAAAATTCACCTAGTTTTTTAATTTGAAAATTGTTTTCATATAAAAGCTTTAAAATATTTTTATGCAATCTTGAAGTCATTGAATTATCATTTGCTACAGGTTAAAGAATTTCTTTTTTCAAAACAATACTTTAAGCACTGTGACATGTTTAGTAAAATATTTAGACAAAAGAAATTATTTTATTGTCTATGTATAGTCGCGAAACACTCATTATCATAATTAAAACTTTTAGGTTTTTAATAGAGATAAATTAAGAAATTAAGTTAAGAAATTAATTAAAGCACTAGATGCTAATTAATACACTTATTTAATATTTATTTATTTATGTACTTTAATGTATCTAATTCATTCGAGTCCCCGGCCAGGATCGATCCAGGGTCAAAACGGTGCGCCCCGCCGTCAAAGGCCCTATGCCCTGTGCTCAACGCATCACCCCACGGCGACAACATTGAATACGATCAAGTTAAATATCAGCTGCAATAACAATTTGACAGCCGTCGAAATATTATATTTTTGGATGTGTTTTCGAAAACAGGATTTTAATTAAAATAAAAAAAAATTAAATAAAAAACCTTGTTTTTTTAATTAGGATAATACCGATCTTCTAATAAAAAGATCATATCGCAATATTTAACATCACTTTATAGAGCGATCCTCTCTTTCGATAAACCCACGAATTGGTGTAAACCTGACAAGGGATACGATGTTCAGACGCTGTTATAAAGAAGAGGTGAAACTAAATTTCCCTACGGATATTGCTTACAGAATTTCAATATGAAATATAAAACTGTTTTGATCACCTATTTTCATATTACAAAAAATATTACTTTTTGTCTTCGTATTTATTTAATGTTATTTACTACATACGGGAATGGAGCAAATAATTTGGTAATAGTATGCGAAGTCACGCCTAAGAAGACTATATTGGATATTAATTCGTTTCATTTTTCATTGTTGTAGAGATCATTTAATATACTACCCTATTAATTTATATCACCATTATATTTTAACTAGATTATTTTATATTATCTAATTTCTATAAGATACAATATATAATTATTAAGTCTAATGATCTACAGACTAAAAAGTGTCAACACTAAAAAAAACAAGTTAACAGGTAAAACAGTTTCTGGATATATCTAGATCTGTTTTGAAAAGACATAAAGTAGGATATTCTAGATTTTGGAATAGCTCATTCGCGATGTATCCAGTCTAACCTTTATAATTCTTCCGAAATTCATAATTATCATTATTTGAAATTCTAAAGAATAAAACATATATATATTTTTTAAGAATAAAATGAGTTTTTACTAATTTTTTTACTAAGTTCAAAAAAGGAGCAGGTTCTCAATTCGAATGTATTTTTTATATATATTACCTCATATCTCCGACATTATTTGATCCATTTCGTCGATTCTTTCTTGTTTGTAAGCATTTGCTCCTAGTATGGCCCAGTGAACATTTTTAAGAGTTTGACTATGGAAATTTAAGATACACCTTAGAATGCTGCAAAACTGAACAGCACAGGTGCTGTCATCGAGTTTGCATGAATTAGGTCTAATGACAATTTTATGAGATACGGCATTTTATGGGCGGCATAAACTTTAAAAAAATTAGAGTACAATATTGGAGTTGGAATATGGTGGAACTCTTCAGTAACAAGAAATTAACTCATTCAGTTTGAACTCGTTTGACTTGTTTTTATGTAGCAAGAAATAATAAAGTAAACAGATAGTATTTTGCTTAACGTTCTTTATATTTTTGATGTTTTCTGATTTTCCAGCTGCTTCAGCTTAACCAATACTCATTAAATTTTGCCAACATAATTAATCTCCATTACCATACAACCTTATAATAACTTCAATACTAGCTTGAAGCGCTGACTTCGGAAGTCAAAAAGGGAATCTGATTTCTTATATGTCCTTAATTATGTATATACATGTGTGGGTGTATACAATACATGTATGTATGTAAATGTATGTTACTAAATTTGTTTTTTTAAACGCAATCAAATATTTGTTCTGATTTGAATGACTGGGTAAAGAAGGATACTGAATTCATTGTAACTTCGTGACATTCTGATTAATATTAAAGATTTTGTTGAAATTTTTTTCTAAACAATTTAACCGATTTCAAATTAGAACCGTATAAGAAGCGCATTGAAAGTATAATTTAATGAAAATAATAGCCATTAATTTTAATTTTTGCCTCATAATATCATTTCCGAAGATAAATAAATTGAAAAATATTGTTAGTGCTAAAGATTTTTGGAGTCGGTATCAAGTAAAATGCGGTCCTCCTCTGTACGTGTACAGAGACGCATACAAGTGAGAAAGGAAAGAAACATCCTTTTGGCACAGATTTCAAAAATCTTTATCAGTAGCTGTATTTTACAAATATAATTATCTTCTGACATTATAGTTTTCCGGAAAACTTCCAACTAACCACTCGTATTTTCAATATTTTATTTCTTTTATTGTACTTCTTTGGTGACGATCTGAACTCAGTTTAATTTTTTGTAGAGATGTTTTACTTTTATACATATTTAAACTAATATTCGATATAGTCTGAGAAGGACTATTTTACTATCAAAATCTGTTTATTCTTCTGGAAAGGAATCTACTATAAACCGTATTTTTTATTACACGAATGTTTTTTCTTCTTAAAGCAATTCGGTAATAATTGCAAGACAATATAGAATCTGACTTTTAACGAAATTCTACTAAAAATGTCAAAGTCTCATGCCGTCCATGAAATTTTCCTGGCCAACTACTGTCAGTACCCGCTCTAATATTTATTCCTCGTTTCTATAGCTTCCTTAGAGATTAGTTTTATGACCAACAAGCAATGTTTTATTATTTCATTGGCCACCTATTACCATTTAATTTCGAACAAGGATAATGGTTTTATTATCGAGGGTCAGTTATTCTGTTCCGTTTATGGAGTTTACTACGTATTATTTTTCGCGTCTTTGTCACACTTTTATCTGCCACAGTTACTCATTTCATCAATATACGACAAAATGTCTCAGGAATTTCTTCCTAAAATCCTTTCTTTTACGCCTTTTAGAACGAGCAATGTATTTCATGAATTCTTAAAAATACAGGCTGACAAATTTGTCCAAAATTCCCATATAATATAATCAGAAGATAGTTTAACCATCTGGTTCCAAATACCTATGTAGTTTAATCTAAAAACGGGCTAACCGTCTTATGTAAAATACATTTAGGGTTTGGTCAAAACACAGGCTAAACGTCTAACTGGGTTAACTGACTGTGAATATACCGAATATTAAACGAATCAGACAACTACACTTTGTTACTTCCGATGAATCTATCTTCTGTTCACAAAGCTCATCCCAACACACCACGGCCTGTTGTCGCCGTGGCGTGTTAGGTTGATTAGAAGGCATGTGGCCTTTGACGGAGCGGCGCACCGCGGGAACCCCGATTCGATTCCCGGTCACTCATCGAGCGGTTCTGGACTCGTGTTCAGGTTGGCTGTAAGAGATTGCTTTTGTAACAATAAGTTTAGAATACACATCAACTAGATACATTAAAACACATAAATAAATAATATCTTCGCCATGCTTTCTTTAAATTGAAATACGGGTTTGTGGGATGGATGGATAGGATGAAACTATAAGGGTTATTTACAACGAAATATTAAGAAAGTTTAAATTAATATTTCCTTTCGTATAGTTAATTCATTTTAATATTATTTAAATAGAAAATACGCAAGGTGCATGCAGAATCCTTTATGAAGCTACGGAAATCCAATTTGTCTTTGACTGAATTATTTGCTTTAATTTATTTAAACTTAATTTATGCCACGAATCCGAAAGTCACAGGGCTTTTACACCACAGCCTCCTCCATAATAATTTGACAAACATGTAATTTTCGATAAAACGAAAATTTACTAGGGTTTGCGAATTGAGTGAATTGAAAAGTATCATCATATGAAATGTGTTGATAATAAATCAATAACAGATATATGGGTGTTAGTGAAATACAGCTTTTTTAATGTACAACTTTTGCAAAAAAAAAAACACATTTCAGCTTGTTTAATATACACCTGTTGTGAAATGAAAATGTTGTAGCAGCAATCTGAATTGACTTATTTATGACCAGAGATGCACAATTTGACAAAAAAACCACAATAACCTTTAAACTTAAAAATTTTACAAAGTACAGTCGGATTAACTTAAAGATCGCAGTTAACTTTTTTACATCAAGTGACGATATTCCTCTCGGCATGCAGACAAGCAACTACAACGTCTTAAATGTACACGCAGATTCGCCCGAGAGAATGTCCGCAATCCCATTTTATACTTCATAATTAAAAATTGAAATGATAAATGACCGCCTTTATTAAAATAATATTTAGTGAAGTTGAACCAGTGACTCTCAGGGCGAGGTCATCACTTAAATAATTGTCAAGAATTTATGTATGTACACGAACAGATGTTAAAATTTGGTTTAAAACTTCATTAACATTAAAAAGCTTATTTGAGATTGTTTTATTAGGCTTCTTTTTAAGATACAAAGCCTAATAATAACAATCTCAAATAAAATTAAAATGTAAAGATTTTATTATAATGGTTTTAAAAAAAAAACGTGTCGTGCTACAAAGGTAGATGAAGCAGCGCCGCACATCGCAACATCCGCATCAATCATTGTCATGGTAGATATCGTGACAGGTGACATATCAACCATTATGTTTGAACTGGCTGCTATGCGTACCGAAATGTCGGCTATGAGGACCGATTTTCAAGTTTCCTTAAACTTCATAGTTGCAAAATTTGATGACTTCGAAAAAAGGATAAGTAAATTAGAACTGCGCGAGGATTGTTCCTGCCCTCTGCGGCTACGACTGCGGCCACAATGCAATCGCAATAGCTTGCTTGAAGCCGTTCGCAAGCTCCGGGGAGTGAACGCCATTGAGCTCTGATTCCTTGCACCGTCGCGTCGATTGTTCCTCGTAGAACACCTCTCTCCTTTCTACAAGGACCTCCTACGTCGAGCCAAGGAGCAAACCTGACAAAACTCGTACGCCTTTGTGTGTATACGCAACGCGCAAGTGTAAAAATATAAAAATAAAAACGATCGCCGTACTAGATCTTATTGTTTAATATTTAATCTTCTCAATTATTTCCATTCGTGTCATTTTTATGACCTTTACACCTATTTATTCTGTTATAGCTTTATATATAATTTATTGTACATATTTATGTGTATGTGTGTATATATATATATATATATATATATGTATAAATATACATATATATATATATATATATATATACATATATATATAAATATACAAATATATCTTTTTTTAAATGTTGCTTTTTAGACTGGAATAATTCAAAGCAATGTGCCCTATCAATTATAACGGATTCGCCACTTATTTTATAATCATTAAAATATCTCCTGTGGTGTTATTAATTATGCCTACATATTAATAACACCACATTATGGATTGGACCAATGGCTACAGTAGTCTCTTTTAGGAAAAATTGTCTTACTCTGGGTCATTTTAATGCTCGGTTTTTGTGGACGGGTCATGATGATAGAACATGATCTAGACTTACTGGCTGTAAATTAGGATCGCATGCGGCTTGAACACGTACATTCTCGCCGTGCTCGGCTACTTCTTTGTGCACCACAATCGCAATGTCGACCGCGGAGGAAGTGTAGCTTTCCGTATACGCCAAGGCATACGGTACCGCGTGATAACCATCTGGTACACAGAGCTTGAGCAATTTTGGGATTGTCGCGATGGGTCGCGTCAACGTGATTGTGGGTACTGCATGCCGACCGCTAACTATGTCTCTAGATTTAGCGCTTGATTGCCTGAGCGAGGCGGTGACCGACCGTAATTGCACCGCTGAATACTTTTTCTTCACACCTGACCTCAAAATAGATTTACTATAACAGGCTGATTCAAGCACCTCCAAGACCTTTAACTGGCTAGAGATGTTTGGATTTAAACATCTCGTGACTGAGGAGATCAGGATAACTGAACACTCCGAAAATTTAATTGATTTATTCTGCTGCAGTCTGTGTGATATTAATGTGAATATACTAATTCATAATTTTCAAGATTGAAGTGACCACATTCTCTTAGTCATTATATTCAATATCTTAAAACCTCAAATACCTGATTAAAAATTCAGTTCCCGTTGTCTTAATAAAATAGATATGGAGTTGTTTGTTTCAGGGGTATCAAAAGTTCGACAACGTTGCAGTGGGCGACGATATTGACAAAATTGTTAGTAATTTCAACACTAGCCTTTTGTCGACTTTCGACGTCAAGGCGAACAACGCGCATCCATCCATCAAAACCGTGGATAACAGACACGATTCGTCTCATGATGCATCTGCGTGATCGAGCCTGCTCTAAAGCTATTAAATCAAAGAAATCGCTGAGAAATCTAATTATCACAGCTTTGAGACGGGAGAGAAAAATACATTTATTTTTATGTAAACACGCATCGTGGAGATAGCAAACATCTGTGGCGAGGCTTGCAAATAATATGTCACATCAGTAAAAGTAGAGAAAATAACCTGTTACACCATCTCTGCGATCCAGATTAGATCATCGACCACTTTGCAACGCTACCTTGTGCCGATAGTGCGGACGCTGATTTTCTTTCTTTTTATGATACCCATTGTTTCGCTGAGACATAATGCGTTTTCAGACAGTGAGTGAAGATACTGTGTCGAATATTGTGTATTGTGTGAACGGTTTATCAAATATTTTAAGCAATGGTGTCAGTGTGTCAAAGTATTCGATGGTAATCAAACTCTTGCCTCGAAAATTCATGCCATTTCTGGAGGTGTACCGCGAGGGTCAATCCTAGGGCCGCTACTTTTCACCCTGTACACGACAAATATTTCGAGCAATTTAGAGCATTTAAAAACTCATTTTTGCGCTAATAATACTCAGCTGTGCTTTTTCACAACAAAGAAGCCGAAATATCTTTACGATATATTACACTGGTCCGGCAGTGCTCATCGCGGACGACGCGCGCCAGAGACTGACTTCTCTTAGTCCCGGAACATCTCACAACCAGTTATCGGGGTAGTTTTAAGTTTGCTGCAAGTAAAATTTGGAATGACCTCCCACCACCCCTGAAGACCTGTTGATCCATGACTACTTTTATAAGATCAAACTGTAAGTGGCTTTTGACCCAGCAAATGCAAACGGAAAATATCGGCATTCGAAACCATTTGATTTAAATTATATTTAATATTAGTATCTTCTGTTCTTTGTGCTACGTTTCGTCTATGGGTAATAATGTGTATGTAGTTGATACCTGTATTAAAAACAATACTTAATTTTATTATCTATTTTTGTGTGAAAATATATTCGTGTATGTGCATATATGTGTATATGCGCACATACTGTATATGTGTGAGCGTATATGCATCTACGTATATGTATTTGCGTATTTTATGTGTATATATGAGTATATATTTGTATATGTATGTGTGTGTGTATATCAACAGATGCTAGCTGTAAACCAGCCGCGTGGGTGATGCTTATAGCAAAACTGCACAAGCCGAGCTAGTAAACTTTTTGTGGATAAAATATTGAAAAATTTAAGGTTAAGGCGTGAAACTTAACTTTTAATTTCAATTTTGTCATAAGCTCTATTAAAATTTCTGTACATGTCTATTACTTTACCTGTTGTATTTTATATCCACAAATAAATTATATTATTATTAAATGGTAGAAGATTCCAACTGAATTAATAAATTAAATATTTTATTGATCCATATTAAAGGACATTCATATTTTAGGTTAAATATAATTTTACTACAATATTGTATGCATTAAAGCTATGTATAAATCAATTTTATGAGAAATAGGTGAATATATGAACATTTTTCTGAATATTACATTTCATTTCAGTATACAAAAAGTCTGAAACTAAATATTTTGCGTTAACGACAAATGTATTGCTAATCTTTTTTTATTAATTGGCTAAACAAAAACTGGTGAAGAGAATATAACAGTTGCTTTTAGAGAATTTAACAGTTGTTTTTACAAATTTGAATCAGAATCGGAAGTTGTACATTTTTATTATTATGATTATATGAATAACCTACCTTTAATCTATATTACCGAGATTCTATGTTAGGGGTCCTGTTTACAGAAATTGACAGAATTTATTAAAATAATTATGTAATATATAAAGCAATCTCTTGCCATGCTAATATGTCAATCAATAATGAATTTCATAAAGGATTAGGATAATCTCTACATATAATAAAATTGTAGCAAAGTGAATTGTGTACATTGAAAATATTTTAAAAATAATGATTGCTTTAGCGTAAAGAATGATAAAAGACGCTAGAAAAACTTTTTTTAAATTTGAGCGGGTATCACGCAAAATCTACTAGACGGGTTTTTTATAAAATTTAGTTTGGTATTAGTATCCAGGAGCAACATACAAACAAATTAACATTTTTTTTATATTTACAAGCGAACGAAGTTATAAGCACAGCTAGTATATGCTAAGATGGAGATGTAGATTTTTCCAGCCGTAAATCTCTCTTCATTTTCACCATTTTGGCTGTCACCAAAGCTTGAATAAATAATAATGTTCACTTGAGGCAAAAGATGAATCTAGGTTATTAATCGTGTGGTGATATTATTGTATATTCAAGATTTATAAATATTTACACGATATAAACTACGAGCTCTTAAAAAATCTGTTATTACTAGCATGCAAAACATAAGTAAACAAGTAGGAATAAGAAAAAAAATGAACCCATGAATTTTTTCACAAGTTTCTCAATATGTTTAAAAATAAATATAAAAGAACATATACCATGAATTACATTCCATCTGATTATTTTAACAGATATTTGATATTAATTAACGTAATGAAATAGTTATGAAAAATCTAAGTGGTATTAGAATATTCATTGAAATGAACTATTATTAAAAATATTTAATGCAATATTACTAGCAGGCAAGTTTTCCCAGGCCAAAACATCAAAAATTGCATTTTTTATAATCGTTTTTCTTTACAATAATTTTTTACAGTTCATTTATCAGTGGAATTTTTAACACTTTAGTTATTTTTATATTATTGGAATGCAGGAATGTGCGACTCAATCTTGTAAATTAAAAACGTTTATGTCGAGTAAGCTGCTGCTATTATTAGTCCCGTGCATCCTAAACAATTTTATTAATCCATTAACAGGTAATTTTTTTTGAAACGTTGTTATGATGTGGCTATAACAGTTAATTTATTTAATTCAATATTTTTTGGTTCATTCATACATGAGGTAACGAATCAAAAAAGACAGCTGTAATGTTATAAAAACGTGTCATTGAAATTTGTAGTGGATTTTCCTTTTGCTTATAGTACGTATGTACATTGTATTAATTGAAACAAAAAATTTGAGAATTTTACTTGTAAATGCACCCGACCCCGGCGCAAACGCGTTTTAAAAAAATACTATACTTCGCATATTTGGACACCGTAAACTATGGGATACGTCAGGTTAATCTTTTTTATACGGAACCTTAAAAAACAATAAAAAAATGTTTGTGTATAAAATCAATGCGTTAATATTGGATAGTAACAAAACTATTATATCTTAAAATCTTTGTACTCATAAATAATATTTAACTGCGATTGCTTCAAGACCATATTTAATTGCAAAACTAATGAAATTAAATTGAGAAAATATATAATTTACTTTATATGGATCGCGAACCTATTTTTCTAATGGATAGGTGAATTTTTCAGTTAACTTCCTAAATATTGAAAATATGAAAAACTCTAGATATAATGAACATACAAAAAGTGTTTTATCCTTTACAATATTTGGAATAGACTTTAATCAAGACTTCACAGAAAGACCAACAAATTATCTTTTTGTCAGTTTTTGTTGCTTCGAGTTAATTAAAAGTGACATATGAACAAATTAACGTGAAATGAAATAACATAATAAGAAATAACAAAACATAAGTTAAACCTGTTCAATCAGCTATTTTGTCCGCTACAGCCACCTTATTTTACAAAATTGAATAAGAAATCCAAACACCGCCCTTTCCTTTTATTCTCGACACAAATGAATTTCAATCTCCCAGATTTACTGACCCGAGCGGTTTTAACGTAGCCCAAGGAAAAAGGTTTTGCATAGGACTTTGAATATGCTCAGCATGCAATTACAAAATTGTTTTAGAATTTAGTTTGGACTTTAAATTTGGATTTAACTGTAAGATCCCGGCTTGTAAGGGTTTATGCGGTGTAGGTACTGTTTAAACTTTTATAGAAATTCTGAATCGAGTAGACATAAATAGAAAGCTTCAATTTGAAGCAATGCACAAAAATGAAAAATTTTAATTAATTACAAATTTATTTAAAAATATTGTTGTTGGAAATATTACAAGTATTATCGAAAACAAACAGCAGTGTTTAGCCGAATTTCTTAGAATTTGATCACTAGTTTTCTTCGCTTAGTCTAAATTATAACAAGGTCGAAGTCTAGGTATTATCTTTAAACACTAATTTCTTCTCAAGGTGACAGGTAATGTTTTAAGGTGACCTATAATCGAATTTTCAAACATTTTTATTTTGAAATTTAAAATGAAATCTTTATAGGATCTTATTTTCGCTCGTTGATTAGTCATATATGTCACCGGAATTTTTATTTCCAACCGTATGAAGTAGTTAATGGAAAGACTGTAAAAATATTATAACATAATATTACTGGAAACGATTAGTTTCTTAAAGTGAAGAACGTATGTTTGGGCTTGGGAGCTAATTGAGAAAAAGTAATACGTCACGAATGAACGCGAGTCGCTGCCTACCTCACACCTTCGTTCTCTCTCTCCCTCCTCCCTCTCTCTCTCTCTCTCTCTCTATATATATATATATATATATATATATATATATATATATATGTATATATGTATACGCGTGTGTGTATGTAATTTTTCCGACGAGAGTACGAGCTTGGTGTAGTGCATGCGCATGTAGCAGACAAAAATAATTCTCTCACGGGGACAATTATTTGGTATACTTAACCTGTTCAGATATTGTAATTTTTTGTGAAGTGTTTTTTTTATTTTGTGATGGTAAAAACGTTTGTATATTAATTTTTATTAATTATTTATCACTGTATGCCTATTATATTATATTAATATTTAATTAAAAATCTAATTTTATATACGATGCATAAGAAGCTTTGCGTCCGTCGACTGTCCCACGACATCTCACGTCTTTTTTTCCTATTATTTACTTTTACGCTAATAGTTTTTGTTAAAATACCTTTGTTGTATATCTTGAGTTTAAGTTTTATTCTGAAAAAATTATAAGTCATTTACTTAAATAACAGTCCTTTTGCTGAATTTAAAAAAGTAAGGAAAAAATAAAAAGATGATTTTTTTGAGTTTGTTAACTAATGTCTAAAAACTATAGATGTTTATGATCATTATTTAAAAGGTTTCTGACTTAAATAATATGTGTAAACGTATAATAAAAAAGACATTAAATTTAATTTATTCTTCAGATTTTTACATGACATGAGGTATGCTTCACGTGTCTACCTATCTCTCTATCTCACGTTGTAGTTTTTATTAGAAACCGTTCTACAGAGAAATTAAAAATTGACGTGCTGACAAAACGTATTTACAACGATTAAAACTAAAAAAATGAGAATTTTGAGGGGTGCAAAGTAAGTACGGAAATATTTTCGTAATTAAGTCCTCTCTTTCCTAATTTGAATCTCCTTCCCTTTTCCTAAGCCGGTAAATTTAAATTAATGCAAATGATACATCTTTCAGAAGCTTATCGAATGTCTAGAGGTAAATTACAGCGATTAAGGAGTTTTTCAGAAATTGTTACTGTTTTGAGACTTGAGAAAGATACACCCATCCAAATCTTTCCATTATGGAAAATAATTTAAAAATTTATGAATAATTTAATATAAATCCTATGTACCCTTTAAAGTTTCCACATTTTATTTTTCAATATTGAACATCTTAATGTTCAAAGTTTCCTAAATTTTTAAGTTATCTTTTGTGTCGGTTTCTGTATTCACTTCTTCTTTTTTCTTTTAATTTTGTAAACGTTACGAACTGGAATAATTAGTAAATAACAAAAGGAAATTTTTTTGTAAATATCATAATTTAATTTTGCTCAATTATGTGAACGAATTATAAATCAATACCAAAATAATTTGCCCAATCGATAACATGTTGATATTAAAACTTGGCTTTTGTTACCGAAATAATCGTTTTTATTATTTCCTCTTTTACAACAAATATGAATTTTATATAAATTATATAATCCTAAGTTCACACTAGTTTTATATTTATTCAGTACATCTGGTTATTTTGACTCATAATTTATAAATTATTATGTGGTTTTGCTATAATGTCATAGCAAAGTATTTTCGTTGTATTATTTATTAAGTTTAAATTGATATATTGGTAAATCTATACCACAATATACTTAAGTAACGTCTATGATTATATCCACGTTACAATTAAGTGTTGTTATAAATATTAATAAAAGCTATTTCCTAAATTGTTTTAAGAGTATTTTTCACGAATGCAATTCTCTTTTTACTAATTGTTAACTTTACTTGATTATTTTTACGTTGTCATTTTTATAATTAACTTTTAAAGTTTTTGTTTGTTGCTTGCAACATTTTATTTGAAAACAAGCTTTCATTATAAGTACGTTTGTAAAATACTGCTACCGCTAGGAATTTTGGAGCAGGTACCAAGTGAAGCTTAGCACTAATCGGTGTGTGTGGGTGTGACACGTGAGAGAGAAGAGAAGGGCCAACTTGACACCGATACCAATAATCGCTAACAGTAGTCTAATTTTTCAAAATATTTATATTCCGAAACGATATTGTTTTTCGAATTTCCAATCAAGTACTCGTATTTATACTATTTTTACTTTTCAGTGCATTTATTTTTTTGTGAAGTGGAAATTGGTTCCATTGTTTCGTAAAAAATGTTTTATTGAGGCTATTTCTTTAATCGAATTACTGGATTCATTTTACAACATGAAGTATACAAATTTATTTTTGCGTTGATTTACATTTTTATACACTGAGGCAATATGCTAAACCGGTGTGAAATATGTTTATAATATAATGTTATATAATAAAAAAATTAAACGTGACACCACCTTAAATGCACAAATTCAAATAAGTTTCATTTGTACTTATACTCTGTCTCATGTGGAATTACAGAGACACGTACTCATTCGACACTCGACGCTATTTTTTTTCAATGATTTAAACACGACACCAAAATGTGAATGCTTTAAATGCATTCAAGTGAATACAAAATGAACATAATGAGTACACGGAGTCGACAAAATTTTTCAAACGAGTTCAATCTACACGCTAATTAAGGCCGGCTACCTAATTGACATGATCTCCTTTGAAGTGTGGAATCTGAAATCATTTTTATTAATTTTTTTTAACGAATTTAATCAAATTTAATGTCAATTATATTACTCTATTTGTAGTAAAATATGTTAATATCAGAATTAAAATATGCTTCCAGATTTAATTTTTTGAACAGATAACATTTTTCAAACATCTACTAGTTACATGCTTATGTAAAAAAAAGGAAAGAATAAAGTGCCATTTTTCAATGTAAAATTAATTGCTTTCTTATAAATAAGAAAAATTATGCAAGTTAAAGCAAAATATAATTTTCTATTTAACGTTAGGCCTTTGTATTATTATAAATTTTTAAATTCTACTCTGTTATTTTTATTATAGTCATTAGGTAAAAGAATATTAATTCGCAAAAATGTACTGACTTTGTATGCATTGATAACAGACAAAAGAAGTGCAGTATTTTTTTGACTGGCAGATTTTAAATTTCTGAAAATCTATTCCAAAAATCTATCTAATTAACATTTTTTTAAATTACTTCCCAAAGTTTAAAAATATTTCACCCTCTTGAACGATGCGGCTCTTCTAAGCATCGTAAGAAAATAAATCTCTAGTCACAGTAAGAAATTAAATAAGGATAATAAAATCCATTTACGATGAAGGGTAGTTACAGTGCCTCTGTGGTATTTATGATACTATATTTAATTAACTTTATAAGAAATTGTAGTTCTGTCGAATACTCCTCAAGAAACTGTTTATCCGTCTGCCTGTTTTTTTTGGTTTGTTTATTTGAGCATCATGCCAAAATTAAAGAACTGATATGAATGAAACATTCTATGGGATAGTGCTTAATTTCAGACTAAAATATAGTTTTTTCTATTGTATAATTTCCAAGAATGATTATAATCTCAAAAAAATGAGAAGAAAAACTTCAACAGTTTGTTAACTTTTCTTTCACAAAGAAACGTTATTGCTACAAAAACACAATGTATTGAGTGACTAAGCTACTAGCAGAAGCCAAGAATTTTCTTTTGTCTAGTCATTATGATATTGACTGTAATATGTATGTTATCATCTGTGACGATAATTTATGATACCACTAGAGATTTGCACGTCAAAAAAAATATTTTTAAGTCATCCAAATAATAAAATGCATCTAAATAAAAGACTCATGAGTACACAAATCAATTGCCCTATAAAATTCAATTCTTATTATTTATGTAGTAACCCACTGGTTGTCTTATGAAGCGCTAAATGGAAACAGTCGAATTTAATAGAACGATTTATCTTCAAGATTAAACTAAAATATTGGATAATTTTATAGCATAGAAATTTTTTTTTCCCCTTGGTCAAAGGCACTTTTGAGATGAAAATCTTCTTACTATGCAAAAGCTTCACCGCATAAATCAAAAGGACGGTTACACAGGTAATGCCACAGATAAAGCCGGTCAGCAAATAAATGTGATTTTTATAAAAAATTACCAAATTGTATTAAAACAGATTTTAATTAGCAGCTTTGTTAAATCTTTGCTATTACAAGTGTCAAGTAGGGTACGATTTTAAAATAATATAAATTATTATTGTAGGTATCATAAATATTAGTTAATTTTTCTTTAAGTTAGGTAAGAAGCTTTATGAATATTAAGAAAAGAACCATTACAAGTTTACATGGTTAAAATTGAATGGAATTGTTTATAGATGAGAAGTGAAATAGAAAAAAGTCGAAAGACTAGGTATTATAGAAGAAAAATATTTTTAAAAGTTACCCCCTAGACACAATTAGTGCAATGTAATGAGTTTCTTCAAAATTTGCGAAAAAATCTTTGTTTGACAATACTTTTTTCTGCCTAAATAATTCCAAAGTAAAAACAAATACGAAAAATAATAAGTTGATAAGATTCTTAAGGAAAATTCTTAATAATTTTAAAAAGTCTATAAATAACTGTGCCCATTTCCATAATTGGCATTTGGGGTAATACATAGATGTTTTAAATAATGTAAGCTTGTATAAATAAATAATATCTATTTGACCTAAATCGCACCAAATTATTCGTTGGCTCACTTTCTCCAACTTCAAAAGGGAGCTTTATAATACTTTTATATTTTTATCCTTGACGCAAATGACATTAAATCAAAAAGCTTTTGTGACCCGCAACGTATATAGGATAAGGAAATATTTTCGCGTGGTACTTTGAATATGTTCAAAATTTATTTACATTTTTGGTTTAGCACTGAAATCAAATTTGTTATAATAATCCAACTTGATTACCCGGAGATAAACTAATTTAATTTTAGAATTATTTCTACTTATATAATGGCGATGAAATAAAATTGCGCGTACGTACCTGTATATAAGTACCTGTTTGGGTGCGAATGTGTATCCGTAGATATTTGTGGGCGTATATGACTGCATGTGCGTGAGCCTGATGACGCCCGCATGTGCATGGCAACACACAAACATGCATTTTCATAATGCTACAATACTTGTTAAATGCTAAATTCAATATTTTTTTTACGTTATAGGTATTACACAGTATTAAAACCATATTTCGAATTTTAACATTATTCTGTTCCATTCCAATACTTTATATAACGGTCAAGAAAAATGTATCGCGCACTCGTGAATTTTTTATTTATATTCAATTTAAAATTTAGAAGATTTGGCAGAAATTTAATGCATATATATAGTTAGTTTTCAACATAAATATATTTTGCTTATCATAGAAATTTTTGTTGGTAACCTAAAATATAACTTAGCTGATTTCGTATGTAGTATAGTCTAGAACGTAATGATTACCAAAAAGTTCTTGGTTTCTGCTTGCAGTTTGATTACTAAATTAATACGGTTAACGTAATATTTTCGTTACAACTGAAATTATTTATTTATTTATTTGTTTACTCCCTTTAATTTCCCCATACATTACAAGTAACCTATTCATAAGGATAAGCAATTAACGATTCAAGAAATTAAAAGAAACGAAGGTCCATTTCAAACATGAATGCAAAATACACAAGAATTAAATAAAGTAACTACAAAATATTTCAACAAATTTTATTTTCACTCGTAAACAAATCCCTTTCTTGCGACTGTGATCAGGTGGCTGAGAAGTTGAATGCCAGGAAAGTGAGGAATTTCGATAACGTTCGGTTTGAGAGGGTGGTTTAGCAAAAAGGTTTGATTGCGTGAGCGTAGGAAAGTGTCAGGTACGAAGAATGAAAGTGTGTTCAATAATACGGAACATAGAATATTTCCTTTTAATAGCTAAATGATTAATTTTATAACTAAAGATCTCTTAGAAAATTAACCATATCCATATTTATGTCAGAGAAACGACTTTTGCACACTTTCAATTATCAAGCTGCACTTGGCTTCTTGTGGGCTAAAAACAATGGAGCCAAACTCTAACCAGCTCTGCACTAATGAAGCGTACAGTAGGTGAATTGATGACATGTATTGAACATATTTTGATAAAACAACACGAATTTAAATTTCCGAAACGATTTTTGTACTGCTTCTGCCATATGCTCACGAAATATCCATCCAAAATCAAATGTGACTTTCAAATCAATGACCTCATATAGACGATGCAGTGGGATTCCACTGGCCGTAAATCTATATTCAATAGGAGCCTGTGTACGTCTGTGACTGACTATTGAACATTTATGTTTTTTGCTGAACCGTAGTAATAACTTTGCCATGCTCAACAAAGAATTACAAATTTGTTTTAGAATTTAGATTTAAAATCCATTACAAACTCCATATATGGACGAATTTTTATTGCATATTTTTAAATTCTTAAGTAGTGTTAGATCGAAGAAAAATAAATGCAGTATTGCATATTCAGGTATTTAAAATTCTTACCTTTTATCTAAGAAAATTAAATAAAATTAGGAAAAGTCTCCGTCAGTAGGTTTGTTTTTAAGGATGCTTTTCCCTTAATTTTTTTTAATATAGAAAAGTACATTTATAGTTTATATACTACAGAAATATATTCTAATTAGACGTATATAAAATTCTTCTTTAATAAATATTTAAAACTTGATTGTCAGTAGTGAATCTGATATAAACTAACATAATTTTTCAGTTTATATTGATTATAAGAAATGATGTCAGTTATGTTTCTAATGGTTGGGTATTTTTAAATTGTAATGAAATCGTTTCTAATATTAATTTAGATTTCGAACAACCTTTAGCCTCACTTGCGAATGATACGTATGATCTATAATTTGGTTACCGCACCGAAACGTTTCAGATATGTCAATAAATTATGTTACTATGCCATTAAAATGCCAATCAAATCGATTCAAGGATATGTTAGGTTTACAACTAATAAACCATCTCAATTTTAATCTCGTTTTTTGCGAATTAATTTTATTTTATATGTTCAATTAATAAACTGAATGACTTATTATATAATCTACGTCGTTGCTTATTATTTCTCACCAGTTGATGTGCAGAAATAAAATATATTTAATAGAATTCGTTTAGCTTTCAAATAAAAATGTAGAATTAATAGCATGCTTGATCCAATCATGGGTATAATGGGGAATTAATGCATGTTGGGCTTCTTCTGAAATAGTAGCATCAAGTGGCAATACCATAGAATCAAAATTTAATTTAGAAATATATAAGCAATTTAATTTTTTTTTAATTTAATGTAAATTTTAGGCCGCCCTACGGCCGGCCGATAACTACCATTATCTTTTTTGTACATTACCATTTAGAAGCCAATTACTAATTGTATATAAGATTGAACAAAGCACTCTTACTTTCCTGACAAAGGTTATGGAGAAGTTATTATAATTATACAAAAATAACTGTGAGAAATATATTAGTTAATAACCTGAAGTGGCCCACCCGTACCATTTGTTTGAATCTTATTTATTGGGTTATTCTGAAAGCATTGAGCACCTTATTTGCAAACATTTTTTTTAAATCACAGTTTATTTTTAGTGACGCTTACGCATAGTAAGTAGCATTGTTATTTGTAGCCCGTTGCCAACTTGTTGGATTTCTTTACTTGCGTGGATTCCTTCTAAATAAAGATTTTAGGGCTTTGGCTCAATGAACTAATTAAGAAAATCTGACAACTCTATTCTATCATAAAACTTTTTTATACTCAATAAAATTATTAAAAAACCGGGATAAACAAAAATCTGTCGGTGCTAAATAAGGGGAATATGGTGGATATGACAGAATCCCCTAATGAATATTCGGTACTTCTGGCGGACGACTTTACTTACCTTCGGTCGGGGTTATCTTGAAGGAAATACACTTATGAGTTTGATTTACGTTTGTTTTGAATATATATGTGAAGTTGGTTAAGTTGATTGCAGCATATTGAAGTCAATCAAATTGATTGCAATATAGTGTTGGTGCTGTGATATTTTATGGTGGAAGCACATAATACAAATTCCTTTTGCATTCCATCAAACATAAAACAAAATTTTCGTCTGATGAAGTATTTGAGTTGGTATCGGCTTTTGTTTGAGCTTAGGCATTGGCGTTTTCCGGTATGGTTTACCTACAGAATTCACTTTTCATTTTCGGTTATCAATTGGTCAAGCCAGTGTTGGGTAGGTCTCAGGAGAAGAAGATTCATACATATGTTGGCACGTTGGTCTAATTGAGCGATGGTCAGGGTAAGTCGTATGCACACATCTAACTTACACCTTTATATATATGATGGAACTGTTCCAAATGCTTGCACATAACTGAAACTGAACTCTGTTGCCAGGCAACGTGTGATAAGACGGCGATTTTTTTTATAATTCCCAATTCGGAACTTCTGAAAACAACGTCTTGCGCCAGAGACCCCATCTTTAACTTCTACATTACGTTCATTTCAAGTAGCTATAGTTACATTGATCTAAATGAAACTCCTACAAATACAATGCTCTCTTTCACTTCTTCTTCTTCCACGTTCTAATAAATACTGCAGAGGTTCGTAGTAGTTGATACATATTTGTATAGTTTACCCCACCACGTTACAACTTTACACTGTAGATAGTTCTATCACTTTTCTAGAAAAAAATTGACATTCCGAAAAAAGGCTCATTACTTTCCTCACAACCCAATAAATTTGTATTATATTTATATTGCACGATATCTGGTAACCATATCTCCACAATATCACACTCATTCTACCTCTTTCTTTATTCCCAAAATTGTGCATTTTATTTACTTCGATATGCTAATTATTTTCAACCTTTATATGTATATGCAATTTTGTAAAGCAGAAATAACAGATATTTTCCAAAACACTCATATATTTTTACACTTCAACTCTCAGATTGATCAAAAAATGGTTTTCATAAATTATTTTTCATTAACATGAAGTTAGGAAAAATGATATAAACCCAGACGATTTCCTTCTTTTTAAATGTTTGTTTTTTTCTTTTTAAATGTCCTGTTTCCGTTAGGAAAATTGTAGTTGAAAGTTTCATTTTTCCAGTACTCGATTATGGTGATATCGTATATAGCCCGCGTTTACTGTCAAGGACAGCCAATTCAATCCAAAGAATTGAAAATGCATGCGCGCGTTTTTGTTCCGACATCCCGCGGCGATCCCGTATACCACCATATTAAAATGAGCATGGAATGCTCCGAATGCTTTTAAAAGGTCAATATGTAAGTGGCTTTTGACCCAACAAATGCAAACGGAATAAACGGAAAATATCGGCTCTTCCAAATCATTTGATTTAAATTATATTTATTATTAGTATCTTCTTTTCTTTGTGCTATGTTTTTCTATGGGTAATGATGTGTATGTAGTTATGTATTTGTATATAATACCTGTATTAAAAATAATTATTAATATGATTAATTATTAATAATAATATTAATAAACTTACCTGCTAAGACCGACAGAGCTTCGCTGTTCAGATACCTGATCTATTTGGGCCTGTGTTTGCTGGAGACCCCTCTGGGCAGCAATCTGTTGAGGGTTTTTTTGGTCCGCCTACTGGACCATCACCCTCACCAGTGGGAGCCAATCCACCTTCGGCAGCCCTGGAATGAAGACACTCCACCCTGACCTGTTTATAAGAACGAGAAGCTCGTCGCTGGGAAGTATACCTCAGGCAGCGACCGTAAATACAATCCTACAGAATAAACATCCGGACGGGCCAGCGCTCGAACCACCAGACTGGCAAAGAGTCCCTGTAGGCAGAAATCAGAAGCGAAAAAGACAGAAACTCCAGTCGACTTCGCCAGAAAGGACCACAACAAGCAATAGATTTAGCGGGTTACCTCTTGATCCCAAAGAAGTTGCGAAAGAGCCAAGAGAAAAACGGCCTAGTAAACCACCATTCATTATATTATACGGCATCGAAGACGTTAATAAGCTGATAAAATTATTACAGACCACCGCAGACAAGAATAGTTTTACAATAAAAATTGTCAACAGAAGCCAACTGAGATTAAATTGTGTGGACACAGCAATATACAAAAACTTAATTACACTAGTTCAAAATAAAGGACTCATAGGACATACTTTTAACCTGAAAGACCAATGTTGCTATAGAATAGTTATAAAAAACCTACACTACACAACTTCACATAGTGCAATCGTTAAAGCAATTGAAGAGACTGGAAACAAAGTCTATGGTGAAATTATAAACTCAAAATTTAGACCAGATAAAAAACCAACATCTACATTCTTTGTCAACATCGAACCTGGAGCTAACAATGCAACAGTGAAAGATATTAAAAATATCTACCACCAGTCTGTAACAATCGAAGATCCAAAAAAGAGAACAACATTGCCTCAGTGTCAAAGATGCCAACAATACGGCCATTCCAAGAACTATTGCATGAGACCCTACCGACGTGTAAAGTGTGCCCAGGGACACAAAACTGCAGACTGCCCAAAGAAGGACCGTAAAACACCAGCACAATGCACTCTTAGCCAAGGCGCACATCCGGCCAACTATAAAGGCTGCAAAGTCTATAAGGAGATCCTAGAAAGACGCATGGCAAGAAACCCAGTACTCAAGGGCAAAATATAGGAGGTACCAACTAAAGCTGTTCCCTTAGTAACTCTATCACATCCTGAAGAAATGCAAGAACAACTATACTCTGACATATTGAAAAAGAAAAAAACTAACTCAACAATTGCAACTGGCATAAACATTAAAATAGAAGAGCTACTAATCAAACAGTCCGAAAAATTCGACATGGTCTTACAACAGATGAGCACTCTTATAAGCCTCATAGTCACCCTTGTTGAAAAAATATCAAAATGACTGCCCTAAGAGTGGCCACTTGGAACATCAATGGTCTTGCCCCAAACAAAACTGACTTAGCACTCTTTATAAACAATAACCGACTTGATGTTGTTCTGATTTCCGAAGCACACTGTACAGATAAAAGTGAAATCAAAATCAAAGGATGCAATACCTATGTGACTAAACATCCAGATGGAACGGGGAACAGCCCTTGTAATAAAAAATTCCATCAAACATCAGGTGCTACCGGAGTATAGGACAAACCACATTCAGGCTACCACCGTTGCGGTGGAAGGTAACTGTGGTCAACTGAACCTGTCGGCAATTTACTGCCCACCAAGGCACACAATTAGTGAAACAAAATTTGCAGAATACTTTCCAACATTGGGAGGAAGATTTGTGGCTGGTGGTGACTGGAACGCCAAACACACATACTGGGGCTCAAGGCTAACAACAACTAGAGGCAGACAACTAAAATTATACCTTGACGAAAATAATTTCAACTGTATATCATCGGGTGAACCAACCTACTGGCCAACAGATTCAAATAAAAAACCTGATTTGCTGGACTTCTTCATAATAATGGGACTTTCGACAAATTACATGAAGGCTGAATCTTGTTTAGACAGTAGTTCTGACCACACCCCTGTCCTCCTAACTATTAGTCCGTCTATCATTTGCTACGAGAGGCCTGATACTCTGTACAATAAACTCACTGATTTAGAAGGGTTCAGAGAATACATTGAGGAAGGCATTGAATTGAAAATCTCCTTGAATCTCCTTGAAACCTTATACAAAAAGCTTGCTGTGTTAACACTCCTCTTAAAAAAGAAAAAGGTTACCAAGTTGTTGGGAACGTACCTCTTGAAATAAAACGTCAAATACTAGAGAAGAGAAGATTGCGCAGGATATGGCACCAAAGTAGATGTAAAAGTGACAAGACTGCACTTAATAAAGCTATTATAGAGCTGAAAAATTCAATCGACACTTTAAATAATGCCACACTACAAAATCACTTGGAAAGCCTAACTGCCACAAAAACAACCCGAATACTCCCTATGGAAGCTTACAAAGGCGTTAACTAGGCCACAGCAAATATAAATGCCCCATTAAAACCCAAAATGGTTGGACTAAGATAAACAAAGAAAAAGCTAACATGTTTGCAAAACATCTGGCCGCCATCTTTACTCCTAATGAAGGCAACAATGCGGAGTTCGAAAATGAAGTTGAACGTACACTGCAGCAAGACCTACAACTGTCCATTCCGCCAAGACCGTCACATTTGGAGAACTGAGGAGGGCTATAAAAGGACTGCAAGATAAAAAAATCCCCCGGATTCGATCTCATTACAAAAGAAGTTATCATGCAACTTCCCAGGAAAGCACTGGTGTTTTTAGTTATTCTCTTCAATGGAGTGCTTCGAGCACAGTGCTTTCCCAATCTATGGAAGTAGTATATGGAAGTAAGTAGTATAGTAATAATGATACACAAGCCAGGAAAGCCCCCGGAAGACGCATCATTATACAGACCTATAAGTCTCTTACCTGTGCTATCAAAGTTGTTTGAGAGAATCCTCCTGAGCAGAACATTACCTATACTCAACAAAGACCTGGTGATACCTAAATTTCAGTTTGGATTCAGACAACAGCATTCTACGGTGGAACAAGTGCATCGAGTCTGTGGTAAGATTAGACAGTCTTTCGAAAAGAAGGAATACTGCTCCGCTGTATTTTTAGATGTCCAGGCAGCTTTCGATAAGGTATGGCATAAGGGCTTACTCTATAAAATAAAAACGTCTTTACCGCATAGTTACTACTTGTTGATGGAGTCATACCTCACGAACAGAATCTTCCAGGTGAGAGAGGACTGAGAACTGTCAATTATCCAAGATGTAATGGCGGGAGTTCCACAGGGATCTGTCCTTGATCCTGTCTTGTATACCATCTACACCTCAGACCTCCCAGAAACAAAAGAGGTAACTACTGCTACTTTTGCTGACGACACTGCAATTCTCGCGAGCAACAAAGATCCGATTGTAGCATCTGCCGTCTTGCAGAAAAGCCTCGATAGAGTCAACGAGTGGATACAGAAATGGAGAATCAAAGCCAGCACAACCAAATTCGTACAAGTTACTTTTACGCTGAGGAAAGGAAGCTGTGCTCCAGTAAAACTGGGAAAAAAAGTTCTGCCATAGACTGACTCTGTTCGATATCTCGGTATGCATCTGGACAGAAGGTTGACCTGGAAGAAGCACATCAAATCAAAACGAGATGAGCTGAACATGCGGTTCAGAAACATCTACTGGTTGATGGCATGCAACTCTAAATTGTCAATCAATTGCTGATATACAAAATGATCCTGAAACCAATATGGACATATGGTGCACAACTGTGGGGAAGTGCTTGCGACTCCAATTTAAACATAATGCAAAGGCCGCAAAATGGTATGCTAAGAACCATTTCCAATGCACCATGGTTCATCACCAATACAGAGATCCACGAAACTCTGAAAATAACAACAATTAAGGAGGAGTTAAAATTAATAGGGCACAAATATAAAACACGGTTGGAAAACCACCCAAATGATTTAGCTACTGCGTTAACAACCTTCTCCTACAATAAACGACTGAAATGCCTTGATATAATTGGTGATAGATGGTGAAGGATGAGGTGTCTCCTGCTGAGGAGCTCCTTGGAAATGATAAAACGACATAGAACAAATCTGCTTATAGTTTGGAACTGATTGCAAATAAACACAAAAAAAAGAAAAAGAAGATTACTTTCCCTGTTGTATTTTATATCCACAAATAAATTATATTATTATTATTTTTAAATGGCGGAAAAGTCCAACTGAACTAATAAATTAAATATTATATTGATATATGTTAAAGAATATTCACATTTTAGGTTAAATATAACTTTACTTCAATATTATAGGCATTAAAGCTATGTATAACACAAAATTTTATGAGAAACGGGTGAATATATGAACATTTTTCTTAATATTACATTTCATTTTAGCATACAAAAAGTCTGAACCTAAATATTTTGTGTTAACGACAAATGTATTGTTAGTCTATTTTTATTAATTTGCTATACAAAAACTGGTGAAGGGAATATAACAGTTGCTTCAACAAATATGTAGACTAATCTGGAGGCTAAAATTAATTGCGGCGAGAAAATTTATTAACTCCAAAAGTTTTTACAAATTTTAACCAGAATTGGAAGTTGTACATTCTTGTTATTATGATAATATGAATAACCTACCTTTAATTTAAATTACCGAGATGCTTTATTAAGGGCCCTGTTTACCCAATAGTTGAAAGAAATGATTAAAACAATTATATAATATATAAAGCAATCTCTTGCCATGCTAATATGCCAATCAATAATGATTTCATAAAGGATTAGGATTATCTCGACGTATAATAAAATTGTATCAGAGTGAATTATGTATATTGAAAATATTTTTAAAATAATGATTGTAATAGCGTAAAGAATGACGATAGAAAAGACGATAGAAAAACCTTTTTTAAAATTTGAGCGGGTATCACGCAAAATATACTAGACGGGGTTTTATAAAATTTATTATGGTAATATTATCCAGTAGCAATATATAAAAAAATTTTAAAAAAAATTATCCATTTACACGCGAACGAAGTCATAAGCACAGCTAGTATATGCTAAGGACGGTGATGTAGATTTTTTCAGTCGCAAATCTCTCTTCATTTTCATCATTCTGGTTGTAACCGAAGCTTAAATAAATAATAATGTTCACTTGAGGCTAAAGATGAACATAGGTCATTAATCGTGTATGATATTGTTGTATATTAAGATAGATAATTGTTTTGACTCATGATATAAACTACGAATTCTTATAAAAATTTGTTTTTACACGTATGCAAAACATAAGTAAACAAGTAGGAATAAGAAAAAAAAATTAAATCATGTATTTTTTTCACAAATTTCACAATGTATTTAAATGTAAATATAAAATAATATATGTCATGAATTACAGTACATCTGATTATTATAAGAGATATTTGATAGTAATTAAAGAAATGAAAATTTATGAAACATTTAATCGATATTAGAATATTTATTGAAATTAAATATTATTAAAAATACCTAATATAATATTACTAGCATCCAAGTTTTTCCAGGCCGAAACGTCGAAAATTGCATTTTTTATAACGTTTTTTTTTAAACAATATTTTTTTACAGTTCATTTATCAGTGGTATTTTTAATGCCTTAATTATTTTTACTTTATTGGAATGCAGGAATGTGCGACTCAATCTTAAAAATTTAAAACGTTTATGTCGAGCAAGCTGCTGCTATTATTAGTCCGATGCATCCTAAACATTTTTATAAAGTTCATTGACAGGTAAATTTTTTTGAAACGTTATTATGATGTGGCTATAACAATTAATTTATATAATTCAATTTTTCTTGGTCCCATCTTACAAGAGGTAACGAATCAAAAAATATCAGCTGTAATGTTATAAAAAACATGTCATTACATTTATAGTTAATTTTCTTTTTGCTTATAGTATGGATGTATATTGTATTAATTTAAGCAATAAATTTGAAAATTTAACTCATAAATGCATCCGGCCCGGCACAAACGCGTTTTAAAAATATACTATACTATCCATATTTGAACACTGTAAAATACAGGATACTTCAGGTTAATCTTTTTTAAGGAACAATAAACATTTTTTTGTGTATAAAATCAATACGTTAATACTGGATAGTAACAAAATAGTTATATCTAAAAATCTTTGTACAGATAAATAATATTTAACTGCGATTGCTCCAAGACCGTATTTATTCGCAAAACTAATGAAAGGAAGTTGAGAAAATATATAATTTACTTTTATATCGATCGCGAACATATTTTTCTAATGAGTAGAAGAAATTTTCAGTTAACTTCAAAAATCTTGGAAATATGAAAAACTCTAGATATAATGAACACCCAAAAAGTGTTTTATCCCTTACAATAATTGGGTAGACTTTCATCATGACTTTACAGAAAAGATCAACAAATTATCTTCTTGTAATTTTTTGTTGATTCGAGTTAATTAAAATTGACATTGGAACAAACGAACTTGGTATGTGGAGCTAACATAACATAAGTTAAACCTGTTCAATAAGCTATTAAGTCCGCTTCAGCCACCTTACTTTACAAAATTCAGTAGGAAATCCAAACACCGTCCTTTCATTTTATCCTCGACACAAATGAAGTTCAATCTCCCAGATTTACTGACCCTAGCGGTTTTAACGTAGTGCAAGGAAAAAGGTTTTGCATAGGACTCTGAATATGCTCAGCATGCAATTACAAATTTGTTTTGGAATTTAGATTGAACTTTAAATTAGGATTTAACAGTAAGACCCGGGCTTGAAAGTGTTTACGCGGTGTGGGTACTGCTTAAACTTTTATAGGAATTCTGAATCGAGTAGACATCAATAGAAAGTTTTAATTTTGAAGTATTACACAAAAATGAAAAATTTTAATTAACTACAAATTTATTTTAAAATATTGTTGTTGGAAATATTACAAGTATTATCGAAAACAAACAGCAGTGTTTAGCCGAATTTCTTAGAATTTGATCATTTTTTTTCTTCGCTTAGTCTAAATTATAACAAGGTCGAAGTCTTGGTATTATCTTTAAACACTAATTTCTTCTCAAGGTGACAGGTAATGTTTTAAGGTAACCTATAATCGAATTTTCAAACATTTTTATTTTGAAATTAAAAATTAAATATAGGATCTTATTTTCAGCTCTTTGATTAGTTATATATGCCACCGGAATTTTTATTTCTAACCGTATGAAAGGAAAGGCTTTAAAAATATTATAACATAATATTAGTGGAAACGATTAGTTTCTTAAAGCGAAGCTTCTTAACTTATATTTGGGCTTAGGAGCTAATTGAGAAAAAGTAATACGTCACGAATGAACGCGACTATATAGCGCTGTCTCCCTCACACCTTCGTTCTCTATATATATATATATATATATATATATATACATATATATATATATATATATATATATATATATATATATATGTATATATATACATATATATATATATATATATATATATATATATATATATGTGTGTGTGTGTGTGTGTGTGTGTGTGTGTATGTAGTTGTTCCGAGGAGAGTACGAGCTTGGTGTAGTGCATGTGCATGTAGCAGAAAAAAAATCATTCTCTCACGGGGACAATTATTTTGGTATACTTAACCTGTTCAGATATTTAAATTTTTTGTGAAGTGTTTTTTATTTCGTGATGGTAAAAACATTTGTAAATTAATTTTAAATAATTATTTATTACTGGATACATATTATATTATTAATTAATTGAAAATCTAATTTTACATACGATGCATAAAAAGCTTTGCGTCCGTCGACTGTCCCACGATACCTCACGTCTTTTTTTCCTATTATTTACGTTTATGCTAATATTTTTTGTTAAAATATATAAAGTTTAAGTTTTATTCTGAAAAAATTATAAGTTAGTTGCTTAAATAACATTCCTTTTGCTGAATTTAAAAAAGTATAGAAAAAATGAAAAGATGATTGTTTAAAGTTTGTTAACTAATGTCTAAAGATTATAAATATTTATAATTATCATTTAAAAGGTTTCTGACTTAAATAATATGTGTAAACATATAATAAAAAAAGACATTAAATTTATTTTATTCTTACATGACATGAGGTATGCTTCACTTGTCTACCTATCCCCCTATCTCACGTTGTAGTTTTTATTAGAAACCGTTCTACAGAGAAATTAAAAATTGACGTGCTGATAAAACGTATTTACAACGATTAAAACTAAAACAATGAGAATTTTGGGCGGTGCAAAGTAAGTACGGAAATATTTTCGTAATTAATTCCTCTCTTTCCTAATTTAAACACGCCCTTTCCCTTTTCCTAAATCGGTAAATTTAAATTAATGCAAATGTAAAATATATCTTTCAGAAGCTTATCTAATGTCTAGAGGTAAATTACAGCGATTAGGGAGTTTTTCAGAAATTGGTAATGTTTTGAGACTTGAGAAAGATACACCCAACCAAATCTTTCCATTATGAAAATTAAGGTAAACATTTATGTATAACTTAATATAAATCCTATGTATCCTTTAAAGTTTAAACATTTTATTTTTCAATATTGAATATCTTAATGTTCAAAGTTTCCTAAATTTGTAAGGTATCTTTTGTGTCGGTTTCTGTATTTACTTCTTCCTTTTTCCTTTAATTTTGAAAAAGTTACCAACTGTAAGTTCCAATTTTCCTCTATGTTTGCAATTCGTAAATAACAAAAGGCTATTTTTTTGTAATCATAAATTATTTATTATATCATAATTTATATAATTATATCATAATTTAATTTGGCTCGATTATGTGAACGATTTATAAATTAATATCAAAAAAGAGTTTGCCCAATTGATATGTTGATATTAAAACTTGGTTTTTGTTATCCAACTAATCGTTTTTATTATTTCCGCTTTTACGACAAAATATGAATTTTATATAAATTGTGTAATCCTAAATTAAGACTAGTTTTATACTTATTCAGTACATGTTTTAATCTTCTGAATATTCTGACTCGTAATTTATATGTGTTGTGTTAAATCATTATGTGGTTTTGCTATAATGTAATAGCAAAGCATTTTCGTTGTATTAAATATTAAGTTTAAACTGGTAACCGATACTTGGTAAAGCTGTATAACAATAAACTTTAATAACGTCTATGATTACATCTGCGTTATAATTAAGTGTTGTTATCAATATTAATGAAAGTTATATCCTAAATTGTTTTAAGAGTATTTTTCACGAATGCAATTGGGTATTTCACTAATTTTTTTTATTTCATTAATCATAATTTCAAGGTGATGAAAAGTGAAAAATTGACCGAGTTATAAAAGTTTAAATTTAATCTTTAGACCAGGACTCGAATACTGTGTTGTGAGGTCATTTTTATTATTGCACATTATATTATACAAGAGGAAAAGAGACAGGGAAATACGCAATCCTATCCGTATCTTTAAATTTAGAAGCCTGTAACTGGCTTATTTTTCAATAAATTTTTGAATTTTTTGAAGACTGATTTTTAAATAACTTATATTTCACGATATTGGACGAAAAATATCAAAATTCAGAATGAGTCAACTACCGTATTCATTTTTTACTAATTGTTAACTTTACTTGATTATTTTTGCATTATCATTTTTATAATTAACCTGTTAAAGTTCTTGTTTATTGCTTACATTTTATTTAAAACAAGCTTTAAATATAAGGACGATTGTAAAATAGTACTGCTAGAGATTTTGGAGCAGGTACTAATCTCTGTGTGTGGGTGTGACACGTGAGAAAGAAGAGAAGGACCAACTTGACACCGATTTCAACAATCGCTAACAGTAGTAGAATTTTTCAAAATATTTATATTCCGAAACGATATTCTATTGCGAATTTCCAATCAAGTACTCGTATTTATACTGTTATATTATTCAGTGCATTTCTTTGTTGGTGCTAACTGGAAGTTGGTTCCATTGTTTTGTATAAAACTATTTCTAGAGATTATTTCTTTAATCGAATTACTGGATTCATTTTACAGTATTAAGTTTATTTTTTGCGTTGATACATATTTTTGTATACTGAGGCAATTTGCTAAACGGTGTGAAATATGTTTATTATATAATGTGATTTAAAAAAAAAAATTAAATGTAACACCTTAAATGCACAAATTCAAATTAGTTTCATTTGTATTTATACTCTGTCTCATGTGGAGTTACAGAGACACATACTCACTCGACACTCGATGCTATTTGCATTGCAAATTTCAATGACTTCAACACGACATCAAAATGTGAATGCTTTAAATGCATTCAAGTGAATACAAAATGAACATAATGAGTACACAGAGTCGACAAAACTTTTCAAATATGTTCATTCTACACGCCAATTAACACCGGCTACCTAATTCACATGATCTCTATTAAACCGTAGAATCTGAAAACATTTTTATTAATTTTTCTTAATGAATTTAATTAAATTGTATGTGAATTATATTACTGTTTTTATAGTAAAATATATTGCTAAATATGTTAGTATCAGAATTAAAATCTGCTTTCAGACATGCAATATGCTTTCAAACATGTACAAATTATATGCTTATGTACAAAAAAGGAAAGAATAAAGTGTCATTTTTCAATGTAAAATTTATCCCATTATTCATAAATAAGAAAAATAGCGCAAGTTAAAGCAAAATATAAATTTCTATTTAACGTTAGGTCACATAATTTCAAGGGGCTTTTAATATATCTTTATATTATTATTAGTTTTCAAATTCTACACTGTTCTCTTTATTATATTTCATTAGGTAAGGGAATATTAATTTGCAAAAATGTACTGACCTTGTATGCATTGATAACAAACAAAAGAAGTGCAGTATTTTTTTGACCGGCAGATTTTGAATTTCTGAAAATCTATAATTAACATATTTTTAAATTACTTCCCAAAGTTTAAAAATATTTCACCCTCTTGAACGATGCGGCTCTTCTAACCATCTTAAGAAAATAAATCTCTAGTGATCGTAAGAAGTTAAATAAGGATAATGAAATCCATTTACGATGAAGGGTCAGGTTACAATGCCTCTGCGGTATTTATGAAACTATATTTAATTAACTTTTTAAGAAATTGTAGTTCTGTCGAATACCCCTCAAGAAACTTTTGTTTATTTGAGCATCATGCCAAAACTAAAGATCTGATATGAATGAAATATTATATGGGATAGTGCTTAATTTTAGACTAAATTATAGTTTTTTCTATTGTGTATTCTTCAAGAATGATTTTAATCTAAAAAAAATGAAAAGAAAAACTACTTCAACAGTTTGTTAACTTTTCCTTCAATCCTTTTTGAAGACGTTATAGTTATCAAAACACACAATTTATTGAGTGACTAAACTACAAGTACAAGCCAAGAATTTTTTTTGTCTACTCATTACGTTATTGACTGTAATGTGTATGTTTTCATCTGTGACGATAATTTATGATCCCACTAAAGATTTGCGCGTCAAAAAAATATTTTAAGTCATCCAAATATTAAAATGCATATAAATAAAAGACTCATGAGTACACGAATCAATTTCCCTATAAAATTGAATACTTGCATCTATGTAGTAACCCACCTCGTGGGCTTATGAAGTGGTATGGTAGTGGTAACAGTCGAATTTAATAGAAAGATTTGTCTTCAAGTTAAACTAAAATATTGGATAATTTTATACGACAGAAATTTCTGTTTTTCATCTTGGTCAAAGACACTTTTGAGATGAAAATCTTATTACTATAGAAAAGGTTCACCGCATAAATAAAAACGACGCCTACACTGGTAATGCCACGGACAAAGCTGGTCAATAAATAAATGTGTGATTTTTATAAAAAATTATCAAATTGTATTAAAACAGATTTTAATAAAAAGCTTTGTAAAATCTTTACAATTACAGATGCCAAATAGGGTACGATTTTAAAATAATATAAATTATTATTGAAGGAAGATCAGAAGAAATAATATAAATTATTATTGAAGGATTATTATTGAATTATTATTAAGTTAATTTATCTTTAACTTAGGTAAGAAACTTTATGAATATTAAGGAAAAAACCATTACAAGTGATATTTAATGAAATTTTTATTGATGAGAAGTGAAATACAAAAAAAATTGAAAGACAAGATATTAGAAAGGAAAAATATTTGTGAAAGTTAACTCCTAGACACAATTAGTGCAATGTAACTGATTTTCTTCAAAATTTGCGGGAAAATATTTGTTCGACAATACTTTTTTCCGCCTAAATCATTCCAAAGTAAAAACAAATACGAAAAAAAATAAGTTGATTAGATTCAACGAGTATTATAATTAAGATTAAGGAAAATTGTCAATCATTTTAAGAAGTCTATAAATAACTGTGCCCATTTCCATAATTGGCATTAGGGGTAATAGATAGATGTTGGCGCTAATTTAAGCTATTGTAAATAAGTAATATCTATTTGACCTAAATCGCGCCAAATTATTCGTTGGCTCACTTTCTCCAACTTCAAAAGGGAGCTTTATAATACTTTTATATTTTTATATTTCACGCAAATGACATTAAGTCAAAGAGCTTTTGTAAACCGCAACTTATATAAGATAAGCAAATCTTTTCGCGTGGGATTTTCAATATGTTCAAAATTTGTTTCCATTTTTGGTATAGCACTGAAATCAAATTTGTTATAATAATCAAACTTGATTACCCGGAGATAAACTAATTTCATTTTAGAATTATTTCTACTTGTATAATGGCGATGAAATAAAATTGCGCGTACGTACCTGTATATAAGTACCTGTTTGTGTGCGTATGTGCATCCGTAGATATTTGTGGGCGTATATGGCTCCATGTGTGTGTGTGCGTGAGCCTGATGACGCACGCATTTGCATGACAACACACGAACATGCATTTTCATAATGGTCCAATACATGTTAGATACTAAATTCAATATTTTTTTACGTTATAGGTATTACACAGTATTAAAACCATGTTTCGAAGTTCAACATTATTCTGTTGCGTTCCAATGCTTTACACAACGGTCAAGAAAATTGTATCGCGCACTCGTGAATTTCTTATTAATATCCATTTCAAAATTTGGAAGATTTAGCAGAATTTTAATACATATATATATAGTTGGTTGTCAACATAAATATATCTTAGCTGATTTTGTATGTAGTATAGTTCACAGCGTAATGATTACGCAAAAGGTTCGTGGTTTCTGCTTGCAGTTTGATTACTAAATATGTCGTGATTTGAGAGTTGTAATATTTGTTTGTTAAGGAACAGCCATATTTATGAAATTTTTCTTTCGTTTTTTAAATTTCAATCGCTATACAAAATCATCAATAACTTCTGTTATAAATTTGAAATTCGTAATTAAAAATAGGTCAGGATAAAATCGTGAAACCAAATTTGGGTTGTGGTGAATATGCAAAATTTCGCTGAAATTAATAAAATAATATTTTATTTATGAGATTTAACAGTTATTTATTTTAAAAATGGGTTTAATAGAAGAAACGAAAAATTATTAATTTTATTTTAATACTATCCAAAGTACGGTAAAAGAAAAGGTTAAGGAAGCATTTTTTTCGTATATTCCACACATTGTTTAAATAACGTTAAACACACATTGTTTAAATAACGTTAAACACACATTGTTTAAATAACGTTAAAACTATTTTGTTTTGAATACCATTCTGTTTTTCTTACGGGATGAAAAAATGAATCCTGATGGCTTTAAATTTACCTAGATTATTCGATCATATGTTCACGGTAAGTACGACAAAACGTAATAGTTTAGTTACAACTGAAATTATTTATTTATTTATTTGTTTACTCCCATTAATTTATCGATAGATTACAAGTAACCTATTTATAAAGATAAAAAATTAACGATTCAACAAATTAAAAGAAACGAAGGTACATTTTAAACATGAATGCAAAATACACAAGAATTAAAAAAAAGTAACTACAAAATATTTCAACAAATTTACTTTCTCTCATCATAAACAAATCCCTTTGTTGTGACTGCGATCAGATGGCTGAGTAGTTGAATGCCAGGAAACTGGGGAATTTCGATACAGTTCGAATTGAGAGGGTGGTATAGCAAAAAGGTTATGATTGTGTGAGCGTAGGAAATTTTCAGGTACGAAGAATGAACGTTTACTCAATAATACAGAACATTGAATCTTTCCTTTTAATAACTAGATGATAAATTTTATAACCAAAGATTGCTTCTAAGTTGCAAGAAATGTATAATACAACTTGGGCTCTAGATAGTTCTATCACTTTTCTAAAAAAAATTGACATTACAAAAAAAGCTCATTACTTTCCTCACAACACAATAAATTCGTATTATCTTTACATTCCACGATATCAGGTAACAATATCTCCACAATATCACGCTCATTCTACCTCTTTCTTCATTCCCAAAATTGTGCATTTTATTTAATTTGATATGCTAATTATTTTCTACCTTTATATATATATATGCAACTTTTTTCATTCTTATGCATTAAGCATAACGATTCTTTCTTCATTAATAACAGATGTTTTCGAAAACACTCATGTAATTTTACACTTCAACTTTCAGATTGGTTAAGAAATTGTTTTCATAAATTATTGTTCGTTTTTTACATTAAGTTAGTTCCTTCAAAAATATTTACGAAAGCAACGTTTCTCAAAAAATTACCAAAATCTGTATAGGTCATTTTCATGTTAGGAAAAAAGACATCGACCCAGACGATTGTCTACTCTTTAAAGATTCGTTTTTTATAATTTAAATTTTTTATTCTATATCTGCCTGTAGACGGATTTGCATATAAATTAAAAATAAACTTTTACTGATTTATTACACATAATATCTACTTAACTTATTCGGTAACATGAAATTGGCAACAATTGTTTGATAAAGTTATCCGATCACATAATTCAATATATATTCAAGCGTACTCCTAACTTTTCATTTCAATTATTTCTGAACACTTTTGCTATACATCTCCGAAATTCGAGGGTGATAATTTTAAATGACCTACTTATATATAGTGGGTCCAAATTGTTTTTTATTTTTCTTTTACCGAAAATAAATATATTTATTTTTATCTACCCAAGTTTTCAGTTTTAGTTGTATTCAGTTTTTGAAATCAGTCGTTTTGAAGGAAAGGTTATGTTTAAGGTATTTCTTTGTAAAAATGAAAGCGCATTCATGTAATAGAAAGCAAATCCATAACGTAATAGGAACACAAATTACGTCTCAAAAAATATTCCGAATGGGTAGAAAAACTATTATACAAATTAAACCCGTTATTCAACCAAAAATTACATTACGATGTTTGTTATTTTGCTGTAACTATGCCTTTTCATATTTCTTTATAATGTGAACAATAAATTAACCTAATAAATGTTGACGAATAGAAATTGTTTTAAGAGCAAATAAGAACCTCGAAACCAAAGAGATTCCCATTGCAGCTACGAATATGAATAGTAAACCAAATATACTCCTATTTATTTTATAAATTATCCAAGAAAAGTTGCGTTGTTGAAGCTTCTTTTTTACTGGCTTGAAATATATGATACTTAATAAAAGGCCAGTGCTACTTGCTTTTTTACAAGTATACCATAAAAAAATAAATCGAGCGTTATACAGCGTTACTAAGAAAATAATTTTTTACAATGCTGTATCAGTTTTTTCGTTTTACGATGGCCAAGTAAGCGCTCCTCGTGATATCGTTAAATCTACGATGTCATTGAAAAATTAGTCGCAAAGTTAAAACGAGTTCAATAAAAAAATTCTTCCATTCAAGAAAATAAATACACACGGCAAAATTATTGTTTCTGAAGCAATACACTTACATCGGCATATTCAGTTTTAGAAATTAGTCATTTAGGATCGGATACAACGGTAAATTTCCCCGTGCCTAGTGAAATTATTTCATTTATCTTTAGTCATCCCTAATATAAACATCCTAAAGCATTAAATATTTAATAATACCTCACAAAATCAAATAGTGTAGATCAATAGAAAATCTCAAAACCATTACATATAGAAATTTTGTTTTTTGCAGCAACCTTTCTGTAACCTTTTGAAAATCCTCTTTTTTCACTAATGTAAGTTCACTAGTTTTTGACGAAACCAAAAAATAGCGGACAAGTATATTTCAATCCAAACTTAGTGGTCATTTAAATATACACAAAAAGACTGTTATTTTAACGTCCCGTTTTGTGTCTACAATGTGATAAATATCCATTCCTACTTATTTTGTTGCATTAGATTATTTGCTATATCAAACCATTATATAACAGAATTTTTGAAAATATTTTTTAAATATCTCTCAAAATTAATTTGCATATAGCAGATGCTGACTCGTTTAGTGCATCATAATGTTCTACTATACCACTTTGCGGGTTTAAGTTTCTGTCAATATATTCATAAGGATATATCGTTGTGATATAATAAAGTTTAGTGAAAATACTTTTTGTATTATGTATCGTATTGTGTATATTTTTATGCTCATTTATTGCTTAATTTTTATTTAATTTTATACATTATTATTTTTTTATGTTTCAATAAAATAGTAATAAATATATAATATTTATAGGTATATACCAAAATATCCTTTCTAAACTAACTGCTGCTCTAATTCAAAAAATTTAGAAAGTGGCATTTTTAGAATAGAGCCTGCTACTAATTAAGGCTAATAATAAAAATCTAAGACAGTACATGCCCTAGAATTTTTTTCAGATATTGAAAATAAGTTAAAGAGTGCATAGATCATGCCCCTGATGCACAGATGGCTTGGTTTCTTAAGTATATATATTTATAGGGCTGTTAGTCTATTGGATGTGGATAAAATGGGTACCGTAGCTCTGATAGTTGAAAGATAAAAACTTGCTGATTTGTTAAAATCTTATTTTATTCCACAATGTGTTTCTCGAGAACATCTCAGTCGAACTTGACAGAGTTTCAATTCAAAATGTAAAGAGTAATAAATTCATGGAGGCTCATTATGTTTGTTAAAATTATTTTTGTTTCATAATACTTTAATGTTTTTTACCCTTCTGAATCTATTCTTGAAAAATACGTCGCTTCAGTCCGTATAAGATTTATAAAGAAAAACTTTTTAACTTTGTGCAGAACTTCAAAGAAACGACACTACAATTGAGAATCGAAGAAGTTGGACAAATAACTACAAATGTAATAAAAAATATCGTAAGGAAATATATAATATATGCCATTTTGCACAAGAATTTCAAGCTTATTTAAAATTATTACTGCTTACTACGAAAAAATTTACATTGCGCCATAAATTGAGAGCTGTTTTATTAAAGATCTATATAGAAATTTACAAGATACACATCAAAAGATTGATCGACGGAATAAAATTAAGTCGCTTAAAAATTGCTCTTTGCATAACTTTTTAGCTGTTACAACCTGAGTTATAGTTCCATTTCTTTTATAAGAGCATGTAACAGACCACTAATATATACATTAGGAAATCGATTTCTGTATTTTTTAATAGTTTTGGTTTTTGAAAAAAAATCGCGGCTCTAATATCTAAAGTCTGAAAATAATCATTTGTTTAGATTCTAATTACGCTTTTTCTAACTTTCCTCCCAAATACATTGATAAAATAACTTCATGATTATAATTTAACCGTAAAAACTTAAATATATTATTAGGCACAAAAATATGTTAAATAATGGAAGAAAACATTCTTAATAAATATTTAAGAAATTTTTTTTAAGAATAACACTCCTACTAAATTGCAACTACCTATAACTTTTCTTATATTCATGGTTTCATGTAAATGGAAGAGGAATTGAAAGTCTGAAATCTTTATTTTGGCCTTATCTTAGAGGGTTTTTTAAGAATTATTAGAAAAAAAGAAACAACTAAGTAATAAGAGAATGTTTCGTTTTTATTTCTTGTTACAAACAAATACTGCAACCCAAAATCTTCGAAGATATTTAAAATTTTAACTTTCATGTATTTTTAGGTTTATTTTCTCAAATTCATCTTTTATACCTTTAACAATTCTTTGATACAATCTTGCAAAAATTCAAGAGAGAGGATGGATTTTAACCGGTGTAAACAATTTAATATAAATATTATTATCATACACACATACACATACATCCAAGCTTCCAAGTATTTTCGAATTTCGAATAATTTACATTAGCTCTACTCCAAGGCTAAAAATGTATAATCTGAAATCTAACTCAATATGAAACACAAAACAATCGTCACTTTGTTGTCATCTATTAATATATTACTCTAAGTGAGGGATTTCCAAAACTTTTTTCGCGTACTTAATTCTGGGAAATATATATCAGTCGTATAACCCTGATCTAATAAACATGTTATTAAGATACACTTAGATCTCACAATGGAATTGATATTCTTATTCTCACTCCAGTCAAGAATGGAACTGATATTCGTGTTCTCACTCCAGTCAAGAATGGAACTGATATTCTTGTTCTCATTCCACTCAAGACTGGAACTGATATTCTTGTTCTCACTCCACTCAAGAATGAAACTGATATTCCTGTTTTCACTCCAGTCACGAATGGAATTGATATTCTTGTTCTCACTCCAGTCAAGAATGAAATGATATTCTTGTTCTCACTCCACTCAAGAATGGAACTGATATTCTTGTTTTCACTCCAGTCAAGAATGGAACTGATATTCTTTTTCTCACTCCAGTCAAGAATGTAACTGACATTCTTATTCTCACTCCAGTCAAGAATAGAACTGATATTCTTGTTCTCACTTCAGTCAAGAATGGAACTTATATTCTTGTTCTCACTCCACTCAAGAATGGAACTGATATTCTTGTTACTCAAATTGAGGGAAATGAAGGACTTTCTGTCATAACATGTAATACTTTTCATTTGTGTTATTTTTTGCATTTATTTGCGTACGGGACAAGTGACGTTGTCAATTTTATAACGCGTCTTACATACGAGAATGACCAGAAAGGAGCTAACAAATTTTTATTTTTAGAATTAAAATATTATTGATGTTACGTTATTTTTTCTACAATAGGAACGATAGATGAAAATATATTGACACAAGAATGGTACGGTATCAAAAAAACTGTGTAAAATCAAGTCGGCATTGTTTCGTTCAAAATGAAAGTGTTTTCAATAATTCACAAAACCATTTCATGTTATAAGATGGAAATCATGGTGCATGAAGACGCGGATAATAACTAATTGTTTTTAATTATCAATCTAACACCATTACGCTAGATTAAGAAATTTGCCCTAAAATATATCAATATTATTAAATTAATTTTTTTAATGATACATGTTTTCGCATCCGGAAAATAATTAGATTACATGCTATCCTCTTCACTAGCATCGAGTCATAATTTAATACGCACAATGACACAAAATAAATCGGTGAAAATATATCTGGGACTAGAAAAAGAGAATAACATTTTAAAAACACGTGAAATTGTTTAAAATAAAAAGGCAAAAAATTCATTAAATAACAATCTGGAACTAAAATATAAAACAAAAAACTATCTTCATGAACGTTTGTATATTATAATTTCAATGTCTCAAGAATCGTTAAAGGAAATTAAAAATAACACTAAAAATCGAACAAAGTTAATGTATTTTGTTCGTTATTTTTATTTATTTTAAAAATTCGTTCCTTAGTGCCATAACTTTTTAGAAACAGTTACATAAAATTGTCAATATCGTTTTTTTTTTTATAAATTGTAGCCATTGTCTAAAGTAATTAAAATAAACTGTTCACTCACATCGAAATCCGTTTTACTGTTAGGAACAAATATAAATAACAATTCGTTATTTTATGCGATAACTCTTTAGAAACGATTACAAAAACTAATCAATACTGATTGTTTTTTTCTAAATAATGTGGTTGCTACACAAACAGCGTAAAGTCATTAAAATAAACTATTAGCATACATTGACATTTGTTTTATTGTAAAAATGATTGTCGTTTTCTTTTCGAGTTCGATGTGACTTTTTTATCACGGCAATGTCGATTCTTCAAGTATCATGGATTAATTTCTTACATTTGTATATAAGATACAAGGAGACACAATTTGCACTTTCTTTACTCTTGCTGTAGCAAACACCTACAATAATATTACTTATTAGAAAAATACAAAATATCGCATGTTCCCGATTGACAACTTGAATAACAAATTTAAGGAGTTTCTTTCATTTGCTCTACCTGAGGATATCATTTTTATTCTTGAAACACCTAGGCTTAAAACTATTTAACCTTTTGTTGATCTTGTTTATGCTTGAAAAATATATTGTTTTAAACCCCTGTATATTGTTCATAAATGCAATATATGCCCCATGCATCACCTAATACAATGACCAGTAATGAAACAAATAATATAGCCAATTCAATAATGTCGAACTCTTGACAATTTACATTTTTTTATATTTTCTCCTATAATAACTACGGAAACCTTGACATATATTTTCTTATGTAGACTTTACAAGAGTTTTCACATGTTTTCCTATTATAAATGCCAATGAGGGAATTTCCCAGAAGCGTGTTGCGAACTTAAACAGGTCAAGATAATTTAAGTTTACCCCTCTCCTATTTTTTATAACAAGCAAAATAAGCTGTGTATTTTTATTAACTTTTAATTTTAATTTTTTTCTTGGAGAGGTTTAATAGGGTTTCAGTTGCTTTATAGACGTTTAGTAACTAAACTAAGATGTAATTGTTAAAGGTATTTAAAACTATAGCAAAATAATAAATTTTGGATGACAGATCTTTAGTAGTATCTGCCAATTCTATCACAAATACTTTATTAATTACAATCACCAAAATTAGAAATATGCATACATTTTTTAAAATATCGAATTAAATTAATTATGTAAGTATTATTAAAGGAATATTTTTCAGTATTTTTTAAGGGAAATCTTAAGCATATGTGAAAATTTGACATTTCGAAATCGTTATCATTACTAAATTTATTAAAACGTAGAAAATTACCTCGTCTCCAACCAAATATTAATTTATAATATATATTGATATGCTAATTATTTTCTACCTTTATATATATGCAATTTTGTTAAGCAGAAAGATTCTTTCCTCATTAATAACAGATATTTTCCAAGACACTCATATATTTTTACACTTCAACTTTCAGACTGATTAAGAAATTGTTTTCATAAATTATTGTTTGGTTTTTTGTATTAAGTTAGTTCTTTAAAAAATATTTTCAAAAGCAACGTCTCTCAAAATTTTACGGACATCTATATACGCCCTTTTGCTGTTAGGAAAAATAAACTTTCACTGATTTACTATACATAATATCAACTTAACTTATTCGGTAACATGAAATAGGTAATCATTTTTCGATAACTTTATTGGATCACATAATTCAATATATATTCAAGCGTATTTCTAACTTTTCATTTCAATTATTTCTGAACATTTTTGCTATACATCTCCGAAATTCGAGTGTAGTATTTTTAAATGACCTACTTATATGTATTTGTGGTAGGTTAAAATTTTTTTATTTTTCTTTTACCGATCTACTATATTCATTATTATATATCCAAGTTTTCAGTTTTAGTTATATTCAGTTTTTAAGATCAGTCGTTTTGAAGGAAAGCTTATGCTTAAGGTATTTCTCTGTAAAAATGAGAGCGCATTCATGTAATAGAAAGCAAATTCATAACGTAATAGGAACACAAATTATGTCTCAAAAAATATTCCGAATGGGTAGAAAAATTATTAAACAAATTAAACCCGTTATCCATCTTAAAATTACATTATAATGTTTATTATTTTGCTGTAGCTATGCTTTTTCGTATTGATTTATTATGTGAATAATAAATTAACCTAATAAATGCTGACGAATAGAGCTTGTTTTAAGAGCAAATAAATGACAACCTCGAATCCAAAGAGATTCCCCTTGCAGCTACGTAAACCAAATATACTCGTATTTATTTTGTATATTATCTAAGAAAAGTTGGGTTGTTAAAACTTCTTTTTTAGTGGCCTGAAATATATGATACTTATTGAAAGGTCTTCCTATTTTACTACCATAAAAGTAAATCGTCACAGCGTGACTAAGAAAATATTTTTTAATAACGTAATATCAGTTTTTTCGTTTCAGCAAAGGTTAAGTAAGCCCTTCTCATGATTTTGTTAAATCTACGACATTATTGAAAAATTAAAGGAGTTTAAACGAGTTCAGTAAAGAAATTCATAAATTCTAAAAAATAAATAATTAGAGACGACAAAATTTTTGTTTCTGAAGCAATACACTTACATCGGTATATTCAGTTTTAGAAACTAGTCATTTAGTTGTATTCAGGATCGGATACAACGGTAAATTTCCCCGTGCCCAGTGAAAATATCTCATTTATCTTTAGTCATCCCTAATATAAACATCCTAAAGCATTAAATATTTAATAATACCTCACAAAATCAAATAGTGTATATCAATAGAAAATCTCAAAACCATCACATAGAGAAATTTTGTTTTTTGCAGCAACCTTTCTGTAGCCTTCTGAAAATCCTCTTTTTTCACTAATGTTCACTAGTTTTGGAAAAAATTTAATTTGAAACCAAAAAATAGCGGACAAGTATATTTCAATCCAAACTTAGTGATCATTTAAATATACACAAAAAGACTGTTATTTTAACGTCCCGTTTTGTGTCTACAATGTGACAAATATCCATTCCTACTTATTTTGTTGCATCAGATTATTTGCTATATCGAACCATTATATAACACAATTTATGAAAATATATATCTCTCAAAATTAATTTGCATATAGCAGATGCTGACTCGTTTAGTGCATCAGAACGTCCTACTATACCATTTTGCGGGTCTAAGTTTCTGTCAATATATTCGTAAGGAAATGTCATTGTGACATAATCAAGGTTAATGAAAATACTTTTTGTTTTATGTATTTAAACAAAAAGTATTTTCTTTGATTCTTCATAATTTTTATTGGTTTATTTAATTTTATACATTATTATTTTTTTATGTTTCAATAAAATAGTAATAAATAAATAAATTTATAGGTATATACCAAAATGTCCCTTCCAAACTAATTGTTGCTCTAATTTAAAACTTCAGAAAAAGACATTTTTTAATAGAGTCTGCTGCTAATTAAGGCTAATAATCAAAATTTAAGACAATACGTGCCCTAGAAATTTAGTTTCTTAAGTATATATATATATACATATATATATATATATATATATATATATATATATATATATATATATATATATATATACATATATATCTATACATATATATATATATATATATATATATATATATATTTTATTTATAGGGCTGTTAATATAATGGATATGGATAAAATGGGTACCATAACTCTAGTATTTGAGAGATAAAAACTTGCTAATTGGATAAAATCTTATTTTATTCCACAATATATTTTATGTGTTTTTTGAGAACAACTCAGTCGATATTGATAGAGTTCTAATTCAAAATGTAAAGGGTAGTAAATTAATGGAGGCTCATTAATTTCCTAAAAATATTTTTGTTTCATAATCTTTTCATTTCTTTACCCTTCTCAATCTATTCCTAAAAAATATGTCCTTTACTTCGTATAAGATTTATCAAGAAAAACTTTTTAACTTTGGGTTGAGTGTTATTCTCACAAAATGCTTCAGAGAAACAACACCAAAATTGAGAATCGAAGAAGTTTGACAAATAACAACAAATGTAATAAAAAAAATCGTAAGGAAATATATGAAATATGCCATTTTGTACAAGAATTTCCAACTTATTTAAAATTATTACTACTTCCTATGAAATAATAATCATTGCGCTGTAAATTGAGAGCTCAATGATTAACCTAAATTGACAGAGAGAAACGGAACAAAATTAAGTCGCATGAAATTTACTCTTTTCATAACTTTTTAGCTCTTAGCAGCTTGAATTCTCCATTTCTTTTAGAAGAGCATATAACAGACCATTAAGATATACATTTGAAAATATATTTGTGTATATTTTAATAGTCATATATCAATATACCTCAGGCAGCGACCGTAAATACAATGGTACAGAATAAAGATCCGGACGGGCCAGCGCTCGAACCACCAGACTGGCAAAGAGTCCCTGTAGACAGAAATCAGAAGCGAAAAAGACAGAAACTCCAGTCGACTTCGCCAGAAAGAACCACAACTAGCAATAGATTTAGCGGGTTACCTCTTGATCCCAAAGAAGTTGCGAAAGAGCCAAGAGAAAAACGGCCTAGTAAACCACCATCCATTATATTATGCGGCATCGAAGACGTTAATAAGCTGGTAGAATTATTACAGACCACAGCAGAAAAGAATAGTTTTACAATAAAAATTGTCAACAGAAACCAACTGAGAATAAATTGTGTGGATACAGCAATATACAAAAACTTAATTACACTAGTTCAAAATAAAGGACTCGTAGGACACACTTTTAACCTGAAAGACCAACGTTGCTACAGAATAGTTATAAAAAACCTACACTACACAACTCCACATAGTGCAATCGTTGAAGCAATTGAAGAGACTGGAGACAAAGTCTATGGTGAAATTATAAACTCAAAATATGGACCAGATAAAAAACCAACATCTACATTCTTTGTTAACATCGAACCTGGAGCTAACAATGCAACAGTGAAAGATATTAAAAATATCTACCACCAGCCTGTAACAATCGAAGATCCAAAAAAGAGAACAACATTGCCTCAATGTCAAAGATGCCAACAATACGGCCACTCCAAGAACTAATGCATGAGACCCTACCGATGTGTAAAGTGTGCCCAGGGGCACAAAACTGTAGACGGCCCAAAGAAGGACCGTAAAACACCAGCACAATGCGCTCTTTGCCAAGGCGCACATCCGGCCAACTATAAAGGCTGCGAAGTCTGTAAGGAGATCCTAGAAAGACGTATGGCAAGAAACCCAGTACTCAAGGGCAAAATACAGGAGGTGCCAACTAAATCTGTTCCCTTAGTAACTCAATCACATCCGGAAGAAATGCAAGAACAACTATACTCTGACATATTGAAAAATAAAAAAACTAACCCAACAACTGCAACTGGCATAAACATTAAAATAGAAGAGCTATTAAACAAACAGTCGGAAAAATTCGACATGATCTTACAACAGATGAGCACTCTTATGAGCCTCATAGTCACCCTTGTTGAAAAAATATCAAAATGACTGCCCTTAGAGTGGCCACTTGGAACATCAATGGTCTTGCCCCAAACAAAACTGACTTAGAACTCTTTATAAACAATAACCAACTTGATGTTGTTCTGATTTCCGAAGCACACTGTACAGATAAAAGTAAAATCAAAATCAAAGGATGCAATACCTATGTGACTAAACATTCAGATGGAATGGGGCATGCAGGAACAGCCCTTGTAACAAGAAATTCCATCAAACATCAGGTGCTACCGGAGTATAGGACAAATCACATTCAGGCTACCACCGTTGCGGTGGAAGGTAACGGTGTTCAACTGAACCTGTCGGCAATTTACTGCCCACCAAGACACACAATTAGTGAAACAAAATTTGCAGAATACTTTTCAACATTGGGAGAAAGGTTTGTGGCTGGTGGTGACTGGAACGCCAAACATACATACTGGGGCTCAAGGCTTACAACAACTAGAGGTAGACAACTAAAATTATACCTTGACGAAAATAACCTCAACTGTATATCATCGGGTGAACCAACCTACTGGCCAACAGATCCAAATAAAAAACCCGATTTGCTGGACTTCTTCATAATAATGGGACTTTCGACAAATTACATGAAGGCTGAATCTTGTTTAGACAGTAGTTCTGACCACACCCCTGTCCTCCTAACTATTAGTACGTCTATCATTTGCTACGAGAGGCCTGATACTCTGTACAATAAACTCACTGATTGAGAAGGGTTCAGAGAATACATTGAGGAAGGCATTGAATTGAAAGTGTCCTTGAAAACACCCGACGCGATAGATGACGCGACTCAACACTTTACTAACCTTATACAAAAAGCTTGCTGGGTTAACACTCCTCTTAAAAAAGAAAAAAGTTATCAAGTTGTTGGGATCGTACCTCTTGAAATAAATCGTAAAATACTAGAGAAGAGAAGATTGCTCAGGATATGGCACCAAAGTAGATGTAAAAGTGACAAGACTGCACTTAATAAATCTATTATAGAGCTGAAAAATTCAATCGACACTTTAAATAATGCCACACTACAAAATCAGTTGGAAAGCCTAACTGCCACAAAAACAACAGAATACTCTCTCTGGATGCTTACAAAGGCGTTAAATAGGACACAGCAATATAAATGCCCCATTAAAACCCAAAATGGTTGGACTAAGATAAACAAAGAAAAAGCTAACATGTTTGAAAAACATCTGGCCACCATCTTTACTCCTAATGAAGGCAACAATGCGGAGTTCGAAAATGAAGTTGAACGTACACTGCAGCAAGACCTACAACTGTCCATTCCGCCAAGACCAGTCACATTTGGAGAACTGAGGAGGGCTATAAAAGGACTGCAAGATAAAAAAGCCCCTGGATTCGATCTCATCACAAAAGAAGTTATCATGCAACTTTCCAGAAAAGCACTGTTGTTTTTAGTTATTCTCTTCAATGGAGTGCTTCGAGTACAGTGCTTTCCCAATCTATGAAAGGTATCCATAGTAACAATGATACACAAGCCAGGAAAGCCCCCGGAAGACGCATCATCATACAGACCTATAAGTCTCTTACCTGTGCTATCAAAGTTGTTTGAGAGAATCCTCCTGAGCAGAATATTACCCATTCAACAAAGACCTGGTGATACCTAAATATCAGTTTGGATTCAGACAACGGCATTTTACGGTGGAACATGTGCATCGAGTCTGTGATAAGATTAGACAGTCTTTCGAAAAGAAGGAATACTGCTCCGCTGTATTTTTAGATGTCCAGGCAGCTTCGATAAGGCATGGCATAAGAGCTTACTCCATAAAATAAAAACGTCTTTACCGCATAGTTACTACTTGTTGATGGAGTCATACCTCACGAACAGAATCTTCCAGGTGAGAGAGGACGGAGAACTGTCAATTATCCAAGATGTAATGGCGGGAGTTCCACAGGGATCTATCCTTGGTCCTGTCTTGTATACCATCTACACCTCAGACCTCCCAGAAACAAAAGAGGTAACTACTGCTACTTTTGCTGACGACACTGCAATTCTCGCGAGTAACAAAGATCCGATTGTAGCATCTGCCGTCTTGCAGAAAAGCCTCGGTAGGGTCAACGAGTGGATCCAGAAATGGAGAATCAAAGCCAGCACAACCAAATCCATACAAGTTACTTTTACGCTGAGGAAAGAAAGCTGTGCTCCAGTAAAACTGGGAAAAAATGTTCTGCCACAGACTGACTCTGTTCGATATCTCGGTACGTATCTGGACAGAAGGTTGACCTGGAAGAAGCACATCAAATCAAAACGAGATGAGCTGAACATGCGGTTCGGACTCACAGTTGATGGCATGTAACTCTAAATTGTCAATCGACAATCAATTGCAAATATACAAAATGATCCTGAAACCAATATGGACATATGGTGCACAACTGTGGGGAAATGCAATTTAAACATAATGCAAAGGCTGCAAAATGGTATGCTAAGAACCATTTCCAATGCACCATAGTTCATCACCAATACAGAGATACACGAATCTCTGAAAATAACAACAATTAAGGAGGAGTTAAAATTAATAGGGCATAAATATAAACCACGGCTGGAAAACCACCCAAATGATTTAGCTACTGCATTAGCAACCATCTCCTACAATAAACGACTGAAACGTCATGATATAATTGGTGACAGATGGTGAAGGATGAGGTGTCTCCTGCTGAGGAGCTCCTTGGAAACGATAAAACGACATAGAACAAATCTGCTTATAGTTTGGAACTGATTGCAAATAAACACAAAAAAAAGATTCATTTGTTTAGATTCTAATTTTCCTCTCAAATACATTGATAAAATAACTTCATGATTACATTCAAACCGTAAAAACTTAAATATATTTTTAAGCTCAAAAATATGTTAAACAATGGAAGAAAACAATCATACAAAAATTTTTAAGACTATTTTTTTTCAATAGTAACACTCCCACTAAATTACAACTGCCTATAACTTTTCTTATATTCATTATTTCATGAAAATGGTAGAGGAATTGAAAGTCTGAAATCTTTATTTTGACCTTACCTTAGAGGGTTTTTTACAATTATTCGAAAAAGAGAAACAACGAAGTAATAAGAGAATGTTTTTTATTTTTTTCTTATTACAAATAAAAACTGCAACACAAAACCTTCGAATATATTTAAAATTTTAACTTTCATGTATTTTTAGGTTAAATTTTCCAAATTTATTTTTTTTATACCTTTACATGTTTTGATAAAATCTGATAAAAATACAAAACAAAGGATGGACTTTAACCCGGGTAAACAATTTAATATAAATATTATTATCATATACACAAACGAATAGATCCAAGCTTCTAAGTATTTTCGAATTTCGAATAATTTATATTAGCTCTACTCCAAGGCGAAAAATGTATAATCTGAGATCTAACTCAAAATTAAACACAAAACAACCGTCACTGTGTTGTCATCTATTAATAAATTATTCCAAGTGAGGGATTCCCAAAATTTTTTTCGCGTACTAACTCTGGGAAATATACATCAGTCGTATAACATTAACATTATACATCAGTCGTATAACATTAACATTGAACTAATAAACATGTTAATAACATACACTTAGATCTCAGAATAGAATTGATATTCTTATTCTCACTCCAGTCCAGAACGGAACTGATAATCTTGTTACTCAAATTGAGGGAAACGAAGAACTTGCTTTCTGTCATAACACGTAATTTTTTGTTTTTTTTATTATTTTTTGCGTTTATTTGCATACCGCCCTCAACAACTATGCGTGCTACTAGTGAGACGCGCTGCCGCAGTTTGGAATCCGCTACCGTAGGTCATTTAGGAAAAAGAATGTAATAAATACTTTTAAATATAACATCCTTCGAATAACTTCAGTGAAAAATGTATACGTTTCAAAATATACACTATTTTAGGTGGATTTGAAACTTCATAAAAGCTTTAAAAGCTCGAAGGGTGATTTGTATTTTTCAATAAACATATTCCAACGTTAAAAGCAAGATAAACATCAAGTAATTACTTTCTAACTTCCCTTTATGTTTGAAGGTAAACAAAATTTCTTGCATATGTTACTTTGTAAAAATTTTCAAAATGACAATCAAATTTACGTGATGGAAGGTAAAATATTAGCGAGATGAACATAATAATACCTTCTTCCATTTTATGTATTTTCATCCTTTTTAATCAATCTGATCCTGAATAGAATTTTGTTCGTTACATTTATGAACTCTATAAATATGACAAAGTTTCAAAAAATTGATACGTTCCACACTTTCCACTATCAAGAAAACATCATGATAAGATAATAACAGATATAATGGAGACGAGACCAACAGATATAGTGGCACGAAAAAAAATATTTAATAATAAGACAATTTGTTCAATTTTACTTAAAACGGAAATACTAAAAAAATGTTTGTTGGCGAAAAATATATTTTTGTTTGAAAATAACACTTTGCCATATAACTAATATATTTTATGAATAAATGAGAAAGTTAGTTCAAACTTACTACAGTGAGACTTCTACCTATATTATTACTGTCCAAAATGTATAGTTATTTGGATAAATAAAGATGTTAAGGTATACGATTTTTACGACAAATTAATTTTTTTTTGTGGAAAATTAGAAAACGAATTCCACTTTATATGGTAATTTCACCTAAGTATCATTTAATATATGTCAATATAATTATAATATACTAAACAGTTTGTGGTTCTATAAATGTTTAACAACAGCACAAAAGGAATAGGTGATGAAAAGTTGCAGGGTATTTCTCATTTAAATCAATATTTCCGTGTATCGAAAGTTTGTAAACAAAATTTTCTGAAAAATATTATAATTTCAAAACCCCTATATTAAAGAAATAAAAATCATATATAAAAGTTGCAAATGTTATATATATATATATATACATGTATATACATATACACACACACACATATATATATATATATATACATATATATATATCTATATATATATATATATATATATACATATATATATATATATATATATATATATGTATATATACATATATAATAAAAAAAATGCAAAACATTCTCTTATTATTTCGTTGAAAAACTAAACCCTCCAAGGTACGGACAAAATAATTACTAACAGCCCACCTGAAGATGCAATACGACGAAACCTAGGTCGTGGTAAAGAATTTAAAGGAAGCAGAAATAATGCTACATCACGTAGTTTCATTTAATTGTGAATAATGAATTTCTACAAAATTAACGCCGAAAATATTTATTATCTGAAAACAGCCGATTTGGCTACATTGGTGATATTGTACCGTCGACTCCGAATTAAATTTCGGAATTCGATACAAAGCCTTTGGTTCAACAAAACTTGCATAAAGTGTAATCTTACACCGAGTCACGTGAACATCAAGACTAGTGGAACAGCTCGAGTAGCCCACAAACCAACAGCAAAAGCCGTCACCACCTGGCTGAAGGAAGTAATCGTCAAGCGAGACAACATAAACCTCTGTCTAACCCGGCTATCGCTATTATGTTTGAAACCTATAAATGCTGTTGGATGTTCCTAAGAGTTAATCTTTGCTATTAGCCCACGTGAAGATGTTGTAATACAACGAAACCTAGGTCGTGGTAAAGAATTCAAAGAAAGTAGAAATAGTACTAAATCACGTTGTTTCATTTAATTGTGAATAATGAATTTCTACAAAATTAATGCCAAATATATTCAATATTTTCTTATATTCATTGTTTCATGAAAATAGAAGAGGAATTAAAAGTCTGAAAAATCTTTATTTTGTCCGTCCGTGAGGGTTTAGTTTTTCCACGAAGTAGTAACAGAATGTTTTGCATTTTTTTCTTATTACAAATAAAAACTGCAACTCAAAATTTTCGAAGATATTTAAAGTTTTAACTCTCATGTATTTTTAGGTAAATTTTCCCAATTAAATTTTTTTTACCTTTCCAAATGTTTTGATAAAATCTTCTAAAAATGCAAGACCAAGGATGGACTTTAACCCGTGTACTCGTAAACGGTTTAATGTAAATATTATTATCATACACGCAAACGCATACATCCAAGCTTCCAAGTATTTTAGAATTTCGAATAATTTACAATAGCTTTACTCCAAGGCTGAAAACGTATCTCAAGATGAAACACAAAACAACTGTCACTTTATTGTCATCTATTAATGAATTACTCCAAATTAGGATTCCTAAACTTTTTTCGAGTACTAACTCTGGGAAATATACATCAGTCGTACAACACTGAACTAATAAACATGTTATTAAGATACACTTAGATTTCAGAATGGAATTGATATTCTTCTTCTCACTCCAGTCCAGAATGGAATTGATAATCTTGTTACTAAAATTAAGAGAAACAAAGAACTTGCTTATTGTCATAACATGTAATGTTTTTGTTTTTTTGTATTATTTTTTGTGTTTGTTTGCGTACCGCCTTCAGCAACTATGCGTGCTAACAGTGAGACGCGTGCTGCAGTTTGGAATCCGCTACCGTAGGTCATTTAGAAAGAGAGTTTAATAATAAAATAATTTTAAATATAACATCCTTCAAATTACTTCAGTGAAAACTGTAAACGTTTCAAAATATATATTATTTGCTGATCGTGATAAGAAATTCACATAAAATAAAATGCGTAAATTCTCCAGTAACATCAGTGTGCACTTTGAAACTTCATAAAAGCTTTACGAGAATTGAAGGTAGATTTGTATTTTTCATTAAAAATCAATCAACGTTAAAAGAAAGATAAGATAACTTCCCTTTATGTTTGAAAGCAAAAAAAATCTCTGGCTCACGTAACTTGAAAATGTGATGGAAAGTAAAATATTAGCGTAATGTACATTTTTGTATATATTCATTCGTTTTAATCAATCTGATTCTGAAAGGAATTTTGTTTGGACTATAGTTACTTTTGTAAACTCTATAAATATGACAAAGTTTCTATAAATTTATACTTTTCACACTTCATCATCACGAAAACATCCCGGTTAGATAATAACAGAAAGACAAATAGATATAGTTGTACGAAACAAAAAAGTTTAATTAGAAAACAATTTGTTCAATTTTACTCAAAACGGAAACACTAAAAAAATATTTTTGGACGAAAAATATATTTTGGTTTGAAAATAACACTTTGTTAAATAACAAATATATCTCATAAACAGATGAGAAATTTATTTCAAACTTCACTATATCACCTGCGACTGTTTGTAAACTGCGAAGGTGTTGAGGCGTTAATTATTTCGGTAAGAAAATAATTTACCAACTAGGAAATTTTAAATTTAACTTTCCCTTGACAATATAAAAAAAAACCTTTTCTATCAAAAAACGAAGGAAATAGTAATAATAAAAATGTATAGTTATGTGGATAAATATAAATGTTAGTTAATTTTTTGGGTGGAAAATTAGAAAACGAATTCCATTTTATAGGGTAACTTCATTTAAGTATAATTTAATATATGTCAATATAATTCCAATATACTATACAGTTTGTTGTCTCCTAAGTATTTAACAACTGCAAAAGGTGATAAAAAGTTGCAAAGTATTTCTCATTCAAATCAATATTTCGGTGTATCGAAGGTTTGTTAACAAAATTTTCCGAAACATACAAAATATAATTTCAAAACCTATTATTAAAGTAATAACAATGATATATAAAAGATGCAAATATAATATATATATATATATATATATATATATATATATATATATATATATATTTATATATATATATATATATATATTTATATATATATATATATATATATATATATATGTATGTATATATTTTAAACCAGTATTTATTTAATCTAAGTCTATGGCTATGTATTCAATTAGCTTCTCGGTTGCAGACGCATTTTTCAGAGTTAACAAAACACTTGATGGGAAAATCATAAGTGATATCTGATCGCTTAGATAAAAATTAAGTAAATAATGTAACGCGAAATTAATAAAAATTTTAAATTTTTCGTTTTTAATTAATAAATACATATCATATCTTTATTTTTCAAGAATAATCTAGTTTATCGCTCGATAAACGATGGAATTGTAGAACTTACAATCTGATTAACTGTTTCTGAATATATATATGGATAAGCATTATTAGAGTTTAATATTAATAAACGTATAATTCCAATATACTTCTTGCAAAATTATGAATAATGAATAAAACACTGAGAATTCACTTTGCAGTAACTTTAATTTAATTCTAGTATAGAACGGATGATACTAGTAAACTATTTAAAATACTTATGGCATATTGCAAAAATATCTTATCAATAATATGCAAATAATGAAATGAATGCTGGGATAAATGTATTACGAAACACGGTTAATTATTTGGAACATAGCAACATGTAGTTATTTCGCGCGTAATTGGACTTCACGTAATATTTATTATGTGTCAAGTATTGTCATCTTGATGAGTAATAATATTCGTGTTCACACAGATACCATTGAAAATACTGATATTGAAATATTACACATGTTTGTTTTGTGTCTAAAATAAAATATTTATAAGATTAGTTGTGAAGATGACAGTCAACGAAAATGGTCACATTCATTAATAATCAGCTCATATTGGATATTATGAAATTTAACACTTTTATTATATTATGCGTGTTTGAGAACTTCTGTCACATTAAAATATATACATATATATATATATATATATATATATATATATATATATATATATATATATATATATTTATATATATATACCATTTATCATGAGTGCTCTAGTTTAATATGAATAAAAATAATTGGATGTTTGTATTCAGTAGAGGCCGATAGTTAACTTATGAAGGCTCGTGATAATTTATGCTATAAATGCCATATTTACTGCTTGATAAGATTATTGATAATTGTTTGCTTTCAATAAATGTATTTGAAGTTCAATGATTCTAGTATTTGGAACATTAGTTTCTTTTCAGTTCTCTCAGCATACAAATCAATAACACTCACAGCGAGTAATTACAGCCAAAAATTAGCGACTGCCTCTTCTATATAATATATTTACCGACCAAATTTTTATTCAGCAAATAATTATGCAAAAATTATTAACACGTAGATCAAAATGGCGACCTAAATTTTGTTTCAAGCACAAAATGCAAACGGATATCCAGATAAAAATGTTATATTTTTCAGTACCAAATCGCATGCTATTAAACAGCCAAATATTTTTTAACAGGCATATTTCTTATATTTATACATAGGTAAAAATACACAAAAAACAATTCAATAGAACTACGTGATGTAGTATTATTTCTACTTTCTTGAACTTAAAGAAAGTAGAAATAATACTACATCACATAGTTTCATTTAATTGTGAATAATGAATTTCTACAAAATTAACGACAAATATATTGAAAATACAAAGAATGAAAGATACTATTATTACAAATCAGTTATTTCTTTTAAAATGTAATTACCAAAAGATTAAATTAAAAAAAAAAGGTTAATTGACCGAGTTTCGATGTCTTTCTGTTCTTTTGCATTTAATTTTTTCCTATTATTAAAACATAAACTAGTCAGATTTATTAAATTAGATTTAAAAAGTCAAATGACAATTTTGCGTAGGATCATAACTATTTCCTATTTTTAAGCAGTAAAATACTTAAGAACATGTTAATTTCTTAAGAAAATTTCATCCCGATACTATTTTAAATTTTAAATTAAACTAAGAAAAAATTCGAATAAAATATAAATAATATACGAATCAGGATAAAATATGAATAGTATTTAGAAAATTAATCTATTTTAAAGATTGCAGATATTAAACGCAAGCTCAGCAAGCAAATCCAAAACCTAAATATTTGGATTTGCTTTCTGAGCATTTAAAAGAATATAAAAAGAATAACGCATAGGAAAAATTAAATTTTGTGACGTAGTTTCTACATAAGTGCACACGCAACGCAGACATAACACACTCGTAAAACTCTCATAAATACACTCATACACGCAGTTTGTACAAATAAAATGCTAAGTCAAATATTAGAAGTTAGAAGACAACCTGACCGATCCTGATCACCATGTATTAATTTTTAACTTTAGCGCTTAATTAAAATCCCTCCAATTATTATATAAACTTGTAAGCCGATTTTTTGACAAGAGAATAGAATACATTAAAAAAAATAGAAATGTTAATTATACGTAGATATAATTCATTTCAAATTATATTTATCCTGCTTAAATATTATTAAATAAATGCAAAATTCACAACAACTTCATCAATTCTAGATATTAGACCTGGTAATACATCCATTATGTTCGTGTCATAATAGCAGTTTCAGATTAATATATATTCCTTAACAGTCCATTTACCTTTAAACGAATTGAATGAAATTCAAGAAATTGTTTTACTTGTGAAAATTCAATAGGGTAGGGAAATATTAAATATATCTTAATCTTGATCGTGGTTTTGTTTATGAATTTAAATTTAAATAAAAATATTGTGTGAAATAAGTATATGATTCCGAACTCGTTTAAATATATCCTCCCAAAAATATTTTCGTGAAAAATTGTATTAAGTTTTAGTCAAAATAATCATTAAATAACAAAAAAGGAATATATGACATTTTCACGAAGTTCTTCCATTTTTCTAAGGACGAATTAAGTGTATTATTAATTTAAGCTTTGAATTTGGAAGTTTTCTATACTTGTGAAAATTTATTTTTATTAATCTAAAATAACTACTAAATGCATAAAATTATTAAATTCTAATCACTTTTCATTGTAAAAGTAGTTAATAATGGATTACGTGAATATCGCTGTAACTCATTGAGACCGGGTTAGCTATGTTTAATAAAGGAATGTCGTCGTATATATATATATATATATATATATATATATATATATATATATGTATATATATATATACATATATATTTATACATATATATTTATACATATATATATATATATATATATATATATATATATATATATATTTATTTATTTATTAGATAATATTACATAGGTATGTATAAATATGTTTTATTGAATGCTATTTGAAAATTGAAACTCACTTTTCATGAAATACCTACTTTAGCCATATGTAAAAAAAACATATTTACAATTTCAATATATTTAAAAAGGTATATAACAATTTCGAAAACACTTATCTCCAAACAAGAAATCAATATAAAGATATTTAATCCACGTGGTACATTGATCTGTCATTTACAAATATGTACAGCTAGGTGTAAACCTGGCTTAAGATACGCTTTTTAAATTTTGTTACGAACAAGGGATGAAATTAAATTACCTTACTGACACTTCGTAATTTCAATATATGGATCTTGTCCATTTTTAACTTATATAAGCCTATTACTTTTTATTTTTCCACATATTATTTACGTACGCGAAGAAATAAATAACTAACAAATATTTCACAAGATCGCGGTCAAAAAAACTATAGTCTACACTAATTCCTTTAATTTTTCAATGCCGCATAGAACATTTAACACACGGGGCTATTTACGCTGATTGCTAACATTACCATTATATGTTGAAAGAGAAGAATATATCATTTCATTTCAAAAAGATTATTAAGTTCGTAAATTGACACACTGAACAGTAATGAATTTGAAACATACAAATGAAACGTTAATAAGATATCGAGATAGGAGTTTGGTTTAAAACTACACAGAACACTATATATAAAATTTGACAACAAATTTAATAAAAAATTAGCGAGAATTTTTTTTATTTAGTCCATGAAACACTATACGATAGGAAATGTTTAACTTTAATAAAGTAGATAATGGTGGGTTTACAATTCTTTATCAAATATTTATTTAATTCCTTATGTTTAAATAATTAAATGCCTTTAAAAATAGTTAGTAAATAAACGCATTTAACAATATTAATGGCTCATTAACGGAAAAAGTACAAGCAATTTACACTAAGCGGTGGCTGTCCACTCAGCATACTGACCAGCAATTGCGTCTTATATAAGGCATATACGCCAATTCGCCACTTATCTGTGCAAAAAATGCACAGATAAAGGCGCAGACTAAAACTAATTTTTGCCAAAACATTTATCAAGTACAAAAAAAATTATGTAAATCGGAATCAGAATCCGGAGCTCACATATACCGTAATGTTTTCTTGAGGCCGAAGCTGAATCTAGGTTATTGACTTATCGGTCATATTGTTTCATATTCCTGACATGTGAATATTTTGGTTCAAGGTTTAAGCTAGGAAAAAAATATAAAAAATGTTAATGCACCTATAGAGAACATTATAACATCTTGTTAATTGCATTCAGGGTTAAAAAATAACCCTGAATGCTAAACTTCTCAAAAGCGTTGTGATGATTATGATTCTTTAAAAAAAAATTCTAAAGGCTCTAAAAATTCTCCTTAGTAAACAATGCATATCTTACAATAAGTAAACGTATGAATGAAAAATATGATTCTTCTATAGGTCAATTTAGGTTTGCGATAGTGCCTCTAGGAGTAATAATAAATATTTTTTTTTCTTCTATTTAAGGAATTATTAACTAGGTAATCAATGGGTGCAGAAATATGAAACAATATGACGGATAAATCTTTTTGATTATCGGTTATATTGATTCTGCAAATAGTCAAACGATAATTATAGATAAATATGCCATGTACATGACAGATATGAATAGCAATCCATCTGAATACCATCATACATCTTTGATAGTAATGAGCGTAATGACAAATGAAGGGAAATTTAAGTAAAATTAAAGCGTCAATTGAAATGTACTATTTTTTTACTAATCATAATATAATATTACTAGCCGCCCAAATTTTCCTATACATGTTTGAACCAAAATTAAATTTTTTCATAATAGTTTTATTAAAAAGTAAATATTTTGCCACTACTTTATAGACGACATTTTTAATGGTTTAATTATTTGTACTTTATTTAAGTGCAGGGGTACGGGTTAATATTGTAACTTAGAAACACTTGTGATAAAGTCATGTATATACTGAATAATTTTTTAGATTTCATTGTTGCCTAAAATACTTTGACATTTTATTTTGATGTACGTATGATGGTTAATTTTTTTATTTTGAATAAACTTTCATGAACTGATCTTAAAATAGAAAACGAATAAAAAAAACCAACTGAAACGTTATCAGTACAAATCGTTGAACTGTAGGCAAGCCCCCCATGTGTTCAAGCCCCCCATAATATCCTAATGCATTATGTTAATGAAGTTATAAGATTAGAAAGTTTTAATTAAAAATGCACCTGGCAGGAATAATGCTTTTTATGCATGATATTTCCAGCTAATTTTTATGTGCCGAACCCTGAAAACAACCAAAAAACACTTTTCTCTGAACAATTAATATAAAAACAATAGATAGTAACAAAACCGTTATATGTTGTAATCTCTTACAGACAAATAATATTTAACTGCGATTTCTGCAATATCATATTTGTACACTACATTAACGAATTGAAAAAGATAAATTGCGAAAAAAAAATTTTAGCTTATGTCATACGTGAATTTGTTTTTCTAGTCACTTTAGAGAAGTGAATTCACAAAATGATTCACATCTCCAAAGTGACTAGAATGACATCAAATCTAATTGTCAATGGTCTAAATCGATGAAAATATTACTGAGGGGACTTTGAAAATCTCGGAAAAATCTAGCAATAATGATTATCCAAAGAATATTTTACTCTTTGTAATATTTGATTCACAGACATTGATCTTGAAAGAAGACATCAACAATACATATTTTAGACATTTTTTATTAATCCAAACCAATTATAATATATAAGCTAACCATTTTTAATCAGCTATTGGGCACGCTTCAGCCACCTCATTATATAAAATTTAGTAGAAAACCCAAAAATCGCCTTGTGCTTTTATCCTCGACACAAATTAAATTCACGTTCCCAGATTTATTGACCCGAGCGGTATTAACATAGCACAAGGAAAAATATTTTGCATAGGATTTTGAATATGCTCGTCATGGAATTACAAGTTTGTTTTAGAATTTAAATTTAACTTTAAATTGGAATTTAACTTTAAATTTACAGGAATTATATATATATATATATATATATATATATATATATATATATATATATATATATATATATATAAATGATTTATTACGTATGTTTTAAACAAATCCTTATAAAATAAATATGATATTTGTTTTAGAATATCACGTCTTTACAAAAAGTTCTTATGGCCCTTTAATTCAAAATAACAATATGACGGTTACTTAACGTTGCAAATTTTTTCATTGCGTAAATTAAAAATGAGCTTTATTCATGTTTATTAATACCTAATACGCAAAGTTAAATCTGCTTGCCGGTTAGCGCTGGTTCTTGCTCATTCTTCGAAAACTTTCTTTTTTGTCAGTAACGTTTAACAATTTAGAGTAAATTTTGTGTCAAATTTAGTAGTTTCAGCAATACAATTTTAAATGTAATTTTAAAAACAGAAAACATTTTTTCTGACATATAAGTTTTTATACATGGATATATAATGCAGAAAACAATAAATTACAATTTTTCGGTGAAATTTTATAATTTTATTAAAGATGAAGAATAACGGAAGTTAAATTTAAATATAATTTTCTGTTTAACATGAGAAACCATAATTTTGATTGCTTTTTAAATATTTCTATTGTTTTATTGCTTCTACAACTTTGGACGCTTTTTAAGATTCCGTATCTAAAAAGGAAAAAAGGAACCCTTATAGTCTGTGAAGACATAAAGACCCGTTTGTGAAGACGGGTGGAAATATCAAGTTAAAAATAATATCAAAAACTTGATCCCTTTGAGCTACAAGGAAATGAAGCTTCTAAGTTAATGCAATCAAGAGGGACCCTAAGAATATGAATATTTATGCCCTATGTTTTGACCTCCGAAAATTAGTCAAAACCCATAAGTATATCCGTTTAACTCAGAATCAATAAATTTGCCAATATAAGATACAAGGTCTCATAGTACAAGTTAAGGAAAAAATCCTAAAACCAGTTATATCCGCCCCTATGACCCGCCCCTATACGCCCCTATGACAGATATAGTAGGCATACATTTTAGTAATAAAAAAATAAAATTTGGTAAATAATTTAATTGGAATATTATTACCATTAAATATTTACAAAATGCCTAAATGTGTATGAAACCCTTGTAGTGCAAGTTCCCGTAATGTTTGAAAGGTTTTTTTATTACATCTTTTTAAAGAATGTATATTACCTTATTGGTAAAATAATATCGATTTTACACGCATTTCCGTCATATACCTTATATGCGGTTATTTTTTATTAATGACTGCTGAAGTTCTAAAAAGCGGTGCAATGATTATGATTCTTTCAAAAAAATTCTCAAAGCTCAAAAAATTGGCTTTATTAAGCGAAGCATCTATTACAACAGGTAAGCGTATAAATGCAAATAAGATTCTTCAACAAGTTAATTTAGGTTTACGATAGTAGGGGTGTCTCTGTGGTAATTCTAACTATAATCTTTTTATTTTATTAAAGGTTTATTTATATAGTTAATAATTACTATATAAATAAACCATTATTCTTTCGAATACTTCTGGTGAAACTTTTTGTCTTTATTTTTTGGTTTGTCTACTTGTTTGAGTACCGCACAAAACTACCGAAGAGGTATAAATAGAACCTGCACCCGAAAAATGCTTAATATTCATATTAAAAGCCAGTTTTTGACTAAATTTTGCCTAATAGACGTTACAATGAATTATTAGCATCAGTAGTAAGGTCCGAAAAGGGGGACTAGAAAAAAGGTAAATAGAAATTGTCGAGACTATTCGAACGATTCAGCTTTAAGTTCCAGCTAATAATTATCACACTATTATACCGATCATAAGTAAATACGTTATTACTAAAGAAAAGCTTCAGCTTTCGTTCTAATATAAATACGTTATTACTAAAGAAAAACTTCAGCTTTCGTAAAAACGACTTCATCTTCGATCTTAATAAAAGCGACATCTACACAAGAAAAAGAAGAAAATAAATATGCAATTTATATAAGACAAGACCCCAAAAAAAAGAAGAAAATAAATATGCAATTTATATACATAATCGTTAATGCCAAATTAAAGCATAACAAATAATGTTAAGAAGTTTTATAATACCTATATCAGTAGAGCTGCTAATTATACTAAGATGTTAAATTAAATTATCGTTTAGAGTAATCTAAAAAGCATTTAGTTTAACTTTAACTTCTTAAACGTAAATAAAATTTACATATATTAAAAAAAATTAACATCAACATGTTTAAAATTATATGGAATTTTTTATAGTCGGAGAATAAAAATGATAGGAAAAACAAAAGAATATGAATGACTAAGAAATTTATTTTAAAAAGGGACCTGATTTGAACTTTTAAACACAATTAGAGTTTTCTCAAAATTGGAGAATAATTTTTTGTTAAAATTCCTCACTTTAAAATTACGAATATTTTAATATATTATCAAGAATATTATAAATATTTTTGGGTATTTTTACAACTGACATTTGGGGTACCGGGTTTAGTATTCATTATAATGACGTGAAAAAATATTTTTTCAGTAAAACAGACTGTTAATTTTTATGTAGACATTAAAGGATTTTTCTCCTGTTAGATCATAATAAACAATTTCTGGCCTTTTTCTTCACAATTTCATTGATGAGATTGCTTTATGATCATATTAAAACCGTACTAATTTAGAAGTAAAAACGATAACAAGACAATTCTCTTAAGTTTTGAATATTTTCTTGTTAAAATATGGTAACTCGAATACTTTAACGATTTTTAAAAGTTTATAATATTAACTTTAAAAAAATTTGAACGTTTATTAGCCTGAGCAATAATCGTTAATATGGTTACGAACAGAATATTGTAAAAAAATTGAGATAAAGCATAATGATTTTGGTCCTAAATTTATCATAAAAATAAAACACCCACACATAAATACCCGCATATAAGTATAGCCAAAAAGGAGTCTTCTATAGATGTACGGAAATTAGTAATGACGAAAAAAACAAATCATATTCCTGCCATGGTGTCTCAAAAAACTATACTATTGCGGCATTATATATATATATACATATATATATATATATATATATATATATATATATATATATATATATATGCACGTTTCCAAGCTTATTTCTAAATAGGAAAAGTTGCAGGCAGATTTTAGTAATAATTTGAAACAAAATAATGGCAACCCTATCTCCTTCCACTCTAGGGAAAGAAATGATCTTTTTCTTCTCAATAATCTAGCCGACAAAATTAGGTAAGTAAATAAAACACCTTGTTTTCTTTTAGGACAAAACTCAAAATATAATTTTTAATAGGTATTATTATAAGACAATGACACAAAAGGCATGAATATTGAGAATAATGAAAAAATGTGACTTTTTGCATTATCTAAATTTTCCTTAATTGTTATTGCTACTATCGTTCTTTAGCAATGGATTAAATGAACACATAATTTTGCGAACTAAACTAAAAAGTAATAATTTTGTTCTAGTAGTGAGAATAAAAATTTGCTTTTTAACTTATGTCATTAGTATACTGCAGTTAATACTAATAATGTATAACTTGAAATCCGATCCGAAATGAAACAAATAATAGCAGCCACTTAAATAGTTAATATATAGTTTATTTGTTACCTATTAATAAATTGTACTATGTGAGCGCGCCTCAAACTTTTTAGCGTATTAATACTGTGAGATATAAGTGGGTCGGGTACCACTCAAATGTTTAATCTGTTATTGGGAGACATTTATGTTCCATATTGAAGCTCACATTCTTATTGCTGTTACAAAGAATGGAAAACAATGCGAGAAAAGGAAAATAGGGGCAACATATTTTTATAATTTTTTTTGTATTGTATCGTATAGAATTGTATTATATAGAAGCTTTTATTGTATATAGAAGCTTCAGAAACACTGTGCAACTAATGGTAAACGTATCGCAGTTCGAGAACCTACACTTCAGTCCATTTTATGGTAGATATTAATTACAAAATCTACTTGGAAAGGATTTCAAATAATTACAGTGAAAAAGGGTAACTTTCCAAATTCTACGTCTTCATATGCGTTTCTAAATACAGCAAGAAAATAGTTACTTGCCGTATTTAAAAATGCATATGAAATTGAAATGAGTAGTAACATTAGGGCGGGCTATTAAACTTCATAAAAGTCTTACAACAACTGCGGTGTGATTTATATATTTCATTAAAAGTAAATCAACGTTAAAAGCAAGATAAATATCAGTTAATCACTTTCAAAGTTTCCTTTACGTTAGGAAGTACCTGTATATAAAACTTTTTACATACGTAACTTTGTTAAAATTTTGAAATCACGATAAAATGAAGAAAGATGTAATATTAGCACAATGTAAAGATAATTCACTCTTTTATTATTTTTTTGTTTTTTAAGAAAATTTTAACACTTTTAATAAAATTTTTAAATAAAATATGAGGAAATAAAACGAGATCCGAAACTTTCTTTCATTTTCAAAATGATAAGCGTTTATTGAAAGAAAAAATATGTAATTTTATTAAGAATATAAGCGTCCATGTACTTATACATTTGTATGGAATTGGTAATTTTCTAAATTATTGGGCTTGTTCTTACACAAATTTTTTATGCACTTTATAAGTTATGTTTATGGGTCGGTATAATGAACTTTACTTCTTCCGAATAGTAAAGTAAATCAAAAAAGTAAGTTAATAATACAAAAGCAATTAAAATATGTCACAACAATTTTAAATGTTAAATGAAACAAAAGAAACACTGTAGGAAATTTATATTTTTATCATTCTAGGTTTTATTTCAGAAAAAAATGTAGATTCGTCAAGAACACTTATAGGTTTTAAGCTGTTCCTCAAATAAGTTTATACCTTTTGTTAGATAGAGCAGCTCTAGCTTTTTAACAAATTTTTATTAAGTCGAATTGTATGTAACCATGTAAAGGAATGTGTGAAACTAAATTTCGTGCACTTCTCATTGTATTACTATCATGGAACTTGACAGTTGTGTATAGCTTTGATGACAATACAATAATTTCATAAAATAGAAAAAAAAATTATTACATCCTTAAAATAAATAATATTGAAAAAGTAAAGGGCTTTTTAACCAAATTGTCATTCGCTTAAAAACTTGTCACACAAATTTTCCCACGTAACGAGACCCGATGACATCACAATAATTTCATTAGTTTACAATTAAATGAAACTACGTGATGTAGTATTATTTCTACTTTCTTTAATTTCTTTACCACGACCTAGGTTTCGTTGTATTACAACATCTTCAGGTGGGATATTAGCAAAGATTACAGAATCTTTGCTCCATCTGTCCATCTGTCGTAGGTTATCCAGTTTCTATAGTTGTGATATAAGTAGATTGCGAATAGATGATTTAAAACCAAATATTAAATATTACGCAAAAAAATTTTTAAAATGATTCTAGTTTAATATAATATACGAAACATGTAAAAATAAGGTGGAAACTTAATTTTCCTAACTTTCCCTTTTTATATAATAATTACTTGCAGATACCGACTTTTAAAAACTTTCTTTTTCTCAATCCTAAAGTCTAAATATAAATATGCACGCCTCGAACTTTAATTACTTCGAAATTTTCATATTGTCTACCTCTCTAAATATCATACCTTTATGTGTTGTGTTTCAAAAATTGTTTCTTAGCGAGCACTTAGAGAAAAATATGCAAAAAAATTATAATATATCCTATATTTCCAATTTCAAATTTCAAAACGCATATAAATAGTACCAAATTGAACTTAACAGTGCAATCTTTTTAACATAGAACGATCAATTCTTCTAAGTTGACTGTGGTGGTTTATATCCCTGTATTTTACTTTAACTTATACTAGCGTTTGATTATTTTTATTTTGCGGCGCTAAAATGTTTTTTTTACTTATGAATATAAATGTTGAATACTTCAATAATCGCCCTTACTGTCTTGCTTAGCTACGTGAATATAAATGTTTAAAGATTCTATAATTATCATTTTTGCATGGTTTAGCTATATGAACATTCATTTCTACAGCTTCTATGATCACTTTACTGCACTGTATAATTGCAAGGATATTACTGTAAAATTATTCTATGATTGCCATTTCCCTTTTTATAAATATTTATTTTAATTATAATAATTGGCTGTTAATAAATGAAGTAATCTTAATTTTAACAGCAAGAGTAATTTCTAAATGAAAAATTTTAGTGAAATATTTATTATACAAAATGAAATAATTTCGCTAGGAGATGTGAAGTATTTGAAAGTGATCATATATACCGTAATTTAAATTTCATCTCCATTTTTTGTTACATATGGAATGGAAATGAATTAGGTTACAATTTTTTTTATAATCGCCTAAATAAAGATAACATTATTATCAAATTTCTCCATCTAAACTACTTTACTAACCAGTAAATTATTAGAATGGATGAAGAAAGTAAATCGTGAAAAGCGAAATTACACATTTATTTCTGAAATTACACATTAATCTCGAATTACATCTTAAAGTGTTTAAATTATGAATTCACTGAGACTTACTCAGCAATACTAACATCAAACATGTTAATCGCTAATAGATAAGACATCATCAAAACATCTTGTCTTTTCGTTAATCGCTGAGAGTTAGAGGCACGTGAGAAAAATCCTTTTTAACAAACTGATAGTTTATGTGGTGATGTTATGGTGTATGATTTTCATTTTCTTGTAATTGTTTAAAATACACGTAGTTTTATATAAAATTTCGAATGCAGTTTTGCTTTAAATTATTCATAATTACAAGACCAACTCAAAAGTAAACGAGTATTTTTTTTTAAACAATTTCCACTTCATATGAATTATTTATCATAATTGTCACCCGAAAATATTTATAACAAAGCCAAGATAAAGATGGGAAAAAACTGTATTCCACAGTCTTAACTTCATATTATTTCTATAATTTAGAAAAGAACAAATGATCTTATAATTTTTTTAATATTTCGTATGAAAACAATATAATCGAGGTCATTCAATATTTCAATCATAAAGTTTTGTAACTTTTCGATATTAAATTTCAAAAGTTATTGCCGTATGTAACAGGACATTAAAATCTGTTGGAAGCCAACCAAGGTAAAGATTGACTATAATAATGATAAACGAAACATAATAAAAATTTTAAAAAAACGTTATAATGTAAATTTATAGCTTAGTTCCGAAAAGTTCAGTTTTCACGCAAGAAATGTAAAAAATTTGAAATTCTTTAAAAAAAAAGGTTTCATTTCATAAATTCTATTTTTACGCAATAACGCAATTCCATAGATTAAATGAAATAAGAAAAAAGAATCATCACTTTAAACAACAATATGTTATGCATTTTTAAACGCAATCAGTTTAATTACGCGGTGAATAAACTTAACTTTAAACCTTGAAATATTTTTTACCAAACCAACCAAATTTAAAAGTCCTAAAAATATATTTCAACGACTAAATTATGAATTGTAAACATATGTTAAATAAATATTATTGCTACATTAAATGTTATAACAGAAGACAATTTAAATGACTTTTAATTACGTAATAAACGAAAAATCTATGCAGTCGAATACACTTCCAACAGTGAAGATATAAATATTTTTGGGTGAAACTTTTCCAATCTATTGTAAATAATATCCTTTCATAATTATGACTACTGATAAGAGGAATATAATTTCTCCCTTCTTACCGATACATCTGATGTTCGTGCGTGCTTGCGGATAAGAAAATATTTTTACAATTAAATAAAACTAAGTGATGTAGTATTATTTCTACTTTCTTTAAGGTTTTTACTACGACCTAGGTTTCATTGTATTGCACCTTCAGGTAGGCTATTAGCAAAGATGTTGTAATACAACGAAACCTAGGTCGTGGTAAAGAACTTAAAGAAAATCGAAATAAAATTAAATCACGTAGTTTTATTTAATTGCGAATAATGAATTTCCACAAAATTAACGCCAAAAATATTCAATAAATGTTTTATGTTATGTTTATGCTTTAGGTCGTTTGATATCTTTATGCATACTTAATTTAATTATTTCTTAATATCAAAATTGTGTGCTAACCTTAAAATTGTATAATAATGGGCGTTATACAGATGTTGTACTGAATCATTAACAAACAAAGCCCACAAAACGAAAATTAAATTTAACGAAAATGATGAATTAAAATTTTCGATTTCAGAGATTTTAATTACATTTTCGTTATACTTCCATTCTTACAAATTAAGCTAGTTCTAAAAAGAAACTTCTTTGAAATATTTACAGAAGCTTGAAATTTTCGAATATATCCTGTAAGTAGGTGGAATAGTTATTTCAGACCTTGTTATAATGTGATTACTATAGCGTTGTCGACTATTTGTTAACTGCGAAGGCGTATAGTCGTTAATTATTTAGGTAAGAAAATAATTTACGAATGTTTGACATATTAGTGTTTGAGTTACCTATTTATATAATGATATTAACATAAGGTTTTAATAACTTTATAAAACGAGCAATATTAATAATTACTGAAAACATGAAGATGAGTAATTTAAATGTTTATTTACATGTATAAATATAAATGTCAAGGTTTACAATTTCACTGACAACTTCATTTTGTTAATAGAAAGATGAAATAAATATCATTTAGTGAGGTAGCTTCATCTAAATACAATTTTAGAATATTGAAGCTATTAATTTAATTCATTTATAATCTAAAGAAACATTAACACCCTCGCAAGAGGTTTTAAAATATTTCACATTCAAACCAACATTTTTGGTATTGAATAATTGTGTATATAATTTTCTGAAAGTAGAAAATGTTTAAGTATCGGTACCCCACATAAATTAATCTAGTAAAAATGAAAAATTTTAAAGTTTATTTACAGGTTACTACAATATAACAATAATATTAAATTTTGCTTTTAAGGCTACGCACCTCAAAAAAAAGGAACTCTTATGAGAACACTCACATGCCTATTTTCCTGTCTGTCACAGCAGTTTTTATTCTAAACAACTTGAGGTAAAAACTTGAAATTTAGCTCAGTAATGAAGCATATTATTATTTACATCGTGTTTTTCAATTTAAATTACATTTTAATTTTTATACCCAGCTTTCGTCCAGTTAGTTCCTTTTTTTTAATAACTATTTCACTAAAAACGCTTTTAATATATATGCTAATGTAAATTTGGGTTTGCGTTTATAAAAAAAATATTTAGATCTCATTTATGCGAACTACGTATCATGATTATATTCATTAGATCATATACAAATATAATAAAGATATATTCACATGTAATATAAAAGTTCAGATGTGTTTTTTTGGTTAATGAGCTCTTAGTGTAAATATACTGCATTATTAAAGTCGGTTAATTATTTATACATAATGAACAAATTTAATATTTGATAAGAAATGGAAATCCAACACTATTTTATTGTCCTTCATCGTTTCTTGTCCGATATGAGTTCTGCTACTCTACAGTTATTAATTAGTAAGTTATACTATTTTTTTTCTAAATAAAATTTGCACAACTAATTAAAGCTAATTCTTTCTAAGCGGGTGAAAAAAGTTTTGGTAAACTTGATGTGTTGCACCAACCCTAGAGTGGCTCGAGGAAGAAGCTGTCGAACTTACCCTCTCCCCTTCTTGCTATTTTTGATCAAAACTTTCGGGATATAATTTCCTAGTAATTATTTGCAAGAATTGATAATATCATTTCGTTCTACAATATAAATGTAATTTCTTTATTCGATTTAAGAAATATTAGATACGAGAAAAGGTATTTTTAATTGGTAAAAAATCATGGTATTTACCCTACCTTTCCAGTGGTCGTATTCATTACCTTCTACCCGCTGGGTATAACGAAGCCAAAAAATTGTTTAAACAACACTTCGTAATTTCTGGAGGCCTGGTAAGTAGCAAAACCGATCAAATGCTAGCCTGGCTTGCACGTTGAGGATTCTGGATCTGGTTTAAAGTAAAGTTACTTTATTTATTGTTAGTCCTCACTTATAGGAAATTTTCTAGTGACGTAAATATTTAATTAAATCCAACATAATTAAGTAAAGGACACATATACTATCGTGAATATATTAAAAACGATGACACCTACAATCATCGTTCTTGCTCTTCTAGATACTTTGCGCACACTTCCAAAACTATCTTTTCTCATAATTTTAAGTTTAGTTCTTCCGGAAATAAGTATGGGGAAACATTTTTTTGGATATTTTTCAGTACTTCAAATCATGAAAAAAATTATTTAGAAACCCTAATAAATAATAATAATTCCGTTTGATATGGAATTTGAAGATTGTTATAAGTGATTATTTTGCCCCTAAAATGTAATTACCTAACCTTAAAAGCAAAATTTAATGTTATTGGTATATTGCTGTATCTCATAAATAAACCTTCAACTTTTTCATTTTTACTGGACTGATTTATGAGGGATATCGATACTTAAATATTTTCTACTTTTGGGAAATTATATTTACAATTATTCAATACACAAAATGTTGTTTTGAATGGGTAATATTTTACAACTTCTTGCGAGGCTTTTAATGTTTCTTCAGATTATAAATGGATTATATGAATAGCTTCAATATACTAAAATTATACTTGGATGAAGCTACCTCACTAAATGACATTTATTTTATCTTTCTAGTAACAAAATTAAGTTGTCAGTGAAATTGCAAACCTTGACATTCATATTTGAATAGGTAAATAAATATTTAACAATAATTAATATTGCTTGTTTTATAAAGATTATGAAAACTTAGGTTACTATAATTATAGCAACAGGTAATTTAAACACTAATATATCAAAAATTCGTAAATTATTTTTTTTCCTAAATAATTAACGACTATACGCCTTCGCAGTTTACAAATAGTCGACAACGCTGTAGTAATCACATTATAATAAAGTCTGAAATAACTATACCACCTACTTACAGGATATATTAGAAAATGTCAAGCTTCTGAAGGTATTTCAAAGAAATTTTTTTTAGAACTAGTTTAATTTGAAAGAATAGAAGTGTAATGAAAATATTATTGAAATGTCTGAAATCGAAAATTTTAATTCATAATTTTCCTTTAAATTGAATTTTCGTTTTGTGGGCTTCGTTTGTTAACGATTCAGTATTACATCTGTAAAACGCTCATTGTTATAAAACTTTAAGGTTAACATAAAATTTTGATATTAAAAAATAATTTAATTAAATATTCATACAGTTATCAAACGACTTAAAGTATAGCTTATTTTCTTAATTTACTTTTATTTAACTGTTTGTTAAAATTTAAGATTGTAATATACATTGGTACAAATAAAATATTTTAATATAGGTGGTTTCTAAAAACATTTTCATATCCGCGCGCATGCACAAATACCAGGTGTATCGGTTACTAATAATGGAGAAATTATATTCCTCTTATTAGTAGTCATAATTATGAAAGCATATTGTTTACAGTGGATCGTAAAAGTTTCACCTAAAAATATTAATATCTTCATTGTTTGATGTATATTCGACTGTACAGATTTTTCCTTCATTGACGTAGTTTGAAGTCATTTAAATTTTCTTTTGTTATATTATTTAATGTATCAATAATATTCACCCGACATAAAGTGTACAGTTGATAATTTAGTGATTGAAAATTATTTTTAGGAATTTTAAATTTGGTTGGTTTGGCAAAAAATAATTTAGGATTTAAAGTTAAGTTTATTTACCGCTTAATTAAGCTGATTGTGTTTAGAAATGCAAAAGATATTGTAGTTTGAAATGATGATTCTTCTTTTTTATTTTATTCAATCTATGGAACTTCATTACTGTGTAAAAATAGCATTTAAAAATAGCATTACTGCGTAAAAATAGCATTTCTTTCCAAATATTTACAAATTTTATACATTTTTTGCATGAAAACTGAACTTTTTGGAATGGAGCTATAAATTTTCTTTGTTATGTTTTTTTATTATTTTCATTGATTATGTTTTGTTTATCATTAATATTATATTCAGGTTTAACTTTGTTCTGCTTCCAACACGAATATATTTTCTTTTGAACTCCAAGGCAATAATTTTTGAAATGTTATATCAAGAAGTTACAAAATTTTATAAGTAAAATATAAATGACTTCCTTTATATTGTTTCCTACGAAATATAAAAAAATTATAAAATCATTTGTTGTTTTCAAAATTATAAAAGTAATATCAGGTTAAAACTGTGGGATACATTTTGAAAAAAAAATGCTTCCTAATTAATTTTCAATCAATATTTAATAAAAGCTGGTGATAAAAATTAAATTACAGTGTGTCCAAATAATTAATGTCTCATAGCGAAATGATTTAATTATGAAATAATTGTCGAACAATTATGAAATAATTGTCGTACAAATTTACAATAAAAATTACTCTTGCTTTAAAATTAAGATTAATTCAATGATAAGCATTCAATACATGTAAATTATTCAATACATGTAAAAGGTCAATATGTGTTAACATATGTATTTATAAAACGAGAAATAGCAATTTTTAAACATTAATATCCATTCAATTATACAACCCAGTAAAGTGATCATAGAAGCTTTCTAAACGAAAATTCGTTATATAGCTAAACAATGCAATAAGGATGATTATAGAAGCTTTAAACATTTATATTAATGTAGCTAAGCAAGACAGTAATGGTGATTATAGAAATTTTTATCATTAATATTCATACGTAAAGAAAACATTTCAGCCCCGCATATAAATAAAATCAAATGCCAGTATAAGTTAAGACTTATTCTCAAATAAAATATAGGGATATAAACCACCAAAGTCAATTTGGAAGAATTTATCGTTTGCTATTAAGAAAATTTTACGTGTTAAGTTGAATTTTTTATTATTTATATACGTTTTGAAATTTAAAATTTGAAATATGTGATAAATTGTAAATTTGTCATATATTCTTCTGACTTCTAAGTACTCGCTAACAGTATTGAGACAGAAATTGAGAGAGGCAGGCAATATGAAAATTTTGAATTAATTAAAGTTCGAGGCGTGCGTCATATTTAGACTCTCGGATTGAGATAAAGAAAGTTTTGAAAAATCTCTCTGTGTTATTGTTATATAAATAAAAGGAAAGTTAAGAAAATGAAGTTCCCCCGTAATTTTTATATACATCGTATCTAATATCAAACTAGAATAGTTATTAAGATTTTTCTGCAAAATATTAAATATTTACTTACAAATTATCTATTCGCATTTACTCACAAATCATCTATTCGCCTATTTATAGGAATATGGGATTTGAAATATTTTTGATAATTCCATACTCCTAAAAATAATTTCTAAAACTTCATTCTGCATATAAAAGTAATAGAGAACCATTTGATGAATGTTTCAAAATAAAAATAGATTTTGTTTGTCGTCTTAAATTTATAAGTATCGTTTGAGAACTATTTATCTTCAACTTGATGTGCGATAGCCCTTGCTTCCTCCTTCTTATATTTTTTACCATACTCTTGAAAAATGTCATCAAAGTGTAAATATTGTTTTTTATATTTACACTTTCATCACATTTTTCAAGAATGTGGTAAAAAATATAAGAAGGAGGAAGCAAGGGCACATCAAGTTGAAGATAAATAGTTCTCAAACGAAACTTATAAATTTGATTAAGTCATTTAAATAAATTTATTTCAGTTAACTTAACAGTCCTATTTTGTAGCTTTTCCGTTACGCAATTGATCGGTATATTTACATATTATGATGGATTCATACAATCCGAAAGGTTAAACGAGATAAATCATCAACACAATAACCGATTTTAGATTAGATATTCTCATAAAATATATTATGTGATAAAACTATCGCATAAAACATTATGATCCTGGAATACAGAACTTAGGTCGCAAACTACAAATTTCTTAAAAGAATTTATACGTGTTTCTTTCCTACTGGCATTTTTTACAGATGCTGTAATTTACCATTACATATAATCCAAGTTTTATGGCGTGTTTAGAAAATTTATTAGAAATATATTACTTGAATAAGGAGTGATCTCAAAATGCTGTCAACTGCTAATTGAAAATGGCATTTTTGTAAGGTTAATATAAGCTTTGTAAAAGCTTTATAATTTTTTTTAATTAAAAGCAACATGAACTAACTTTCTATGCTTATTACCCAGGTTGAATTATGTTTCTTTAACTCAAATGAAGAAACCAAGAAACAAGATTACTTAAAGGTTTTCAATTACATAACTTCTTAGAATGTACCACTGCCCATTTCTGTATATCACGGAATTTGGGCAAATTGTTAAAAATACGAAGACAGTATGCATACAAGCATACCTTCTCAAAAATAAGTGATATTACTTCCCAAATTAATATTATGTGAAAGAAAATGCTTAGCATTTCAATTAGATTTCAAGAAAAGCGCCCGAATGGAAATATTTCACTCAGTAACAAACATAGTTTATACTAAAGTCCTTAGGCAGAAAAACACAGATTCGTTTATTTTTTAATTTTCGTGCAGAATTTTTCTAAATCGTTTCGTAGTTTTTTTCAGACCAATAATTGATTATAAATTCTTTATTGTTTTATTTTTGTTTTAAGTATATACAATGACCTTTTTAATTTATAGAAATTAATGTAATGTCGTCGGTTCTGGTTCAGTGGACAAATTTGAATGACAAATTTTAAATGAATGAATATTTGGTTTAAAAAGCCTGTAAGTTTTTATTATTATTATTTTAAGGCTATAATATTTTTTTTTCCATTTTATGAAATGATTGTATTGTCATCAAAACTACACATAACTGTCAAGTTCCATGATAGTACTACAATTAGAAGTGCACGAAATTTAGTTTCACGCATTCTGTTATATGGTTAAATACAATTCGACTTAATAAAAATGTGTTAAAAAGCTAGAGTCGCTATATCTAACAAAAGCAATAAACTTATTTAAGGAACAGCTTAGGACCTATAAGTGTTCTTGATGAATCTAAATTTTGTCTGAAATAAAACGTGGAATGATAAAAATATTAATTTCATACAGTGTTTCTTTTCATTCATTAAACATTTTTAATTTTTGTGACATATTATAATTGCTTTTGTATTATTAACTTACTTTTTTGACAATTAAATGAAACTACGTGATGTAGTATTATTTCTACATTCTTTAATTTCTTTACCACGACCTAGGTTTCGTTGTATTACGATATCTTCAGGTGGGATATTAGCAAAGTCTTTACTACCTTTAAAATATCTTTAAAATACCCACCTTTATACAATCTTTGCATAGAAAGTAGAAATAATACTACATCACGTAGTTTCATTTAATTGTGAATAATGGATTTCTATAATATTAACGCCAAATATATTCAATAATTACTTTTTTTGATTTACTTTACTATTCGGAATAAGTAACGTTCATTATACCGAACAATAAACATAACTTATAAAGTGCATAAAAAACTTGTGTAAGAATAAGCCCAATAATTTAAAAAATTACCACTTGCATCCAAATGTATAAGTACATGGACACTAATATTCTTAACAAAATTACTTTTTTTTTTCAAAAAATGCTTATCATTTTGAAAATGAAAGAAAGTTTCGCGTCTAGTTTTAATTCCTCATATTTGATTTGAAAACCTTATTGAAAGTGTTAAAACTTTCTTACAAAAGATAAAAAAAATAAAAGGTGAATTATCTTTACATTGTGCTAATATTTCATCTTCCTTCATTTTATGGTGAGTTCAAAAATGTCAACGAACTTACGTATGTAAAAAGTTTTATATACGGGTACTTCCTAACGTAAAAGAAACTTTGAAAGTGTGTAACTGATGTTTATCTTGCTTTTAACGTTGATTTACTTTTAATGAAATATATAAATCACACAGCAGTTGTAAAACTTTTATGAAGTTTAATAGCCCGCCCTAATGTTACTGGATAATTTACTCATTTAAATTTTATATGCATTTTTAAATACGGCAAGTAACTATTTCCTTGCCGCATTTAGAAACGCATATGAAGACGTAGAATTTGGAAAGTTACCCTTTTCCACTGTAATTATTAGAAATCCTTTCCAAGTAGATTTTGTAATTAATCTCTATGTCGAAATAGACTAAAGTGTAGATTCTTGAACTTCGGTACGCGTACCATTAGTTGTACAGGGTTTCTGAAGCTTCTACGCGAATATACAGCACACAAATTAAAAAAAAAAATTATAAAACTATTTTGCCCCGGTTTTCCTTTTCTCGCATTTTTTTCCATTCTTTGTAACAGCAATAAGAATATAAGCTTCATTATGGAATATAACTGTCTCCCAATAACAGATTAAGCATTTGAGTAGTACACGACAGACCTATACCTCATAGAATTATTAGGCAAAAAAGTTTGAGGTGCGCTTGCATATATCGCTATATATTAACTATATAAGTGGCTGCTATTATTTGTTTATACATTATTAGTGATAACAAATATATACTACTAACATATGTTAAAAAGCGAATTTTTATTATCACTACCAGAGCAAAATTATTACTTTTTAGTTTAGTTCGCTAATTTCTATAATCATTTAATCCATCTCTAGATAATGATAGTAGCAATAACAATTAAGGAAAATTTAGACAATGCAAAAGTTCATATTTTTAAATTTTTCTCAATTTGCCTTTTGTATCATTACTTTATAATAATACCAATTAAAAAATATATTTTGAGTTTTATCCTACAAGAAAACAAGGTGTTTCATTTTTTTACTTAATTTTGTCGGCTATATTTTTGAGAAAAAAAGATCATTTCTTTCCCAAGAGTGGAAGGAGATAAGGTTGCCATTATTTTGTTTCAAATTATTACTAAATTCTACCTGCATCTTTTCCTATTTAGAAATAAGTTTGGAAATGTGAATATTATATATATATACATATATATATATATATATATATATATATATATATATATATAAGAATACATGTATGTATGTATGTATAAATATATATATATATATATATATATATATATATATATATGTACACGCAATGGAATAGTTTTTTTAGGCAAAATGGTAGGGAATATGATTTGTTTTTCGTCATTACTAATTTCCCTGCACCTATAGAAGACCTTTTTTTTCGCTAAACTTATGTACAAGTATTTGTGTGTGTGCACGTTTGACTTTCTTGGATGCTTTATGTTTATGATAAATTTAGGACTAAAATCATTCTGCTTTATCTGAATTTTATTACAATATTCTATTCGCAACCATATTAACGATTTTTGCGCAGTGTAATAAATGTTAAAAAATTCTTTAAAGTTAAAATTATAAACTTTTAAAAATCGTTGGAGAATATTTAAATAATATAATAATAAAAATAAGTAAATTGACTTACGATATTTTAAAAAGAAAATATATAAAATTTAAAACGATTATCTTGTTATCGTTTTTACTTCTAAATTTGTACGGTTTTAATATTATGATGAAGCAATCTTATCAATGAGATTGTAAAGATAAGACCGAAAAATGTTTATTATCATCTAACAAGAGGAAGAAGCTTTAACGTCTACATCAAAATTAACAGTCTAGAAAAAGTAGCAAAGCAATTACATACTTTTTCAAATCATTACCATGAATACTAAATGCTATACCCCAAATGCCAGTTGTAAAAATACGCAAAAATATTTATAATATTCTTGAAAATATATTAAAATTTCCGTAATTTTAATGTGAGGAGTTTTAACATACAATTTTGCTTGAATTTTGAGAAAACTCTAATTGTGTTTAAAAGTCAAAATAGGTCCCTTTTTAAAATAATTTTCTTAGTCATACTTATCCCCTTGTTTTTCGTAACATTTTTATTCTCTGACTATAAAAAATTCCATGTAATTTTTAACATGTGGATGTTTCCAAATAACTTTAAACTAAATGCTCTTTAAGTTCCTCTAAACGATAATTTAATTTAAAGTCTTGGTATAATTAGCAGCTCTACGTATATAGGTATTATAAAACTTCTTAACATTATTTCTCATGCTTTAATTTGGCATTAACGATTATGTTTATAAATTGTACTACATTTTAGGGGTAAATTAATACTTAAAAAATTTTTCAAATTGCATATTAAAAAAAATTATTTAAAAAGCTACTTATTAGGGTTTCTAAATAATTTCTTTTTAAATTTAAGTACTGAAAAATATTAAAAAAAAAATTTCCCTGTACATATTTCCCATATTATTACAAGAGGATGATTGTATGTGTCATCGCTTTTAATATATTCACGATAGTATATGTGTCCCTTACTTAATTATATTATTATTATTAACTTTTTTATACAGTACATATAGCGGACTTATTGCTACATGAGCAATCTCTTCCAGTCAACCACAACAATTTGTATTGAAATTTAGTTGGTAGACTGTGAGAGATTTTACAATGAAAATTCTTCATAGCACATTAGACAAAAAAAATTCAAAAGTAAATTAAAAAAGAAAACAAAATATTGACATGATTTGGGATGGGAAAGACAGAAAAGGGCAAGGACACAAAGGAAAAGGTTTCAGGAGATGCAGGACTTTTTAACTCGATCTTTAAAAATATTTAGAGACGTGATTTTCCTGATGTCAGGATCCAGGTGATTAAAAATTATTATAAACATATTTGACTTATTTAAATATTTATGTCACTAGAACGTTCCATATTAGTGAGGGCTTACAATAAATAAAGTAACTTCACTTCAAACCAGGTCCAAAACACTCAACCCGCGAACCAGGCTAGCATTTGATCTGTTTTGCTACTTACTGGGCCTCCAGAAATTACTTGGTATTGTTTAAGCCATTTTTTGGCTCCCAGTTACATTCAGCGGGTAGAGGATAATAAATACGACCACTGAAAAGTTAGGGTAAATACCATGTTTTTGCCAAGTTAAATATAACTTTTCTTATTTTCACTTCTTATCTAATATTTCTTAAACCAAATACAGAAATTATAAAGACATTGAAAAATAAAATATTATAAATTTATGCAAATACCTTATAACTAGGAAATTATTTCCCAAAAGTTTAGATCAAAAACAGAAAGAAGGGGGAGAAGGTAAGTTCGACAGCTTCTTCATCGAGCCACTCTAGAGTTGGTGCAAACACATCAAGTTTACAAAACATTTTTTTCCCCAGCTTAAAAAGAATTAGCTTTAATTCGTTGTGCAAATTTTATCAAAAAAAAAAATAGTATAACTTACTAATTAATAACTGTAGAATAGCGGAACTCATATCTTACAAGGAACAAGGAAGGACAATAAAATAGTGTTGGATTTCCATTTCTTTGTCAAATATTAATTTTGTTCATTATGTATAAATAATTAACCGCCTTTAATAGAGCAGTATATTTACTAAGAGCTCATTAATCAAAAAAACACATCTGAATTTGTAGTACTAAGCGGCAATTTTCCACTCAATATCTCATAAGCAATTACGCCTTAAATATAGATATTAATATTAATTTGATAAAGGACCACCTTCATTAAAATAACATTTGATAAAATTAAACCAGGAACTCTCGGTATGAGTAAGTCACTTAAATTAACGTTATGAAATTATGAATGTGTATACGAGAAGACGTGTTAAACTTTTGCTTAATATTTAAACAACGCCAGATGTCGGACGATTCCAATTTAAATATTAGTTTAAATATTCTCTTGATTCATCCAGGATTAAGCTTACGGTATTCATGATAAACAACTTTTATATTTCATGTGAATATATATTTATTAGATTCATATATGATCTAAGGAATATAATCACGTTACGTTATTTGCATAAATGGGATTTAAATATTTTTTTTCTAAACGAAATATATATTATATATAATATATATTAGCATATATATTAAAGCGTCTTCAGTGAAATAGTTATTAAAAAAGGAATTAACTGGACGAAAGCTGGGTGTAAAACCACAATCAGCGAAAGTTTAATTTTAGGAACATGTTTCTGATTATTATTGTGTTACCAGTAGACTATTATCCGTATATTTGTTATTAATTTACTACATGAAAACTGGTGAAGGATTGAAATAATTTGACTCATTGCACAGAAAAATTCGCCGACTAAAACATATTTTGAAAAATTGTAGTAAATCGGAGCTAGAATCGAAAGTTTCACCTTATCATTATTAATTCAGTAGAAATAACACTCTTTTAAACGAGATTCTGTTTATCCAGTTGTTGGAAAAAAATTCAATATGTTCGAAATTTGTAGGGTTGTCCCTTGGCCATGTGAATATTCAATAATTCCATAATGAATTTTATTAAGGGTTAGACTAATAAATACGAAAAATAGAGAGTTAGATTTTGTCCGTTGCAAATTTCTTACAATTTCGTATGTGACCGATGCTGAAATATACTGTAATGTTTTTTCAAGGCCAAAAAGACCAAAGACGATGCTAAGTTATCGATTGCTTGGTGATAATGTTTTATATTCATTACGTGTACTTGTTTTATATCAAAATTTACTGTCATAACAAAAGTTATGGGATATCATTAAAAAATCGATTATAACAAGTTTGTAAATAATTATATGTTAATTTTTTACAAATTGTCAACAATTATGTAAAGATAAATATTATGATACACACGTTATTCACAACAACCATCTGAGTATAATAGTAAATATTTGATAGAAATTAATGTAATTAAATAATTTAGGCATATTTAAGTAAAATTAGAATATTATTTGGAATGAAATAATTTTACTATTAGTATATATATATATATATATATATATATATATATATATATATATATATAATGCCTTAGATCATTGTATATCATTGGATCGAAAGTATTTTCTAAAATTATTTCTAAGTTACTGAATCTTTAAAATCAATAGAAATATTTCTCATTTTAAATAATAAATATAGAAAATAAGGATATAATAAAGATCCAAAAAATATATCATTTAAGTAAATTTAAAAGCATTGACAATTACACAAGGTATGTTGTTCTTATTTTTTTGAGCTGAATAAATAAAAATAAATATGAAAACGTAAACATGGTAAGAGTAGCTGGCATAATACCAGCTAAACCAGTTCAATCAACTATTTGACCCGCGTCAGTCAAATCATTGTATAAAATTCAGTAGAAAACCCAAAAAACTGCCATGTACTTTTATCCTCGACATAAATTAAATTCAGGCTCCCAGATTTATTGACCCGAGCGGTATTAACATAGCTCAAGGAAAAAGGTTTTGCATAGGACTTTGAATATGCTCAGCGTGCAATTACAAGTTTGTTTCAGAATTTAAATTCAACTTTAAATTTGAATATTTATTTTGAAACATTATGTTGAAAAATACGAAAATTGTCATCAAATGAATTAAGAGTTCTGTTACGTTTCTCAAAATCTGACCGTTTATTTTTTGCTGGGTTTATATTATGGCACAGATAAATTCTAAACTGTTTTCTTAGATATTAGTTTATTTTTTCAATTATAATTATTTAAAATTATATGAAAAAGGAACTTTTGATATTTGTTAACCCAAAATTTAAAAAGTAATAAATACAGGATTCCAGGCTCGCGTGTTGCTTAAAATGCTTGTCAGGAGCTTTATAATTTCATTAAATTTAATACGCAGCGAAATCGTAAGCAAATAGTCATTATTAACAGAGTATAAAACAATAAAACGTTGGTAATAGGTTTTGATTTTTAAAAATCATTTCTTTCTACGAAACTTGTAGATATTTTGTGACGGTATTAAAACTGTGACTAATTGATATAGAGTGTCAAATATTTAAAATTAAGTATTCGATTAAATAACTGAGATGACCAGGGCTTTAAGTTACTTACCAATAACAAATACTCACACAAAGATTTAAAGAAAGGACTTTTACATGATTTTTTTTAAAATTTTACATCTAACCATTTAACAAATATAAATATTTATCTCCTTTGTATTAAATAATTCTGATTTCAAATAATATGTTAAAATAAACAATTCAAAAAAATCTTCAAAATTTTAGTCGTTCCATATAGGAACATTCACACTAAAAACCTGTCCAAAAGCCGAAAATGTGAAGTAGTAAATTTTTTTGTAACCGTCCCTTTCTTATTCCTGAATAACATGTACATGACATCCCGCCCGCCCTCTTTATATGATTCGCTTTGATGTAGCGGCCCACAGACCGCACGAAACTCAGTGCTCAATCATTTTCTCGGTAATCTCGTTTAAATGCAAATTACATTAGCAGTTTTAGTTGTGTTTTGTGTAGTTTTATGTAATAAATTAAACAAATGTGGAGAATGTATATATTTTTGTAATATATGCATTTTACATTATTGTTATTTCTATAAATTTATTTTTAATATCCCTAAAAATCTATAACTCTCTTTCTGAATAGTTTTATTTAATCGAAGTGTTTTTGTAAATGTGCTATTCCTAGGAGAATATTCACTCATAAAGTTAAGGATATCCTTAATATATGATAGTAAAGCAAAAAGTTCCAACAAAATGAAACTACATGATGTAGTATTGTTTCCACTTTATTTAAATTCTTTACCACGACCTAGGTTTCGTTCTATGAAAACATCTTCGGATGGGCAATTTGAAGATGTTGTGAAAATATTGATTATGCCTTTAAATAAAATAGAAATAATACTACGATTACATGATGTAGTTTCATTTAGTTGGAAATAATGAAGTTTTACAATATCAACGCCAAATATATTCAATATTTGTAAAAGGTCCATTTTATTCCGTTATTTTGATTGAATGGGTTTTTATAAACATAGCAGATGACATTGATTTTTAGCATTTTTAATATTCAGTTTTAATGTTTTTCCATTTTGTTCTTCTGAAATGTGCTCAAAAATAAGTTAAATAAATTATGTGATATAATGCAAGAATGTTCAGACATCACATAACATATGTTTTTTGGAGAAACTAATTACGGAAGTCACTAAATATTCATATAATTAATTTAATTTTGAGCAAAAATTGATTGCTGTATATTATAAATGTGAACGTTTTCTGAAAAGAAAACGATCAATGGCTTAAAAATACAATCACATTTTGCACATTTGTGTAATCGACGACAGTAAAACCAGGTCCACCAACAAAAGACTTCGACGAATCAAGTCAAAGACTGAATCGAAGAAAAACAAGAGATTTGAGAAAAAAGGCATTAGTAGAAGAATTATCCCTGGCCGCCCAAATGATTCATCGCGCCAGTGGTAACAAACACGTGTTTCATAAAATAGAAGGCACCATCATCAAGATAATTTAGCTAATCATTTATTAAATACTGACTTTCTTCTAGGATTGAAACAAAATTAGCTTACGTGGTAGCCAAGCCGAATATTTTTACTTCTTATCCAAAGCTTGAAATTCTTTTTCTATTGCAGAATAAAAACTTTAAAGTCTCTGTACTAGATAACCAAACTTAACCTGGAAACTTGTCCTACAAACCTTTTTTAGTTTTTAAGTATGGAGTAAATTAAATTTAGTAAGTAGATAGAACGTAAACTTGGGCGTGAATTAACGGAGATAACAATATTTCCTTCTTTGAATCTCATAAAACGTGCCTGGCCATTTCTTTACTTGCCAAAATCAGTTGCTAACTGGATAGAAGATGGAAGGTCGCACTCTTTATATACTCTACTAGAGATAATGGAGAAATGTTTGTAACGTTACAAACATTAAAGTGAGGTGTTTAAAGATGACTTTTGTAAAAATATTTTTCGTGGGTTCCAATTTCATTTAAAATTGTCCATATTGATCTGAAATAAATTTCTTTTGCGCCTGGGTACATTTTTATTTAACGGCGAGGTGAGGGGGAATTGTTTTGCAAAAGCTTTGCCTGAGAACTGCTGTATAAAAGATAAATTATATTTGTACTCAAACTTTCCTCAAATGTTTTAGGATATTATAATCAATCGCCAGTTTATTTTACATTGGTTTCCAAGCTTTAAGTAGTTAATTTTATTTTTTTATTTGTTTATAATAAAAGTAATGTCTAGAACTTAAGCTTAACATTCAAACCTTTAAAAAAATATTTATATTGGTATTGATGAATTTTATATAATAATGAAATATATTGAATAAACGGAAATAGCTCTGCTTCCGTTTTGATTTACTAAACTTATCATAGTAACGCAATAGGTGAAAAGAAATCGTCATACGGAACTGTGTTTATAACTTGAAGTATTATTGTGAGTATTATGAGACTCTCACATACGAACCCCAAATATTGGAAATTTTCCACAATTTTTTTGATAAGTAATTAATAATACATATTGAAAGAGAACCTTTTGAACAAGTCCTCAAAATAAGTTACACTTGAAGCAAATATATTTGTTGTAATGTGATAATATTTTTAATGTTATACATTTACCAGGAATTAATAAAAATATTTTATTTAAAAAGCCAAAAGTTCCTTTTTGGCTTGTTTTTTACATTAATGTTTACAAAAAAAATTGAAAACAGTACTTTTACCCCTGAATTGGAAAGTTTTAATGTATTTTTGTAATTTTTCTTGGCGTCAGCCATGCTGCAACTTCATCAGATGTTACCTGGCATATAAATATATATATATATATATATATATATATATATGTGTGTGTGTGTGTGTGTGTGTATATATATATATTTATATATATTCGTCCTTGTTGAAAAGTTTGGACCTTTGAAAAACTGGTGAAGTTTGATTTTAATATGACTTTCGTCTTTATATTTACTATCATGTAAATAATTAGACAGAAAGTCAAACAGATGGTTATTATATGAAAAGATTTGGAGAGTTTGGTGGGTGAAGTAGTATACTTCACCCAAGAGAAAATAGTTTTTCACGCGTTACTTTTCAAACGTGGGGTTGAGCACTGACACGTAAAAATAAATTTTACTTTGATTAGAAGGAAATTTAACAGTGACTTTGCTCATATGTTCACAATACATCTTAGCTATTATTGTACTGTAAACTTGAAAGAGTTCCTAATCAAAAACTGAATGAATCATTCCATTTATACCCCACCATGCACTCAAAATTATCTTTTGTTCAATATTATATTTTGGTCTATTTACACTTTTTTCTCCAGCTCCTAGCTATTGGCATTCCTTATATGCACTAGTATTAATTCTAGAAGCACACACACACACACACACACACATATATATATATATATATATATACACATATATATATATATATATATATATATATATATATATATATATATATTGATATAAAATTGGTTATTGTATTATAAATTCAAAACTAACAAACAATTTGCTCGAGTAAATGAGCTGATAATTAATAGACAATAAAAAAAGCAAGCTCATGTAACACCGACCAACATTAATATGCCCTTCACGTAAATATACGTCAACAGAAAATATAGTGAAACTTATTAGAATAGTGCTGCTGCATTATTTGACCTTGCTGAAAAGTGGTGCAGTTTTGAGTAAAATTTTATTGACCGCTTTTGTTCATTTACCCCTATTATATTGACGTTTACACATGAATGCTAAGTACTTTCATAAATAAAGGAAACATTAATGAAAATATTTCATACATCTTTGCTGTATTATAGCTCCGCAATTTTCTTCGCTCGAATTGCTTAAAAAATTTTTGTTTCAATAGGAAGACATAAACATAAATTCGGAGATATAAATAATAATTTGAACCCGAATAAATATTTATACACTTATCTTATATAGATTAGACCTCCTACATTGGTTCTATGGATGAAATGATTTGATTAGTCGAATATAAAGTGGTTAAAAAATTTAGTTTTCAGATACCAGATGAGTCATTAAACTAAATTTAAAAGCAGGGATAGATGAAGCCAAAATTTTAAAACGATTCGTCAAAAAATTACAATTATTGTTTACAAATTTTCACTGTATCATTGTGGTTACTATTTCTACAAAAATTAATCTGGGCGAAAAAACGGTAGTGCACAACCAAGTTCGCAACTGTACTACAGGACACAACACCCTTTACCCAGAATTACATTCTAACTTGACACCCATATCGTAATGTCTCGTGTTTACCATGTGAGGGAAAAAAATACCTGAAAATTAAGAATAAGTACCTGATAATTTTTAAGTTTATAATGATAAAAATATGGTGCCCACAGAGCTAAAACTCATTAAAATTGAATACAAGTGTGCTAGAATTTGGTTGTTATTTTTTCACATTACTTTTTTTGACCAATTTTTAAAAAGGAAATTTGCTCTATTTTCTTTCAGTTTTAGATGAGATCATATTTTCACAAAGAGACTAATTTTATTTTCATTTATCCAGTCTGTGGTATTACTTAAAGATAAGTCATATTTCAGTTTTTTCTTCGATTTGATTTAAAATAGTAAAGAAATTTGCGTCTAAATTAAGAAAAAAGGAAATTTTGTAGATATAGGAAACAATCAAATAAAATTACACGTCGATTTCTTCTCTGCGGTTTATTTATATTGCCCAGATTTTTTTTTAATATTTTTATTGCAAAAAAACTTTTTTGTGTTAATATATTTTAGATTAACAATTTATTCACTTCGAAAAACGACTTCAAAACGCGTTGAAACAAAACGGACATTGTCTATACTTATTTTTAAAATCAAGAACCATCGTAGTTTCCCTCAATTTTCTTAATTACTTTATTTCGGTCAGCCATATATGTTTTATATTTGATTTGAAAATATATACATACATGACTTGGGCTTTCAAACTTCTAAGCCCATCGTATTTGTAAATACGCCATCACTAAATAAACTTGAAATCGTATTTTACACAAACAAATTATATTTTATCCAAAATACCAAAGTTTTTTTTGATTTAATTTTTCCTCAAATTTCTTTCTGACATTAAGAGCAAAAGTATGACCTTTTATGAATATACTTTTAACTATCTAAAATTTTAAATCGTGGCCTATAAGTTCTTAGTCTCCTTTAAGGTCAAAGTTGTAAAATTAAATTAATAAAACCTATAAATAAATAAGGATCATTTATTATGACGGATATCTCTTGAAACAATAAAATATATTGAATATAATTGGCGGTAATTTCGTAGAAATTCATTATTAACAATTAAATGAAGCTACGTGACGTAGTATTATTTCTACTTTCTTTAAGTTCTTTACTACGACCTAGGTTTCGTTGTATTACTTCTTCAGGTAGGCTGTTAGCAAAGATTTTTGCTAAGTCGTGGTAAAGAACTTAAAGAAAGTAGAAATAATACTACATCATGAAGTTTCATTTAATTGTTAACAATAAAATATTTGTTAAAAGATTTGAAAAAGATTTGTATCCCAAACAAGATATAAATTTGGACTCGTATAAAGCCTCGCATATGAAAAATATAACAGCGCTTAAAAAAATATGTTCAATTCTTAAAATTTGATAATTGCTAAATACTTTGCCCAGTTTGATATAAATATAGAAATAGTTTTGTTACTAATAAATAGTTTTGTTACTAATTAGCATTTTTTCAACAAAATTTACTATTTGCCTATTCTGTAAATAATATAATATTTTTATATAGTTATAATAATTTCATATTTTATCTCAATAACGCACTCGACGGTGGTAGCCAGCCGTTTTAGAAAGATATCATATTATATTCATTTTGACAATATAATATGTTTCATGGTATTGAATTAATCATTGTCATTCCAAAGAAATTAATATGATAATAATGTTAAGTAAAAAAAACAGTTTCCAGTTAAAATGTTTGCACTGACAGATAATGATTAACTATCCTTCAAGACCCTGTTTATATTAATGAATTGAAAGGAATAAATTAAGAAAATATAAAATGTTACCCATACTATTTAGGAATTCATATTTACAAACTGAATTCCTTACCACTATAGGCGTTGCATAAAACGAAGCAAAAGTACTGTTTTAACACCTAAAAACTACCTTGTTCTTTTCAGCTCAACCCAAATGAAATTCAACCTCCAAGGTTTATTGACCTAAGCCACATTAATACATCCCAAGGAAAAAGATTTTGCATAGAACTTTAAATATGCTCAGCGTGCAATTACATGTTTCTTCTAGAATTTAAATTAAACTTAAAACTTGGATTTAAAATCTTGTAGAAGAAAGTGTTTGCGCGATTTAATGTTTAAAATTTTACTGGAATTCTGAAAAGAGAAGACATAGAGAGAAAGTTTTAGTTTAAAGTAAGGTAATGCATAAAAATAGAAAATTTGAGTTTAATTAAAATTTGTTTCATAATATTGTTTGAAAAAGTGTTTTATCATACGAGTCAGCAAAGAGTTCAGTCAAATTATAAAGTATAAATTAGACCTAAGAAACTAAAATCAAGCCTGATATTTTTTTTCTTACTTCTGCTAAATTTATAATAAACTCAAAATCTAGATCTTCTCTTCAGTTTTCTTTTTCTATTTTTTAAACATGAAATTGGATTGATAGTAATTTTTATTTCAAAAGATAAAAAGAAATCTATTCAAGATATTTTCTCTTCGCTCCTTGGTTAGTTAGCTGCTCAATGTACTTCACTGAGATTTTAATTTTCAACCTTTTGAAGTAATATTTTAAGCAAATGGAAAGTGTGACATTTATTACAGAATACTTATAAAAAATAAACAGTTTTTTTATCAAATTAAATATATGTTTAAAGTCACAGTCAGTGACACGACCATTTCCTAAATAAACTTATGCAGTTCTTTTTATCACCTTTACATAATTTGAGAAAATATTAAAAATTGGCCGATTTATATACGTTATGGAGTAAAAAATTCAAAATTTGAAGTGAAGTATTCAAGTTGGCTTGTGAGCTGAGACAACTAGTGCTTTAAGCCAGTAAAAATAATATAAATAGGATAAGTTTACAAGTTTACAATTACTTTTTATTATAATATTTTCTATTTAATTAGATAAAAATTAAATTTTATTCTGAAAATTTTACGACTTATTAACTAACAAGAAAGGTTTTCTTAATAAAAATATTTTTATTTGAAATAATATATTAAAACAAAGAATTAAAGAATTTTGAGATTTTACATTTTGAGATTTTTAACCCATAATCAGGTTTTTGAAATTATAAAACTTTTGTCCCTTATTTACGCTTCGTTGACACAACTATTGATCTGATGCTTTAAAAACATCGTGAGTTTGATCAAAAATGTTGTACTTTTTCCTTATTCAACATGTAAGAGAGAACATATGTTTACATTTAATTTTATGTGAACACAGCATTTTAAATTTTGTATATCAAAAATAAAGAAACGGAATCTTTATTAGGTCACGTACTTATCTACATCTCTTTTTTCACATAGTCTAGTCTCACGTAGTCATTTTTATCAGAAACCGTTCGAGTATAAATTAAGTACTTGAAAGTTTTTCTTTAAATTGATAACCGGTTCGAAAAGTTTAGATACAAGGATTTAAACTTTTTTTCACAATTAAAAGTGAAAAAAAAGTTTAAATCCTCATCATCCTCAATCTACAAAAGATAGGTCCAAAAATATGTAAAAATTCATACACCGATTCCCGAAACTAGTAAATCTTTTTTATGTGTATTTATATACATATATGTATATATATATATATATATATATATATATATATATATATATATATATATATATATATAATTTGATAGAAAGCTTGTGAAGCCTTAAAGGTTTCATGTTATATTTTTTAATGTTTAACGTCATGGACGTTTGTCGTTTTTACGTACTCTTAAATGTTTAAAGTTTCCTAAGTGTGCACGCAACCCTCGTTTTGTAGGTGTTTTTAGGGTTCCGTATCTCAAATAGAAAAAACGAACCCTTCTGAATCACTTCGTTGTCTGTTAGTCTATTTGTCAGTCAAGACCTTTTTTCTCAGGCACGCGTGATGGTACCAAGTATTTAAATTAAAAACAAATACTTAAGTCTCCGGTGTTTTCTGCTTGACAGGTTTTTTTCATATTTACTTCGTCGTTGTCGGAAAAATTTCCATATTTTCCGAAATTAATAAATAAAAGATTAATTTTGTTAGTGAAGTATCGTTATGTTTTCCTACTTAGTCCTGTTAAGGAATTATAAATCAATGTCAAAATATGGTTAACGCATCGTGGTTAAATGTAATTTTTAACACTGTGTCAAAATTATGTTAAGAGGCACATTGGCAAGAACTGCAAATCTGTTCACTGAATTTTATCGTTTGTTTGGTTAATTTATTTTATTTTAATATGGCACTACGTGGAAAAAACATAAATTAAGTAATTTATTTATTAAATTACGACTTGTTTAATATTTGAAAATCTCTTTTTACTCACTATTTATTTCACTTGATTGTTCCTAGATTGAGGGCTCCATAAATATGGCTTCAGAATTTTAATTTTGTTATTCGTAATTTCTCTCATAAAACGTTTAAATTAAACATTTTGGATTAAATTTTGGGTTAATGATTTGGAAAAAAGGCATATCTCTATGAGACAGCGCTAAATAGGCTTATATAAACTAAATTACATATTTTTAGACGTCTATAGCTTAAATATGTCAACACAGTAATTCATTATGATTAGATGGAATTAAGGAATAGCATGGAATGTGTGTATATGTGTATGTGTGTGTGTTTGAGTGTGTGTGTGCGTATGTGCGTGTGCGTGTGGGGTGTGTATGCATGTATAGATAGATAATCATTTTTATGGAAAAATATTATATTCAAAATCATCTTTTCTATTTTATCTTCCATGAAATTTTCTTGCTAATGCTTTACTATTATGAAACCAGTAACGAGATGAACAATTTTGTTAACGGAGTCAATATTTCGATTTGTAAAATATTTTGATAGTTTGCACAAAAGTACAAGTTAAAAATTATTTATAATATTAATTAAAAATTTTAAAATTTCAAATTAAATTATCCTGATAAAGGATGCAGAGTAGGTGTATCATATTGTATGTATAACATTACTAGAGCAACTTGTTGACGTCGTATTTACAAATTCGGTTGATGATGACACTAATTAATTTGGTTCATCTCCAGTTTTGCTTCAGTGTGAGAATATTTAGATAAGATTCGCCTATTGTATGAAATTTTCCAGCAACACTGCATTAACCAAAATATTGCAACAGTCGGCTAACTTAGGGAATTAAAAATAAATATTTCGAAATTGTGCACACTCTGGTAAATAAATCAAAATAGGTCTAATTTTCCTCAGTTATGGACTTTGCTTCCGCAGTTATAAAAGTCAAGGGAATCAGAATAAATCCAAAGAAACTACGAAGTACAAGGTGCTGCAAAATATTTATCAAAAACAAAGTAACAAAACAACAGTGTAACATTTTATGGTACTGTAGTAAAGAAAAACGAAACTTTTTCAAAGCTAATTTTCTAACTTTTACTCACACTATTCATTGTCTTCTCCGTATATCTCCTTAAAATGGGAATTTTAGCAACAAAAGTGGTTATACATTTGTCAACTTAATTTGTGGGTTAGTCCATCTTCTTTATAATTCTACATGTTAGCAGCTGTAAACTACTTTGTTAATTCACAACATATCTATAACTATGAGTATGACATGTTGAACTAGACCAGCAGTGGGAGCATATATATATATATATATATATATATACACACACACACACAGACACATATATATATATATATATATATATGTATATATTTATGTTGAAAAATTAATAATTTGAATTTCCCCTTATGTCGGCAGTCGCTCATGACTGGATATATTTTTCTTTATTTAATTACCTTGATTATCTTCTACACAGAGTTATAATATTCTGCAGGCAATGCTAGCATTAGTATTCTCACCAAGATTAAAGAAATATAATAATTTATTTTTATAAAAAAAATTCAAGTGTATGTAAAAACATAATGTAATATTGGGTCGTTTTTTATATGTTTGCCAGGAAGTATAGAATTTTTCAGGACTTATATTAAGACATTGCTTTAAGACACTAAAAAGCGTATCCATTTTTCTTATCTATGATTGTATATACTGTTACAATATAATGAACCTAAGTGAGATATACTTGTAACGTTTAAAAATAATGTAATTTGAAAAAAAAATTAATGAATGCTACACTCTGTATATACAAAATGACAACTAGCTTTAATGATGCTTACCCTTATATCTACTAAAATTAGCCCCGAAATCAATGAAACTTTAAGTCATGAATTTTCTTAACAATTATGTTAAGATGACAAGTGCATATAGGCCCAGAAACAACAGTATAAATCTATAATATGTTTATATATAATTTTCTCATAAAAATTCAAAATTAATACATACAATTAACAAAAATTATTAATCTTATTATGAAACTAAGAATCTAAACTTAAAATTTTATAATATTTTTCAAATATGCACTTACAGAGGTAGCTACTCAATCGATATTTGACTCTAATTACATCGTCAATTTGAATTACTTCAATACGAAATTCATACCTGAATATTTCAAATGCATTTCATTAAATAAAAAAAAATGGAAACAGAGACGGTCGATAAAATATTACTAAATGAATTCTTGTGCAATCTGGTTAGCATCGGATACTTCGTTAACATAATTTTAATTACACGACGGAATATGATAAAGTTTCTTCATTCTTCGGAACGAACGTAATTCATTTCTTTTTTAGTATATTTTGCGAATTTGCGTAAAATATAACATTAAATATGGTAGCATTAGCTTTAAAATCTAATTCTTGTATTTAGTTTTAAGTATATTGAGCAGAAAAAATAAATATCTAAATATATATATATATATATATATATATATATATATATATATATATATATATATACTGCTGGTACACTGCTGGCCTAGTTCAACATGTCATACTCATAGTTATAGATATGTTGTTAAATGATTCTTTTATTTGATATTAGAAAACAATGAAATCTAAATTAAAATGTAAATTGCCATATTGTATAAGAATAAATAATTTGGTTACGTTCTTTACATTAGGTTATTTTACAGAAATCAGGATATATTTGGCGATAATCTTGTAGAAATTAAATTTAACTCAATTTTTCATAACTACAAGAACCTACGTGCATTGTAGTATTATCTTCGTGTAGTATTATCTCTACTTAATTAAATTATTTACCACGACCTAGGTTTCGTTCTATGACAACATTTGAGGGGGCAATTAACAAAGATTAGATTGCTAATCCTTGCAATCTTTACAAATTGCCCCCCTGAAAATGTTGTCGCACAATGAAATCTAGGTCGCTGTAAAGAATTTAAAGATCAGATATCTAATGCTTGCAATCTTTACAAATTGGCCACCTTTTTCTTAGGAGTGATGAAATTCTAGTACTTATTTCTTCATTCCTCATACTTTTCTCTTCGGAGTAGTGAAATTCTAATGCAGTTCCATGAAAATTTGAGAATAATTTGACTAAGAAAATTGAGATTTACCACAAAGTTTCCAAAAATTTACAGGCACAGGTGCCGTGATTAAGTTTGCCTTATAAAGGTCCATACACAATGATAACGAATTTCAATGCTTTTTATTTAATTGAAAAGATTTTTCTTTAATTGGCAATTCTCCCAATGGGACCACCATTTCGGCGCGCATCTGATCCTGGAGATTAAAAATAATAGAAAATATCAACATTTAAGCACAGGTGCCACGACTGCATTTCCATGATTTAGGTCTAATGGTAATCTAATAAGACATGACTGCGGGCCACACATTTTGGCTCTCAAGCAGAGACCCTCTCATTAACTTTGGGTTCCAACGCTTCGATCTCGACTCTATGGTGGTGCAGCCTGTTTAAAACGTGAGATTAGAGAATTTGATGTTTTAAGTTAGTATCTTGTGTTTTAAGCAGAGACTCTGTCATTTAATTTTGAGCTTCAACTCCTTAGTCCTAATATATAGGTATACTACCTGTCTCAACTATAACACTTGAGGATATGCTGTTTTTAAATTATTATTGTCAGTCTCAAGTAAAGGTTCTGTGGTTATACTTCAGGTTCCAATGCCTCAGTCCTGATTCAGTAGGAGATTGGCCTGCCTAAACCATGTGTTTTAAGAATTTGCTGTTTTTTATACAGTATTTTCAGTCGAAAGCAAAGGCTCTGTCATTAACCTCCAGGTTCCAAGTCACGACCTTGAAGTAATACTATTTACCTAAACTATAAGACTTGAGGATTCACTATTATTCAAATTAGTATTATGCCTCTCAAGATATTCTGTTAATATACTCGGTTTCTAAATCTTGAGCCTTGGCACTGTAGGTGTACAGCTCGCTTAAATCGTGAGACTAGAGTGTGTGCTGTTTAATAATTAGTATTGTTAGTATTAAGCAGAGTCTTCGTCGTTGATACTAGGCTTGAACTCCTTATTTCTGAAACTGAACGTATTCTGCCCGCCTAAGCTGTAAGATTTGAGGGTCGGCTGTTTCTAAAATAGTATTGTGGATCTCAAGTAGAAAATTAGTCAATAACTCTGGGCTCTAATCGTATCCTTCCCGATGCTGCTGGAAATAGTCTACCTAAATCGTAAAACTTGAGGATCTTCTGTTTATAAATTAGAAACATGGCTCTCAAGCAGACATTCCGCCATTAAACTTTGGGTTCTGAATCCTAAATCTTGGCTTTTAAAAATAGAGTCTGTTTAAATCAGATAATTGAAAACTTGTTGTTTTAAATTAAAATAATTATTTTTAAACAGAGACTGCCATTAATTCCAACATCTGAGTTCCTATACTGCAGGTGTACTGCCCGCCTAAATCGTGACTCTTAAGGATTTATTGTTTTTAAATTAGTATTTCGTGTTTAACCCAGAGACGCTCTCACCAAAACTTTGGGTACTAACACCTCAGTATGAAGAATATCAGCGTACTGATTGATAAAATCGTGAGGATTGAGGGTTTACTGTTTTTATGTTAGTATTTTGGATCTCAAGCAGAGATTCTCCCATAAAATTTTGGGTACCAACTTCTTGGTCTTGAAGCTGTGAGGGTACTTCTGCTTAAATCGTGAGACTTGAGGATCGTATATTTTTAAAGTAATGTTGCGGATCTCAAGCAAAAACTTGGTTATTAAACTTTTAATATAAATTTCCCAGCCTTGATTTGCCTGCCTAAACTGTATATTAAGGAAAATTAATTGAAAATTGATTTTGCATAAAATATCTACATCTAATTTTGGCCCATAATGGATTATCTGAACGTAAATTAATTGGACTCATTCTATAGATGACAAAATTTACTATTTTTAAATTACTACTTTTAAATTATTATATATTTTCCCGCAAGTGTCAGAGCGTTTCATTGTAATTCGTAACTTACATTTTACAGTATACTTTGCAATTATGTTGTAAGGTATCAGATATGTGAAAAGACAAAATGTTATTGTGAATGAAAATAACAATATAAGTGTCCTTAAGACTGCTAAAGCAACACTTTTTATCACGTTGATTTCAAAGGTAAATTTAATCACTGCTTAATAACTTTTATCTAGAAATTACGTGGCATAAGGTTGCGTACATTTTATTGATGTGTTTTTTTTTATACTAAAGTCAAATATAAATACATGGAATACTGCATATGTGAATCGTTATTTTAGTAAGGTTGATATATATTCCGCTATATCAAAATCAATTTAATCATACGTACAAAAATGTTTAACATAGTTTAATTTTCAAATAAAATAAATTCCTATAATTTTAAAACAATGGACTCAATTTTATAATTTATTAAATATTCAATAATATTTTAATATCCTACCATGAAAACCAATAACAAACAAGGATCCAAATATATTTTAGGGAAATAAAAGGAAAGTGAATATTTCCACTAACTGACAAATATTACGTAATCATAATTTCGAAAATGTAGAGAAAAATAGAAGAAAAAAGAAATCAAAAGCTTCCTTAATTTACTTCATATTAATTAGTTATTATAAAAACGAAGTGCTGTTACACCGGATACGGTAAGATGGAGAAAGCTTGGAGAAGCCGCCTTAGCCCACAACAGATTGTAATGCTTGAGAACAAGTACAATAAACACATAAGAAATACGTCACCATTGCAAATTGAAAAAAGAAACTTGAAACGGTAATTGGGAAATATCAAATAATTTTAAATTGTGCAATAAACACAGTATATTTTTTGTATTTAAAACCTATTTAGATTTGAACAAAATTAGTTCTAGTAAGAGTTGGCTATGAATATAAAATTTGTGGCTATAAAAACATGTAATTAATAAATGATACGCAAAAGGACCGGCAGTTATTTATTATCATAAATATATGATTTCTTTAGAATCATATTTAAACGATATTCGTAACTATGTTTCGTCTTTTTGTATCTTGCAGATAGAATAAATTTAATATTATCTTTATACAATTGTACTGCGTTACGTAAAAAAACTTGTAAATGTTTCCTTAGATTCATGTTGAAGGAATTTTAAGTAATATCCTCTTCCGTATCCAAAATTATTTTTACTACATTTAGAAACGATTTGCATTCCATAAGTTACATGTTACGTACTTAAAAAGATTCCTTGTTACAAACTTACATGTTAGATACTTAAAAAGATTATATTTTCAAAATAAAATTAAGGTCACAGCTGGATGAAGTTATGTATCTAACGTTGGAAAAAATCTTCGTTGTCTGAGAACTTACATAAATTAAATATTTATGGCTGTTGGCGTCGACGGCTTTGGATTATGGTTTAAAATTTCTTGTTTATGTTAATACCAATATTAAAACTGAATATTCTAAATATCAAAAGTGACTTCTGTTATAAATTATGTAAAATATTTCCAATCTCATTGTGCGAATAATACACCAATTCAAATGTTATCTAAAAATATACGAGTATGTGCATAATTATTTATATGTTTAATTTATTAATTTATAATAATATGTAATGATAATAAAATATATTGTTATATTTACATTATTAATTTCCTTTTTACGGTCTAAATGAGCTAAGAAAAAATTTTTAATCCCATTCAATTTATGAAGAAAAATTGGATGTAAGTTCTACAATAATTACTAGAAACAATATTAATAATTTACATTTCACACAAATTATATTTTACAATGCCGCAGAAACTTACGCAAATCACTATATTTGTCGAAGTTAGATTTCAGACCCAATTTGAACACAGATGGGCAAATAAATTAAAGCCGTTCAACCTCAACTAACAGTATTGTGTGGTCATATTTATTGTGAACATCGGTTTGTGTTTACCTAAATTTATTCACGTTTCATAATTTAATGAAACTACGTGATATAGTATTATTTCTACTTTATTTAAGTTCTTTACAACGACCTAGGTTTCGTTGTATTACAATATCTTCAGGTGGGATATAAGCAAAGATCTTTGCAGAAATAGATTTGCTAGAAATAATACTACATCACGTAGTTTCATTTAATTGTGAGTACTAGGTTTATTGAGGTTAAATTTTATAGCTAAATTGATACAATAAGCAGACCAACACTGATGGGCAAACAACTTAAACACAATTGACTTCAACTAAAAGTATGTTGTAGTTGGAAGTGGTTGCGAGCATTGCTTTGTGTTTACCTACGTTTATTCAGAAACAATACTACGCATGTCGAGTTTAGATTTCAGAACTAAATTTGTCTTAAATACTCGTAGCTAGCCGAAACGAATGGTCAGTAACTTAAATCCTTCTGATATCAACTAACAGTACTATGTAGTCGGTGTTGACTCTGGTAGTCGAATTGCATTTTCCTAAATTTATTCAGAAATAATACTGTTCGTCTAGATTAGATTTCGGAGCTAATCTGACACAATAAGCTGGCTGACGTGGTGACCAAGTAATTTAAACCCATTCGATCTCAACTGATAATATTAAGAAACTACAATGACTTTGACAGAGAGATCGTTTAAACTTTGGTTGCATGTATTTCTGAGAAAGCCACCAGAATACTTTACACTTAAAACACAAGTAATTAATACATTTATGTGGTAATGTTCCTAATATTTAGAAAAATTTGTATTCTCTTATATATACGCACGTGCAAAAATATTAAACTACCTCAATAAAAATGTAAAGTGAACTCTAACGCTATAGGACGGAAAAAAATTTTTTTTTTCACTTTTAGCTGTTATATACAGATAAACCCCATATACTTAAATAAAATTATTGATCTGGACTTCTATCAAATTCCGAATATTTGAAGAAATTGATAATTTTAAGAGAAGCGTTAAAATAAAACATAGGCTAAAGTAAAAAATCACGTTCAAACGATAGCAACACACTACAATTTATTACAATAATTTTGCCCTGTTTAATTATTTCGTAATATAATGCCAATATAATTCATTACTTTCTCTTATAATCTCTTCCAAACTTTCGTGAAAGTTTAAATAATATGGAGACCAAACATTTTCATCTTCTGGGCTCAAAATTATACCTCAATTTTAAATTAAATTTAAATTCTAAAACAAACTTGTAATTCCACATTGAGTGTATTTAAAGTCCCACGCAAAATCTTTTTCCCCGAGCTACGTGAATGTCACGCGGGTCACTAAATCTGTTGGGCTGAATTTCATTTATGTAGAGGATAAAAGCATTAAGCGATTTTGGAATTTCCGTCTGGAATTGACATAATAAGGTAACCGAGGCGGGTCAACGAACAGAATAACTTGGTTTAGCTTGAACTGCACTATTGTGTCAATTATATTCACGTGTTTATTCGAATATATTTGAATAAATCATGTACAATTATTACGCTGGTACAATTGTACGTAATTTTATGTAAACCGATGCGACGAAAGTTAATTAGCTCTACAAGTTACTTCTATTAATTGACTTACGAAAGTTTTACACTGACAGATTATATTTCTGATTAAACTGCCTTAAACCTTAATAGAAAAAAAGGGAAAGGCTGTTTCGTTTATGTTTTTAATGGAACAAAGTCTGCCCATTTTTAAAAATATGAAACTGGACTTCGAATTATGTGTATTTCTTGTTCAGAAGTGCACAAATTTTGCATATTGATATCTCCTGATTCGAAGCTAAATACTAAGCTAATCACAGTTCCGATGATGTACAAGTCTTTGTTCGGCAGGAAAATTTGAAGGGATGTTGCAACTTTTGTTCCTTTTCCATTTTACATATATTGTCATTATATCTAAGTGTCTCCGCACTGCGGCGTTGAATGCAATAACGAAGCAGTCCCGCAGGCATAATGTCCCATTACTAATTTTCTCGTTGATAGTTTATGATTGAATAAACATATCTTTTTTGTTATTTCATTTTTGTCTCGCTGTCGCTGTGCACGTAATCAAGACTACAAAGTGAGTAGAGTTTGTATTATGCAGCTAAATTTATTGTAGTGGTGTTTAGGTAAAACTTGGATCTATGTTATCATGTGAATTAAAACGTAACGTTACTGAAATATTGATTTTATTACTAAATGTTATTCATAAACAATCTGGTGTAAGCCTGCTTGTTCTCAATTTAGTAGTAATTAATTAATATTTATTGTTCCCATAGTATTTAAAATAATATATCACGATATGTTTCATTTTATTTATCTACTTTAACGATTGTAATTGATACATATGACGGACTCATTTCTAGAGTAATAATCTCTTACAGCCAACCATAACACAGGTCCAGCCCCGATCGACGAACGGTAGGGAACCGATCCCAGGTCCCCGCGGTCGGCGCGCTTTCAAAGGCCGGATGCGTGATAAACCCAACACACCTCGGTGACGACATTATTCTGTAATTTTTTTAAATATTTTGTATCTTAAAATATTTCATTTAATATATCATTACGTGTATACGATTACACGTACCGACGCACGCGTATACGATTACACGTATTAACCCTCGCCTGCTAAAAAGGGCTACCCCCCACTCCCATCGCCTAACATTAATTACGTATTTTTGTAGCCCGATTGCAATAAACTCATACTTTATGACAATATTATGATTTTTTTAATGTAACCTTGTACATACTATTCACGATATCTACGAAATTAAAAATGAAAAAATTGTGCGTCTGTTCGTTCTGTTCCAACGCGTGACTGTAGTTTACTCCTTAAATACGATTGTCTTGGAATGTATAAAATAGGTAAAATGGGTAAATAAACGCATCTCTTATTATAGCGAAAGCTCATATATACTTTTGTTATAGCACATATATCTCATCCCTATAATATTAATAAACATACAATTCATTTTCAAATGTATTAGTAATTTTACAGATATTTGTATAAACAGAACTTGTATCATTATATGTGTCTAGGGGAAAGTAGCAGCAATTAGACATCAGGGACATATTCAATTAGCATTGCTTTAATTTAGAAAGTTATTATTTTTCACATTTCTATTGCAAAAGTCATATGCGTTTTTATTATGGTCCGATGCCAAAATTCGAATTACATTTTTCACATTATAGATATTGCAGTGTAATAAATCATCGAAATTCATCTCAGGCTAAATATCATTCTTGAAGAATAAAGTTTGAGTTGCGGTGATTAAGACAGTTGAGTTGTTACTCAATTACTAAATGATTTTTAACGGACGACGAAAACCATCATAATTTTTATTTTATTGCAACCAAAAACACAGTATTTTGGTTGAAAATATTATTGTACTTCAATAAGTTTTTTCCTAAATCATTGTGCATAGTACATTTACGGTTTTAATTAGCGTCGTAAGTATTTTGCTGTAATTATTGTTCAGTTTTCGTTACGTGGACGCAGATGGTTTTCCTCAATTTCTCCTAATTATAGGAAACAGTGCATAGTTTGTATATTCCGGAGATGTTTACTATCTGTGCTTATCAACATTTTTGTTTAAATATTTGGTTGATGGTAATTAATATGCTATAAACTAAAATAACTTTTCAATTTATAGTGACGGTTATGATTCTAAAGGTTCAATATTGGTCAGCTGCATTGAAAGTATTCCAGATCTATATTTATATTTCCAATTATCTTTGTGTAGGTTGTAATATGTTGGAGATTAAACTCGGTTCCAAAGCAGAAACGCTGTATATTTGCCGATATATTATTTTACTATGCTATTAAACTCTCTACACAGTGAGCCAAAGAGATTATTGTTGAAGTGCGAGAAACCCGGAGAAGGCGGTGAGTAATCTGATACTCGTGTAATAAGAAACTAATTAGTCAAAGGTGAAATAGGTACTCAGTAGCTTTATATACATGCTGGCTTTCTTATAAAATCAAACAGCTGTTAGCTCATGTGAAAGTCCAAAATAAGATTTTTATTTCTCACCCAAAGTATAAAATTGTTTTATAATTGCAGTATAAAAGCATCAAAATTGTTATGCTATATAACGGAATTAATTCTAGCAACTATTTAATGAACTTTTTCAATTTTCGTAAGTTTATTGTATGTGGTAGGTCACGCTGGTGAAAAAAATCTTGGCTGTTTTATAGGACAGTATACATGAACATATTGTTATATATAACATCAAAATATCAATCAAATGCCTCATAACAAGGCATTTTGAATTATAACCTACGCGATGTGTAAAATTTAAAAAAAATTAAGGCCTTCTTTTACCTCCACATTAATTATTATATAAATATTAAAAAAAAATTAGTAATTATAAAATATGTGTGTTAATAAAATGTATTACTATGCTAATGCAAGCTTCTACCTCACATGGGATCTGTGTTAATTGGCAGTGAACATAGAAAAACGCGTGGGCTTCTAAAAACTCTTATTTTTCAAAATTTTAAAATGGAAAGTTTTGGAAACACTACATGAAAATGAGAGAATAAGATAGATGTCCTGGAAATGTGGTGTTGAAGAAGAATGCTAAAAATATCGTGACTGACATCCATACTCATTCATCCACACTCCAAAAAGTTTGTGTCAGGCAGCGTTTACCCAATATTGTACAAATCGGATGTAATAAAATTCTTCGAACATATGTCGTATGGTAACAACGATCATATTGAATGGCATACAGATCATAGTGGAAGGTACCAGACTACGTGGGAGAAAACCGGATAGGATAGGTCAGGTCAAGACAGTCGGGGACGTTCTATTGCACAAGTGTACTCGGAGAACAGCTCATAGAGAAGAATGGAGCAACATCCTATGATGTATCATTCATCTACAAAACGTTTCACATGGTGACAACAATCGCTCTACCAAGAGTGTGATAAATTAGTAATTCATGTCTTAAGCACAGATCTGTCATCAAAACTTTGGGTACCAATTCCTCAGTATTGAGGATGTGAGCGTATTATTTTGCAAAATCGTGAGGCTTGAGGGTTTTCTGTTTTTAAGTTAGTATTTTGGGTCTCAAGTAGAGATTACCCCACTAAATTTTGGTTTCTAACTACTCAGTCTTGAAGCTGTGAGGGTACTCATAGTTTTAATCATGAGACTTTATCGTGGTTTACATGCAGAAACTTTCATATTAAACTTTTAATAGAAACTTCCAGTTTTGCTTTTGCTTGCCTAAACTGTAAATTATAGCAGATGAGTTAAAAATTGGTTTTGCATAAAATCTCTACATTTCATTTTTGCACATAATGGATTGTCTGTGTATATATTAATGGGACTCATTCTATAGATGATACATTTTAACATTTTGTAAGTTACAACTCTTAAAAGCCGCAAGTGTCAGAATATTTCATAGTAATCCGTAACTTACATTTTACGGCACACTTTGCAATTATGTAGTAAAATATGATATATATGTAAAAAGACAAAATGTCGTCGTGAATGAAAATAACAATATAAGTGCTCTCAAAACTGCTAGAGCAAAACTTTGTATCGCGTAGATTTCAAATGTAAATTTAATCACTGCTTAATAACTTTTATCTAGAAATTATGTGGCATAGAATAAAAAATGGGGTTGCGTATATTTTATTGCTGTGTATACATTCTCCTACTAAAGTTAAATATAAATAGATAGAATACCGTATATCTGAGGCATTATTTTAGTAAGATTAATAATATAATCTGCTATACCAAAAGCAATTTAATCGCGTGTACACAACTTCTATGTACGGATGCACAGAACTTCTTAACATAGTTTAATTTTAAAATAAAATAAATTACCATAATTTCAAAAAATGAACTCAATTTTAAATATTGCATTACATTTTAATATCTTACTACAAAAACCAATAACAAACAAAGATTCAAAAATATTTTAGCGAAATAAAAGAAAGGTGAAGATTTTCATTAACTGAGAAATTTTACGTAATCCTGATTCCAAAATTGTAGAGCAAAACGGAAAAAGAATAGAAATTAAAAGCTTCCATAATTTACTTCATTTTAATTTGTTATTATAAAAATGATGGAGAGCTGTTACGCCTGATACGGTCAGATGGAGAAGGCTTGGAGAGACAGCCTTAGCCTGCAACAGGCTGAAGTGGTTGAGAAGAAGTATAAATAAAACACATAAGAAATAAGTCATCATTGAAAATTTAAAAAATGGAACTTATAACGGTAATTGGAAAATATCAAGTTATTATAACTTGTGCAATAAACATAGAATAAGTTTTTTTGTATTTAAAATCTATTTAGAGTTGAACAAAATAACTTCTATTAAGAGTTGGCTGTGAAAATGAAATCCGTGGTGGTAAAAACATGTAATGAAAAAATGATACGCAAAAGGGCCGGCAGGTATTTATTTTCATAAATATGTGATTTCCTTACGAAGTACGTAACGATATATTTAACTATGATTAATTTGTACATTTTGAAGATAGAATAAATTGTATATTAACTTTATACCACTGTACTGCGTTACGTAAACATTTTTTTAAATATTTTCCCAGATTCATGTTGAAGGAATTTCAAATACTACCTTTTTCTGTATTCTAAATAATTTTAATTACATTCTTAGAAACGTTTTGCATTCCATAAGAAAATAAGGAATATTTTTAAGTGCGTAACATGTAAATTTTTTATGTTTTCAAAAGGAAAATAAGGTCACGGCTGGTTACGTAGGTGGCGCAGCCTACTTATTATTTTATCTCGTCTCTAATGCTGGAAAGAACCTTCGTTGTCTTAGAAGCTATATAAACTAAAAATTTATGGCCGTAGGCGCTAATTGCCTTGAATTACGGTTTAAAATTTTCTTGTTAATGTTAATCCCAATATTAAAACTGAATATTATGAATATTAAAACTGGCTTCTGTTACTAATTATATATTTTCAACCTCATTATAGGAATGAAATACCCACTAAAATGTTGTCTAAAAATATGCGAGTATATGCATAATTGTTTATATGTTTAATTTATTACTTTATAATAATATCTAAGGATAATGAAATATATCATTATATTGTAATTAATAGTTTCGTTTTTACGGACTAAATCAGCTATCAATATGTTTTTATTGACGGAATAAATAAATGATTTGAGTACACAACGTACATATTAATTCATAATCGTGTCAATATGTGTCATAAAGTTTTAGTTTTAAGAAAGAATTTGGTTGAATGGAGACCATTCAACTTTACTTATTGCATTTATTGTTCAACGTCTACGTATGAATAAGATTTTATGTATTTTTGGCGAATATTTTAAGCTCTTTGCTTTTTGTTCCGTGTAATAATAGTTGGGTCAGAAATTTGAAATTTATCATGAATATTGCGGGAAAATTTTAAAACTTGCAGGTACCATTTATTGGTGATGTACTAGTTCGATATTCAATTATTTATTGTGTTATTTCTATATATATATATATATATATATATATATATATATATATATATATATATATATATATATATATGTATATATATTTATAGTTGAAGTAAAAATATTCAAAAATAAATTACTTTAAGAACTTCAGAACTGATGTGTCTTCTGTCTTTTACAGGCATTCTTTTCTTCGAAAAATTTTCACGGAAAAATTTAAAATGTGGCATAATAATACATCATACTAACTCGCATAGATCCCAATAGTTAATACTTAAACATATTTTTATAGAAATTTTAGCAAAGCTCATAAATTACACTAATTCTTTTTTGAATTTTCTGTCTAGTGGGGGATATCAGTCGAAAGAGCGAATTCCAGAATTATTTCATTTTGTAGGATAGTTATGTCTATACATAAAATGTCCACAGAATCTTATGGTCCGTTCTCCTTCTCTGCTAAAAAAAAATTATGAAGATAATATTGAATTAATACATGAACTTTTAGCAACACTTTTTGAGAACTCGTAGCAATACTTTACCGAAAAACTGGAAAAAACTGGATTTCATAGTATGGCAAAATTCACGATATTTTCATATGTGAGAGATGTAGTAGGCAATATATTTACATGTCAAGTAATAATATTAAGAGCGACTGTCCACCGTTATAAGTTTGTACGTTCTTAGCGTTCACGGAACCTTCTGTGAGCTTTTTTTTTTTAATTTAAAATGTTTTCTTTCATTACAATGCATTTGTCATGGTGACAGGGAGTTCCTTGGAGTATTTATTGTAATGTAACTGCAGTCCTTTTGTATTCATAATGACATTTTGATTAAGAAAACAATTTTTTTAAATATTTATATAGGCAACTACTTTTATTATTTACGCAAATTCGTTGAAGGTTTAGGTAGGTTAGCCAATTTTTTTTTCATCCCTAAGGAAAAAATATGTTCCAAAAATTAAACTGAGTTGGGAAATATAATAAAATAACTGATTAAAATCTAATAGAAAAACTTAATTACTTTCGATATGTAAGGTTTTTCAATTAAATGTAATTGGATATGTTTATTGGATATGTATGATTGAATCTTAATTTAAAATTAATTCATTATCATTGATGAAATATACTTGATTTTATTTTCAAGTAAGTCGTATGCAGGTTTATTGTATCAATGTTCATCTCCCAGATAAATTAAATTTATTCATGAAGTTAATTCATGAGGTTTATATATGTCTTAGCCTTCTCAGTTCATGGGTAAGATCCTAAAGTCAAATATCTTCTACTTTGGTGTGGTTGAGAAGTCGGTTTTCGTTTATAACTTCCTTAATCCATTTTACGTCTAAGTCGTTGTGAATCTCTTGATTGGTCACAAAGCGATATGCATTAGTAATTATACGCAAGAACTTGTTTTGACTTCGTTGGATTACAATACGATTTGACTGCTTGGCATATGCCTAAAGCTTGATACCATAAATCCAAATCGGTTTGATGATAGAAAGGTAAATTAGTCGCTTATAGTAGAGGTTAAGCTCGGAATGATGTTCAACCAACCCCAAAATTTGTCGTTGTTTCAACCTGATTTACTCAGCTTTTCCTTTATTCTTATGTTTCCAATCAAGCCTACTATCCAGATGGAGTCCCAGGTATTTTGCTGTATCTACTTGCGAGACTTGAATTCCGTTAAGACAAGTGTGTATATTGATGTTCGTTCGTCGCAATGCCAATGTGACATCAATGGATTTTGACTGTTTGAATTTGATTTTCCAACCAACGGTCCATTTGTTGATTTTGTCAAGTACTCCTTGTAAATTTTTGGTGGTTTGACTTTGCGTGTCTGCACTTTCCATTACTACCGTATCATCAGCAAAGGTGCCTATGAAGGTTTTTTCTTTAGAGGGAATACCAGCGGTCTACAGTAGATTGAGAAGAGTTCCTAAGACACTTCCTTGCGGTACACCTGCCCGGACAGGATAAAAATCTGAATACGTTCCTCACGTGATACCCTGAACCTTCTATTAGATAGAGAGGAGTTTAGTAATTGACAATAGTTTGCCGGCTGGAATTTGCTCATTTTATGAACGAGACCATCATGCCATACTCTGTCAAAAGCCTATGGTACATTTAGAAACACTCCAGGGCAACATTTTCTTTCCTATAATGCCTTTTCGACTATGGTTATTACTCTATGGACTTGGTCGGTGGTTGAACGTTAATTTCTAAATCTAAACTGGAAATTCGCGATATTCACGATTGGTTTAAGTCGTTTCAGCAATAATTTCTTAAACAGCTTAGATATTGAGAGTAACAGTGATATTGGCCTGTACTATGTCGTCTGTTCCGCTGGTTTACCAGGTTTTTTTAACATGATTATTCAAGCTATTCTGAAGCATTTTGGAACACATTTTAACCGAAAACAAGCGTTATGTAAGTATGTTAGCGTAATAATAGCTTTGCTCGATAATTCGATCAGAAGATATATCATCAATGTCAGGCTTCTTTAGGTTTAGATTTTTATTCTTGTGCTACTTCTATTGTAGTCACTGGTTTGATTGCTATTACTGATTAATACATTGGAGTTGAATCAATGCCAGTTTGAATATCATGGGGATGGAATACTGATGCCAAGTGTTAAGCAAAGACTTTAGTTTTCTCTTCATTTTCTCTATGGTGTGCATTCTTGATAAGTAGTACTTGAACACGGGATTTTTTGAATCTACGAATTGCTTTCCATAATGAATAGGCTTTGTTCGCGTAAGTACCCAGTCCGCTCTCGTAGACGTCGACGCAATTCTGCTTATATTCTTTATTTACCCTATTTACTCAATTGTTCACCTGATTAAAAATCCTTTCGTCAGCCGGATTTCTGAATCTACGCCACATACATCTTGTTTTTCGTCTCTCCTTGATTAGATCTCTACTGTCGGCAGGATAATTTATTTCTTTTTCTGGTTTATATTTTAGGATGGGAGTATCCTTATTAACTGCCAGATGTAAATATTCAATAAATGTCTATAACTGTCGCTCCAAGTCATCAGTAGTGCAGAACCTTGCTTTTATATCGATCAGTTTGCCAAGGAAATTTCTGAATATTTCCCAATCTGTATACTTATTCGAGAGATTCTATTTTCTTTTTTCTTAATTATTATTGCACTCAGCCTGAATAATACGGGAGTATGATTAGAAGTTAGATCATCCACGCGTTCTACTTCGATATAGTTGGATGCGATTCCATGTAAAATAAATCCATCTAATCAGGGATTTTATTGCTATCTGTAGGCCAATATATTGGAGTACGTGACGTGGAGTACGTTTTTATTTTTTTTCCTTTTGGATTTCCTCCAATTTTTCCACTATATTATTCTTTTATTATATATTCTTTTATTTTTTTTTCCTTTTGGATTTCCTCCAATATTGGTTAGCTAATACTTAGTTTAATTTCAGCCTGAAATGAAATGAGTAATTTCATCATATCGGTGATAGTAGGCTCGTTAGATGCAACTCGCTTCTTATTATCATTACTCAAATTATTTGTATTTTATATGGTTTGAGCGTAAGACATATTTGATACAGATGGTTCATCTTTTCAGACAGTTTTACATTCTTCTTTGCATTCTTTGAACAGCAGAAATTTTCTTTGGTTTTAGAGCTTTCAATTTCTTTTGATAGACTGAACAACCTTTGTAGTTTGCCGGATGTCCACTTTCGTTACATAGCGCATATACGCTACACTATTGAGTTATTTTTTGCACTGTGTAGTGTGATGCTTGCCAGTACATTTTACGCACTTTGGTTGTCTATTACAAAAATTCTTGTTAGGTCCCAGTTGCAGGCAATTTGTGCATTGTGGAATACCTTTTACCTTTTCAGGTGATTCAATGGTTACTTTGCGATGCAGCAAGTTATTGATTCCAAATACAGAATTACTGTTTTTTATTTTATACCTATATAGGATAACGGAAAATATAGTATTTTTTCATTGCCATTAGTTGTCTTTTTCTGAATATCCAGAACATCATGTATACAAAAACTAATATTGATTGCGAATTTTACAACGCTGATATCTGTTGATGACAAGAATCCTCTTTTGGTTTGGAGATAATTTTTAATTTCTCTATAATCGTTTTCGTTTTAGCAAGTAATTTTGACAGCGTTGTTCGATATAGCCTTAAATTGCATTGCATGGTTAATTAATTCTAAAACTAATGTTTTGTGTCTGTGTCTATGAAAGTGTCCAACACATAAATTGGTGGAGACAATGGGATTTTTGTTTCTTTTATTATATCATTTTCGATTGTGGTTGAATTATTATTTTTTCTTTTTTTATGATTTCTCCGGTGATATACTTTTTTCATGACACCGTTTTTTCTCATTGTTTTTCTTGCTTTGGACTTCAGTGAATTATTTTTCCAATTCCTCTTCGTCCGCGCAATATTCGGGTGTTTTGGATAAAAAATCACTTATATTGAACACTTTTGATTGTGGAGATGTCAAAGTTTTAATATGCATTTCATGTGCATTAACTTTCTGTTGAAACTCATTTATTGTTACGTGTTGTTTTTGCACAAAACCAACTGTTTTTGGTATGCGTCCACTACTTATTCATATGAAGTCATGTTATTCATGACGAAATAAATTTATAATTAAAAAAAAAATGAGTGCATTTCCTGGTCTCAAACTCGATGTGCTTCTGTCGCGGGTTTGTACATTACACGCTGCGTCAAAATTGCGGTGTACGGAGTTGCAAATAGCAACTTGCACAGAGCTGCACGAATATCAATAAACAAAAGTAATGTTTCTAAACAAAGTGATTATTGAATTTACACTTCGTTTTAATTTTAAAGCACCCACTTTTCTGTCACTGTTTCGTTCATAATGTCACCAGGTAGTACTCTCACATTTTATGTTTTTAAGCGTTATTTAAGTAATAAATATGCACTGTTTACATTTTAGTAACTTAATATCACTTTAATAATCACATAATGTCCATTGTTAAACAAATATTAGTTTGTGTATATATTAAATTGAATACGAGCTAATCAAGTCACGTCCGTAGCCATTGACTAAAGCAGAGAACATATTTATTTGACGTGAATATTAATTAATGCTTCAGTAGTCTCAAATACAAGTTGCAATATATGTAACGTAAAACCAATTCAAAATACAAATTTATACCAAATTATGGTAATGATTTTTAGCGTCGTGGACGTGTAATACCGAATGTAATGCTGAATTTTTACAAAGTCCTAAAGTTTACCTTTATAAAACTCAATTGTAAGCTTTGTGAATTTTCGTTAAGTATATATATATATATATATATATATATATATATATATATATATATATATATATATATATGAAATAAATATATTTGATGTAAAGATTTTATATCCATTCAATACATAATGAAATGTTTAATGCGAGTTCTGAAATAATTATTAGAAACAATATTAATCACTTTTATTTCAAACTTATATTTTGCACAGGCGCAAAAACCAACGCAAATTACTCTATTTATTGGAGTTTGATTCCAGACCTAATTTGGCAAAATAAGCTGGCTGACACAGATGGACAAACAAATTAAACCCGTTCAACCCTCAACTAACAGTATTGTGTGGTCGGTATTTATTGTGAACATTGGTTTGTGTTTACGTAAATTTATTCCGAAATATTACCATGTTTGGCGAGGTTAGATTTGATAGTTAATTTTGTAAAATAAACTGGCTGATACGAGTGGGCATGCACCTTCAGCCCATTCAAATTCAATCAACATTAATGTATGGTTGGTATTTATTGTAACTATCAATTTATGTCTACATAAATTTATTTAGAAATAACATAAAGTCGGTCGGGATCAGATTTGAGAGCTAATTTGGCACAATAGGCTGGCCGACGTGGGTAGGCATTCAGCTTAAACCCATTTGATCTTAATCTTATTATATAATTGGTACTCCTATAATTCTTGATTTATATTTAAATAAATTTGTTCAGAAATTATATTGTTTGTTGGGGTAAAATTTCAGAGCTAACTTGGTAAAATACCTAACAATTGAGTGAAGAACTTAAACCCATTCGCCCTCATCTTACTGTATTTTATAGTTGGTCTTCATTGTTAACGTCCATTAGCGTTTACCTAAATTTATTTAGAAATAGTACTATGTTTATCGATGTTAAATTTTAGAGATAAACCGGTACAATAGGCCGGCCAACATGAATGGCCAACAAGTTAAACACAATTAACCTCAACTAAAGAGTATGTTGTAGTTGAAATTGGTTGTGAACATCGAATTGTGTTTACATAAGTTTATTTTAAATGGTACTACGTTTGTCGAGGTTAGATTTCAGAACTTAATTGGTCTTAAATAGCAACCGGACACGGATGGACCCATAATTTAAACCCATCTACTACCAACTAACAGTATTATGTAGTTGGCGTGGATTATGGTATTCGAATTGTACTTACATAAATTTATTCAGAAATCACATTGTTTTTCTAGGTTATATTTCGGAGCTAATTAAATACAAAAAGCTGGCTAATGTGGGTGCACATGTATTTAAACCCATTTCATCTCAACTGATAATGCTAAGAAACTACTATGACTTTAACAGGGAGATTGTTAAAACTTTGTTTGAATGTATGTCAGAGAAAGCCACCACAATACTTTACATTGACAATACAAGTAATTAATAAATTTATGTAGTAATGTTCCTAATATTTGGTAAAATTGGTTTACTTTTATACAAACGCATGTCCAAAAATTTCAAATTAAATCAATAAAAATGTAAAATGACCTCCAATGCTATATGACGGGAAGTTTAATTTTTTTTTAATTTTTAGCTGTTACATATAGATGTACTCAAATAAAATTATTGATCTGGACTTCTGTCACATTTCGAATATTTGAACAAGTTGACAATTTCAAGAGAAGCGTTAAAATAAAACAAAGGCTAAAGTAAATAGATCGAAAGTTCAAACATTGGCATTCTCTTAAAATTTATTACAATAATCTTGGGCTGTGAAATTATTTCGTAATATAATGCCAATATAATTCATTACTTTCCCTTTAAATCTCTTCAAAACTTTCATAAAAGTTTAGATAATATGAAGGCCAAACCTTTTCATTTTCTAGGCTCAAAATTAAACATTAATTTTAAATACAATTTAAATTCTAAAACAATCTTGTAGTTCCACATTGAGTGTATTGAAACTCAAAATCTTTTTTCCCGAGCTACGTGAATGTTACGCCTGTCAATAAATCTATAGGGCTGCCCCCCTATACCCCCCCCCCCACTCTCATCGCCTAACATTCATAAGAATGTTGCAGTAAACACATACTTTATGACAATATTGTAATTTTTTTAATTTAACGATATATATACTATGTACGTTATCTACGAAATTAAAAATGAAAAAATTGTGCGTGTCTCTGTAATTTACTCCTTGAGTACGATTGTCTTGGAATGTAAAAATAGGTAAAAGGGGTAAATAAACGCATCTCTTATAGTGAAAGCATATATTTACTTTTGTTCATATTTATTTGATTTATAATAATTCTTTTTCAACTGGAATGACATCACCCATAACTGATATTTATATGTATTAGAAAAAAGTTTGATAATTGTATTACTTTTTATATTTTTCCTTTGTAACAATCTCGCCATAATATTAATAAACATACAATTAATTTTCAAATGTATTGATAATTTTATAGATATTTGTATAAACAGATCTTGGGTCATTATATGTATCTACAGGAAAGTAGCAGCAATTAGACATTAGGGAAAGTCATGCGTTTTTATTATGGTTCATTGCCAAAATTCGAATTACATTTTTCACATTATAGATGTTGCAGAGTAATATATCATCGAAATTCATCTCATGCTAAGTATCATTCTTGAAAAATAAAGTTTGAGTTGCGGTGATTAAGACAATTATTCTTAAGTTTTTGAAAATGCTTTATCCTTCGAAGTTGAGTTGTTGCTTAATTTCTAAATGTTTTAACGGACGAAAAGAAACATCATGGATTTTATTTCATTGCCACCAGAACACAGTATTTTGGCTAAAAATATTATTGTAATGCAATAAATAAGTTTTTTTCGTAAATCATGTTGCACATTATATTTGCAGTTTTAATGAGCGTCGAAAGTATTTTGCAGTAATTATTCTTCAGTGTGCGTTACATGGACTCAGAAATACGTCCTGACGGATTCAAATGCATTTCTCTTATTAAAGCAAATATCCGAGGTGAGTAGTATAGCCGACAAAATATTGTTCTTCGCATTGAATAGGTTTGTAATTAAAAGTTTGTTTCACAATTTAAATTACAAATCGGTATTATGTAGGCCAAATATGAATATTGTTGCCACATATTTTTTTAAATCTTCTGGAGGTTAGAATGAAGCCAGTTCAATGCAAAGTAATAGTTCAGATAATGGAAAAACTCTAGCCCTTAGTTGGGAAATATAAGAATGATAAATGTTTTCAAGGGATTTGCTTGAAAGGAGATTGTTTTCCTCAATTTCCCCTAATTGTTGAAAATAGTGTATAGTTTGCATATTGTGCAGATGTTTAGTATCTATACTTATCAAACTTTTTGTTTAAATATGATATAAACTAAAATAACCTTTCAAATTATAGTGACGGTTACGATTCTAAACGTTGAGTATTGGTCGGCTTCATTGAAAGTATTCCAGATTTTTATTTATATTTTTAATTATCTTTGTCTAGGTTGTAATATGTCGGAGGTTGAACTCGGTTACAAAGCAGAAACGCTATGTATTTGCCTATACATTATTTTACTATGCGATTAAACTTTCCACACCGAAGACACACCGTCCGAAGAGGATGGTGAGTAATGTGATACTCGTGTAATTAATCAAACGTAAAATAGGTACCCAGTAGTTTTATGCACATGCTGGCTTTCTTCTGAAACTGAACAGGTATTAGCTCATGTGATTGGTAAAAATAAGATTTTTATTTCGCACCCAAAGTATAAAATTTTTATACTCTTACAGTACAAAAGCATCAAAGCCATTATGCTATATAATGCAACTAAACTTTGCAACTCTTTAATAAAATTTTAAAATTTTTGTGAGTTTATTCTACATCTACCACGTAGAATAAACCTGGTGAGAAAAATCTTGTACGTGAACATATTGTTATACATGTATTGCGTGTTGGTTTGCTCGTTTTTCTGCTTAAACAAATATGATGAAGCAAGAGCATTTTAATTTTTTTTGATCAATTTATCAAATATTATTTTTTCTTTATTTGTAAAAATAAATTTCTAACTGAACAAAATATTGAACGGGGCGGACTTTATTTACCCTACTTGCAATTATAGACCAATTTCCATAACATTACTTACTATGTTTATTTGACCTGGTTGTCTCGCCCAACATTTTTATTCTATAATATTAATAAATATACAATTCATTTTCAAATGTATTAATAATTTTACAGATAGTTGCATAAACAAAACTTGTATCATTATATGCATCTACACGAAAGTAGCAGCAATTAGACATCAGGGATTTTTCACATTACCATTGCCAAAGTCATATGCGTTTTTATTACGGTTCATTGCCAAAATTTTAGCTCTCACATAGCTTGTTATAATTTATTTGTTACTAAATTATTTGCATTCATAATAAAGGTTCCGTACCTCGAATGTAAAAATAAAACCTCCATAATCACGTCTCTGCCCGACCGTATGTAATATTACTTTTTTTTCAGAAACAGTTTCATATGGAAACTTCCAATTCATTGTTGTGGTAAAACATGTTAACTGCCGCACATTACTATTCTGAAACTCAAATATTTTCATTTGGAAATTTTAGGAACGGAGTAGACAAAATAAGTTATGGAAATGATTGCTTTAGATTCCATATATATTATGGGGTGTCAAATTAAATTGCTTGTCGTAAGGGTTTCAAAATATTTTTCCTCGTTTTATGTGTTACACCTTTAGAGATAAATTTAAAAAAATGCAAACAAATAATGTCCAGTACCTTCCACTAGGGCCTGTATCACCAGTTGTTTAATATAATCGTTGTTACACCGCGTCAAATATCATAAGAATTTTATTATACGAAATTGTTTAAAATTGGATAAATGTCGTCCGACACCAAAGTTTTTGGAGTAAGGAGCATTAGTATATTTTTTTCCAAAACATTATTTCCAGGGCATCCATCTTTTTTCCCTCTTTTCCACGTAGCATTTTCAATACTACTTATCCTTAAATACTAAAAAATAAGGGTTTTTAGAAGCTCAAGCGGAGGTTGTAAAAAAAACTATAATAATTATCCTAAATGCAATATTTTTCTAAATATTTTCGTTACCCCATTTTCTTACGCCTCTGAAAGATATCACTACACAAAAAAATTACGATTTTCTATGTTCACTGCCGATTATCTTAGATTCCATATGAGGTAGATGCCTGCATTAGTACAATAATACATTTTATTAACACACGTATATTATAATAGTTAATTAAAAGATAATTTTTTCTTCTGAGTGATGAAATCCTAGTACAGTCACATGAAAATTTGACAATAATTTGACTATGATAAGTGCTAATTTACCACAGTTTCCCAAAATGGAAAGGCACAGGTCCAGTGATTAAGTTACTATTATAAAGGTATAACAAATTTTAATGTTTTTTTTAAAGTAGAAGGGTATTCTCTCAGTTAGGTTCCATTTTGGCAAGAATCTGATTATGCACTAAACACAGTAGAAAATATCAACATTTAACAGCACAGGTGTCGGTACAGCATCATTGCATTTTGATGATTTAGGTCTAATTGTAATTTATAAACGCTATGGTGGTACCTCTTGGTTAAATCGCGATACTCGAGAATCTGATGTTTTAAGTTGGAATTTTGGGTTTTCCGAAGAGACTCTGTCATTGAATTTTGAGTTCCAACTCCTCACTCGTGGTTCTTCCTGCGTCAACAATAACATTTGAGGTTCTGCTCTTTTAAAAGTTATTATTGTCAATACCAAGGAAATGTTTTGTAATTGTACTTCAGGTTTCAACTCCTCAGTCCTGATTCAGTAGAAGAACAGCTGCTTAAACCAAGTGTTTTCTAAATTTCCTGTTTTTATATAATATTGTGAGTCCAAAGCAAAGGCTCTATCATTAAATTCCGTATCCCAATGCCTTAGTCATGATTTTGCAAGAGCACTGCTTACCTAAACCGTGAGACTTGAGGACCCACTATTTTTAAATTAGTATTTTGCTTCTCAAGCAGAGATTCTGCTAATATACTCTGGTTCCAACTTTCGATTCTTGGCGCTGTGGATATATAGCTCGCTTAAATCGTGAGACTTGAGGATGTGCTCCTTAATAATTAGTATTGTGAGTCTTAAGCAGAGTTTCTGTCGTTGATTATAGGTTCCAACTCCTCATTTCTGAAATTGGACCGGTACTGCCTATATAGACTATTGAGTTGAGGATCGGTTGTTTCTGAAATGATATTGTGGGTCTCAAAAATAAAATTAGTCAATAACTCTGGATTCCAACTCCTCAGTCCCGACACTGCTAAAAAGAGTCTGCTTAAATTGTAAGATTTGAGGGTCTCATATTTATAAATTAGTAATATGGCTCTCAATCATAGACTTCGCCATTAAATTTCGGGTTCTGAATTCTAAATTTTGACTTCGTAAAGATTCAGAGTGCTTCAATCGCGAAACTTGAAAATCTGTCATTTCAAATCAGAAGTATAGTTCCTAAAACGATACTCTGCCATTAAATTTCCGATTCCAATATCTTATTTCTGATATTGCAGGTGTACTGTGTGCCTAAATCGTGACTTTTGAGGATCTACTGTTTTTAAATTAGTATCTCGTGACTCAAGCAGAGACTGTGTCACGAAAACTTCGGGTGCCAACTCCTCAGTATTGAGGACGTGAGCATACTGTTTGTTAAAATCGTGAGGCTTGAGAGTTTTTTGTTTTCAAGTTAGTATTTTGGGTCTCAAGCAGAGATTCCTCCAATAAATTTCGGGTTTCAACTTTTCAATCTTGAAGCTGTGAGGATCCTCACTGTTTAAATCACGTGGGTCTTATGTTCTTAAGTTAATATTGTGGGTCACAAGCAAAATCTCTGATATTACATTTTTGATAGAAACTTCCCAATCTTGCTTTTGCCTATTTAAGCTGTAAATTATAACCTATTTAAGCTGTAAATTTAGAGTTAAAAATTGGTTTTGCCTAAAATATCTACTTCTAATTTTTCATCCATTACCTGTGCGTAAATTGATAGGATTCTTCCCATAGACGAAAAAATTTATTGTTTTGTAAATTTTTACTTTTAAATTATTACATATTTTATCTTCAAATGTCAGAGTGGTTCATAGCAATCCGTAATTTACATTTTCGGGCATACTTTGCAATGATGTTGTAAGGTATCAGATATATAAAAAGAAGAAATGTCGTCGTGAAAGAAAATATAACTGCCCTCAAAACTGCTAAAGCAAAACTTTATATCACGTATATTTTAAAGGTAAATAAATCACTGCTCAATAATTTTTATATAGAAATTACGCGGCTCACAATAAAAAAGGATGTTGGGTTTATTTTATTGCTGTGTATATTTTCACCTATTAAAGTCAAATATAACTATACGGAATGCTGCATATCTCAGTCGTCATTTTAATAAGATTAATAGTATATTCTGTTACACCACCAGCAATTTAATCATACTTCTTAATATAGTTTAATTTTAAAATAAAATACATTTCTATACTTTTAAAACCGTGGACTCAATTTTGGAATTTGTTAAATACTCAATGGCATTTTAATGTTGTACTACAAAACCAATAACTTACAAGAATCAAAAGATATTTTAGCCAAATAAAAGAAACGTATTGAAGGGTGTAGATTCCCATTAACTGATAAAAACTATGTAATCATAATTTCGAAATTGTAGAGCAAAATAGAAAAAGTACCGAAAGCAAAGCTCCCATAATTTTCTTAACTTAAATTTTTTTTGGAAAAAACGATGCACGGCTGCTGTGCCGGATACTGTCAGATGGAGAAGGATTGGAAAGGTAGCCTTACCTTGCAAGAAGCTATAGTGCTTGAGAAGAAGATGTATAAAAAAAAACTAATAAAGAATAAATCATCATTGAAAATTAAAGAAAGAAACTGAAAATGGTAATTAAAAATAACAATTTATTATAACTTAGGAAATAAACACGATATCAGTTTTTTGTATTAGTTTTTCTCAAAATAACTTTTTGTAAGAGTTGGCTGTGAAAATGATATCAGTGGCTATGAAAACATGTATTAAATATATGATACACAAAAGGGCTAGCAGGTATTTCTTTTCATAGATATGTAATTTTATTATAATCACAATGAAACTATATTATTAACGATGATTCGTTTTTATATCTTGAAGATAGAATAAATTTAATATTAACTTTGTACGATTGTACTGCGTAACTTAAAAAAAGTAAATATTTTCCCAAATTCATGTTGAAGGAATTTTAAACATTACTTTCTTCTGCATTCTAAATAGTTTTACCTACATTTTTAGAAAAGCTTTGCATTCTATAAGAAAATAAGGAATCTTTTTAAGTATCTAACATGTAAGTTTTTACATTTTCAAAAGAAAATTAAGGTCACAGCCGGATGAAGTTACGTACGTGGCGCTGTCTACATATTATTTTACCTCGTCTCTAACGTTCGAAATAACCTTCGTTGCCTAAGAACCTACATTAACTAAAAATTTATGGACGTAGGCGCTGATGGCCTTGGATTACGATTTAAAAATTTCTTGCTTATGTTAACCACAAAATTAGAAGTGAATATTCTGTATATCAAAAGTAGGTCCTACTATTATATACGTAAAACATTTTTAATCTCATTGCTTGAATAATATATGCATACAAATATTATATAAAAATATACGAGTATGTTCATAATTATTGGTGTGTTTGATTTATCACTTTATAATAATATATACTGGCAATAAAATATATTGGTATATTGTTATTATTTGTTTCCTTTTCACGGCCTAAATCAGCTAACAACATTTTTCTTTATTGATGTAATAAATAATTTGTTTGAGTACTAAATGTATATATTAACGCATTATCACGTTTATATGTGTCATATAGTTTTAGTTTTAAGAATGAATTTGGTATATTGATCTCCCACTTACAAATAAATATTTCACTTGTATTTATTGTTAAACGTCTAATTTCATATGTTATTGCCGAATATTTTAAGCTTTTTGTTTATCGTTAGTGTAAAATAGTTTCTTGAAATTTATCATAAATATTACGAAGAGGGAAAATTTTGAAACTTGCAGATATTGGTGATGTACCAGTTCGATATTTAAATATTTATTGGTTTATACATACAGTCGAAGTAAAAAGATACTCAATGGAAACAATACTATTTTAAGAAAGGAACAGAACGAGAAAATGTTTAATTTTTTGTAAAGTAACGAATGTGTAATTTCTCATTCACAGGCATTCTGTTCTCGAAAAAAACTTGACGATGATCTTTAAATTTAGCGCAATGATACAGCATATTAACTCGCTTATATATCAATAGTTCATACTTAAACATATTTTTATAGACATTTCAGCACAGCACATGAAGTACTCGAATCCTATTCTGAATTTCCTATATAGTACGGAATATCAGTTGAAACAGCGAATTTAAGAATGATTTATTTTCAGACATTTTTTTAAGATAGCTATGTCTATACATAAAATGTCCACAGAATCTTATATCCGCTATTCCTGTCTACTACAAACAAGATTATGGAGATAATATTGAGTTACTGGATGTTTTTGTGAACTTATAGCAACACTTTATTGAAAAAAATATAGAAATGACTCTGAGATTCAGAGTCATTTCTATAGTTTTGGCGAAATTCCGAATATTTTCATATGTAAAAGATGTAGTAAATATTATATTTACATATAGAATAACAACCTTAACAGATGTAAATAATTTAATGAAAATTCTATCCACCGTTATACGTTTGTACATTCTTGTCGTTTCCGAAATCTGCTCTGAGTTTTTTTTTAATTCAGAAGGTTTTGTTTCATTAGGGTTGCGTTTACAACGCTGTGGGTTATAACACCTTTGAGTATTCACTGTAATATAACTGCAGTCTTTTGCGTTCATAATGAAAATATAACTATTTAAATTAATTTTTGAAATCTCTGTGTACCCAATTACTTTTATTATCTAGGCAAATCCGTTAAGGGTTAGGCAGGTTAGGTTTTTTTTCTGCATCCCTAAGGAAAAAATATGTTCCAAAAATTAAACAGTTGGGAAATGTAATAAAATAATTATTAAAATCTAATAGAAAGATTTAATTTTTTTCCATATGTAGTGTTTCTCAATTAATTTCCATACTCATTTGACGTGAAAATTAATGCTATAGTGATCTCGAAAACCAATTTGAAACACAAATTTAATGAAATTATGGTAACGATTTTATAATTTGTATAGTTTATAATTTTAGCAACATTGACATTTAAGCCCAATGTAGTGCTGAATTTTTACGAAATACTAAAGTTTACCTTTATGAAACTAAATTGTAAGCTTTGCGAATTCTGTTTAAGTATATATATGAAATATGTATATTTGACATAAATAATTTAATTCCATTCAATATGTAAAGAAATTTTAACGCGAGTTCTGAAATAATTATTTTAAACAATATTAATCATTATTATTTCAAACAAATTATATTTTACAAAGCTCCAAAAACCTATGCAAATTATGCTGCCGCTATATGACGGGAATTTATCGAAGTTACATTCCAGACCTAATTTGGCACAATAGGCTGGCCGACACAGATGAGCAAACAAATTAAACCCGTTCAACCTCAACTAACAGTATTGTGTGCTCGGTATTTTTTATGAACATCGGTTTGTTGTAACCAGGTTAGATTTGAGAGCTAATTTGGTAAAATAATCTGACTGAAATGAGTGTGCAAGCAAAGTAAACACATTTGAATTCAACAATAGTATTGTATAGTTGGTATTTATTGTAATTATCGATTTATGTCTACCTAAATTTGTTAAAAAATAGTACTATGTTTATCGAGTTCAGATTACAGAACTAATTTGAAAAAATATGCTGGGTAAACAAGCAAGTTAAGCTCATTCAACTTAACCTAATTGTATTGTATAATTGGCATTGATTATAATTTTTGATTTGTGTCTAAATAAATTTGTTCAAAAATTACACTACACGTTTGTGGGGGTTAGATTTCAGAGCTAACTTGGTACAATAGGCTAAATTAGACGATTACGTAAAGAACTTACACACATTCGACCTCAACTGACTGTATTCTATAGTTGGTATTCGTTGTGACCGTCCATTAGCGTTTACCAAAATTTATTTATAAATAGTACCAGGTTTGTCGGCGTTAAATTTTAGAGATAAATTGGTACAATAGGCACGCCAACACAAATGGGCAAGCAATTTAAACACAATTGACTTCAACTAAGAGTATGTTGTAGTTGGAATTGGTTATAATCGTAGATTTTTGTTTACCAACGTTTATTCAGAAAAAGTACTACGTTTGTCTAGGTTAGATTTAGAGCTAAATTGGTCTTAAATAGCCAACCAAAACGGGGAGGCAAGTAATATCAACCCATCTGATATCAACTAACAGTATTATGTATTGATTGATTGATTGATAGTTTAATTATACTTCCAAAAATTTATTTAGAAATAATACTGTGGGTCTAGATTAGATTTCGGGGCTAATTTGACACAATAAGCTGGCTGATGCGGACGGAAAAGCAATTTGAACCCATTCAGTCTCAACTAATAATGTAAAGAAACTATTATGACTTTAACCGAGAGATCGTTTAAACTTTAGTTTCATGTCTTTCTGAGAAAGCCACCAGAATATTTTACACTTATAATACAAATAATTAATAAATTTATGTGGTACTGTTCCTAATATTTGGAAAAATTTGTATTCTCTTATATATACGCAAGTGCAAAAATATCAAACAGCATCAATCAAAATATAAAGGGTCCTCTAACGATATACGACGGGAATTTTAATTTTTTTTTTCTTTTATTAGCTGTTATATACAGATGAACCCCATGTACTCAAATAAAATGATTGATCTGAACTTCTGTCAAATTCCGAATATTTAAAAAAAACTAATAATTTTAACACAAGCATTGCAATAAAACATAGGTTAAAGTAAATAGACCGAACGTTCAACCGATGGTATCACATTAAAATGTATTACAATAATTTTGCACTGTTAAATTATCGCACTGTTAAAAATTCGTAATATAATGCCAATATAATTCATTACTTTCTCTTTAGATCTCTTCCAAACTTTTGTGAAAGTTTAGATAATATGGAGGCCAAACGTTTTCATCTTCTGGGCTCAAAATTAAACCTTAATTTTAAATTCAATTTAAATTCTAAAACAAAGTTGTAATTCCACATTGAGCGTATTCAAAGTCCCACGCAAAATCTTTTTCCCTGAGTTACGTGAATGTTGCGCGGGTCACTAAATCTGTTGGGCTGAATTTCATTTGTGTAGAGGATAAAAGCAAAAAGCGGTTTTGGAATTTCCGTCTGAAATTGAGATAATAAGGCAATCGAGGCGGGTCAACGAACAGTATAAATTGGTTTAGCTTGAACTACTCTATTTTGTCAATTGTAGTCATGTGACTACACGTTGATTGAAATATATTTGAATAAATCTGGTCTAATTATTACGTTAGTACAATTATACGTAATTTAATGTGAAACGTGACGTAAGTTAATTCGCTATACAAGTTACTTTTATTAATTTACATACAAAATGTTATACACCCACATATTATATTTATAGTGAAAATGCCTTATACATTAAATAAAAAAAGGAAAAGGCTGTTTCGTCTATGTTTTGAAGTGAAAACATTCTGCTCGTTATTCAAGTTATGAAAATTGACTTAGAATCCTGTATATTTCTTGTTCAGATGTGCCCAAATTTCGCACATCTCTATCTCCTATTTGAAGCTGAATACTGAGATAGTTTAGAGTTTTTTTTCCATTGTGTGTATTCTGTCATTCCATAGAGAATATTAAAATCTTGTTCATCATAGTGCCGATGATGTATAAATCCCTGTCATGCAGTAAAATTTGAAGGGATGTTGCAACTTTTTTCCTTTTCCGTTTTACTCATCTACGTGTTTTAGGTATATTGTCATTATATCACGATGTCTCCGTACTTCAGTTTTGAATGCAATAACGAAGCAATGCTATCATTCGATTTTCACTAATGTCCCTTTACTAATTTTCACGCTGATAGCTTTCGCTTGAATAAACATAACTTTTCGATTACTCCATTTTTATCTCACTGTCACTGTGCAGGTAATGAAGACTACAAAGTAGGTAGAGGTGGTATTATGAAGCTAAATTTATTATAGGATTTTCAGGTAAGGCTTGGATCTCTATAATGATTTGTACTAAAACATAACGTTACTAGAATATCGGATTTATACCAAAATATTTGCCATGACCTGCCTTGGCTGCAGTAAGGACTGCCTTTTTATTAATTTAGTAGCAAATAATTCATATTTAACATTTCTAAAGTATTCAAATTATATATAACAATATGCTTTATTTTATTTATCTACTTTAATATATCCAATTGATACATATGGCGGACTCATTGCTACAGGAGCAATCTCTGACAGCAAACCGTAACACCAGTCCGGCCCCGCTCGACTGCCGGGAATTGAACTCAGGTCCCTGCGGTGCGCTGCGCCGTCAAAGATCGTATGGCTTTGTGATGAACCTAACACAACACGGCGACGGCATTATTCTGTTACGTTTTCAATTATATTATATTTAAAAAGTTTTCATCAAATAAGTCAGTACGTGTACACCATTATACGTACCGACGTACACATATATGATTATACGTATTAGCCTTCATCTGTCAAAAAGGGCTATCCCCACTCCCATCGTCTAACATTCAATACGTATTTTCGTAACTCTATTGCAATAAATTCATACTTTATTACAACATTCAGATTTTTTAAATGTAATGATATCTATAGTATATACGATATCTACGAAATTAAAAAGGAAAAAAATTTGCGTGTCAGCTGCGCGATTGGAGTTTACTCCTTAAGTATGATTGTCTGGAAATGTATAAAATAGGTTAAAGGGGGTGAAGAAAGCACATATACACTTCTATTCATATTTATTTGATTTGTTTTAATTCTGTAACAACTGGAATGACATCACCCAGAACTGATATTTATATGTATTGGAAAGCTTTGAAAACTCTAATATTTCTTATCTTTTGTAATAATCTCTTCACTCTATTATTAATAAACATAAAATTCCTTTTTGAAATTTATAGATAATATTACAGATACTTGTATCCACAGAACCTATATCATAATATATGTCTACAGGAAAATAGCATTAATTAGAAATCAGTAATGAATTGCCTTAGCACTGCTTTAATTTAGGAAGTTATTAAAACTGATTTATATTTTACATTGGGTAATTTAATAAATTATATAAACATTTATTATATTTTGAAAAATCATTTATTAGTGTACTAATTAGAATTCAAAAATTCTATTATTGGAATTCAATCTGACTAGAGACATGATTCCTTTTACCTCTAGCTGGAATATTAAAATGTGCATTAAAATTAGTTTACACTGGATGGTTCACTTTACTTATAGCCAGAATGATAAAATGTGCATTCAATTAGTTTGCACTGCGTGGTTTACTTTACTTATAGCCAAAACGTTAAAATGTGCATTCAATTAGTTTGCACTGCGTGGTTTACTTTACTTATAGCCAAAACGTTAAAATGTGCATTCAATTAGTTTGCACTGCGTGGTTTACTTTACTTATAGCCAAAACGTTAAAATGTGCATTCAATTAGTTTGGACTAGATGATGACCTTAATTCAGAAAGTTATTAATACATAAGGTTAAAAATATCAACATTAAATTTTCTTAGCTTTTCCATGTTTTAAACAACGTGCTGAACTGTCTATGTAAATTTAACAAAATTATATTCAAAATTTTTTGAATTTATTATTCAAAATTTAACGGAGCGTTGTGAAGTTTTGAAAATATAAAATAAAATACAATATGACCAGAAAAGTTTATAAAATGAAAAGTAATGAAAGTAAAAATATAATGAAATATGCAAATAAATAGGGTATATGGAAAATGAAGGCGAAAGAAGAAAAATACAGTATTTAAAAAAAAAAGAGAATAAAAAATATGTAAGTAAAAAAATGAATAATTTAAAAACGTATTTCATTTATTTTTAAATTCCCTCTGCAACTTCAACACGAGCCTTCACTAAACAAAATTTCATTGCCTCTGCTTCATTTCATGCCTCATGCAATTTCTTTTTAATTCTTTCCCCTGAAGCAACTGATTTCGGCTAAAAATGAGCCGGATACCCGAATGCTGGCTGCTGGTGCGTCTCCTGCGAATCCACGGCCAACGCCACGGCCAACATGGAATATCTTCCGTTGCCTCGGAGTTTCCGCATCTTCGGCAAAAACTTTGCTTCTACTGGTCGATTGTTGCTCAGACCTATCTAGATAATTGAGTAATTAATTCAATGTCAACTCGTCAACATCATAAATTAACAAATTTGAAATTTGAACACATTTTTGCATACAGAAAGAAAATAAAATAAGTCCTTAATGAGTAAATGAATATTACAATTTATAATTTTACAAGTGGTTAAATTACAATTTCATTTCGTTTTTAATACTGCTTCTTCAGTATTTAATATAAATTCGAAGAAAATTCATTTCAAATAAATCAATTTAAAATTTTTCGGTACCCCTTTACTATATTAATCAATTTCTAAAAACACTATAAATAAAATATTAATTGCATATTTCACGAAATTTGCGTTGTTCACCTCGATTGAATTACTGGGCTGAATCGTTTGATAATCGGCAGAATCATTGATTTGTAAATTAATACCAGTTATGATAGAATTAATATTTCATGCAATATGTAGAAAATAGTATAATTTTAAGTTAATACTAACTTAAATAATTCATCAATATATTTTGTGATATATTTAATAACATTACTTACGTTATTTTGCTATCGTTAGAGTAATTACGTATACCTTTGAAAATGTATACATAATTACTCTGACGATTTTGTGTCCACATAATGAGAGTTATAGTCTAGTTTTATACTTTGTTCTTTTTGTGAGCCTTTCAATAAATAAATAAATTTTATTTTCATTACAAACGTGAATTTTTCAGTGTATTTATCCTTTTTTCATCTTCATGTATGCTCCGTCGGTGTGTTTATTTTCAATTACATCTTTGTGAAAGACCAATAACGGCACTCCGATTCCGTGTAATTTCTTATTCTTGGATTAATTTTACTGCATTTGTTAAACGCCATACTTTCAGCCAAAACAAACGTCATTCACAAACGTCAGTAAATAATTCTATAAATCAATTAAAGATATACCTGAAATTATCTTACGATTTATGCGCAGTACGTACTGCGCAGGTAATGAAAAAAAAACATATAAATATCTCACTCTAAAGATGCACAGAAATATTGCGCGGAGAGGCCACTTAAGGCTACATTCTTTTAAACGCTCTGAACTTTGTACACTCTGAATTTTTATTTTACTTCTCGTAAAATTTCCTTTCGGGCACTATATATGAAAATCGATTCTTAAGGTGTAAACTCCAAAAACTAATTAATATTGAAAATGGTTGTTAGAGTTAAAATTATGTCTATAATCAGGTAAACTCTAGGCATACTTTCATTTACTATGTATTTTTAAATAATTTTGATTTAGCTTCAGAAACGGATAGAAGCGGGGTTTGGTGACATGTTTTCATGGACAACTTTGTCAGTATCTGTAAAACACCTTTTATAAATTGTTTTACAATAATTATATAATTTTGCACCCTGAATATTTCCATAGAAACATTTTTGAGTGTTAACTATGGAGATATACGTTCGTTAATATCCTTTAGCGCTACGTCATATCCAATTAATTTTTTTACTTTTATTTCTAATTTTCCGAGAAATATTTATGGGGCTGATAGAGAGGAACAGATACGTGAATTATATTTTAAAACTATGATGTAATTCAGTTAAAACTTAAATAATGTAAATTGCATGCAAGTAACTTGTGAAAGTGGGTACCTAGTATTCTTTCATTTCCACTTTGTTAGCTCATAATAAAAAGAAAATGGTCCTCACCCGAGGTTCCTCAATATGTAAAGTGTTATAGCCTATCTAGCAATCCTACTTTGTCTTGGGCTTATTGTTTACGAAATTTATTTGAATATATTATAGGACCCGTTGTTCATTGAGTTTATTGATCATTTCCGGTTTGTTCAAATTTATTCGTCAACAATATTTTTTTACTATGCGTACTATCATCATACTAATCTTATTTAAAATATTTTGATTTATTTATTGCATTGATTAACTTCTAAATAAGCACTTTAGACCTTTAGATCCTAATACCATTTCATATCCTAGTACGACATACCATTATAAAAGATAAAACAGGAGACGATGACCAATGTAATGTTTGTGAGAAAAAATATTCAGAAAGCAATGAGGATTGGTCTCAATGTAAAATTTTTCACTAAAAACTACAATTATTAGCATCTAAGTTTACTTTTACTTTTTTTTAAGACTGTAATTCCAAGTTTATGGAGACTGTTGATTATAATTCTATTAAAAAATAGCATTTCTTATTTTTCAAGTGCAGTCTAACTATAAAAAGTGATATAAAATTGTTGATTTGTCTTTAATTATATATAAGTGTTTAATTTCTTGTTAATTATAAGGAAACTGATCATAAATATTTTAAGAAAAGCTATTAATAATTTTTAATTTCATTTTATCTTAAAAAAACATTTTAATTTTTTTTATTTCTATTTAAGTTACATAAAAGTGTTAACTATCTTAGTCTTTAAGATGAATACGGTAAGATTTAATAATGACAATAGTTCCATTCACTTATAAATTTCATTTATAACATATCTAAGTAGTAATTGTACACATATTTCCTCGAAATTAGGTACTGTCCCTTTCATAAATTACATATTCAATATAGTCCATTTATGAAGGGGACAAAATACACAATTTAAACCTAAACTTAGTTATTTATTTATCAAAGTTTTTTAAAATCTACAAAAGATTTGTTTATATTTATTTAATTTTTAAAGGCTTTTGAGTCTTATATTGACTGTTTAAAAACGAAGAAGTTGAAAACGATTTATGTTTTAGCATCAGATAATTCTATTGGAAAATATATAAAATATATATTTAATAGATAATATATGTAAAATATTATAAAATTAGGATAAAATTGGATGTCCAAAGCGAGTTAATGAATAGATACATTTTGAGGTATAATTTTACGTTGAAGCATATTCACCGGTGATATTTATATCTTTAATTTTTTTTAAATAATTTTGAGTTTCTCCTCACCGTTTCCGATTAAATATATTAAAACTGGCAAGATAATAATAGTGATATAACAAATATATCACAGTTAGTTGGCTGCCATTCACACTCAAAAAAATACATTATGAAGTTATGTCTACTTCATATTTCTACGAGAATATCGAGCAGTTCAGAGTATTTTGCAGTTATTCAAGTTTTATGAATTGATCTCTTTTCACACGTGTATGAGTCTACGAATCTAGTTTCAGATTTTGCTTCGAATAAAATTTCGACTCAAAAAGGTTTTGATGTTCCAAGTAATCCTTGTAATCTATATTAAATTTGATTTTATTCATGTCAATTTTAGTATTTAGAATTTTAAAAGTAACTAATGACTTATGGCATACAAGTTAGTAAGTTTAAATGGCTTGACGAATGTTTATGAAATTTAGCTCCAAAACATGTTGTGCCTTCGCGCAAAAAGTGTGAAAGAAAGTTGAAGAAAAGTGGAAAAAATAAAACGTTTGATAATTTGAATAAAAACCAAATAGATTTATTTAAAAAAGACATCACATTTTATGTTGCAAAAATGTTATTTTAAATTTTTTTATGTTTACCATTATAATTAATTTATAAGAATTGAAATAAAAGTATGTGATGGTTATTCTAAATTAACTAGTTTAAAGAACATAATGTTACAAGAACCGATAAAGAAATTAAAAAAATATTATATTCTTTATTTCTTGAAAAAAAAAATGTTTGGAAACTTCAATATAAATTCAATTCAAACCATCTGTTATTGTTCAGTCACTTCATTATTTTATATTGGCGATATATTCATTAAATTATTTCAATGATAACCTAAAAAGCCTAACATAAGAGAAGTTTTCCCAATAAAAAAACAATAAACCTAAAGTACATTACAATCAAAATGTAATCGATCGTACTACTAAAATATTAAAAAATCGAACAAGCCGGATTCAGACCCCATTTTTTAATATTACGACCCTGTGAGTCAATTTTGTGTTTTTTCAAAGTTTGTAATTATTTTAATATAAATTTAAACATGTCTTATTTTATAGTAATACTAATAATTTTATGAATACGTAAAATAGTGTATAAACAAAAATAAAATGTAATTATAACTTCACTACGAAAAAGAAAAAGTTCTTTTTTTAAGAAGTCAGCTATATAAAGCAGTGAGATAAAAGCAGTTCAGTTCTCGCAGTGCTTTGGTAGACAAGTGTAAATGATCGAGTTAAAGCTTTGCGTCTATATTAAATAGTTCCACCCTGACCATAAAAATAACATATATTGCATCCTCCACGCTAAAACCAGACTTTCAGTATTGCAGAAGGGTATTCCCCCTTTCTACTCCTATAAAAGTAAATACGAAGTCTTTTCGCTAAAGAGCGCAGTGTCCGGCAGCGCAACTCGAAATTTAGTTGTGTGCTATCATGGAATAATATAAAAGATGCTTGTAATTATACTGTACTAAATATTCATATTACAATAATTTATAATAATAGATAATAAAAAGATATTTATAATACAATAACTTCCAATATATCTAAATATATTTCTCTTTCAGCTTATCCTATTACGCCGTTTGTCCCTGAATATGTTTATAAAATTATAAGTGTGCATATATACTATATATATATATATATATATATATATATATATATACATAAATACATATATGTGTGTGTATGTATATATATATATATAAATATATATATATATATATATATATATATATATATATATATATATATATATGCAAAGTTACGGGTCGTTTTGTGTACAATTTAGTTTCATTAATTTGACGGGTTACTGTTGATTTCACTGAGTATAAAGGCTTTGGCTTATATACCATCAATGTTGGGGTTATGATAAAAACTCATGTGTCCAATATTTTGTTTTATACACATATATATTCGCTGCATCTTGCCCAATACTAATACAACCATCGAATAAAATATAATTTTGGCCAAGTGACTATACACTTACGAGTGAGACTATAGACATCTCCAAAATTGACTAAAACTCATTGTATTCAGAAATAAAATTGCTGTTTTTATTTTCTTTGTCTTTCATGTAGATTCATACTCTCGGAATAAAATAAACAAGAGATAATTAACTTTTCACTCGGCTTCCTAAATATGACATTTTAGAAAAGACCTTTTTTTATTATTGTATATTGTATCAACGTTGGATATATATAAAATAAAATGGCATATAATCTGCCCTTAAATATTGTTGACTCAACCTTGCTCATCAATGATGGATATGTAAATATTGCTATTGTACATTGTTTGCCGGTTTATATAGTTGATTATACCTTGCTATTGCTTTTAATAATTTAGATGATTTACAGCTAGTTTTTGGCTACAATATTGAATTTTTATTGTAAAATATGGAAATGTCATTACAACATAAAATGTCCATTATATAATACTGAACTTTTATATTGCAATGAACATTTTGTCATAACGCAAAACTTTTCGTATAAAACGAATATTTTATTACAGTAAACCATTTTTTTTTAAACTATGATCTGCACTATTTTCCGGAAACAATTTGTCGTTTGCCATTTTAGTTATGTTGATAGACGATGCTTTCTCTACTGCTAAGCTGCGATACCTATTTGTGCTCTTTTTGGTTCTTGGTTTTTACTTGGATCTCCACTCGGTTGTTATGTGACCAAATTTCCTGCAGTTGCAGCTTGTAGTCTCTTCTGGGGATTGTGCCTCTATTTTTCACTTTAAAGTTACCATTTAATATGAATGCCTCTCTATCGCTGTTAGTTATTCCGATATATTTAAAATTTAGCTTTCTATGAATTTGCAATTTAATTAATATGGATTTGGAATCCCCGTGATCATTTGCTTGTATGATTTTGGTAGGTCAGAGTGTAGAATTGTTCCAAGCCATCCGTTGTCCACTGGAAACTTGATATTTCCAAGCTCATATGCCGTAGCCATTGTTCTTTTAACGCAGTCTTATACATTTCGATACTCCGCAAGAGTTGTCATACAAATATTTTTGAACAACCCGATGAAACGTGGTAATCCGATAATATCAAAAACACGTGCTGGATTGTTCCGGACTTCTTTCGTCTGAGCTTCTTGAATACAAACGTAAATAATTTGAGAATTGTTACATTACATTCGATGCAATTTTACAATTCTACATGCTAAATATACGTTTATACGGCGAACCTCGACTGAAATAGTGATGGCGACCCGATATTTCTTTTTATTTTATTTGAAAACGTTTCACATCGCAGTCGATTTTGGTGGTTGAAAAATTAGCACGTTCATGGGTTTTAATATTTATCAGAGCTTACTTGGTTTTTAAATGTTTTCACACTTTACTTATTTTTGAAACGCAGCTACTGGGCCTATAACCTTTTAAATTGTGGTGAAGAAACTTTAATTGATGATATTATCCTTGATAAGGAATGCAGAGCCACCTAAACTCTTGACTTTATGAAATAGAGAAAAAAAAGCACAGTGATTTAGTTGCTATTTGTGACCACCATAAACTAAGTAGGTAGGCAATTAAATATGTACAGATATATACAAAGTTACATAATGACTAGAAAATCAATTGGTGGATGTATAGCACATTAGAGTGTACACCTTTGAAACAGACTGAAATGAGACTAAAAGAGGAAATGTGATTTTGTATGTACGTACATTTTTATGTGCAAGCATACATACAAATATAAGGACATCTTAGTATTAAATGTGAATGTATATAAATATACTTAGGTTCATTAAATTTCCAAAATAAGATATTGTAGTTACATTGACTTCGTAGTAACTTCGTGAAATATTGGATAACGTAGGATATAATAGCCATTAAAAATTAAAAATATAATATTTTTCCGACAAAATAAAAAGATTTCACATACCCACCGAAGAAGAACGTTATGAAAAGAATTAATGAGTTGGTAGTTTAATGTCCAATATTGTTTTCGTATGTAAATACATTTACAAAGTTCAACTAATACTAGGTATTTTTTGAGTCTGTGCCAAGCGAAATATAGCATTTATCTATGTGTGTGGGTGTGAATATAATATAAAATATAAGAATTCAGCGAGGAGGAAAAAGTCGTGAATGTCAGAAGTGGGTGTGAATGTCAAAGAGTTATTTGTAAAACGAAAAAATTACTTTTTTTGCTACGTTTTCCACTGTGTTGTCAAATCACTTTTTTTGCTGAGAACTCTCACACCATACCAAGCAACGGTTATTTTATTTAGTTGTCATGCACTAATAAGTTACTCTAGGTCAGCGGTTTTAAATTTTTGCTTGACAGTTCTGTGAAGGGAACGTGCTCTTAAATATTAAAAAAGAATACTCTGAAAGAGTACTGATATTTATATTTTACGAAAATTACTTGCTTTGCTTGAGGGAAAATTCAAACTGAAATAAAATGTAATATTTATTTATTGTAAATTACGCTTTTACATTTTTTATGCTATGTGTTGTTTCAATGTACTACCTTCAAAAACTCTGCTTGTCACTAGTGGTACGCACACCACAGTTTGGCACCGCTCTCCTAGTATATTTGCAACAAAGTTTAATAAAAAAAAATGACAATTAAAAACCTTTTAATAATTGCAGTGAAAAACGTATACTTTTGAAACTGTGCGCTATTTACATATCGTATTATAAATGCATTTAAAATTAAAATGAATAAATTTACCCGTAACATTACGGCGGACTTCAAAAACTTCATAAAAGCTTTAGAAAAACTGGAAAGTGATTTATATTTTTCATTAAAAGTAAATCAACGTTAAAAATAAGATAAACATCAGTTAATTACTTTCACAATTTCTTTCATGCTACGAAATATATAAATTTTTTGTGGATATATTTGAAACAAAGGTATAATATAAACCATGTAATATAAAATATTAGCATGATATATGTACGTGATAATGCCTTTCTTTATTTTTTAACAAAAAAAGCGTAACAATTATATTAATGAAATATATAGACAAAACGGAGATTTACAACAGAGCTACATTTTTTTTTGCTGTTTTAAAATGGCGTGAATTTATCAAAACGCGCAAACTGAGATACTACGTACTAAAAAGTTTTTACATATCTATGTTTGTACCAATGTGAAAATATTTAATTTATTGGACCTACGGTGATGCAATTCACTAAGTTTTTAGTATACATTTTTAGTACACTATTCCCAAGTTAACTTCACAGGACGATATATTTACCGTGTGCTTATTCGCTATAATAAAATAAATAGAGAAAAAAAATCGTAATATATTGCCTCAAGATGGTTATTAAAACGATATGAGGATATCATGGAGTTCCAAATTTCATGTGCTATGCTATGTTTTTAAGAAAAAATTAGAATTTGTCAAAAATATATTGCATTTAAACTAAAATGTGTTCCGTAATTCATTAATACTAAAGTTTAACAAACCCACATGCCCCTAAACCATAAAAAAAAGACAAAAACAATCTTGAAATGCTTTAACTCGATACTGGTGACGTCAATTTGACTTACACAACTGGTGACGCAGGTCCCACGTAACGGGATTTTTAAACTAACAGTTTTGAATAAATTATTTATACATGCTACTTTCTTTTGAGTAAGTAAAAAAATACAAGTTTTTGTTATTTAAACGTAAGGGTCTCATAAGATACAGATCACTTAATAGACATTACATAATTAGACATAAAGAATTAAAATTAACATGGTTTTTAAAAATAAAAAATGAAAAAAAAAACTTACAACAATCTTATAATTTTGTAATTAGATCAGCCTTTGTCAGTCTTATGATACTAGGTAATCTTAGAAAATAAAGAAAAATGGTTACCGTTCTAACAAAAAACAAAAAATATACCTCTAAAATCACTCTTCTACAACAGCCAAACAGCTTGCGCAATAAGACACTACGTTCTTGCATTTATGACCCGTGTACTTGGTTTTTCTATCCACACTCATAGTACTGACCATTTCTGGAAGGACTAGCCGGCTCGAGGATATCATCGATCTTCAACATTTCTGTAAGTCTTTGTCTCAAGGATCGAGGCAAGTTCAACTGTGGCTGCCGTTCTCTCGTATTAAATTTAATTAGTCCAACGGCCAAATTCTCAATGAAATGACGGCGTTGAAGTATTGTGTTTTTGGATTTTTTTTCTTAGCTCTATATATTTATCTCTGATATTTATATTACTATAATATTAGTAATATAAATATCACCTGATTATTTATATTACTAATATTCAGAATAGCGTAAAAGATTACCATAGGCCAACGGCTTCTTGCTAATGCACAATTGTAATTAGCACATAAACGATCTACGATATCGACTCCGCCCTTAATGACACTGTAGCTCAAAATTATATCGGGTTTTTGAGTTTCGGCATCGAATCTATCATCACTTGTATAGTACTAATCAGTAGTACGTTCTTTCTTGCCCTTGAGACATGTGAAACCAAAACCATGTTATTGCGAAAACCAAACATATAAGACTTCAAACTTGTTTCTCTTCATCGGTCCAGTTGTTGTTAGACCTTTCTGGAGCAATCCTTCAGCTAAGGATACAGTGGTTTACCAGTTGTCAATTGTGACATTGCGACCGGTATTGACAATCTGGTCGCGTAATCTTTTAAAAACCACTAGACCAAAATTATAAAGATTGTATGGACCTTCATTAGGCTCTTTCCCGGCGTTAATTTCCACATTTAATGTGTAAAATATTTCAGTATTACAGGGAGATTGAACCTTGATGCCTTAAGGCTCTGGTTTATTTGGAATATTTTGATAGCTTCAATTTTTCATCAATAATCCCAAAAGCACATATGATGTAATTATCCTTTTAATTTTGGAAAAATTTCTCAAATATTTCTCTGACATGGCAAATCTTGTCATGTAATTTCCTTTCCTGTCTCGTGTTACCATCATCGAATCTTAAAACTTGCAGCAGAAATTGAATCTTAGCAGGCATAGAAAGTTGAAATATTTCTACCGCAACACCATCCGAACGAAAAAGCTCATTAACATTCAGATAATTCGACTTTTTCACTCCTGCTAATAGTATCAAACCCATTAGGCATTGTATGTAATTGAGGTTAGTTGGTCTTGCATATGTATGTATCTATCTTTGACGGTGTCAATATATTAGTTGGTATACTTGACGATAATATCAATTATAGTGTCATCTAAGAAGTTTTTCGAATTTCCAAGAGGTTATCTTTCAGCTGAGAAAGCCCGTTTACGTCTTGGTAACAGGGTTATAATACTGAAAATTCTATTTCGTACAAATTGGCGATGGGGATATTCATTCCATTTTGTAGATTGATCCCTTCCTAAATAATATCGCGAGTTATTGTTAACCTGATGATTCTCGCTCACTCAAATCCTCTTCGCTCTCCGAGTCGTCTATTTGATCTGGTTAGCGATATCGGATTAGTTATCACTTCCAGCTTCACTGTCCGATGACGTTTGTAATCTGTCCTCGTCGGATGATGTTTCTTCCAGAAGAGCCTGAATATAACTCTGCTGACTTTCATAAGACTTGCTGAAATAAAATAGGTAGATAAATTGAAAAACAAATGCAAAGATTTTTGTGAAATATTAATAAATACATGCAAAGGCTAACAGATCACAGTAATACAGTAACCCAATAAAAATAACTTTACATAATAATTATAACTAACTAAATCTTATCAAACAGGTGAAATAAAAATATAAAACAAAATAACTATTTGACTTACGTAGTTTGTGATATCGGTCTCATGTACGGGTTGGCGCCAAAACTTTGGAAAGAGCGCCTGATGCTGAAGGACTATCGGTGGGAGATGCGCAATAAGGCAGCTACTCGAAATCACAATACTAGTTGTTGCCGGATGAAAGAGTTAATCGACTTTAACGAACCACGCTATCACAGACGTCCACGTCACTAGTGGCGTGTTAAATAAAATTTCTCAATATGCCTTTTTTTATATGATTTAATATAATTGTTTTAAACCATTACAGAAGTCCCCGGTAATAGTATACAAATACCTACAAAATAATAAATTTTCAAGAAAACTTCAGAGGTTTCATAAGGTTGACACCGATTAAATTTAGGTAAAATATTGTTATTATTTTCAAAACAATCGGAACGATGCAAGTATCGATTTTGTTCACGTTTATTATTTAGGTGGTTATGCCACCCCTAGGACTTATAAAGTGGATTTTGTTTTCTTATACTTAAACAGTAAATTTATTTTTTTAAAAGTAAGATAAAGGACAGATTCTTGGCCTATTGACGTGTAAATGGTTTTTGGTCACATTCATACCTACTGAGCATGAGCTTCGTTATCGTGATTTAATGGTACACCGAGGCACTTTACTGACATAGCAATAAGAGCCATAATAATAAATTACTACGACCTTGTTATGAGCAGCTCAGGATATTATGAAGTATGTTAAATAAAGTTAGTTATTACTGTAATATTTTGTGCATGTTTAAGAATTATCTTAATATTACGATGCATGTATAACATTAAGTCTGAAGTGTAAATGTATTTTGCAAACGCTTATAAATTAGAAGCGTATGACAAAGTAACAAACTAAGAAAAGGACCCAGATCCATACCTGGATGTGGTCGTGGATTTTTTCATGTTATATTTTTTTACTATTACACGAAAATATACATACTAGACGTAGAAAATAATACGAAAAAGATCCAGTATCATACCTGGATGATCCTGTAGGAATAAGAAAAAAAAAGTTTTAAATTTATATCAAATGGAACAAAAAACTGAGTGCCTTAGCGCTTTTGCTAACAACTGAGAAGTTCTAGTATTACGATAGCTCCAAAACTGTAATTTATGTTGTTTGAAATTTGAATGATGAATTAAAAATCAAAATGGAAAGAGTTTAAGTATTAAAGTTTTCTCTGACAAAAACTGTGATTTTTTTGCGTAGAAACCATGCATGTTGAAATTGTCGACAGCATCTTCGCAGATGCAATAAAAGAGGCAACTTGTACTTAACATATTTAACTTTACTAAAAGAGGCAACTTATACTTAACATATTTAACTTTACTAAAAGAGGCAACTTATACTTAACATATTTAACTTTACTAAAAGAGGCAACTTATACTTAACATATTTAACTTTACTAAAAGAGGCAACTTATACTTAACATATTTAACTTTACTAAAAGAGGCAACTTACTCTTTCTAAGCTAGCAGGTAACGGGATTAACATAAAATAGAAAGAATTCTTGATGGTATTACGTATTAAAAATGCGATGTAATTTTTAATTTTTTTTTTTAATATTTGCTAGGAAAATCCTATACTGATTTATATGAAATGAGCATCTTCAGAGACGGTCGTACAATATAAATTAAAGGTTAATGTCCTGTTTGATTTAAAATTAGGGGAAATTGTAGGGAAATATGAAAATATTTTATTAAACATTGAAAAGTTTTTTTTTAAATAATTTTTTAAGATAAAATGGCTACTACTTTAGAAAAAATTCTATACTAATACTATGCTGATAACGAAAATGTTATTTACTTCCTTCTATGCCAAACTGTAATATATAACACTTTAAATTAAAAATGCCGTCTGAGAATAGTTGTACTGGTTAAGTTTTGTTATGGAAAATAGTGTTTTGAAATATATATTACGCTCTATAAAATACACGAAATTAAGATTAGTGACCAATTTTTAAATCGACTTTTTTATTTAGTTAAATTGGTCCCAAGTTCTTATCGTAAATTTTAGGCGTCAAGTATGGTCTTCAAATTTTCCATTAGCATAGCGAAACTTTTTATGTTTGTATACCAGAATTATTTTGTTGTAATTAAGCCCGCTACTGCGCCCTTTTATTAGGATCAGCCTTGCTTTCCTCAAAAAAGTAAAGGCATTTAGTAATTTTTTTGTTTAAATTGCTCAACCCTTTTATTATAATCGTGTCTGTTTGAGCTAAACTGAAATTACACTCTTTTATAAAAAAGAGTTGCTTTACCAAAAAAAGTAATAAAGCAGTTTTGAGTTAATATTAATTTTATCTTTTACAATATCATGTTTACTATAACAAAAACCCCATCGCAAGTTTTTATTGCTTTTTAATAAATATCTAATTATTACATACGTATTGCTCGAGCTATATTTCTTCAAAACAAAATTATAATCATATGACAAGTCGCAATCACTAAAAGCAGTATTAGATTAATTTTCTCTTTATACCCTTTTATTTTATGATGATACTTTTATATTTTATGAACATCCTTTTAAATTGAAAGGAAAATTAAATATTATTAGGAGAAAACAAATTCTGCTTTTAGTTACTGCAATATACCTTACCGTTCTCATTTAAATTTAATATTGACCAACTTTTATTTTCAGCTCAAGCAAATAGGATAAGTCTATTAACCACTTTTTTAGTATTTATAAGGAAATTAACAGTCATTATTTCTCTAGTCGGATTTTAATTCAACATAGCCATAGTCTTATTAATAAAGCATTTATTTTCGAATATATAAAAACGTATGGCACTAATGAGTATACATGAAGATTTTAGGCACATACAAGTTACTTGTTCGAAAGTAGTAGTACTTAGAATAATTCTGAAAAGAGATATTCAAAAATAGGGAAAAAATAGTCTTGAAAATATAAGCATAAGAACTGAAGTCCTTAACCATTATCACAGCGGTATAATAAACCAACGGGTAAAGTCACAGAAACAAGGTATGCCTGTGTGACTAATCTTTTCGTTTTCTTAATAGTTTGCCTAAAATCCGTGAGATAGAGAAACAAGCAGTAGTATATTCCAACGAATTGTGTAAAGTCTTTAGTGCGGTTTTATATTTCACGTAAAAAAAGTGAAATGTAAATTTGATTTATTGTAATTTGATTGTTTTTTTGCTTTGATTGTAAGAGCAAAGAAATGCCAAAAAAAACAAAAATATTAGTAAATAAAAGAAAAGTACTTGAGAAAAATGGACCAAATTTGTATCGAGGCTATATTATACTCACGACTATTTTACTATTTACGGCTATATACAGTATGTCCATTTACGATTATATGCGATCGTAAAATATCGTAACTATTGAAAATATCAATTTATATGAAAACGAAACGCGGATGTAAACTTAAATAAGAACGAAATGCGGATTTGTTTTGGAGAGAAATGGAAACATGCCTATAATTTGTTCGAATTCAAATTAACTTCTTAGCTCCAGGACAACAATATTAAATGCGACAATGTTTTCACATCGTATATATTAATACAAGCTCTTCTGAAAATGTAATTGACAATACTCGGGGCTACAAGGAAAAATTATTCAAAACTTTCAAAAGATCCGAATACTCAGTAAACTTTCTATATTTAGTAGGAAATTTTTTAAGATGCAAACTTTTTTTCAAGAATCTGGAATCTTGTCGTAATTATTACTTGTACCAAATTTGCCAAGTTTGAATAAAAAAATTGCGAACTTATTTCGCTCTGTCTATATAGACATATTAATTACAAATTTATGTAGCAAATTATCTTAACAAAGTTTCTGATTCCGAATGAGTTTTTTATTGACCGAGAATTTAGTACATCACCAAAATAAACTTTAAAACCCAACTGTCGGATTACATCTTGAGCCCTGCTATTGAATATAATTATCATGAGTAGTATATATGATATACAATTGCTCAAACGCTGAAAAGTTAATTTATTTGTTTGTCTATTTGATTTTACAAGTACAAATCTATACGAAAAACAGAAGAAGAAAAACAGCAATTTTTTTCCTGACTTCAATAAGTTGGTTTAGAAAACCTCCTATATATTCAGCCACTTACACAAAATTAGAGTACATGAAGCAGTACTTAAGTATTTCGCAAAATGCAGCGAAGACAGAACGATACATGAAAAAAATATTGCTAAGATGAGTCGTTAGCTTTACACGCCGTAACGTTTACGATTTAAAAGTGATAGCCTTTTTGCCCAGTTAAATAAATAGTGCTTATATATTATGTGCATAGATGAATAACATTCGTGAACATGCAATTGAACAACAATTTGTATACCTATTTTCTAGTAACCCACCAAATTTATTGAATAAAATTTTACACAAGACAAACCATAACTAAAAACGCGCACGCACCACCGCATATACTCATACTTATAGACCTTAATTTTATAAAATTTATTGAGACAAAAATTAAATTGCATATTAGATTAAGCTGAACGAAAGATATATTTATATGTGAAGTAAGTTACAGTATTATAAAATTTAAATATTTTCACGGACACACGAATTTTATCGTTTAGTAGAGAATAATATCATCAAACTTAAGTAAATTCAACAAGTGTTTTAAAAAGTTCTTAACACGTAATTACGTCAATGAAAGAGTGTAGTGAAACTTATTAGAATCACGCAATATAGTGTTAAACGTTATTGCATTATTCGTCCTGTATGAAAAATAGCGCAGTGTAAACTTATATTGACTATTTTTTTATTCACCTCCATTTTATTTCATATTAAATATAAATGTAATGTCGTTTATAAAAAAGAAGAAATGACAATTTCAAAACAGTCTTGCTTTTTATTTTTCCTTTTTTGCGCAAACTGCTAATTCAATTCTTGGTTAAAAAAAAGACAAAAAACATGGAATAAAAATAATTAAATTACAATTAACAATAAATATATAAATGATCAATAATCTTACATAGATTAAACCAGTTAGTGTTTTCTTCTGTTAATTATTTTATTAATTGCATATGAAACGGTTGAAGGTCTGTAGACTTCGGGCTATATTTGCGTTCTTCAATTCAATAAATAAACAACGATAATGAAATACTCTTCTTAGATGGAGTGAAACGTTAAATATTGATTAAAAAATGTAATTGTATAAAGAAACACATGTTTCTATTTGTGCCAAAACCAGTCGTGATCCACGATAGTGCACAACTTAATTGTGATTCGCACAGTTACTGTGTTCTCTTAGTTGATTTTTTGAACTATTATTATTTTATTAATTGAGTATGAAATGATCAAAGGACTATAGTATTCGGGCTAGATGAATGTTATTAAATTTTATAAATAAATAACGATGATATAATACTTTTTTTGGACGGAGCGAATCGTAAAATGTTGTTTACAAAATTTAATTGTATAAAATAAACATATATTTCCATTTGTGCCAAAACCAATCTGGATCCACGATAGTGCACAACTTAATTCTAATTCGCACTAACGAACACTGCACTCTTTAGCCGAAGCGCTTCGTATCTATTTTTATATTACTATAATACTCTTCGTGCAAAGCTGGAAGTCTGGTTTTTAGCTTGTAAAGGTTTTAATCAAGCAAATTGTTAAGTTCTTGAAGACAAATAAATCTAGATCCAAACCTTTAATTCTTTCATCTACACTTCCCTGCAAAAGCACTACACGAACATAACTCCTTTTGTCTCACTGCCCTACATAGGTAAGTTTTTAAAAAGAACTTTCCCCTTTTCGTAATGATTTTCTTGTTGATATGCTATTTTTTTTATTTATTAACTTTTTCGTATTACGTCCATGTAATTCATATTTTGGTTTTCGGTAAAATTTTTACGGACTCGGTAATACTGTAAAAACGACATACAAACCCGTAATATTAAAACGTTTCGGGTCTGTTTTTTTTTAATATCTTTGAGTTCGGTTTTTGAGTAATAATTGGATAATTTTAATGAAAAAGTTGCAAACGTATAATAATGAAGTACATAAACCAAAACAGACGGTTTAATTCGTAATGAGGTCCCGAGTTCCATTCGTATTGAGGTTTCATACATTTTTCATAAATAAAAACCTTTCTATTTTTATAATTACTTTAGCCGGCCTGGCAATATTTAATTTATTAAACTAGTTATTTAGAATTCCATACATGTACTTAAATTTTTACCTTGTATAAGGTCATTCGAATGGTAAATATATAATTTTATACCTTTGTAATAATATAATTCCAGTACAAAATATGGGTATTTTAACTAAATCTTTTTAATTTTTATTCAAATTGTCAAAGTTTTTTGCGCGTTTTATTCACATTATGCGGGAAAGCAGAACACTTTCTACAACAAAATTTCATAAACTTATGTTAAGCCATTCAAAACATACAAAATTGTATGCCATAAACCTGTGGTTACTTTTAAAGTTCTAAATTAGAAAATTAACATAAATAAAATCAAATTCAATATGGATTACAGGCCATAACGCCTGACTCTTAGGACATTAAAACAGTCGACTTTTTTTCCTAAACAAATCTAAACCTAGATTCTCATGCTCGTAGACCCGTACATATATGGAAACTGTTCAACTTATAGATACCTTATCAAAGTTTTAAACTGAAAAACATTCTAAACTGCTCGATATTCTCGTAGAAATAACTTAGTATTTACAGCCTCGTAATATATTATTTTTATTGTGATTTGCAGGCAATTAATTAATATTTATATTATATCACTATTAACGGTATGTCTATTTTTAATATACTCAATCAGAAATAGTGTGCCAAATCTTCATAGGATTACGAAAGAAGTAGGAGATAAATAATTCAGGTGAATACGGTTCAACGCGGATGTACTTACTAACTCGCATTGGCTATCTAATTACGTATTTGTTTTATAACATTATATATATATATATATATATATATATATATATATATATATATATGTGTATATATATATATATATATATATGTATATATATATATATATATATATATATATATATATATATATATAAATATATAATATTTATTTTGTATAAATTTATGAAAATTTTTATGTAAAATTGTATGTAATTTTATGTATTTTATATAATTTTATGTGTAATTGTCTGGGGTTAAAGTGAGTAAACTTAAATCATTTCCAACTTCTTGATTTCTAAAAGTCAACAGAAGACCCAAGAGAAGATTAAAATGAAATACCTTTTGTTTAATTTAAATATTTTTTTGATTTTTCTCAAAATAAGGTAGGTGTTTAACGCATATACTTTACTTGACACCAGTGTTGGGAATAAAATCAAAATTTTTTTTTCATTTATATTGTGTATTTTTTTTCTTGCTGAAATTATTCTGTCTTAAAGTTTCACTCACTCATTAAAAATTTAGCCTAATTGTTCCATTTCAAATGAATTGTAAATTTGTGCCTACAAAAAAGGGTTTAAAGCAATAATTGCCGGAAGTTGGTTTAAAACCACTTAACTGAACTTTTCTAAATTAGTTCCGTCCACTTTTTGCATGAAATATTAATACGTAAGTTGTAATAATATATTACATTTGATTTTTGCGTAGATAATTTATAGGAGTGTTACATAATATTTACCAATAATATAAAACATTTTGGTTGACTGGAAATAGATGCTCAAGAGTGTATATAAATGTATATGCATATGTGTATATGGATACTAGTTTTCGAATAAACAAAATTTTAAAATAACACATAAATAAAAGTTATGAATCAATAAACATGCATGGACGAATGGACAAACAGTATAATAAATTTGTAAACACTCAATCGCAAAATCCTTTTAAAGAAGTTATAAAGGAATTTCGTTCAAACTCATCCGATATTCAAACACGCGAATATCAAAATTTTGAAGTTAAATCTCAATTGTAAATTTAATTTCAATTCCTGAACAAACTTCTTATTCCACATTGAATGTATTTTAAATCCCGAACAAAGTTTTTCTTCTTTGGTTAATTTTGTGTAGGTAGCTAAATCTGCTGATTTAAATTTAATTTAAACCTAGGTAAAAAGTGAGTAGAGTTTCATCTAAGTAGCTTAATAAAGTAGTCGAAGAAGTATACGACTATGTGACTAGAATAACAGTGAACTGATCATTTAACTAGATTCAGGTTGAGTTGTATTAAGTAAGGATTTACAATGTGATGGATAGAAAAATTCGACTTCGCAATTTCGATAATGAGCCATTTGAATGTTTAAAGAGCAACGCATGGCTATACGTAATCCATTTTTTATTTGGTTTCTTCTAAATAACCTTTATAATTTAGTACATTAACCCAAGAGTGCTCGCGTGGTTTACATATGTAATCCACACGTATTAAATCAAAAAAATTCTCAATAACCGCCAAAGTAAATTACGATATAAGTAGTAGTTGTTGCAATTCGTATCTGAGACTACTATAGCATTAATTTATATTCACGTCAAAAAGTATGGAAATTCATTGAGAAACCCTACATATGGAAAAGAATTAAATCTTTCTATTAGATTTAAATAATTATTTTATTACATTTCATAACTGTTCAATTTTCGGAACGTACTTTTTCTTTAGGGATGAAGAAAAAAAAATACCAAACCTGCCTAACCCTTAACGGATTTGCCTAAATAATAAAAGTAATTGGCTACATAGAGATTTAAAAAATTAATTTAAATAATTATGTTTTCAAGATGAATGCGAAAAGACTGCAGTTATATTATAGTGAATACTCCAGGGTGTTATAACCCACCGTGTTATAAACGCAACCCTAATGAAACAAAACCTTGTGAATTAGAAAAAAATTCAGAGCAGATTTCGTAAACGATAAGAATGTACAAACAAATAATTCCCCGAATACCCAGATAAAAATCATTGTGCACATTGGCGCCAATATTTCGTAATGTTATTTAGATTATTATTAATATTACAATAAAAAATTACGATATTAAATCAAAAACGGATATGTTTAAAAAATTGATTACTACCTTCTAATAATTGAATTAATCATAAGGGCACATATTTAGAATCTTCACAAATCTTGACGTCTCTAAATTAATATTGCTATTAATTTTGGAACGGTTAGGCAATTTCGCACAATAGGTGAATATAGTATTTGACTGACGTAGGCATTTTTAAAAAAAATGTTTTAAAAGTGCGGAGTGTGTTAAAAAAACCTAGATATGATAAAACTTATGCATATAACAAACAATTAATCAAATCTTCTAAACAGGAGAAAGTGTAAATTTTTTTGTTCTTTAAATTTAAAAAGTTATTATGAATTTAGTTTCCACATAAAATGAGAAAATCATATTGCATGTATATAACTTCAACGCAATATTTAACGAAATACTAAAAAAAATTATTAAACTTACTTATAATGACTGCTACATAACTGGCCAGTGACGTCATGAATCGATTGTGTTTTGTATGGGGTGTTTTCATGCGAATCTTAGTTCGTCAGTTTTTAAGTCGTTATAACTTTGTATTATACGATATATTCATTTTAACCATTTTTAATGTTATTACTTAATCTGTTTCAGTATTAAAAGAGTATATATTCAAATTCCCTATTCTATAAAATAACAAGTCATCATAGATCACATGTATCATATGTATCATAGAACACATATGAACATATGTATCATAGAATAAACAAGTACCATAGAACATTTCATCAAACTATAATTGTTTGAACATTGTAAACACATTCGAGCATAAAAAATAGCACTACACTGTTCGAATTTGAAAAATATTTTAGTTCTTGTGCATGTGTTAATATATAAAGTATAATCCTGTTACTGAATGCTCTTTAAAGCAAACATTTAGTGGTACATTCGACATTTTATTAACGTTACATTTTAGGCAACATCATTATATAGATCCAAGCCTTAGCTAAACACTACAATAATAAAATGGTCATCATAGCACCACCTTTCCCCTTTAATATGGTACCGTACGTTGAACTCATAATTACTTGCACTCAGCGAAACAATAATAAGACATAAAGTAATCAAAAATATATTCTTGTTCAATGAAAAGCGAGCAAAGATAAAATTAGTAATGGGGCTTTGGTGAAAATCACATGGTAGCATCGCGTCATCATCGCATTCAACGCTGCGATACAGAGACCCTGAATGTTTAAGGCATTTTTTATGATATATATATAAAGTAACCAGTGATTTTTTTAACAACAAATGGTATGTAATAATTGCAAAATAATTATTGAAAAAATTTAAGTCGACTCGTGAAATTAATTCAAACCATAGTGTAGTTCAAGGTAAACCGATTTATACTGTTCATTGACCTGACACGGTTACCTTATTATGTCAATTTTAGACGGAAATTCCAAAACCGCTTTGTGTTTTATCCTCTACACAAATGAAATTCAGTCCAACAGATTTAGTGACCCGCGCGACATTCATGGAACCGGGGAAAAAGATTTTGCGTGGGATTTTGAATACGCTCATTGTGGAATTACAACTTTGTTTTAGAATTTAAATTGAATTTAAAATGGAGGTTTAAATTTGAGCCCAGAAGATAAAAGAGTTGGACCTTTATATTATTTAAACTTGTACGAAAGTGAAAAGATCTGAAGAGAAAGTAATGAATTATATTGACATTATATTAGCAGCACAAAATTATTGCAATAAATGTTGATTTGACACCATTGTTTCAACTTTCGACCTATCTACTTTAGTGTGTGTATTTTAACAGTTCTCTCAAAATTTTAAATTTCTTTGAATATTCGGAATTTGAGGGGAGTTAAGATCAATAATTTTACGGAAGTTTTTGTGTATATATATATATATATATATATATATATATATATATATATATATATGTAAACCTCCATATATAACTACTAAAATTTAAAAAAAAATGTAAATTCTTGTCATATAGCGTTAGAGGCCTTTTTATAATTTTCATTATGCAGATTGAAATATTCGCACATGTGTATTTAGGAGAATACAATTTTTTCCTATTATTGGGAAAATTGCTACATAAATTAATTATTAACCTGTGTAAAAAGTATACTATATACTGGTAGCTTTGTCAAATAAATACCCAACCAAAATTCAAATGACCTCACGGTAAAAGTCATAGTACTTAGATAATGTTATTAGTTGAGGCCGAATGGATTTAAATTGGTTATCGACCCGCGTCTACCAGCGCTTTGTGACGAATTAGTTCAGAAATGTAACCCCGCTAAATATAGTGTTATTTCTGAATAAATTTAAGTTTACATCAATCGACAGTCTTAATCAATACCAAGTACATAATATTGTCAGTTGTGGTCGAATAGGATTAAATTGGTTATCGACCCGCATCAGCCAGCGCATTGTGACAAATTAGTTCAGAAATGTAACCCTGATAAATATAGTGCTATTTCTGAGTAAATTTAAGTTAATATCAATCGACAGTCTTAATCAATACCAAGTACATAATATTGTCAGTTGAGGTTGAATGGGTTTAAGTTACTTGCCTACCAGTATTAGCCGGCCTATTTTGTCAAAATAGTTCCGAAATCTATCTTAGAAAAACTAAAAACTACTTCTGAATTAATTAAGACAGACACAAATCGACGGTCCCAACCAATACAAATTATATAATACAATACGTTGATGTCGAGTGTGTTTAAGTTCCTTGCACAATTGTATCGGCTAGTCTATTTTGCCGAATTAGTTCTGAAATATAATCCAGATAAACATAGTACTATTTCTGAATAAATTTAAGTAGACATAAATCGATAGTTACAATAAATACCAACTATACAATATTGTTGGTTGAGTTCTAACGGGTTTAAGTTGCTTGCCCACTAGTGTCACTTAAAATATTTTACCAAATTAGCTCTCAAATCTATCCTCGCCAAACATGGTTATATTTCTAAATAAATTTCGGTAAACGCAAACCGACGTTCATAATAAATACCGACCACACAGTACTGTTAGTTGAGGTTGAATGGGCTTCATTTGTTTGCCGATCTGTGTCGGCCAGGCTATTGTGCCAAATTACGTCTGAAATCTAACTACGACAAATATAGTAATTTGAATAGGTTTTTGGAACGTCATCAAATATATGTTGCTTTAAACAATAATGGTGAAAATTTTTGATAATAATAATTTTAGAATTGACATTTAACATTTTTTTAAATATTTAATTGAATTAAATTCTTTACGTCAAACATGTTTATTTCATACATATATTGAATATATTTGGCGTTAAATTTGCAGAAACTCATTATTCACAATTAAATGGAACTACGTGATGTAGTATCATTTCGACTTTCTTTAATTTCTTTACCACGACCTAAGTTTCGTTGCAATACAACATCTTCAGGTGGGCCATTAGCAAAGATGTTGTAATACAACGAAACTTAAGTCGTGGTAAAGAAATTAAAGAAAATAGAAATAATACTACATCACGTAGTTTCATTTAATTGTTCATACATATAGTTGAACAGAATTCGAAAAGAATACATTAAATTATCGTTAACGTAAATTTTAGAACTTTTCAAAAAGTCAAGATTTTAGGGGCTACGTTTCCAGGATACGAAAATAATAAAATAATTAACACACTTTGGTAAAATTTGCATTATTAATTTGTTTTATGTTACATGTATTGCGGCCCGCGTTTGAGGTTACTGAAGCAATATATAATATTTCACATCAAATAAATAAAAAATGTAATTGAGAAAACATATGTAGTTAAAGAAATAAATCTTTCAGTAAGTTTTAATCAGTTATTTTTTTGCATTCTTAACTCTGTTAGTTTTTTGGAACAACATGTTTATTTCTCAGGAATGAATATAAATTGCCTAATCTTCTAATGCCAACAGACTTGCGTAAATAATAAGTTTCTAAATATAAATTGTAAAAATTTATTTCATAAATTATAGCTTAATTCATTCAAACTATTTTTAAAAATTCTCTAGGTATGACTGCTGACGGTATAGCAAATTATAATATTATTCTTAATAAAGTCAATCAAGCGAGTCTAAAACTAAAGTTCTTGTTATCTGAATTTCACATTTCTTTATGGACTTAGTTTTGCCTCACATTTTACCAAAAATGTAACGTCCTATTTCATAACAGTCCTATTCTTTATTTTTACGGTTCATTACTTTCATCGTTTTTTATCTTCAATAAAGATCATTTTTTTAGAAATTGGCTTTTTAGTATCCCTTATTATCATGAAAAAATACTATCGTTGAATACTATGATACTGTGCTTGCTTCTACGACGTATCATCATACGGTCTATCTGAATTGAAAAATTGTACAATAGCTGGCCAATATATTCGTAAATTGATGATTTTAAAAAATTAATTCGATCATTCTATTATAGTCCGTATAATCGTTCCTTTCCAATGCCGGTGAAGATACGAGCTTGAATAATTATCTAAAGTTATAGCCCATTGATGACTTACATTTCAATCAAACTTTAAAAATTACTAATTAATGATTTCCGTGCGTCGTCTTATAAGTATTAAAGAAATAATATCTTTGAAAAATGAAACCCACTAAACATTCGATGAAAATGATATATTTGCCTCGTAAACTTTACATGACCAAGAAAATGTTTGATTACATTACATAATATTCAAAGGTGCATCAGAAACTCCTAATATTGTCTTATTTCTTAGAAAATTCGAAATACTTTGATTACACTTAATAAAAAATCGAAAAACTATCAAAATTCATTGCGTGTAATCCAATTAATATCGATTCTTTCTGTTAATAAAATAATTTTAAAGAACTTCAAAAAACCAAAGAGATATTTTATTTGCAAAAATTTTTTTTTACCATAAATGTATATCTTTATCCCGAACACAATTTTAGTTCTTTTTGTATATTTGATTTTCTAATTTCTAAAATGTACACTCTATATATATATATATATATATATATATATATATATATATATATATATATATATATATATGTATATATATGTATATATATATATATATATATATATATATATATATATATATATATATATATATATATAAATATACATGTATTTACTTATTTTAATCATTTGATAAGATCAAGTGAAAGCCGAATTCAGTCGGTAGCACCAATTCTTATAGTATTAATGCAATATATATTTAATAGAAAATTTAACGTAATCAAAGTAATCTATAAATATACTCTAGGAATGTTCGATTAGAATAAGTACAAAAAAATAAGTTTCCGTTCTTCTGTGGAAATTATTTTTTTTTCTTTCACATAATATCTCTATCTATCTAAGGATCGGATGATAAGTAATTTGGATATCGTTGGATGAAAATTATTATCTCGAAGAATTCCTTTCAAGTTAATCAAATTTAGATGCTTTCTCGTACAATGATAAAGTTTCGAATATATTTTTTGAATATATGTATTTATACTATATAATTTATGTTATATTATTTAATATTTTTGAGAGTGAATATAAATTAAAATTAATTATTTTCGTGGCAAATCATACCGGATTAATTTAAATAAATTAATGACAATAAATTGGAAGAAAATGTTACTGCTTTGCTTATTTTTTTTCCTATACCACCTTGTCGACAAAAAACAAAACTTCTATAAAGATTAATGGAAAAAAGTGTTAAAATATAGGTATATTTCAAACCAATTTATTGCAAATTTGTAAAAACATAAATAAAATGGACCTAAAATTCAAAATGATGATGGAATTATAAATTACTTAGTTATAATTGGCTGCGGTTATCAAAGTGGCGTTCTTACTTTCACGCCGAAATAAACACCAACCTAACGGTGACTGGTGACATCTCTATACCTATAATTAACTATTACTATAATAACGCCTGCGGAGTCAATGTTTTAAATGTCTCTCGATTCAAATATTAGCACGGAAAATAGACAAAATGGAGGTTTCTACTTAGTTATAATTGGCTGCGGTTATCAAAGCGGCGTTCTGACTTTCACGCCAAAATAAACACCAACCTAACGGTGACTGGTGACATCATCTCTATACCTATAATTGACTTTGAATTGACTACTATAATAACACCTGTGGTGTCAATGTTTTAAATGTCTCTAAAGTCAAATATTAGCACGGAAAATACACAAATTGGATTGTTCTTCAAATCAACGTGTATTGTCAGATAGACAAATTAAAAAAAATCCAAGTCAAATATATTTTGTTTACACTGAAAGTGAATAAAATGGGGTATTCTTCAACTTTAATATGTAATGTCAGAATAAAACGAAGTCAAAAACTGAAAGTAAAATTTACTTTCTTCAAACTGAAAATGAACAAAATGGAATGTCCCTCTACTTGAATATATAGAGTGAGATAAATGTATATATATATATATATATATATATATATATATATATATATATATCTATAAATATACATATGTATATGTGTGTATATATATATATATATATATATATATATATATATATTGAAAATAAGATATTATACATACATTGAATTCGTTGTAAGTTCGTGAAATATTGAGTAACGTAGGACACGATAATCAATAAAAATTAAAAAATTAAATAGTTTTCCAACAAAATAAACTGACGTCAAATATCAAACCAAGAAGAAACGTTCTAAAAAGAACTAATTGGTACACTAGTACTCAGTTGGTCCTTTAAGGTCCAATATTGTTTTCGGATGTAAACAAATTTACAAAGTAACCTAACTACTAGAGATTTCTTGAGTCCTGTGCCAAGTGAACTGTAGCACTCCTCTATGTGTGTGGGTGTGAATATATTACTAAATTCAGCGAGGAGGAAAAAGTCGTGAATGTTTGAAGTGGGTTTGAATGTCAAAGAGCATAGCAGCGTTGATTTGGTAATACAAAAATTTACTTTTATGACCACGTTTTCCGCTGTGTTCTTCTTTTGCTGAGAATTCTCACACCATACCAAGCAACATTATTTTATAAAGTTTTCACTCACTATTAAGTTATTCCAGGTCAGCGGTTTTTAAATTGTTGTGTAACAGTCCTGTGAAGAGAACAGACTCTTAAATACTCAAATACTGAATAAGAATACTAAAATAGAAATTATATTTTTATTTTACGCAAATCAATTGGTTTACTTGAGAAAAATGAAAAATATAATATTTATTTATTATAAAATACACTTTTGCATTTTTTATGCCATATGTCGTATCTATATCCGTACCGCCTTCAAAAACTCTGCGTTTAACTTGTGGGTCGCATACAATAGTTTTAAATCGTTATTTTAGTATATTTACAACACAGTGTAGTAAAAAAAATTACATTTAAAACATTGTAATAATTACAGTGAAAATTTTACACTTTTGGAACTTCACGCTACTTATTTATCGTAATTAAATTCGTGCAAAATTTAATTGAATATATTTTCCAATAAAATTATGGCGGACTTCAAAAACTTCATGAAATCTTTTGGAAAAACTGAAATGTGATTTATATTTTTCATTAAAAGTAAATAAAATTTGATAGCAAGATAAATATTATTTAAATATTTTGACAGTTTCCTTCATGTTAGGAAATATATAAAATTGTTGCATACGTAATTTTGTGGATATAATTGACATCAATGTATAATATAAACAATATAATATAAAATATTAGCATGATATACGGGGGGATATGATATACGGGATAACGCCTTTCTTTATTTTTTCATAAAAAAGAAGTTTAATAATAACAGCAATAAAACCTTTAAACGAAACGGAGAATTAAAACAATCACAAATTTTTTCTACAGTTGCAAAATGTAAATTTATCGAAACGAGTAAATTAAAATACTACATACTAAAAAGTGTATATTTATCTATATGTTTGTATCAATATAAAGATTTTTAATTTATTGGACCTACGACGATGCAAATCGCTAATTTTTTAGTGTACTTCCCATGTTAATTTTACAGGGCGGTAAATTTAAAATATAGTAAAATAAATCGAAAAAAAAAATCGTAATATATTGTCACAAGATGGTTATTGAAACGTTACGACGACATTATGGATTTTCAAATTTGGTATGCTACGCTACATTTTTAAGGAAAATTTTGGATTTGTCAAAAATATATTTCATTTTAATAGCATCGAGCAGTGAATAAGTGAGTGGGTTGAATTAAAAAGTGTTCCGTAATAGATTAACACTATAGTTTAACAAACCCACATTCCATAAAAAAAAGATAAAAATGACCTTGAAATATTTTAGATAAACGTTCTCAATATGATATTTTCTAGGTAACTCATAATTTTCCCATGATTTTCATAAACTATTATAGAGGTTCCATTGATTGTTCACAAATAACTAAAAAATAAAACTTCAGGAGTTTCGTAAGGTCAACTCCAATTAAATTGCAAATCTTTTAGGATTTGGGCTATTATATTTTTTTCTATTATAATTATTTTGAAGAGTCTACCCTATATAGGTATAGGTAGAGATTGTCTTTATTTTAATCAATAGGAATGATGGAAGTATCGATATTGTACACGTTTATTATTTAGGTGATTATGCCATCCTTAGGACTTAAATAAAGTGGATTTGATTTTCTTTTACTTAAACCGTCAATTTTATTTTTTAAAATATGATAAATGATAGTTCCGTAGCCTATTGATGTGTCAATTATTTCTCGTCACATCCATAGCTGCTGAGCATGAACTGTATTAGCGTGCTTAAAAGGTAGAACGAGGCGTTTTCCTTACATAGCAAGAAAAGCTATTAATGAATGACTACGACCTTCTGATGAGCAGCTCTGGATGTGTATAACAATGAAACTGTTAGTTTTATTAATATTTTACGCATGTTTAAAGATTCTCCTAATATTACGCTGCATGTATAATATTAAATCTGACGTGTAACGTATTTTTTAAATGCTTATAAATTAAAAGGGTTTTTAGTGATGATGAATGAAAAAGTAACTCTGGATCTGGATCCAGATATAGTCGTGGATCTTTTCGTGTTCTAAATACGAAAAAGATCTAGGAACACACCTGGATGAGCCTGTAATGATATTAGAAAAAAGTTTTAAATCTATGTCAAATGGAACAAGAAACTGAGCGCTTTTTGTGAAGTTATAATATTGCGATAGCTCCAAAACTGTAATACATGCTGCCATTTGTAGTTTCAATGATGAATTTAAAATTATAATGGATATTTCTTAAGTATTAAAGTTTTCTCTGAAGCAAACTGGGACTTTTTCTGCGCAGAAACCACACGTATCATAATTATTGAGCTCATCCTCGCAGATGCAAAAAAGAGGAAACTTATAGCTGTTTCTAAGGTAGCAGCTAACGGGACTAATATTTTTAGATAACTTTAACAATTTAGATTGGTTTTCCTTGTACACTTTTATATTTTATGGTAATATTTTATTTACTTCCTTTTAAGTTGAAAGAAAAAGAAAATGGAAGCGTAAAATATAAAAGAGAATACAAATTATTTCGCTGCTTTTAAAAACTGCAATTAAATAAATACATTTCATATTTACCAATTTTAACTATTAACTCAAACTAATGGAATGTATCTATTAACTTCTTTTTTAGTATTTATAAAGAAATTAGCAGTCGTTATATTCCAGGCAGATTTCAGTTGAACATTGCCATTGATTTCATTAGTATAGCAGATATTTTCGAATTAATAAAGATGTCTGGTACTAATGAGTATAAATGAGGATTTTATTTAATTACAAGTGACTTGCTTGGAAGTTGTTGTTCTCTGAATGTCTGTGACAAAAAAATATTAAAACAATAGTCTGAAAAATAAAGACATAGGAACTGAAGTCCATATCCATTATCACAATGGTATAATAAATCAACTGGTAAAGTCACAGAAACGAAATATGCTTGTGAATTTGTATCGAAGCAGAAAAATGGACCAAATTTGTTTCGAAATTATATTATACTGGCAAAAATGCGTTTTAAATGCTTTCACTTACGATCATTCTACTATTCACGATTATACACACTATATTAATTTACGATTATATGCGATAGTAAAATACCGTAACTGTTGAAAATATAAATTTACATAAGAACGAAACGCGGATTTGCTGTTGCGAGGAATGAAAATATGCCTGTAATTTGCGAAATAACTTCTTGGCTCCAGGACGACAAGATTACATGCTACAATGTTTTCACATCGTCTATTTTAATACAAGCTCTTATGAAAATGTAATTGACAATACTCGGGGCTACGAGGAAAAATTATTCAAAGCTTCCAAAAGATCCGCATACTCGGTAACCTTTCTCGATAACCTTTCTACATTTAGTAGGATTTTTTTAAGCTGTAAATTTATTTCTAAGAACCTGGAATCGTGTCAAAATTACAACTTATACCAAATTTATTAAGTTGAAATTTCGAACCAAAAAAAATCCATATTGACATTTTAATTACAAGCTTATGTAGCAAATTATTTTATCAAAGTTTATGATTCCGAATTATATTATTATTGACTAAGAATTTAGTACATTTTTGTTGCAGGAATGATTTTTACTGACTTTGTGTATTTATATTACACGTCATGGGTGTGGCTGGTTTTTAGAAAATTTGGTCTGTACACTATTGTGTGAAGAGTAAATTAATTTTCTGCCTAATGTTGACCAGATGAGTTTAGCAAAATATTTTCAAATGTAAAATAATTTTAACGTCGTTGTCAAGTTTTCAATGGGTTATGAAAAAATTTTATAATATAATATTCTTATTCTGAAATAAATACATGAAGTGAAAGATCTATAATTACATTTTCATTTATTCTGACGTCGTTTTCAAGTTTTTAATGATTTATAAAAAAAATTATAATATAATATTTTTATTTTGAAATAAATTACATGAAGGGTAATAGCTATATTTACATTTTCCAGTTTAATATAAATGGTTATAGTGTCCTAAATAGCCCTTAGAGAAATAATCTTTAAAACCAAACTGTGTGGTGAAATCTTAGGCCCTGCTATTGAAAATAACTATCAGGAGTATTATATTTGACATACAATTGCTCAAATACTGAAAAGTTCATTAACGTGTTCATCTATTTCATTTTACGAATACAAATCTATACAAAAGACACAAGAATCAAAACAGTAATTTTAATTCCTGACTTCAATAAGTTCGTTTAGAAAACCTTCTATATCTGTAGCAACTTGCACAAAATTATATATATATATATATATATATATGTATATATATATATATATATATATATATATATATTAATACGTTCCAAGTTTGACGATTTACAAGTCACATCCTCTTTGTCCACTTAATTAAATAGTGCATACAAATTATGTGCATAGATAAATAATATTCATGAAGATGCAATTGAATCACAATTTTTGTACTTGCTTTGCAATTTTTATGTTGCAATACAACGAAACCTAGGTCGTGGTAAAGAAGGTAGTTTCATTTAATTGTGAGAGAAAGCAAAATAGCATATTAGGATAACTTGAACGAAAGATATATTCAGATTTGAAGTATTATAAAATTTGAATGTTTCAAATATTTTTTCGGACACATAGTTTAGTAGAGAATAATATCATCAAAGTTCAGTAAATCCAGCTAGTGTTAAAAAGTTCTGCACACGCAATTATGGAATGTAGGAAATATGTCAATGAATGAATCTAATTAAACTTATTAGAATCACGCAATATAGTGTTTAGCGTAAGTTCGTTATTCGTCTTGTATAAAAAATAGTGCGGTGCAAAATTATATTCACCACTTTTTTATTCATGTCCGTTTTATTTCACATTACATGTAAATGATATATTTTTAAAAGAAGGAAAAATATTAATATCGAAATCGGAAAAGACAAAAAATATGGAATAAAAAAAGCGAAAATTACAATTAACGACAAGATATTTAAGTGATCAATAATATTATATATATTTAACTATAGATTAACCCAATTACTATATTCTCCCAATTGATTGTTCGAACCATAATTATTTGATTAATTGAATCTCCTGAAGTCCTTTCCTCCAACCATTTCATGGTTGGAGGAAAGGATCAAAACTTTCGGGCTGTACATATGTTATTAAATTTAATAAATAAACAATGATCATAAAATACTCTTCTTAGACGGAATGAAACGAAAAATATTGTTTACAAAATTTAATTGTATACAATAAACATATATTTCTATCTGTGTCAGAACTAATCTGGATCCATGATAATGCACAATTTAAATCAGATTCAAACTGATAGATACTGAACGCTTTACCTGAAGCGTTTCATATCTATTTTCATATCCTTACAATTCTCCTGCAAATTTGGACGTCTGGCTTTTAGCCTGTGAAGGGCGTAATCATGTTAATATTTAAGTTCGTGTCAAGACAAATAAATCTAGATCCAAAGCCTTAAATTATTCATCTACACTTCTCTACAAAAGCACTGCAAGGACTTAGCCGCTTCTGTCTCATTGCTTTACATAACTAACTTTAAAAAAAACACTTTCCCCCTTTCCTATTACGTCCAAGTAAGGCGAATTTTGGTTTTCGGTAAAATTTTACGGGTTTGCTAAAACTACAAAAACGACATACAAACCCGTAATATCAGAAAGTTTCGGACCTGCTTACATTTTAAAATATTTTTCTAGTAAAAAAAAATACTATTTTATATTATCATACTTTAGATATAATACTACTATTTGTTTATTGCAAAAATGTTTCTAGTTGTACTCACAATTTTTGTTTATTGCAAAAATGTTTCTAGTTGTACTCACAATTTTTGAGTAATAATTGAAATAATTTAATGAAGAATTTGCAAACATAATAAATAATGAAGTAGCTAAACCAAAACACAAGGTTTAATCCGAGTTCAATTCGTATTGAATTTTCATACATTTTTCATAAATAAAAACCTCTCTATTTTCTTAATTTCTTTATCCGCCCAGACAATATTACTATTTTTTAAACTAGTTAATTTGAAAATACAAACATGTACTTAAATTTTTAATTTTATAAGATAATTCAATGGTAAATATACAATTATGTACATTTATAATCACATCAGTTCAGTACGGGATATAATATGCGTATTATAAATAAATTCATTTCATTTTTATTCAAAATTTCACAGCTTTTTTGCGCGTTTTTTAAATTTTCTTTCACATGTTACGTAGGAAAGCATAACTTGTCCCAAAACAAAATTTCATAAACCTATGTTAAGCCATTCAAAACATACGAATTTATATCCTATAAGTCTTTAGTTACTTTTAAATTTTCAAATTCGAAAATTAAAATAAATAAAATAAAATTTAATTAAAATTACGGGTCATAACGGGTGACCCTTAGGATATTAAAACACTTTCAAAGTTGAATTTGTATCCTAAATAGGTCTGATTCTTATAATCATAGACCCGTACACTTATGAAAAAAGTTCAATTCATGAAGCTTTATTAAATTTTTATACTGAAAAATATTCTGAACCGCTCAATATCCTCAATATAAGAAATAACTTTATATCTGAGACTTCGAAATATATATTGTTTAGGTTTTGATTTGATTTTAATAGCCTATAAATTTTTAATAAATTCAATCAAAAATGATGAAAAAGAAGAAAAATTTAAATAAATCCGGTGAACATGGTTCAAAGTGAAAAGAGCTCAACCTGGATCCACTTAATAACTCGCTATGCTACCTAATTATGTATTTATATTTTTAATATTTGCTTTAATAAATATTTATTTTGTATTATTTTCCGTAAACTTTTGTGTAAAATTACATATAATTTTTGTGTATTTGATATGATTTTATGTCAAATTGTCTGGAGCCAAAAGTGAGTAAACATAAATCATTTTCAACTTCTCCATTTTTAAAAGACAACGGAAGACCCAAGAGCAGTTGAAAATGAAACAAAAGGACCTTTAAATATTTTTTTGGATTTTTCTCTAGGTAAGGTAGTTTAACGCATATACAATTTTTTTATCTAAATTGGGTAATTGTTTCTTGCTGAAATTTTTCCATCTTAAGTATTTAGGTTACATGTAGAAATTTCTATGTTACATTTAACTTTACACAATCAAGGAGTTTTTTTTTGTTTTTTCCTAATTTTTTGCGGAATTCTCGTAAACTACGAGAAATTAACATGTTAATTACAGATTGAAAATCTTAAAGCTTTGGACTTCGTACAAAAATACTTTTCGCTTATTTATACTTAAACCCAAAATGTAATCTTATGGAATAGAAATTCTCATATAAATACTCAGTCATCAAAAATTTTGCTTAATTCTTTCATTTCAAATGAATTGTCAATTTATGCTTCCAAAAATAAGGTGTAAAGCAATTATTGCCGCAAGTCCGCTTTAAAACCACTCAACTAAACTTTTCTAAACTGGTTCTCACCACTTTTCGTATGAAATATTAATACATAAATTGTAATCATTTGTTATATTTGATTTTTACGCAGATAATTTATTACAATATAACATAATCTTTACCAATAATATAAAACATTTTGATTTACTGGAAATGGATACTCAAGATTTTATATATATACTATGTCATGATGTTAATTTTTGAATAAACAAAATATAAAGATAATACACAAATAAAAGTTATGATTCAATAAACATCTATCCACGGTACATCCAGGACGAACGGACAAACAATATAATACATTTCTAAACACTCAATCGTAAAATTCTTTTAAAGAAGTTATAAAGGAATTTCGTTCAAACTCAATCGATATTCAAACACGGGAATATCCAAATTTTAAAGTCATATCTCAATTGTAAATTTAATTTAAATTCAAGAACAAACTTCTAATTCCACATTGAGTGTATTTTAAATCCCTAACAAAGTTTTTCTTCTTTGGTTAATTTTGCGTGGGTAGCTAAATCTGCTGATTTAAATTTCATTTATACCTAGGTAAAAAGTGTGTAGAGTTTCATCTAACTAGCTTAATAAAATAGTCGAAGAAGTGTGCGACTAGAATGATATCGAACTGATCATTTAACCAGATTCAGGTTGAGCTGCGTTAAATGAGGATATATTTTGCTAGTCCAGATTTACAGTTTGATCGATATAAAGATTCGACTTCGAAATTTTAATAATGAGCTATTATATCGAAAATATTATCGAATTGTAATTATGTAAAGGCGGATGACCACAAGATATATTTTTTTGAACAATTGTGTAATACATTTGGTAATTTTGAAGATATTAATATAATTTAGGTTTTATAAACGTCTTGATATAATATGCAATCAACTTATGTTTCCATCTTTTTAAATTTAGACAGTTTCCAAAATCAGATTCAGTTGCACATTTATTGAGATTGTATTTTATTGCTCTGGTTATATTTAAATGAATATAAACGGGCGTTTTCAATAACCAACGAAACCTATAAGGTAAGGCCAGTTCATATCGAACGGGTTTATGCTTTTCATAGTGTCACTTCCAATATACAAAATGTGACAATTCCATACTGAAATCTGAAACTGTTTGAAATCCAATATATTCAGAAGTCTACATGGATTTGGCGAACCCTTAGGAAGGGATATGAATGTATTGAATGGAACATTGCACACATTTTTTTTAAATTAGAAATCTATATTTTAGTTTAAGAGGAGGTAAATTTCACATTTTCATAAGGCTAGTAATGATCAACAACTTTGACATGTAAAATTTTTACATATACATGAAGACTTCCCTTAAGGAAATGAAAGGGAATGTTCTTTCAATAATAAAGATGTTCCTTCAAAAATTATATCTACATCTCTAAATTTGGCGAATATAATTAATAAAAGGTTTTCAAGTATATATACTGATTAAATTCTTATCGTTTTTTTGGTGTTGAATAAAAACTTTCTTTTAAAATTAAATAAAAATTAAATGTTTATTACTATTACTTAAGTAACTTATTTTTACACATTATTGAATGCAGGATCTTTTACTAGTGTAGATATTTAGCCTGTAAAAATAAATTTATTAAACGTTATTGGGGCATAAAATACATTACTATAAAAAATATTTACGCATTAGACTTGTTAATAGGTTTTTATCTGATTTGTTAACATTTAAATATCTTAAAGAAATTAAAATGTAAAATCAATATTCTAATATATGACCTATTGCTTAAATAGTGGTTATTAGCAACCCACATTCAGCGTAAAACCATGTAAATTTAATTTTAAGGAATAATCTTTTGTGTGCCATACTGTTGAATATTGTGTTGAATAAATTAATCTTAAAGATCTTGGTTTCTTTTTTCTATAAACAATTAATTGAAGCTTCGAATAGCTAATATTCAGATGACGCAAATTTGGGGGAATAAGATGCATCAAATCATGCAATGACAGGCTAGTAAGGTCTTAGTGGAACTCAGACCAAATCCATTAATTTTGTAAAAGTATACTTTTAAATATGTCTTGAAGCTTTATTATGGAGAAAATAATCTCGGTTTCGTTAAACTGTTAATTTCTTAGGTAGTCGATCTATTTTCTGAATGTAAATATTTGTATTCTTTGGAGATCCTTTCGTGAACAATTATTAATGAACCGCATAATTTATTTTCTTTCTTTAGCTCTGCATTTCCGTCTGGTATTTAGTTCTGCCTTGGATACTGAAACTTCTATCGGTCTTGCACTAAACTATTCCCCTCACTGTTTACTAATTGCGTCCAATTGAAGTTATATTTTAATGGTAATTATTTTAAATGTGCAAATAAAAATAGTGAAGTTACACTTAAAGTTGAAGAGTCAATATTTACTATCGATTTAAATCCTTTTCCCTTGCAAAGTGGTAGGAACTTAATATTTTCAACTGTACGCACTTCAACCTTTTTATGACTTATAATAAAAACATTTTGAATTCGTATGTAGAAACTGACTCAACCGCCCATTTTTAAATAGTTATTCTGAATCAAGGTAAATGGGATTCAAACGATACACAACGCCTCTGATTCATCAAAATTTTTACTTCTAATTATTAGTTAAAGGTTTACGACCATCTTATCAAGAAAGAATTTAAATATAAGGAATCTCCTTGTATATTATGAATAATATTTAAAGTGAAAACTTCTTTAGGCTCACCATGCGCTGTTTTTCTGTGAAGTGAACGGAAGTGAGCATCACGCTCGGGTCATTGACGCTGACTCGGGTGAACTCGGCTGTTTTCTGCATCGGCGAAGCGAGTTCACTCTCTAACATGGAGCAGAAACATTTGATTTTTTATTAATAGTTTATTTGAGCTTAATTTATTATAATATGCATGTTATTGTATGAAATCAGTGTAATATTTGAAGTGTGTACATTTAGTGTCTACATTTTATTTGAGAGTAGTTTAAAACAACACATATATGTTATTGTGTTCTTAATTTTAGTTCTCACTACTATCGTTTGGTCCTAAGCACACACCCGTGTTTCTTTTCTGAGTCAATATTTTGTATAAATTACGAAACTCACCAACTAATTCAAGGTATTAGTTACAGAGATATGTTAATATTATTGCATAGTATTATATAGCATAGCATTGGTAACAACGACTCTGGGGAATGAGAGAAGTCATTTTATCAGAGAGATATCGAGTTCAATCGTCAGTCGAGGAAATCTATTATTGTATAATATCTAATTATATATATATATATATATATATATATATATATATATATATATACAGATATATATATGTATATATATATATGTATATACACACACATATATATATATATATATATATATATATATATATATGTATGTATATAATTTATAGTTAAGATATATTTACCTCAAGTTATTTATTATGGATTTCCCAATAGTTTTGAGATTAATACGTCTTCATAAATATCAGGTTCGCTTTTGTTATATTTTTGATGCACTGGAAAACAATGTGGTTTGAAGTCTAGTATTCAAGTATTACTGAAAATATAATAGTAAAACTTTTGTTTTAAAACTTTTTTTTTTCAAAATTATAAATAATTCGTCCACTACCATACGCATATTAAAATACAAATTCATTTTAAAACTTGATGGTCCATTTAGAAAACAAAATTAAATCAAAATTTTCATATAAATATTTTTAAACACCGATTTTTTAAATATATGCGGATATTACGATACCAAGAAA